>CM054116.1:70389478-71051257 GCA_028673005.1 Tanypteryx hageni | reverse complement strand
TGCACGCTCTTTAACGGTGGTTGCTGACATCTCCACATTGTCTGCTCGAGGCGTTATTCTCGAATCAAGTAGATCTTGAAGACGGAATGCTTCATTTTTTGCTGTTAAAAATATAGTTCCATTTTAAGTTCACGGTAAAGCGACTTTTTGGTATCATTTCAATGGGTCTTTCATTTATTTTTTCTTTCGTAAAGTAATTTAACCGGTTCCGCCCACAAAATTAAAACCTTTTCTTGCTTTGAGGTTTTATCTGTAAAAAGGTAGCTACTTAAATGTTTTAATGTAAAATTTGGTGTTATGCTCTTAGAAGATTTTCCTACAGGATTATCCTGTTTGAATGGGAAGTAATATAGTAAAATTTACAGAAGTATAACTTCTAGTACATCTAAGCGTGTCTATTTATTGCTTTTTCTTTTTCAAGTTAATGATTTTATTTTGCTTATTATTTATTTTATTAACCGAGGCAAAGATTTTACTAATATGGCTGATGTTCCTGTTCGGGACTTCAATTTTTATAATTCTTAATTCAATAAATTTACCATTTTTCTCCTGTCATTTCTCTAATTAAAGAATTTTCAGTAAGGGCATTGTTTTTTTTAAATTTGCCTGTTGTTTTATATTTAAGTCACAATATGCTCATAATTAGATGAAATTTTTTTTAATAGTCGATCCATGACCATCTTTTAATCCGTGACTTATTCAGCCGTGGTTAAATTCCCAAATTACGACAGTGGTACAGAAATATTGCCACTATGTTTTGTAATTAAATAATTAGACTTTCATGAAATTGGAAATATAACATTACCTAAGTACTTTGGTTGGTATTTTTGTTTATTTGTATCTAATTCGACGCATAGGATATGTGGCTGCTGTCTTTGTTACCTGAAACTCATCTGGCAAATCTCTTCCGTTGATTTTTTCTTTGCTTTCTAGAGTGACCTTATTAGCAGACGGTTTCCACGGTCATCTTTATTTTTTAATAAGTTTTATATAATATTTTAAAAGGGAGCGAATTGATTCCCAGAGAATGTCTTCATTCCTTGAACTGCTTGAGTGTAACACGCATTCGTTTCTAGTAATAAGCTACTGCCGTAATAAAATCATTTGGGCTCGAATATCGCGAGGCGCCGGTAATGTTTACTCTAAAAGTCGCTTCCGCGGTTGTGATGTTCTGTAAATGTGGTCCTCGCTTAATTTCTCCTCCCTCGTCTGTTCCCGTTTTTGTTTTTCGTTCGGCGGGCATTTCCCTCGGGCGAACACCTCTCTCGCATCGCAAGCGGGCGTAGGGAAGGGAGTCGACGACATCCATCGGCTTCTGCCGCCCCCTCTTGCGGGTTCCTCCGTACTTCGACCGAAGGCCTCTCCCTCCTTTTCTCTCGCTTCTCTCTCTCTCTCTCTTCCCCCCCCCCTCCCTACCCCTCTCCCTCCCTCCTCACACTCCTCGTGCCGAATAAAGGGGCACCGTGTGGCGATCAATAACTCACTCCATCCCTTCTTCTTCTGCCTTCCACTCCCTCTCTCTCTACCTCCTTCACCCCATCACTTACCCTCTCGAAGCGCTCTCTCCCTTCCTCTATTTTCCTCTCCTCTCTTTAGGTCCCTTCCTGAGAGAGTTTTTACCGTTAAGGAGTGTATGCCCGCGAGTACCCTACCGGTTTCAGGCCCTGCTTTGCGTCCGCGTACTCTTTCTCTCCATGTACCCCTATACTCCTTCGCTCTGCGCACGCGCGTTTTACTCTATGGTCATTTGAACGTCCCTCGCGTTTTTTTGATAGTCGTTAAAGAGGGAGGATTCGGGCTAGGGTGAGGGAGAGGGGGGAGGGAGGAAAGGAGGAGAGTGGACGTCACGGTACGAGAACGTACGCGCGAATTTAGGGGACGAATCACGGAGCGTAAAATAGTTTCCTCGTGTCTTATTCCCCCTCTCCATTCTCGTCATTCCCACGAGGAAAAACCGATTTTTTTATTTTTGTTATTTTTTGGTTTTTGGGTGTAGTGGCAGGTAGAGATTTGTCGGGATAGGGGAGGGTCCTTTTTATCGCGTGATTTATCGTGGAATTGCCGTCTTTTGAGAGTCGATTTTTCTTCCATTTTCTTCGCCCTCGACGCCACCGTGCGGGCAGGCGGGCGTGGTGTGTTGCCTAACTCTCGGGAGGGAAGTGGAGGCGGTCGACGTGGTCTGTACAAATAACGGGGGTGGTGGTTTTTTTTAAGGAGGGAAAGGGCGCCACACTTCGGCGTGCCCATTAAAGGTCGTTAAATGTTATTATGCCGCGTCGGGAAGATTCATCCGATGCCGCGCGATTGTCCGAGACGCCGTCTCTCGAGTTATCGATCGGTTTTTTTTTTCTTTTCGGCGAAAGTTTTCTTCTTCTCCGATCCGACCAGCCTCGTAGGTTCGTTTGTGTTTTGTTTTGGGGAGGAGAAAGGTTTGTGTATCGGCAAGTGATTTGGGTTGATTTATCGTTTTCTTTTTCATCCGCGGGAAGTTTCGCTTGCCACGATTTAGGATCGTGTAATGATAGGCTTTTCGAGGGCTGGGTGCGGCAACTCTTGCTTTACACGGTGCTTTCTTGCATCAAATTTAGGGGAGATAAATGGATTTTTGTTCCAACGTCGAATTTGGAGGAAAGAGATTTATAAAGAGAAAATTTCGCAGGCGGGCTTTATCTGCATAAACAAGGCGTGAATAAGTGTTTTGTGCCGTTCAATGGCCTAATCTAAGTGTTAAATTTTCCTTGATACCACGGGATTAATGTCTAATGATCCCATTTGGCATTTTTCTCGCGTCTATTCAAAATAATAATCCTTAATTATTTTTCGCCGGTTGTCTTGGTAATCAGTTTTATCTAAATTTGTGATTGTTCTGTTGATCCATAGGATTGTATGGTGGCCTAAATAATGATGTCCCTAACAAGTTTTATTTTATTTTAGCCCTGTTAAGATTCGGCGGCAATTTTGTGCACATATTGGTTTATTTATTAAAATTTGGTGTCTTATTTCTCCTTCCAGTCTCTTTGTGTTTTTCTTCGAATAAAGTTTTCTTCATTCCCTCTCGACGAGTATTCACACCTTTTTCTTTCTCTCTACTATTTCTCTCTCTTTCTTTTTCTCTCTCTCTACTATTTCTCTCTCTTTCTTTTTCTCTCTCTCTTTCATGTCTATCCGCTCTTTCCTCTCTCCCTCTTCTCCCTCTTTCCTCTCTTCTCTCTTATATTTCTCTTTTACGCACAAATTCTTCCCTCTCGCACGCCCACAATTTCTCTCGCATTCATTTCCTCTGACGCCGTCTCTTCAACTTCTCCCTTTCATTTGTTTATTTTTTTCAAGGGGCACCCCAAATTGAATTACGAGCCCCACGCCACCTGAGGGCTGCTACGGGTGGGATAAGATTTCGTGGACGAGAAAAAAGAGAGAGGGAGAGAAGGTAGTCTTAATTGTAGGTTCTTGAAAAGCCTCTCTTTCTTTTCATTTGATGGAGGGGTGATTTCCTGTTTAGCTAATATGTTAGATTTCACGCTTCCTTTTTTAAAAGGAAATCTTATTTTTTTCGAAGTTGAGGAAATTGGATTTTTTTCTCTTGGCCAACGGTTTCCTTCTTGAAATAAGTGTAATACTTACCTATCCAGGAATAACTTTTTTCTGGAGTTTTTATCGTCTCGAACTGAGGTATCGCTGTTAGCTGTTATTTGGGTTTGAGATTCGAAAATCACGCGAAATTGAATTAAAAAACACAACGGGGAAAGTGAATCTTTTCTCTGTAGATTTGCTTACCTTAAGCGCTGAAGTTGACTTTACAGTCAAGCTTTTATAACTGAAAACTTGAGAAAAGGAAAACTTCGAAATAAACCAGATCTAGTAAGCGCTGAGAAGACGTTCTTCGAGTAATCGAGAATCTGAGTTATTCGTGTTGAGGTTGTTATTTCCAAACTTGATAGCTTTGTCTTTTTTTGTAAAACAAACAACGTAACATACGAAGGGATTTTCGGTAAGGAGACATTTTTCCCGTGACTTTTCGCCCTCTTCGGTTGTTCTTAGGCGCATACTCGTCTCCATAATATGTTGGTGTGGGAGCGTTCGTTCTGCCGACCACATCTTGCGTCACCCGATTCTCATTTCGGGAACGTTATCTCGTCCTTATCTCCCGTACCTGGAATGGAGAATAGATTAGAAGGCTTCTAAATCATAGCGTGCGTCGATTGCTGTTTCCCGTGGTCTTACGGTAGGACGAAGCGACTTTCTATGTTTTGGGAGAATATTGACATCGAAGGAATGAGCGACAGACAGACAAACGACATTATTCGGACGAAATTGACTGCCGTGTCCCTTCTTACAGTTAAAGGGTAGAGGGATATCTCCTCTTAGAAGGAGATAGGATTTAACGAGCTGTCATACTCGTGTCTTGCTCCGGCGGAGTTCAACGAGCTCTCTTTCCATTCCTCTCTCTCTTTCCTTTCGAAAGCGGGACCGTGACTTCCTCCGCGAAGAAGCCTCTTCTCTTCCCTTCGCCAGTTCAACTGGATTCGTGGGTGCTTCGGTCGGACCGTTGCTATTAATACGTTTCTGACTTAAGGATACAGTTTTAGGATTGACACCAATATGGTGGCGGGGTGTGGAGGGAGACAAAGGGGGAGGAAAATACGACGTGTGTACGTTTGAGGACTTGCGTGCGCGTGCGAATCTGTGTGTACGGTGACGTGGAAGCGCGGGAAATGGCGGGCCAAAGGGCAGTGGTGCTGCCAAGATATTACTCTGGGGATGGCAAATAATAAAAGGCATTTGTTCATAAATAACCTGTAAACAGAATATCTTTGTGTTGCTAATTCATAAAATATATACCAATTTGTCAAACCTCCAGCGGTTTTATACTTATTTATAAATTAAATGGGTTTATGACTTTTGCCCCACCCTGTAGAAGACCTTCGTATTTTTTCGATAATTTCCAATAATAACTCGTAAACATCGCTATAAAATCGTAACAATCATTTAAAAAATATATCTATGTTTAAATTGAAATTAATGCGCAAGCAGTCGCAGATCAAATTATCTGTGATGTGTGAGGGAGGGAGAAGGCAAATGCCCGGCTGTTCCCCCTTGGCTGCGCCACTGGTAAAATATGCCATTTCACTCTTGATCATATGGTAGCACGCGGAAGGTTTCTTCTTTGTTCGTTCCGATTCGACGCCTTCGGAAAGTCATTGGAAACGCTCTCCTTTCCCCCGAGAAAGATTCCGGTTAGGATGCTGTCGATGCGGCGTGCGCCTCCTAAATTTAGACGGGCGAAGGGTTTTTCATCGCCTGATGTTAGTGATTCGTGATGCATATTCTGGGAACCCTTTCTGGAGTTGGGTGTTCTTCGCTTCCCTCTTTATTTTTCGGGGGCGTGTTACTCGGTCTCAATCTTCGAGAGAACTTTTGATTCCATCCCGGCCTCTTGTCCTATGCTCCGGGAGATATTCGAATTGGAGGTCGATACGAAAAGAAACGTCGACTTTGCAAGTTCAGAAATTTTTTATGGTATTATTTTGATAACATTTTTTAGTAGAACCATGGTGACTCGGACTTTAAGGGAAGACAGAAAAACTTCGACTCATTGAAATTTATAGATATTCATTTGAACGTTTTACGAGTGCGAACGAAAAAAACATCCGCTTCGATTAATCAAACATTCGAGTTATCGACGTTCGAGTAATAGAAATTCGTCTTTTATAGATGGAAATATTTTTTTATTTTTCTTACGTTCCTAGCCTCGATCCGCGAACCTCGGAGGACGCTGCTACTAAAATGGTGTTTTTTTTTGCAGCTCTGAACTTCATTCCTAAGAGACTCGTTTAATTTTTCTATTTCATGGAGCCGAAATTCAACGGCATCTCCCTGATCATTTAACATGGAGTTCCTTTCGTCGCGTGCGATAAATTTTCGGAGTATTGAAAGGGCGCAGAGGTCGCAAAGCGAAAGAGAGAGGGAGAGAACAGGTTTAATGTTCGTTTTATTTTTAACGCGAGGTCCACCTGCGCCACCTCCCTCCGAACGGTTGCATTTTTTCAGCAGAGAAGAGAGAAAGAGGGAGACAAATTGGCTCGCTGATGCTCGGTCGAGCACATGGCTTAATTTTAAGTGCTTGCAGTTAAAATAAAAGCGATCGCTGGAGAGAGGAGGGGCGCGGAAACTTCGAGATTTCCATTTTTAGCATACGATAAATTCGGTCGCTACAACAAATGAAATTGTTGAAAAATATATGCTTCGCAACCTGTCTATAATTTTTGTTACATATTCGCGAGTTTTATTATTTGCCTCTCGTTTGTTTTTCTATACAGTGAATATATAGAGGGGTGTGGTTTTTTTTACAATCCTGCCATGAAGAGAAAATTATAAAAGGCCTTTGTTGGGAAGTTTTATTAGTTTTCGATTTCAATTTAAAGTTTTCTTGGAAAATATCTCTCAAAATTGCAATAAAGGAAACTTTGAGATCTTGTTTGAGTAACCGTTTAGTAGACTTTAGTTGTAGTTGAGTTATTTTTGAAAACTGCTTTCAAATTTTCAATAAAAAAGCGGCTATTTTCGACATTAGACGGATTCGAGCATTAGCGGTGACATATACTCGTTGATATACATGTGTACAGGCTTCGGCGTTTATGGTTTTATGCGTATTTTTTGCGGAGGGGAGAGGACGACGATGAGCTCGTGAGCCCTCCGCTCACACTTACTTTTTAGCGAAGGCGAGTTTTTTTCAGTGCAGTTTTTTTGCCTACTCCCGACACGTGACTGAAGTATTCGGTCATTGGAGAGAGGGTAGTTACTCAACTGCCAGGCGATGCTGCTCTATAGGTTTCTTGTTTCCAGACACGTTTTTCTGTGATTTGTCTATGTCTATCACTTAAACCATCTGATGGATGAGTTTTAAAAAACGCTATGCGAGTTGGAAGAGCTGTATCCGAAAACGAATAGCCTTTTCACCCATGACATCTAACCTTGATCTTACCGAGACCAATCGGACGATATATCTCAAAGGATGCGAATCAAATTAGTCGTCATATTAACGTTAACCTCAAGTAGAACAGCCATGTATCGAAACGTTCAAGAAGTCAAGATTTTGAGACCTGTTTACAGCCGATCGCTCTTGGAAAAATTTTATTTATTTTTTGTGTCCACATATACAGCGCGTAAATATGTTCAATGTTTTATTTTTCATTGTAAACACAGCACCGTTGCATTGTTTTGTACGCTTTATTTACCAGCGTGTGTGCGACTGCGATCGCTGAAAGAATATTCTCGTTTTAAAATTATTCTCAACTTGACAGCTTATGCCTGTCTGCATAGGATCTTCGGATCGCTTCATTCCATCAATCTCTTGCTTGGCAATCTCACCATTTGAGAGGGAGGAGTTTTCTTCGATGTATCTCTTCGAGGACATCCGTTGGGGCAGTTTGATACTAGCTTGGCTAGTTCCTTCCCAACCAAGATAACATCCGCGTTCAGAAACGAGAAAATTGATCTGCTACGATAGTTCAGTGGTAAAATATCCACCCGGCAAGTGGAAGACCCGGGCTCGATTCCCGGTCACAGCAGACTTTTTCTCGTTTCAGAATTATTCCCAACTTTACAGCTTATACCATAGGATGCATAGGATCTTCGGATCGCTTTATTCCGTCAATTTCTTGAAAGAAGCAGCCTCTTAATTTTGTGCTCGCTGGTAATTGAGCTCGGGCTTTTCTTTCGTGTTTTCTCATTCTTGTTTGTATACAGCTTTATTTAGACTCGCGAGAAAACTAGCAAATCAGTGCAGCGTAATGACTTTTATGCGCGTAATGAAAGAAACGAACGCAAAGAGTGGAGGTCACGTCTATTGATCCGTCAATTCGCATCTTTCATCTCTTATCTCTAAACGCTGTTGACTGATTTTTGTGGATTTTTTTGTTGGAGATCTACCATAAAAGTTGTCGGACGAAATTCATTCTGGGTTACATTGACCGACTACGCAAGGGCCTAAATTAACTCTCGTTAATGAAGCGGGTAGACCTTATTACCAGTCGCTAAGGAGGTCTTTTCATTTGTTGACCCATCAGATATCGAGAATTCCGGAATTAAATACCAAAATAATTAGAGCCGTCAGGAAAGTTTTTCATATTGAAAATAATGTAATTGGAGACTGTAGTTGGAAATATAGAAAACCTATCACGCTATAGTTTCATGTCGTTGGTGATTAATACAGTCGTGAAGAATCATTTAGACTAAGTCCTTTTAGACGTTTTGATTTTCCCAGATCGATCGTCGTTTCTTTCGCCAACCAAAGGCGGAAAAACGCGTTCGGATTCATGCTTGGTTCGTTTGAGAAGCGAGTCGCGGCGTTTTTCGTTTTTTTTTCTGTGCCTCGGCGAAAGTCTCTCTTTTTCTCGTGTGGATTCAGCTCCTCCACCGAATCGCGCCGTCTCTTTTATCGCGGAATGGCCTCGGGGTTTCTTGCTTCTCCTGGATCGCCGTCGTCTGGGAAACCTGTCTGTCCTCCGACCGGTCGGAACAACCTGTCTTCCTCCTCTTTTCCTCCCTCCTCCTACCTCCATTTCTCTCCCTCTTTCACTTTCCCTCCACCTCCTTTCGGTGCTCCTCTTCCATTGCAGAGATGGAGCCCGCACCCCACGCCTCTCTCCCTCCCTCACATCTCTCCCTCCCTCACATCTCTCCCTCCCTCACATCTCTCCCTCCCTCACCTCTCTCCCTTCCTCACTTCTCTCCCTTCCTCACTTCCTTCACCTCTGCCCCAACCTCACTTCCCACACCTCACCTTACTCCCTCACCTTCACTTCCTTCACCTCTGCCTCACCCTCACTTCCCACACATCACCTTACTCCCTCACCTTCCTACCTCTTTCACCTTCCTACCTCCCTCACCTTTCTCCCTCCGTCACCTTCCTCCCTCACCTTTCTCCCTCCCTCACCTTTCTCCCTCCCTCACCTTTCTCCCTCCCTCACCCTTCTTCTTCCCTCACCTTTCTCCCTTCCTCACCCTTCTTCCCTCACCTTTCTCCCTTCCTCACCCTTCTTCTTCCCTCACCTTTCTCCCTCCCTCACCCTTCTTCTTCCCTCACCTTTCTCCCTTCCTCACCCCCACCCTCCCTCACTCCTACTACTTGTCGCTCTCGCTGCCCTGGACCTCATCAGGAGGCAGCCAACCGTCCTCTCTCCTTTCCTCTCCTTTCCTATCTCCTTTCCCCTCTCCTTTCCCCTCTCCTTTCCTCTCTCTCCTTTCCTCTCTCTCCTTTCCTCTCTCCTTTCCTCTCTCCTTTCCTCTCTCCTTTCCTCTCTCCTTTCCT
Source organism: Tanypteryx hageni (assembly GCA_028673005.1). NCBI lineage: Eukaryota > Metazoa > Arthropoda > Insecta > Odonata > Petaluridae > Tanypteryx > Tanypteryx hageni. Next base: position 71,041,947 of record CM054116.1, on the reverse strand, counting down.
CTCTCCTTTCCTCTCTCCCTTCCTCTTCCTCTCTCCCTCCCTATTTCCTTTCCTCTCCTCTCTCCCTCCCTCCATCTCCCGCTTTGTCCGCGTCACCTTCATTACTGCGGTGTCCGATTCAAAAAATATTTCGCTCCGTTGGAAACGTGGAAAGAGCGCGTGCCAAAAACGACCATCAGCATCTTGACCTCTCACCGACCAGAATTACCCGCTCTTGAAATATCGCGCTTGATTTGCTTCTAGAGAGTAGTCAAATATCTTCGTAGATAAACGTGAGGCTATTCCTAAAAAAACTTTTAAAAAGCCCTTCCGAGACAATACAGAAGAGGTTAATCGCAGAGATAAAAGTAGTTTTTACGGTTGAGCTCGAGTGTTTTTTGGAAGGTAGATCATTGGATTGTAGAGTAGGGATGCCAAGGAAATGAGATAACGAAGCCACTCCGAAGTAAGACGTAATTGGAAAGTATTTTTCCCTGGTGCAGCTTGATTTTGATATAAGCGGTTCAGTTCTCATATAAACTTTTCATTATAATTCCTTATTGTCGATTTTCTTACCACATTATCCTCCAACAACGATGTATGTAGAGGTTCCACTGTCTAAAAATCGTAGAATTCTATCGATCCACACCTACAGTGCTATTCGTGAAATACAAGAGGGGCTTGTCCAATTTAAACGTTTGATTTTATTTTTTCCATTATCATTAAACGTATAGTGGTACTCGTATATCCTGTTGGTAACGAACGGTTAAGAATAGCGTCGTTTAAAAGAAACCAACTTGGATTTTTTTTAAATCATCCCGTCGCGGAAGGAATTTTAATGAGCAATTAAAAAGTGCGACAGTTTTGTGATAACGATTGAAGAAGTCGCGGGGAAAAGGTTGGAGTCTGTTCTGCGAGCTACCGTTTCAACTGCCGATGTGGGTGGTTCGTTTTCACACCTCGCCAAGCAGGAAGGGAATCATAGAGTTCCGCATCCAACTCCGTTGCAACTGCATCCGAGCGACCTTACGGGTTCCATCCTCTCTCTCTCTTTTTAATCGTACCACTCCCGCTGTTGCTAAGTAACTCCCGCGATTGTGCCCGGATTCGGTTGTCAAACCGTTTGTCGAAAGGAGAGGCGTAAGGAGACATAGAGAGAGAGAGGAGGGGGGGGGGGGAGAGTATGTGGCGGTGAGAGTGTATGGATGGAGATGTGAGGAATGGAGAAGAGCCCTATCCGTTGAAATCTCTCTCTCTCTACGAGTTGTTTTTGCGGTTCTTCGGAAATGCGGGAGAATGTGGGGGAGGGGTATAAGGCAGTAGTACTTTTGGGAGCGGTCGATGACAATTAATCGCCATTGTTGGGGTGAACGCGGGATGCGATGAGGTTGGAGAGATCAGGCGAATGGGATGGAGGACGGAAAGGGTTTTGCAGGAGAAGGAATGAAGGGGGAATGGGGAACGAGAAGGGGATAGGGAGGAAGGGGGAGGGCAGAGGGGGGATTGGGGGCTTCGTCGGATAGCGCTATCGAGCGACTTTGTAACCTCCGCATTTCTACTCTCTGGCTTTAACACGTTTAAAGGTGGCAAAATGCCGTCCAAAGACTCAAAAAAAACTATGCGGAAGCATTTTGTGTAACGATCTATTTTTAAAATGATGGGTTTTGTTGCACCTAGTTTGGTATGAAATGTCTGCCTAAGTTTTCTCAGTTTTTCTTGAGGTTTATTTGTGGTAAAGATTATATTCTTCCGATTTTCTGGTTTTACGAAAGAATATCGCATATTATTTTGATATATTACACTATGCCTAATTTTACGACGCATTTAAAAGCCTCAAGTCTTTAATATCGTGATAATTACAACGTAGTTTCTTTATAATCATTATGGGGAAATTCCGTAATGTGTCTCCTGAAAATATTCTTTCCTTTAATTGCACATTTACTCGCCCGTAATTCCTTCCCGTCTTCGAAATACTGAAAATAGAATCGAAAAAGTACGGCTTGCCCTATGGAAATGAAGGTTGAGCATTTGGATGCTTTTTCGCGAGTGAACTGGAGAGACTCGGCCAGGTTTAAATTGTTCTCGTCTTCAACCGTTCGGGCGCATTACTGTTTTCCCTGTTATATCGAGCTGGTTAAAAGCATTCTGTGCGGGATACCGTAGGATATGTGCACTTCTTGTTAAGTGACGACATTTGAAGAGGTGCCGATGAACGTATTGCGTTTCCTCGGAAGAGTTCGTTACCCATTCCATTTAGTTCTTGGACACGTTCACTCCTATCCTTCGGAAATGGACGTAGATAATCTTTGACGCATCTGTCCGCTCTTCAAATAAAAAACCTTTATCTCGTGTTAGCGGAAGTAAGGGATCTGACAGTTTTAGATAAATCAACAGTGCTAGCTTCAGAAATGTTGTGGCTATGGGCGTTGTGAAGGCTATTCTGCTTGGAAATTGGGCAAAACTTTGTGCAGACATCTTTTTACTCACCCAAAAGTATTTTCCCTAGTAATCCATAACTAATTTTTATTTGCCTGCTTTTTAATGAATTATCTGAATTGTAGATGCAAAAGTGAGCAATGTTGGGAAAAGACTGAATTCTTCAAAAATTGCTAGGAATGTCATTAGAATTTTTTAATGAAGATCCATTTATGTCAGTTGTCATATATAGTAATAAAACTTAATATTTCTCGTCGGTCTTTTCGAAGTAAAAAGTTGACGTGAAGTTGAAATTTTACTTTTATGATTTATTTTTCTTTCGAGTTCTTAAAACATTTGGCAAATAGGTAAGTTTTCTCGAATTTCATGGACGTATTATTTAGAAAATGTTTTTGGTAGTATATGGTTGACAAACGTCCTTTCTAAAGGCGGTTGACGGCCTTCTCATGGATGTTATTTGTTACGTGACTTATTTATTCTTGTACATATCCAAACGCACATCCGGAGTTTTACTTTACCAGAAACGAAAACGTTTGTGGCACCAAAGTGCACGAAATAACAGTTTTGACGCCTTATGCTTTCGTAAAGGTACAGTTCCTCCTTTTCTATTCTCCTTCCTACTTGACAGTGGCACCCATAACGCCATGCATAGAGAGAAAGAGGCATTCCTTTTCATCTTCAGGGAGGGATTTCCCGCTGGCGTCTAGATGCTACCTCACTCTCCCTTACCCCTCTCCCTCCCACCGTTCTCTGTAGTATTTCCCCCACCCTTCTTTTCTATTCGTCATCTCCGACGAGGTCAAACTCTTTCTCTCGCTCTAGGTCAATCCTGGCGTCGGAATTCCATACCTGTCATTCCTTTTCCCACCTACCTCCTCTTCCATCTTCGACCGACCCTCTCCCTTCTAGGACGTTAAGATGCCATTTTATCTCTCCCTTTCTGTCTCTCTCAGGGGCGGGGTAAGTTGATGATTTCGAAGGTTGGGAAAGAGGAGGGGAGGCGAACCCTACGCGCGATGTCTCTGATTTTTTTTCGTGGGAGAAGAAGCAGTTGTTCTTCGGACGGGATTTGTAAAAAGAGAGAGGGAAGGAAGATAAAAGGAAAGAGGGAGAGAGGTATGAAGTGAGGGAGGGTGGAAGGAATGAGGAGGAGGGGGAGAGAAGCATAAAAGGGCGTGTGAGGGGGTTGAGATACAGTGCAGGAGGTGTCGTTAGTATTTGAGAAAGAAGGGCAAAAGGAAAGAAAATGGTAGTCGGTGAGGCCTCCCTCTTTCTCTCTCTCTGGAAAGGGGTTGCTTCGAGTTCTGTTCGGTAGCGCGAGGGACTTTCAAGAAGCGCTTCTGCTCGGAGGAGAGTGGCTCTCTATATTTAGAGCGGGACCCCCGGGATAAAGACTAAGGCGGCGTAAATTTAGGGAGGCCCCGCTTCCCTCAGGCTCCCCCTCTCTCTATGCCCGCCATCCACCCACCCGACGGGTGCCGCTGACGTACCCGCCGCCAAGCACCAACCTTCGCCATCCCCTTAATCGGCTCCTCCTCACCCACACGTGCCCTCCCTGTCTTACCCATAATGCATCACTCGGACGCGTTCCGTGGTTTCTCCCATCCCCCACCCACGGAATCCTCACCGTTCGAGATAAAAAACAAACTATTAGGGAACTATTGTCAAGTCCGCATTCCTTTCAGTTGAAGGTCTAGGCCGTAATTGTTGGCGTGGGAGGAGGGTTTTTTTTTTGTTACGGATTCCGATTCTCGTTTCTTTCCTCCCCTCTCTGGATTCGTCGCGCGGAAGACGTTCGCTCTCCCTTCCATTCAGATTTCGATCAGTGGGGATGTGGACGGAACCGATATGATGCCTCTATTCCTGGGTCTTCAAACTTTTTCTATTGCGACCCAGTGGAATGTCTCGCGATCCAGTCGAACGGAAGGCAATGGGTAGAAAATTATGTTCTGAATTGAGTGTTCATTAACTCTCGATACTCAAAGAATGGCATTTATGTAGTAAGAGCATTTAGTTCCGTCATTTTTTTTATACATTTCATCCTCTTATACATTGAGTGCTCAGGTTTTCCTCACGAGTTTCGCGACCCGTACTTTGAAAAACACTGCTCTATTCCAAGCGTAGATCCACGTCTTTCGTCCTTCCCTCCATCTTCCTTCTCTTTCTCCCTCCCTTTCCCTCGCGAGGTGGGGTGGGAGAAGAGACTTTCTAGTCTCAATCTCTCCCAAAGAGAGACGCGTAACTATGTACGTATGTTCTTGCTCATCCTTTCAATTCGTTGGGCGTGGCGATCGCTCGGACGGACCGGTCGTTGAGGATGCGGTCGCTTGATCGTTATCCGATGTGTTTACGTATCCCTCTCCTCGTCCCCGCTAAGGTCCGATTGATTATTTGTCCTCTCGTAAAGTTGGCCGCCGTCCGAATTATAAGGGTGTTGTAATTTAGGTTAGGCGGGGCATACTCGTATGTGAACACATGTATATTTATGTCAGCAAATGCATACACGCCTCCTATCAAATGTATACAAGGAGCTCGCGTGTCTAATTGAGTAACTCGGCATGGATTCAATCGGAGTACGTGGAAATTGGAATGAGTCAAAGATTTCCGCCAATATTTTAGCATTTACTCGGTGCAGCGGAAAATTTTAGGCGGGTCACCATCTGTTGTGGGTTAGATTCCAAGATTCAGAGTAGGCTACATCCGTTGATTTTTTATTTCAAGAGTTTCTTTATCAACTTGATTAAAAGGAGAATGAGTGTAGGGTTTTTAATTTTTTGTGTTAGCATTGATATACAAACCCGAGACTTGGACATGGGTAGGGCAAAGGGAAGGAAGTGAACGTTGATCGCGTTTTAAATCAGCCTTAAAAATTACTTTGAAATTTGAAGAATTTGAGCATTTTTATGCCTTTAACACTAAGATTTAGCATTTTTAAATTAGTCACGTGTACGAAGGCGTTGTGGTATTCAAATTTTGTACATTTTCTCACAAAATATTTTATTTCATTGTTTTCAGGTTGAACTTATTTCCTCCTCTCATTGATTTGGTTTTACCTTCATATATCATCTTTACAAAATTAAAAGTTGAAGCTGGCGCGCCCTTATTTAGGGAGAATTGATCAGTTTGTGCTCGGGAACAAATGGAGCCGGGTGTTGACGGCTTACATGGGTTTCCCCCGATCTATTTCTGCGCCGGTTGCCGGAGAAAAAAATAACGGAATGAGAATAAATATTTGTTCGAAAACGATTTTTTTGAGCCGTTATCGATAAAGATTTCAAATAGTTGTTCAAATCCCGCCTCGATCTCTGAAATGACGTTGTTTTTGCCAACTCTTTCGAGCGATTCCATTTATTTTTTTCTTCTTTTCGCTAGATTTTACGCTAATACAAACGAATTGAAGTAAAAATTGTCTAATTTCATCTCATCCGCGATAAAATCGCACCTCTCCAGCTTCGTTTTGCGAGTTGTTTAAAAAAAGGGAAAAAAACAAAAATCCCTTCCCTCGTCGGCGGCGCGGTTTGCGTAAACAGAGAAGTTGAGGTAATCAACGGCCACGCGGTGTAGCCACCATCTCGGCGTTTTTTGAAGGAAACCTTCGGACGCCGCCGATCAAATTTTTCTTTTCTTTCACCTCGCGTCTTCGAAACCTATTTTGCGAACTCGGGCAACGTAAACATGTCGGAGCGATCCTTTTCGGGATCTCTTTCTCTCTCTCTCTCTCTCTCTCTCTCCTCACCCCGTCTTGTCTTTCAATGGAGTCATTATCGTCCCCATTCTCCCGCCTCCCCTCCGCCCTTTCCTCCCCTCATCTACCTCGTTCTCATCTCATTCCTATTCCCCGTACCGCAAACTGTGCCTCCCTCTGCGTCTTGCCGTTGCCCTTCGGCCATAATTCAATCTTTCAATGGACGGCGACCGTGGTTTACCGCCATTTTGCGCCTTTATTGCCCGCTACCCTCAAGAGAAGTTGAAGAGTGCTTGCTTTGCCCCTCTCGAAAGCAACTAGAATCTCGAAGAGCTCTAATCTCGTCTCTAAAAATAAAGTGCGTGCAACAAGAGAGAGAGAGAGAGAGAGATTGAGTGAGAGAGAGTGAGTGAGAGAGAGAGAGAGAGAGAGAGTGTGAGAGAGAGAGAGAGTATGTGAGAGAGTGTGTGAGAGAGAGAGTGTGTGAGAGAGAGAGAGAGAGTGTGTGAGAGTGAAAGAGCGAAAGGGAAAATATCCCTTCGGACGTTTTAATCAGTGGCCTAGGGGTTATTAGGGTCGAATTATATTTAGAAGTTCTCGGGAACCTACACACGTCGACGCCTGCCGAAATAATGGAGGTATATTGCGTTACGGCTCATACGGCAGTTCTGCTTTCGGTAATGATGGCCTTTCCTTATGACGTCGATCCGTCGTTTCCGTGCAGTTCTAAAAGAATCTATTGTTCATTTTAATGGGTTAATATTTAACTCGTGCTTTCAATATAGGCCTGAAGGCTTTTACGTACGCTAATTTCGTCTTTTAAATGCTTCGTTTTCTTGTGGTATCATTTTGTTGGATGATGGTGATGATTCTTTATTGGTCCAGTTATTGCTTTGATCCCGTTCAAGTGTCAAGATGCTCGGAGGGCCCTGATAAGTTTTTCGAAACTGATATATTGTTTGGCCGATTTTCGAGACAAACTGGCAGCAGTATGGTTGCGTGAAACGGATTATATTTTTTTGGGATTTTTAAAAATAGTGTTTGTTATAAGGATATCTTAAGTCAACATTTTTTCAATCATCTTTCGTAAAAAAGAGCACGACATTAGTAATTGTTTACATTTATATTTACGTTACTTCTGTGAGTTCTCGGATCTATTTGTTGGCAGCCGCGTATTGTAAAGGTCGGCTTAATGACGTATTCAGGTCGCGTATGCCAAGGAATAGTTTTTAAATTTGAAAAAAAGGTAATCCGACAGATTTTGAAGTGATTCCAACCAAAATAAATTCAGAATTGTGCAACGATACTTTCTGATCCCATAGAGAGTTTAAAGGCATAATGGTAATCCACGGAGTAAAGCATGTGTGACACGGAAACATTTTCTACGTACTCGTAGCGAGTGAATGAGATGCTCGGTTACAAAAAAAAATAGGGCTGGCGTCGATCCAGGTTCAGGACGAGGAGTTAAGAAGTCTTAAGGCTCAACGACTCTTTCGAATGCTCATTGTGTGTAGGCAACGAGAGCGTATGAGAGATATATAGGGAGACGAGAATCGCCTTGGAGACACTCTGCATCCCACCCTCCCCTCATTTAGCTCTTCCACCCTTCTTTCCGCCCCGCTCCTTTTGGCGAAAGGAAGCCTCCTTGACCCACCCACGCCTCATCTCTCTGCTCGCATTATTATTTCATCTCGGCCCCTTTTCTTCGTCTAGCACTCCACTCTCATCCTCCATTCCTCTACCTTTTCTTTCTCTCCTATTTTCATCTTTCTCTACTCGCTCCTCACTCTTTCCCCTTTCTGTTCACTTTCCCCTTTCTGTTCACTTTCCCCTTTCTATTCACTTTCCCCTTTCTATTCACTTTCCCCTTTCTATCCACTTCCCCCTTTCTATTCACTTTCCCCTTTCTACTCTTTCTTCTTTCTATCCTTTTCCTCATCTCTTTCCCCTTCCTCTACTCTCTTACTATTTCTCTTTTTACTCTATTTCCTCTCTGCTCCTCCCATTCCTCTCTCTACTCCTATATTTTATATCTCTACTCCTCTCTTTCCTCTCTCTACTCCTCTATTTCGTCTCTTTACTCCTCTGTTTCCTCTCTCCTCTGTTTCCTCTGCTCCTGTTTCCTCTCTACTCTCTTTCCCCTCTCTGCTGTTTTCTTCTCTACCCTCCTCTAGTCGCTCTCTACTCCCTCTCTCCTTTCAGCCTTCTTAACCTCTTCCCATTTATGCTCCTTCCTTTTCTCTCCCCCCCTTCCTCTCTCCCTCCCTCCCCCCCTTCCTCTCTCCCTCCCTCCCCCTCCCACCCTTATTTCCCTCTCTCTTCTCCCCTTTTCTCCCTCTCTCTTCCCCCATTTCGCTCCCTCTCTCTTCCCCGATTTCGCTCCCTCTCTCTTCCCCCATTTCGCTCCCTCTCTCTTCCCTCATTTCGCTCCCTCTTTCTTCCCCCATTTCGCTCCCTTTCTCTTCCCCCATTTCGCTTCCTCTCTCTTCCCCCATTTCGCTCCCTCTCTCTTCCCCCATTTCGCTCCCTCTCTCTTCCCTCATTTCGCTCCCTCTCTCTTCCCCCATTTCGCTCCCTCTTTCTTCCCCCATTTCCCTTTCATTTCCTCCCCATCACTCCACTTCACATCCCTCATCTTCCCTCACTCTCCCTCTTTCCCCTCTTTCCTCACCTCTATCCTCTGTGAGACTCCTCTATTCTTTCCGACATCCCTTCAGCTAGAGTAACCTGTTCAAAAAACCCTCTCTATGCCGGAACCCTCGTCACTTCCTGTCTGCGACCGGCGTTGGGGAGGCGCCAGAGACTGAGGCCGCCTCAATTTTTTCTCTCGCCCCTCCTCCTCAGAAACCCCTTCGCTTCTTATCTTTCTCTCTCTCTACTTCCTCTGCTTTCCCCGCCTCTCCTCCAGTTTTCATTCCTTAAGAAAATCACGGGGAGCCCTCGAGAACATTTGCGAGCGCCACGACAGGCGCCCTTAAGTGACGGGGAAAGAGAACGATTCGTTACAAAATGGCCATCTTCCGCCGTTTTCCGTCGCCTCTGTTTATTTCGCGTTTCTTTTCCGAAGTGTCGTCGCGGAGTCGTATAAGTGAGTTCATTCTTGACGCCATTTAAATAACTCGAATTTGTCGTAAACTTTTTATAAACATTTTTGATGGTCCCATGAATGCAAAATGATTTTGTATATTCTGTTTTCATTTACATTGGTTTGTGCTCTCGGCTCTCTTTGTCTGCGAAATAAGTTGATTTTTTTATTGTCTTCGCGTCACAAGATGCGGCATTATTGGAGAATATCTGTCGATTCAGTTCGGTTTTTGTAATTTTAGGCGTGGTCATGCGCGATTACTTGGAAAGTTTTGCCATTTAGCGCTCGGGAGGAGGAAGAAAGTACGATTCGGTACTTCCTGTGTCTTTTTTCCTTTTCAAAGAGACTCATTTCATCGCTTCACGGTACGTTCCTTTTAAAAATAGTGCGTGCAAGGGGAGTTGCTTTGGAGAAAATACTTAATTTGTTAGTGGAACACATTACCATGGTATTCAATTTGAATTTCATAGCAATTTAGTTTTAAATGTTATTAGTCTGTAAGGCATGTTTATAGTATAAAATTTACTAATTTTTTAATCTTATCCTTATCCATTTCAGAGTCCAACGAAGAGGTTCTTCTGAAGAACCTATCCGAACGAGAAGAAACCACTGACACTAGGCCCTCCCGACAGGGCCGCCCTCGTCGGTCGGGTACGATACTAAAATCCCGAACGAAAAGAGCGAGAGAGAGTGAGAGAAGAGAGGAACCTTAAACGAAGGAAAAAGGAGAACGGTGAGTTAATATTTCCATTCTTAAATTCCCGAAACAGCACACCTTGTTACATTAACCAGACTCGGCACTCCATGTCGACAGCGGTGACGTTTTTCCTATGGTTGTGGGAAATGTGGGCGAAACCTCTTGCAGACGCCTTCTTTCAGCGATTTAATACTTTTTTGTGCATTATGCCTAATCTTTTCGCAAATTGTGCGTGAAATATTAATTGTTTCGTGCTTTTCTAATACCTTCAATCGTTGAGATCGGTGAAAAGGCGATGAAGTTCGATAAAATCGTACGTGTTCATTTCGCATGGAGTTACAAAACTTCGCCGAACAGGATAGAGATTAGCAAGAGATGACACGTCCATGAATCATTATTTTCAAGGTTTGGCCGTGTCATTGTTCAGTACGGTTTTGGTTCGCATATCTATTTCTTAGAAAGAATGTATAATTTTCTCCTTTGTGACTCTTGCGCTTCGTACGTTTCGAAATGTCGATAATTTGAATTAAATATTGTATGTACGGAATGCAGGTAAGGATGTTTATGTTTCAGGGAACTGCCGATATTCTCCTAATAGTGCGATGAGTTTATCGTTTCTGTTTATGATTATTGATTAAATATTTCATCCCTTGGTTGCGCGTTAATTGGTAGTTTTGTGTTCACGTAATCATATTTCCAGGCGACGTAACCTTAAACTGTGCGGTCTGTGAAACACCACCTTACAGTTATACAGTCAAATTACTCTACTGCTTTACTTTCCGCTAATTTGCATTTTACAAATAAATAAGCGAAGTTTTTTCTTGTAATTACATCTTAACTCTCATGACAAATGATTAAACACGGAGAATGCAGTTGTAGACATATCTAGTGAATGAATTAAGGTAACTCTACCCAATATGGCCTAGCTAAGCTTTATTAATTTTTTAAGCACCTTTCCCAAATGCGGAAGGGAAAACTAACAATGTACTCTTAGTTTATTTAAGTAAACAGAAAAAAATGTTACTACTATAACACTTCAACATGTAATTACTGGTTAGCATTTTTGCAAAACCTTGCTGTTAGGCCATATTAGGAACATATGATCTCAATATGGCCTATTGGGTTACTGTTAAAAAAATAAGAGAACAAGAATCTGAAATATTTATCATGTACTTGTATAAAAATTCTAATGTTTGATTGCTCAAAAATTGTTACAATAAATTGTCGGTAGGCAAAAATAACAAAAAATGAGAGAATCAAAGTCAAGATTCTAATTTTACACAGGTCAAAATCGTAAAATTGCACCGCCAAAGATTTAGGCACATGAGGTAAAAATTTAATTTAAATAAAGAAATGAACAAAAAAACGAGATCTAAAATCATTCAAAAACTTCATTGTAATTATTTAAGGCTCACAAAATGAGCAATATGGCCTACATTGGCCATAATGGGGAGACGGACTAGTAAAACATTCCGTTGGAAACACATGACATCTCACTGAATTACCAAACCAGTCACATCACTAATAGTAGAGACAGTTATCTTGTATAATGCCTAAGGTCAAATTAATTAATTAACTTTTACCTGTACAAACATTGACAGCCAAAGTCTTGAAAATAGATGCACGTAAGCACAAACGCTGGTCTCAAACAAAACACACCTGCAAATTCAGCCAGCTAAGCGTGTCCAGCAGAGTTCCATATAAACACAGTTGTTAGCAGTCTACCGATATACTACTGCAATCACTATCTATCAATTTTGTCACCAAGTACGTTCGATACGGCGATTAGGCCGTATTGGGAAACATGCCATATTGGGTACAGTTACCTTATTATAACAAATAACAATATCAGTCAGGGAGACCGCACCTCAGTTGCAGTGTGAACCTAATTTCACCCCACTAGTTAAGGATTATAGTTGTTGTAGTCGATTTCTAAAATTCGGAAAATGAGCTATATGTAAGTTGAAAATATTGAACCTTGATCCGTCTACCGTATTCAACGCGATACCTAATTGGTATATTCAGTTTTATTTACGCCATCGAATCGCTTTCTGCTTTATTTAGGCACCGTGATAAAGTTCATGAGCGTGGAATATGAGTAGAGAGAGACAGGGAGAGAACGAAGTAAGGCGATTTGGGCCGAGTCATTCGCGGCGATTGTTCACCCTCATTCTAGAGAATGAGGCGGGAGTTTCGTAGAGGAGACGAGGGGAGAAGAGAACGTGGAAGGGTGCACAAAACCAGGATATGGTACCATTTTTCAATGCCGTTCCATGAATGCGTAAAAACGCATCCCCAGTTCCTCCCTCCCGTTTTCACCCCGACGTCTCCCTTTTATTATACCCTTTCTTTTCGACGCGAATCCGGGTCGTCCGCGGATATGCGAGCGTTGTTGTTGATGATGTTCCACGGAACGATGAAAAATGATAGAAACCTCTCTTGTTCCTTCTTTTTTTGTACCCTCGTAACAACCTCCTCCGTCTCCATCCGCTCTACGATTCCTTCAGTCTTTCCGGAGAAATTATGTTAATTCGTGGAAGTGTTTTGGGGGAGAGAGTCTCGTGCCCCGCTGCGAGGATATGGGAGGGAGGATTTGACTGATGGATCGCGGGTGTTTTCGGGATGGGAGAGGAGGAGCGGGAGGGGTTGACTCACTCGATCGGTGGAGATTGAAGTGTAGAGGGAGGAAGATGGTTGGTAGAGAGGGTGGGGTTGTAGCCACACCCTTGCGTCCTCCGCGGGAAGTCTGCCCAAGAGGAAGATTGAACGGAGGAGGAAGTTTCCCTCAGGGTCGTCTTCTGAGGAGGGGTCTCTATGAGTGGATGAATTTGTCGCCGTCGGGGGAGAGGGAAAGTGGACGTCGCGGAAGACCGGCAAAGTGACATTTTAGGAGAGCGGTGAGGAGTCGTGCCGCTCTCTCGTCTTCGTCTCGCAAATTCGTCGCGACGTGCATTAAGTTTCCGCTTCAACGGACAAGGTGAGGGTTCAAAGGGCTAGAGAGAGAGAGAGAGAGTGAGTGAGTGAGTGAGGGTGGGTGAAGTCCACGGGAGACACTTCAAAGAGCGAGAGGGTTTTGGACGGCGTGGTTAACTCCAAGGGAGACGGGAAGCGTATTATGCGTGGCGGAAAGATTTGTCGGCATAGCGTAATGGATTAACCGGTGGCGATCCGTATATATGAGTGAAATCCAACCTCCTTCCACTCCTCAGGTTTCGCCGACTGCGTGATTCTTTTACGCGGGACGAAAAAATATGTCGGGTCGGAGCGTTTCTTTTATTTTTGGGACGAAAGGGTGGTGAAGACTTGACTCTCTCGTGTCACCCAGCCGAAATCTGTTTACTGAAAAATAGACTTTCCTTCGAGCGAAACTGGAAAGGCTTCCTCCTTGGATCATCCCCGCACTTCGAGCAGCTCGCTTACTACGGAGGGTTTCGTGGAGGAATTCTTTTCAGGAGGGTATTAAGTGACGGCAAATTCCGCATTTTTCTGGATAGGGTATGATTTGCTGTGTATTTTTGAACTCGGGTCGCGACGGGGTGTGGGTTAATTAAGAGTCTTATTTACTCGCGTCGCGTCCATTGAGGAAATTTGTGTTCCCTTCGCGACATTCATGAAACTGTTTGCATTAGGTTGAGGTCATTGTCATGAGCGTGGATCTTATTCCGTGTGTGGGACCGTTGTGAAGATAGTTGGTGACCTGCACAAACTGGGCTAATGAAACTGTTTGCTTCCAGCCTTGCGTAATAAAGTGGAATTATCGCAAAGTTGAAAATATTTTAAAATGCATTTCTAGATACAAAGCAAGGAGACCCACCCCCGCGGGGTGCTCGGCGAGGAGTATGTTACGTTATATTGATGTAGTTCATAGAAGTGCACTGAAGTTGTTACGAAACAGTATTAAAATAAAATCATAAAACATCGACTAGAATTGTTTCTAAAAGGCGTAGGGTAACAACAATGGCGTTTATTTAAGTTAAACAACCCTCATTTTTCCTAATTTTATGGCAGAGGAATTATGTCCATTCGAAATAGCATAAATAAGGAATAAATGATTCTTATGATTCCTGACGACTTTGTTCAGGCGTTAAATTTTCGGTAGAAATCACCGCCTTATGTGTCGCGTTTAGATGCTGTTGGGAGCAATTACCAACAGTTAACGGTTTCTTTTTCGTCTCGCCATATTTCGCGATCTTAGAAACTGTTATAAATAGGATTTATTATCACATTATCCCTACCTTTTGTATAGAATGGGATGTCGATATTCATCAAAAATTTTTCGGTCTTATTCCTCGCATGTTGCAAAATACAGTATTTATTACGGTCACCCTTTCTAAATGGCCAATGTTTCTGAAACGGAACCGGCTCCTTTTTAATATAGAACCTCTTAGCCAAACCTATTTAAGGCGATAACACTTCAGAGCGCCATTTTTCAGAAAACCTGGTGTGGCCGCCGTAGAGAGAGATTTGACCGTATATGTTCACTTTTTTAGCCAACACCATCCAACATAAATTCAAAATATGATTAATAGTCGAATCTCCGTTGTCCAATAAAATAAAGCTGTAATACACGTAAATGTCGAATGCAATTTTAGAAATTAGACAAAAAAATGCGCATGCGTGTTGAAAGTGGGACGTTTTAATTCCGTTCGAAGAGTGCTTCCTCGTCTTCGATGGTTATATTCAGCCTGTCCGGTAAACGGAAGGAATGCGCTCGAGGATAAATGCAGATACTGAGCGGTGACTTGTCGCGAGAATATGCGGAGTGCGTCATCCGTCTCATTGCCATATCCGAAGCGTGACGAAATACATAAGCGCGATTCATATCGACCAGTGGTATTTTTGTCCCATTATCACACATCAGCCAGTATAGCGATTTGAGGTCGGTTGTTTTTACTTTCTCCATATACGTAGCATAGGGGAAAGTATTGTATTCATGAAAAAAATCGACTTCGAGATTTCAACGGAAATACACGTTTTGAGGTCCCCCGAACACGTTTTAACCATTTTCTCGATGATGTCTGTGTGTGTTAGTGTGTGTATGTGAGTTTTTTGTGGGTGCTCTAACCCAAAAACTATTAATCAGGTCAACGCGAAATTTTATATTTAACATTTTTATAAAAGTCACAAGATCAGATTAGTTTTTGGTAAAAATCGGCCAACCGGAAGTGGGTGTTTACTCGTGTCACTTATCCGTTATTTTGAAATATTTGCTTTAATATTTGCTAAATGTAAAAATGTATTGGAATAAAAATTGTAGAAAATTTAATTTTCTACAACCTTTGTTTGAAACATTTTTCCATTTAATGCATTGTTTAAGAGATATCTTATATTTTTAGCTGCCACCACCATGCCACCTACCGACGACTATTGTTAACAATTGACGCTTAGTTACGTCTTAGTAACGCTCCTTTTTCTTTTCTTAATTGTTGGAGCTTGGTGGCTATATCCAATATCAGAAGGCTATGGTTTGAGTTTATTTCTGTTCTTTGTAAAGTCTAAATTTTTCTCGCAGTTTCTTAAAATATTTATTATTATCTAACCTATTTGGAATTTTTAGAAATATTACAGATATGGAGAAAATCATATGGTGGCCACATCAGATTTTTTAATTCGCCTTTAAGTTGGTGTGAAATATGGGTGTCAAATGAAAGGGGTCAATAAAAATGTAGTGCAGGCATGCCCAAGCGGGTGCTCGTGGGAACCCGAATGCTAATTTTTTTCTCATCTAAATCGCTCGAGATTTTTATATTAAATACTTTTAGGAAAAAAGTGCCAAGAAGGGGACGGAAAAGTAATTTGGCCTAGGGGCCAGAAATTTCCAAATCCGCTTCTGATTGTAGTCCTAATGTGGCCTTCTATAACATCCATCGCTCCTTCGAGTCGCTATGTGGTGTTAATTTCTTGCTCTCGACTAACTTCGGTCGAATAAAAAGTTGCGTATTTTGGTTTAGGTTGCGAACGAAGGGATAACGAGAAAAGTTGCGATTTTTCGCGAAATTTTTAGATCTGCTTTCCTTCCTTCCCTTCCTTTCCTTTCTTTCCCGAAGACAGGGCCGGCCCGAGCTACGTGCAAGCCGGGCGGCTGTCCGGGGCGCCAAAGTTTTGGGGGCGCTATCCCGATCATTTATCTATGCATTACTTGCAAGTGAATAAATATTGGACACCAATTTATATCGAGGAACCGACTAGAATCTTGATGAAATTCCTTTTAATTTTTCGTTATCAATATTTTTTACAGAACGATGACTAAATTAACGTGTACTTTTTAAATATCTCAACAGACATTAACGGAGGGGGGCCCTGGAGTGCTATCTCGCCCGAGGCGACAATGTTCCTCGACCCGCCCCTGTCCGAAGGCGACAGAATTCGGCTCTGTTACGTTGGGTGGTCGATTCGTTCTCTTGTCTCAAATCTCTTTCTTTGACAGCGGAGATGAAGGGGTGAAGGAGGGAGGGAGAGAGAGGGAGGGAGATAAAGAGGAGGGAGACGCATGCGGTGAGGGTCCGAGGTGTGCCGTCGTTTGTAACCGGAAGTGACGAGCGCGGCGGAGCGGGAGCGGAAGGTGATTAGTGGGCGAATGGCAGGAGTAGAGGAGGAAAGAGAGGAGCGATGAAAAGAGTCACGAGGGGAGGAGAAAAGGGAACTGAGAGAGAGGGGGGGGGGAGGGGGCGGGGCGACCGCCCGAGGGATTCCTAGAGAAGAGGGAGCCGGCTAAACCGTTGCGACGTGTGAGATGACATAGTGCAGGGAACGGCAGTGGCGCGGATGAATTGAGTGACGGGAAGTCTGCGAGGTTCCAATTACCAAGGCTACCGCTTAATGGGATAACGAAATAAAAATAACGGGAGAGATGGAGAGAGAAAGAGAGAGAGGGGGAGGGGGGGGGGGGCGGAAAGGAGTAGAGTGAAAAGGGGCTCGTTTAAACGCGAATATAATGCGAGTTTATTCGGCGGATTTGATTTTTTTTCTCGAAGGCGTCGAAAAATTAATACGGTTGGTAGTTGTGGTATTTTTTTCTCCGATCGCTTTATCCAATTTATTTTCTTGTTCGGATGGTTTTCGTTTTTTTTATCGTATCAACTATGGAAATTACGCTCGGGAAAAATCAGTTGCACGGGGCAGAGGGGGTGTTTATTTGGCGGCAGCGAAAATAATGAACGAAAGATATTTCCCCAAGAAATGTTACCTGGGGGAGAGAACGCAAGCAGTTAATCGAATCTTTCCCGCAAAACAGGATTTTTAAATTATGCTTGCCGTTTATTTTTTCTTCTGCGTCTGCGCCGTCCAACTTTGAAACTGTTCCCTTTGCGGAGCGAAGGCCGTTCACTAATTCAGACCCTTAAACTTGATTTGGTAAAAAGTTTCTATTATGAAAAAAATGTAATAAATTTTTTAAGCTCTTCCTTTGGATATTTGATACATTGCCGGTTTAAATGGGATAGGAAAATTTGGTAGGTTTACTTCATTCGTGGTTGTAAATATCGATTTTGATTAACGTATAATGTAACTGTATAGAGAACTAATTGCGGGACTAATCGGACGTTAAGATTGTTTTTGACGGGTTTTCCGCTCAACGAGTATATATTTCTTGAAGAGCTAAACGCAGACTTAGCGGAATCTCTTTAAACCGCCCCACAGTGGGACAAATTACCGAAAAGGTGGCCATAAATAGGGAGGATATATATTCTCAAAAACAGCTACAAAGGAGTCATAATAAAGAAAGAAATGAAATACAAAATAAAATTTTGGGAAGTTGGAACATTTTTTGGTGCCTTTCATGATTCCACATAGCAGCCATCTGTAGTTAAACCGATACAAGAAACGCAACACACCACACTTAAATTTAGCTAACTATATTGATCTCAAATTAAAAATATGTATGTAATGTAATCCAGTCGTTACAGCTGTCTTTTACTTTAGGGTCTTACTTATTAACATTCATCATCATAGGTAGTCTGTCCGTAGACAGGTCCGTGATTAATCATGGTTAAACCTGGTTCTCCATATACTCCTATTTTCCGCTGTCCTCTTCATATCTTGATAACTCTCTTTCCCTTTCAAATCGTCTATTAGCTGATACCTTTTCCTACCTCTTTCCCTTTTCCCATCTAGTTTTCCTTCTAACACATCTTTAATCATACTCTCTCTCCTCATGTAATGTCCAACCCAGTTAGCCTTCCTCTTTCTGATAGTCTGTATAATCATTCGCTTCTCTCCTATTCTTTGTAGCACTTCATCGTTTTTCATCCTATCTGTCCATTTTATCTTCAACATTCTCCTCCAAGTCCACATTTCAAAGCTTTCCAAGTATTTGATGTCATTTTTCCTTAGCGTCCATGTTTCTGCCCCATACAATGCTATACTCCATACGTAGCATTTTATCAACTTCTTGCGGATATCTTCCCTTATATTCCCTGTAAGTAGTTGTTTCTTTCTCCTGAAAGCCGCTTTTGCTTTTCCTATTCTAGTTTTGATCTCATCCGTACATTTTGCCTCTCGTGTTATGATACTTCCAAGGTATTTATATTCTGAAACTTGTTCTAATGGCTTTCCCCCAATAGTTATGTTCAGATTCTCTTCTTTACCCGATATTCGAATGACCTTGGATTTTTCTGTATTTATTTCCATACCGTATTTTCTACCTGTTATCACTAGTCTATTAATCATTTTTTGTAGTTCCTCTTCCTTTCTTGCTAGAAGTACTTGATCATCTGCGTATTTTACTGTTCTTATAATCCTTCCTCCAATTTTGAAATCCCCTGTGCCATCTAAAGCTTCTTGCATTAGACTTTCTCCATATATATTGAATAGGGTTGGCGATAGGCAGCAGCCTTGTCTTACTCCTCTACCGATATTTATTCCGCAGGTGTCCACATTCTCAAACCTGACCTTTACAACTTGATTCTCATATAGATTCCTAATCAGTCTCCTGTCTTTCCAGTCTACACCTATATCCTTTAATATCTTCATCAACTTTACCCAATTTACTCTATCAAAGGCCTTCTGCCAGTCTACGAAACATGCGCAGATATCTTGACTGTATTCTATTGCCCTTTCTGATATGATTCTAACTACTCCTATAGCATCTCTAGTTCCTCGTCCTTTTCTGAAACCGAATTGATCTTCCCCTATTATTTCTTCTGCCTTTTTCTCCAGCCTTTTATTAAGAATCCTCGTGATGATCTTCGATGTGTGTGACAGAAGGCTTATAGTTCTGTAATCTTTACACTGCATTGCCTTTGGCTTCTTCTTTAGAGGGATCATTGTTACTTCTAGGAAATCCTGAGGCCACTCTCCCGTGTCGTAAATCTTATTAATTAATTTCGTGATCGCTTTTAGCCCTTCTGATCCCATGACTTTAAGTATCTCAGCCGGTATTCCATCGCTGCCCGTGGCTTTCCCCTTCTTTAGTTCCACTATCGCTTTTTCTACTTCGCTCTCCATAATACTTGGTCCTAAGTTGTCTTCTTCAATGTTTTCCTCATTTTCCAGTTCTATTTTTGCCGCTCCTGCCTGTTTGCCGTATAATTCCTTAATGTATTCTTCCCATACCTGTGCTACATCCTTTGTTTCTGAGACTATCTTCCCATCCGTATTCATAATTCCTTTACCACAAATTCCATTAGACTTCTTATCTTCTAATTCCAGTGCCCTAGCGTACATCATATCGTACCGTCCTAACTTCTCCATTTGTTCTATTTCATCACATTTTCCTTTTATCCAATTTTCTCTAGCTTTATCTGTTACCCTTCTCAACTCATTGTTTATACGCCTATAGTTGGCTCTACCTTCTTCACTGTTAACGTTTTTCCATTTTCGTCTCTCATCCATTTTCTCCAGCATTTCCTTCGTGATCCATGGTTTTCTGATTTTCTTCTCTTGTTTTAGAAACTCTTTATCCAAGGTATCCTTGATACTGGTTTTAATTTCATCCCATTCTATATCAACGGTCTTCGGTTTGTTTTCCAACTTTCTTAGGTTATCTTCCAACTTCATGCTGACTACATCCTGCCTTTCTTTCAGTTTTTCTAGGTCCCAGGTCTGTCTTTCTCTTCTCGTTTTTCTTATTTGTTTGAGCTTTGTACTCACGTCAACTCTTCTCCCTCCCATCTAGTTTCGCTTAGCCCTATAATGTCAACTCTATTTCTTCTCATTTCTTCTTTCAAGTTCTCTAGCTTTCCTGCCTTTCTCATAGTTCTTACGTTCCAAGTCCCTATTCGTAATTTACTTTCGACAAATGTTTTCCTCAAGGCAGTCCCCGCCCGGAGATCCGATTGGGGGACTATTTTACCTCCGGATTGTTTTACCTCGAGAGAACTCATATTGTCCAACCATTAACATTAAGAATCTAAAAATAAAAGATGGCATAAATGCGTAAAATTTGATAATTTAAGAAAAATACTCATAGTGAACGTTAATTAGAATTATTAAAACAAAAAAATAATCAAAAAGGTACTTTTATTACTTGTCTGAAAAGTTTGAAGAAGTAAAAACAATTTACTTTCGTAGGTTTTTACAAATTGTAATTTAAAAATTTAGAAAATGTGGAATGAAATAGGTATTTACAAAATGTCCAAGGTTAATCTTTGTCACTGTATTCGGAATCTGTCTCCTCATCTTCTGTTACAGATGATTCTATATGCGGAAGCCGACAATAATGTCAAAACGTCTTTAGGAAAGGATGTTTTTTTCTTTTGAGGTAGTTTTTTCATGCTGGAGATAACAGGATCAGAAGATATGAGGTGTCTCTTGATGAGATCTTCCATTTTTTATATTCAGAACGAGGTGATGAGGGCCGAGGATTATTCCAAAGGATAATTTTATTATTGGACTCGTTTTTGCCACGTATGAGCTGCAGAGGAACAAAAAATATGAAGAACACATTTTCATCGGAATCCGTTGGGTCGTCAAATTTCTGCTTATACTGACTGTGGCCGGAACTTCCGTCACAGCCCCATTTTGGAATCAAACATAAATCTTTCAATTGTTCGTTGGACAAAATACCAATAACCTCACTCTGAACCTGTATAAAGCGTTCGGTTGTCTGGTTTAAAAGGCGCGTAACGTTATTTCTGCACTTTTGTCCGTTACTGTAATGGAAGAACTAACAGGGTAACGTTTCTTCGCCTCTTTCACTATATGGTAAGAAGGATACAAATGGAAGTTTTATTGCTTGAAGTCTGAGAAAATAATATTGTTTGTTTGTTAATTTTGCCTCGACCATCGCTGACATTGCTTGATTTCCTGAAGGTGGAATGACGCGATTATCTTTCTGTCGAAAAATTCTTCTGTATTTTGATCCTCTTGTCGGTGTAGTACAAGTCACATCTTTCACGACACATGCGCTGTCCACACTTTCTTCTGCTCGGAGGCTCATTTGCGTTGCATAAGACAGTTCAGATACATGGAATTCCGAACGTAAAGCTTGAGTCCTTCGCCGCTTAGACCGCTCACTAAAATCTCTTTTGGTCCTCCTTGACCATCATTTATCGTAGAAACATCACCACTAGAGGAAGCTATTTCCTGTTCCAGCCACTCCTTATTTTGATGCAGAGATCTTTCCTTTTTTCTTTGGGCTGCAATCCATCTTCTTTTAATCTGATGAGTTAACGCTGATATTTATAAATTCGCTGCTGACGAAGATGGGTAATTTCCATAACGCGTCAAGTAAGATATTCACATTTGGCACTATATGTTTTTTTATGGCTCTCGCATTTTTCAAATAACGCCCTCTTCTTCAACATGATGATGTGTACATTGCGTGATCCTGTAAAGAGACTATGATTTACTGTGTGAAGTAGCACATGATTTGTAATATTATATACCTACAATATTACAACGAAAAGTTGCCATTACAATTTCTTGTTAATAAACTAGTTACACTAAGAGACAGTAGCTATCGGAAATATTCATTTAATAGTGATACGCAAACATGTATAAGTAGGTAAAAGTTTTGTTGGCGCAAATATGCGCGAAATATTTTCACACTTTCGGACAGTAAACGAACTTTATTACTTAGCACAAAAGTTTGCTTAATAATCCTTTTACTATACTAAAAGTCCTGATGAACATGAGAGTTTAAAAAAATTCCCACTTTTCGCTAGGTCAGAGCAAAAACTTATACAAGTAAAAATAAACGTAATGAAAATAAAAATCAATATAGTGTAAATTTTCTTCATACCTCCAGGAACAGAATCCATCTTGTAGTTAAGTTAAAATATAAATGTTAACTGAATTAAAAATACGTAACTGCACGTATTCCACTCACAAATGAACAATACACTAAGCACACGTCGCAAATTACAGCCAATTTTGAATTGATAAAATGTAAGTTGTGTTCAAGACAAAAGAGTGAATTAGCGGTAATTAGTGTGAGGGTCATTGTAGAACACTTGTATAATAATAAACACGAGAAATGTTACATTTCGATAATTTCATTCATTTCATGTGCGCTCTGTCTTCAATATGGCCCTCAGTACTTTCGCAGTGACGAATTGTACCTCGTAATTTACTGCCGGCAGTTTATCGGCGTACGTAAAACGGACGAGAAATTAATGAATTTCATCAATATTATAGCAAATTGGCGTTACATGAGTAAATGGTTATGCCGAGCCGTTTTTAGCATATGCTTTCCAGCTTAAGTTTCTCTTTATTTTTTGTCTTCTTTTTCTACCAAGAGTTAGGTTTCCTATTTGATCGCACATTAAAAATATATCATCAAGAATGGGTACATTTGAGGTATTTGCCGAGAGAGAAAAAGAGATTGAATTCGCGAATTTTTAGTATACGTTTCAGATATTCCTCTTTCGTTCGGAGGGTTTCTTCTCGAGTGGCGGGAAACATCCGGAGACCTTAAAAAAAAACCGTTAAGAAGCGGTCAAATATGCGTTCTGTTATTCTTATCAGGTACTGAACTGGTGACTGCAAGGGAACCTTGACAGGATTTGGAAAGCGAGCGGTTGAGAGATACGTATATAGAAAGTCTTCCCTTGTTTGGTAAAGTGAGTTCCGAGGAAAGGTTACCAAGAATTTTCTTTTTTCCTCCCCTTGCCTTTATTTTTTTGATTCCCTGGGAGAAAAAAAGATCACCGCGGTTTGGTTTGAATTTTCTTAACGGAAGATCTTCATCGTAAGCAAAGTCGTCCCGAAAAATTCCTGAATTGCAGACTTCTCAGTTCCCCCCCCCCCTTGAAGGTTTTGGAATTTTAAGGAAGATTCTATACAGGTGAGTGGAAAAGTTTTTTTTTAAATTTTCAAATCTGGCGAAGGAATCTCTTAATTCAGCGGATTTTTATTTTGGAAGCTCATACTCGAATGTGTTCTCCTTGGTCTACTGCGTCTTCGATAAATTTATTTGGAGGGAAAAAACAACTATTATGAGTTTTTATAATGACGACGTGCACGATTTCAGTAGAAGATAATTGTTATTAGGGAATTGTCTTTTCAGTTTTTGTTGAAGAATTTCTGTTCCTAATACTTTGTAATACGGAGTCGAAGTTTGCATAGAAAAAGTACAATCAAGCGGTGTGTGTGTGTATGTATTTTTGGCTAATCAACCTCTTGGATTATAGCCATAACTCCTTCCACACCGTACACAATCACAAGGGAGGAGGGAAACCCGGTGCCGGCATTAGCCTACTCTTAACGAAGAACAAACACCAAGGGGGCCAACGGCTTAACGTCCCTTTCGAAGGACGGAACGCTGGATTTGCGCGGTATTCTCAAACCACACAAACAGCAGGCCTGGCGACCTTGGAAAAATCCTACTTGCGCAGGATTAGTGCCCGCTGCTATTTCGAGCAGCCAGCGTCCTAACCATTTCGCCAGCGTCCTAACAACTACGCCAGCGTCCTAACCACTACACCACCGGCACTCCCACAATCAAGCGGTCTTTGATTGTCTTGATAAGGAGCAATACCGCTAGGTTTAATTGATTCGGGGATATTTAGTATTTTTATTATGCTTTCACTTACTAAGAATGAAGGCATAGGTATTGAAGAATATATTTAGGGTCGATTCACAATTAATCGGAAGATGTAATATGTAAAATCTCTAACTTAAAACCATGGATACCAGCTTATTCGTTTTATTTTAATTCTTTGAAATTATATAAGTAGAGTCATTGTTTGAAAGATTAGCTTTTGTTTCCGTAGCATGAACCGCACATATTCTGTAAAATTCACGTTTTTCTTCGAGCTTCTGATTTTCGCATATACACGCTCTAATGCTGTTCCAGTTGTGAGAGCTCGTTTCAGTTGGTCGTGCCAACGTGTAATGAGCGTATTTTATTTACTGAAAACTGAGTTCAACTTCTGTACTGCATAATTTTGGCTAGGATTTAAAATTAGGCTGTGATCATTAACACGATCTTGGCTGTTGATCGTTGCTATTTCATTAAGGATTTGTCGTTACAAATACCTTTCGGTACTTTCCATGGCAGTTACCCAAGAAAACAGTTTGTATGCGAGAGGAAGATAAAAATGGGAACAACAATGGGGCTTTTGATTTATGAGATTTTGGAAGAGATCTTTGATCGGCGGTTGCGTTTTATGGCTGGCGGGTGGGATATTCAAAGAAACATTTTATCTGTAATTTCTTTAGATAATATACAATGAAACTGGTTTCTCCTCAAGTTTAAATAGTTTGTGTTTGTCGAGAGTATTTTTCTCTTCATTACTGTCATTTTACTGATTGATTTTCTTATCGAAGCTTAAAAATTACAGTATATTAATTATTTAAAAATGTCAAAAAGGTAACATAATGAAACACGGTAAAATATATCGTTTCTTTCATTTTGCATTTGATACATTTGACTCAAGGGCTCCCGAAACAGGTATATTAAAAGATTTAAGAATTGATTGGCTCTTTTGGTTTTTTCCTAGCGTGACACATCTATAGGAATAGTTGAAGTACAATGGGAGATATTATCATGGCGACAAAATACGCGAGCTCGATTGTAGGACTGAGAGATATCGAGTCTCGGTTTTTC
Organism: Tanypteryx hageni; assembly: GCA_028673005.1. Classification (NCBI taxonomy): domain Eukaryota; kingdom Metazoa; phylum Arthropoda; class Insecta; order Odonata; family Petaluridae; genus Tanypteryx; species Tanypteryx hageni. The sequence continues at coordinate 71,017,076 of CM054116.1, read as the reverse complement.
CCGAGGACAATCGGGGATACTAACAATAGAGTAAAACCTGCAAGAGAGAATTGTTGGGGACGTTTTCGCGCATTTCATCCCCTGCCACCCACCATTTCGGTGAATTGCAGGACAACATGTACATGCAGATTTAGATCTAGATTGTTCACGTCTCGTTGTGCTTGGCTGTTTCCTCTCGATAGTCGAACGATCTTATCACCGAGGACGCCCTCTTGGCAGCCTAAATGCGAATCAAACGCCACCGTCGGACGAAAAGCGAAGCATCTCTCACAGCGGAGGCGCTGTAAAATTTTTTCACGGCTCATGAAGTTTTCTTTTTTTTCCTTCCTTTCGTACTCTTTCATTACATCGCCACGGGAGAGTGTGTGCGAGGGGGAGAGAGATATATAGAAAGGGAGGAGAAGCGGTATAAGAAAAATACCTCGGCCTCGATGTAATTAATCAGCGGGAACAATTAATAAAGCGTCGAAAAAACGGCCTACCGGAAGACATCTTGGTCGTGGGAACGAGCTTAAGATGTCGTGGGAGGAGGAAATTTTTTTATGGCCGGGAAGCTGATGATATGCGAACGAATGAAAAACGATGCGCGGATTATATAGTGTATGTAAAAGGATGAGGGTTTTTTATGCCGCGTGGTCGGGTGTAGGGGGGGTAAGGGGGAGGAGCAGATTAAGGGGAACATCTTCTCAGTGACTGCCGAACGACGAAATGGAAGGAGGGAGGGTTTCACGGGCGAGGGAAGTTTATTGTTTTAAGATCTCCCATTGTTCTCTCGTTAGGAAATAGGCTCAGCAGCGTCCTATGAGACGTTAGGGGCCCCTCCCCAACTGCCTTGGCCCGTATTTGGGGGGCATGGCGAGGGGATTAAAGAGGTGGGGAAGAGGGCTTCTTTAGGTTGGATCGGTCGTGTGGGGAGGGGAATGGATTGTTTTACGTACGTTATTTGTGGAAGAAACAAAAGCGCCTCGTAAATTTACTTCTTTTGACGCTCGCTAGGGGAGGGTTATAAGTAGCTGCGCGAGGCAATTCTTCGTCGAATTGCATTTTCTTCCCCGGAATAACGTCTGGAAGTTTCGCTTCGTCATCGAGCAGGCGTTTTTCCTGTTCTCGAATGCTATTGCATCGATGATTTGTTTTGCTATCCGAGGTCGCGATTAATATTTCTAAATGCGTGGCGCGTTGGGTCGTGGTTATTTGACCGATGTGCAGTACTCAAGTTCATACAGGGTGTCCCAGTAGTCTGACCCCATAGGTTAAGCAGACTTTATTTTAACAAGTATGTACTCATATAGCCGAATATACAAATTTATTTTATGAAATATGTAAGACCGTCATATGTCACCGTCATTGTTAAAATTTAAGGACATGATGCCCCTTTTCCCTGTGGGTCTAGAATTCCTAGACGCATTTTATGTTTACCAGTAATAGGCTAATCAGGAAAAATCACTTGTGTCAACATAACGGTTTCTTCGCACCTCGTTACTTTGGTTTGAAAAAGTTTCACCGTCAACATCGACCCGATTACACATCCTCGAGTCCATCGGTATGCATTTGATTTCGGCTACCCATTTCTTCCTTTCGTTGCTTTCGATACTTGCCCATGAAAAATGAAAATGTTACTTCCTCGTTCGTGCAGAAGGTTATCTCAAAATACAGTCATAACTTGCTTTACGCGGCAGCGTTTTAAGCGGATTCGTTATAGCGCGAAGCAGGCCCGCACCTACCAATTGTTAAGAAAACAAAGGCGGCCGACAATTCAGGCGGCTTAACCGTAAATATATTAGAAGTTACATATTTACGGGTTTGTGTAAAATCGTGTATGGATCCCAATTTGGGGTCAGGATGTGACTCCAGGCCGGCAAACCGTTTTCAGCAGTTTTTTTTCAGGATAACGGGGTATTTTAAATTATATTACACTTTAGTTTTCCCGTCCATGGAATCTATCCCCATTGGCATAATGACCCCTTTTGCGCGAATTTCATTTAGCGCGAAATCTGTCGCGTAAAGCGAGGTATAGCTGTATAGGGTGTCCCAGTAGTCTGCGCCCGTAGGTAAAACGCATTATTTCAGCAAATAAAGTACTATAATGGCTGAATATACCAATTTATTTTCTGAAATATGCAACACCGCCATTAGAAACGAGTTTGTTAAAATGGGTCTAGAATTCCGAGACGCATTTTAAGTTTACCAGTATTAGGCTCATCAGGAAAAATCAGCTACCCATTTCTTCCTTTCGTTGCGTTCGATACTTGCCCATGAAAATTGAAAATATCGCTTCCTCGCTCATATATGAGGTTCTCACATTTGTCGCTTCTATATTTCAAAAGTAAGCTTGCCTCGAAACCCAGGAATACCGATCCGAAAGTGTGGACGTCGTCTCGAAATCCAGACACGCTCTCCCTTTAAAAAAAACCACCAACTTCTTCGAAACTTCTGGCAGGAAGCCGTGCAAAAACGCGAAGGAAGATGTTTTGAACCTCTTCCTCGGGGAAGCACGCTTTCCATCCCGACGCCTTCGCGCGCACGTTCGGCAGCGAACGGTTGCTTGGAGATAGATAGAGGGGGAAGATGCGTGCGAGAGACGGAGAGAGAGAGAGAGAGCGTAAAAAAAAAGGATCGGGAAATAAGCTGTTGCGCGGAATGGCTGCGAGATGGTGCAGGTGGCTTCGAGGGATCGAGCCGGTGTGGGATGCTCGCAGGAACGAAGCGGAATGGGGCTGATTCGGAGCGAAGGGAGGGGAACTAATGGGAAGGGAAGTTTGGGGGAGGAGAGGGAGTTAAGAGATGAGCGCAGGTCGGTAGGTGAGGAGGGACGCCGGAAGGTGGCGTATGGGGATGGTAGGACGCGGTTCGGGGGGACGGGGAAAAAAACGATGGAGGATGACGGACTGCTTAGCGACGGCGTCGAGGCCGCTCGGCGCCGGGGCGCCAGGCGTTGGTGGCGGCCGACCTGGCGACGTCGACGTGTCGACGGTAGCTCCGCGTTGGTTGTCGCTGCGACTTTGGGTCTTTGCCGTGTGCGGTGAGCAAAGGGGCGGAAGAGTTCAAGAGGGAAGGTGGGAGAGAAGATGGGTGGGGTAGGGAGAGAGGCCGTATTCAATTCCTGCGAAAATGGCCGTCATCTCCCCTTCCCATCTCCCTAAACTATCCCCGGAGAGATCTTTCGGAAGGTTTATTTTTCCATTTCGTCCATGTGTTCCCTTCTGATCCTTTTATATTTTCTATAAAAGGAGTGCTTCTGGAAGGGATGGGCAACGCGACAGATGGATTTATCGTTTTATTTTTCCGGACCCTTTTTAATGAATGACGGGGATTTAGTTTTTCGTATTTAATGCAACGGTTCTAGGGATTAGTTTTGCATTATTTTTTTCGTTCTATTTTGTCTTTTATATTCCGTACATTGCCTTCGGTAATGAATATTCGCTCGTACACCGGTGTTTCGTTACACCTCGATTAGATCTGTCGCAGGTCTACAATTCTACTCGGCAGTAACTTCAGAACTTTCAAAGCGAATGACTTTCCTTGCCTTCATAGAAACAAGGCGAAGTTAGGTTAAAATCCTTTTATATGGATTCCTCAAGATTCGGATCATTGGCCTGTTACTGTCAACGATCGCTCAAACAATGGAAGATCTCATTTGTACTAAAAATATTGTAGACGCTATATTACAATGGATGTACTGAGAAGTTGATCACCACTCCGATATGTCGCACCACTCCTGATCGCTCAAATTATGCGTGATTGGATCAGAATAGTTGGTATCATCATCATCATCATCATCATGCTGCTGTCCGAAGACAGGTTTCAGCTGAATCGCTGCCTCCATCTCTCTCTCCCCCCAGAAGCTTCTTTTATACCTCTGTAATTACTATATTCCTGCTTTAAATTATCTAATATTCCTATTCTTTTTCTCCCTCTTCCTCTTCTTCCAATAATTTTGCCTTCTACGATCGTCCTTTATAAACAGTGTCTTCTCAATATGTGCCCTATCCAATTTGCTCTTCTTTTCCTGATTGTTTTTATTAGCGTCCTTTCTTCTCCAACCATTTCTAATGCTTCTTCGTTTCTCTTCCTCTCTGTCCATTTCACTTTCATCATCCTCCTCCATACCCACTTCTCAAAACTTTCTAAATATTTTCCTCCTTTCTCCTTATCGTCCACGTCTCTGCACCTATATTGTGCTTATATACTTTTACTAGGCTTCTTGTTCGTGAACTTTCTAGCCTTCCCAGTCTGAATAATACTCTAGTCGATTTCCCGAGTGTTTAAACCATTACAATGATCTGAAATTCTGTAAATTCACTCAATAATTTTCGAGCTATCATCCTTTCTATGATCATGGCTACAGGTCTAATTTATTAAAAGGCAATATCAAAAGGACTTTGCATGGGTTAGTTCTTTTGGAACTGGGAAGGAAACATTTTTATTTTCGTTCTTATCTTTTATTTTTTTACCTCTTGGTTGCGAAATATACCGTTTCCGGAAGCACTGCTGACCATTCAAAGTCGACCCGCAATGTTCCCAAACGGATGCCATCACTCACCGTAATAGTATTTCCTGAAGCAACGCTTTACTCAAGAGTTCAAGGAAGTGGTCTCCAGTCTACCTTTTCCATTTAAGTTCTTGATAACATCAGCAGTTCTTTTGTCAGACCGGACACCGTGTGTCTCCTGGGGGTAATATGAACATGTCTTTGGGCTGCTGGAACAATGATTGTTTCTTCCTATGTCCTCTTGTCTATTTTGTGAAGATGATTTCAGCCTTTTTTTTAGGTTTTCTTGGTATCGTTTTTAAAGTCTTAGCGCGGTGTAAACCAAGGTGTTTTTTTCTATTAATCTAATTTTTGTGCATTTTGACCTGTCCTCACTTTGATATATTTTTGGTTTATCAGAGAGAAATAAATGCTGTAAAGTGGTTATTAGACGATTTTAATCGCCATTTTCGTGCATTCCAACGTGAATGGGCCAACGAAACACATGCGTTTTAAAGGGTTATTATTCGTTTAAATGCCCAAAATTGCTCTCTTCCCCTTCTTTTGTTTCAACACATAGGCGACCCTCGAAAACTCGAGAGAGAAAGAGAGAGAGAGAGAGAGGAACGCCTCCAATCCCAACCAATTGTCTTCCTCCTCTGGATCGCCTTCTCCGGGAGGGAAAGGGAGTTAGGGAGAGGGGGAGAGCACGGAAGAAGGAATAGAGAGGAGTTAGTAAGGGACTGTGTAGGAACGCGATGGAGGAGGAGTTGGTGAGGGGGAGGGTTAAGGGCTGCTGTTTTCGGCGGATGATGGAGTGAGTGAGGGAGGAGGGAGGGGCGCCCGAGAGGGAGTAGTAGGGGACGGGCGCCGAGTCTCTCCGGCGTCGCTTGGCGCCGGCGTCGCGGCGCCTCCGATGCCAGAACGGAGTGGGAGGAGAGCAGAGGGAGAGAGAGTTGCAACCGGATGCTCAGGAGAGAGAGAGAGAGGGAGGATTTTGCGGGAGAGGGAGATGTGTGAGGAAAAGGAGGAGCAGTACCAGCAGCCGGGAGGAGTTCGCGACGAGAAAAGGAGATAGACTAGGGAGTGGGAGGAGGGAAGGAGTGGGAGGAGGTAGGGAGGGAGGGAGTGAGTGGGATGAGGTAAGGGGGAGGGAGTGGGAGGAGGTAGGGAGGGAGGGAGTGGAAGGAAGTAGGGAAGGAGGTAGAGAAGAAGGTAGGGAAGGAGGTAGAGAAGAAGGTGGGGAAGGAGGTAGGGAAGGAGGTAGGGAAGGAGGTAGGGAAGGAGGGAGTGAGAGGAGGGAGTGAGAGGAGGGAGTGAGAGGAGGGAGTGAGAGGAGGGAGGGAGTGGGAGGTTGGGAGGGAGTGGGAGGTTGGAAGGGAGTGGGAGGTTGGGAGGGAGTGGGAGGTTGGGAGGGAGAGAGTGGACGGAGGTAGGGAGGGAAGAAGTGGAAGGAGATAGGGAGGGAAGGTTAGGTGGTATGGGTGACCCTCTCGAAGGGACGAAAAAGCGAGTGGGTGCCGATGGGGGTTAAAAAGTGGGGTGGGAGTGTGAATGAGGTTTTTTCCAAAACCCCCTTGAAGGTGGGTCCCGGTAGAATGGGAGTCGTTGGGGTAGGAGAGGGGCAAAGAGGGATTTCTGGAGGAGTGTTATTGTTGCGGGTGCACCCACTCTACTGTTGGCCTTAGCCCGTGTCTCTTGATGAGCGCATTGATTCTCTTGAGGATCACCCTCCTCTCGGGCAATCTCTTCCTTTCGGTCTCCTAGTTTCTGCAACCCACCGTCTCGATTCTTGTTTCTCTTGTTGCGGTGAGAGAGAGGGGGGAGGATGTAAGGAGGGGTGCGAGGGGCGTGAGTGTTTTAGCGATCGCTTTTTGTCCGCAGGAGAGAGATTATTTTTTTTAATAAGGCGAATTCCGAAGGATCCTTTTGAACTCGGAATCTATTGTGTCATCCGAAGCCTCTGAGAGTCTTAATTAATTTCGATACTTTTTGAAGACTTCGTGAGAGAATATAATATCCCGTTTCTCTGTTTTTTATTTTTCTGAAAATTTTGTACGATGTACACGTGCATGGAATGTATTGGTACGGAGACTTGAGGGTGTGTTCGTCAGAGAAAGAAAAGTTATTAAATTCTGCGTCTGAGATTTACGCTTCATCTGTAATTCAGTATTCGGCGAGGAATTTTCCGCGATCCGAAGGTCGTGTCTCGGATAGACCTTATCGACCGTGTACTAGATTTCCCTTCCTCGAATGTCTAGACCAGGGGTGCCGAATTCAAATTGCAAGGGGATAAAATAGATAATTTCGTAATATTTTGGGACCAAATGCCGTCTCTTCCACCTACTAACAGAATTCTCAGAGCGATGAGAGGACCGCACCTTTTGCACTGGCGGGCCACAAGCGGGCCGCGAGTTTGAGACCCTTGGCCCCTACGTACCTTATTTAAAAAAATATCTTTTACAGATTAGTTCCAAGGCATGTTCGGGTCATGCTAACTTTTTACGAGTACAGTTGATGCCCTGAAACAGTTCATGTTTTTTCGCTCTAAATTAAAAAGAAATGGTTACGCTCTGTTGTTCTTACTTTCGTGGATTATCCAGCTTCATTTTTCTTTATTAGAACGTTTAAGCGTGATGAATGACCGGGTCATTCCGTTTGGGGCGGTCTCGTGTGGGCAGCCTTCTCTCTCTCTCCCTTTTTATCTTCCTGTGCCTTATTCATGGAGGACGGTTTCAAGGAGGAATGCGGTGAGGAAAGGGGGAAGAGGAGGAGCGGTACGCAATAAGATGGGATAGAGAGATAGAGGCTTGGAGAATGATGGAGAAAACGAAGAGGAGAGAGAAAAAAGCTAAGAGAAGCGAGTGGAATCCGAAGAGACTTATGCAAATATTCCACCCAGTATGGGTAAAGAGAGCGAGAGAGAGAAATGGGACAGAATTATACGGCAAATAAAGCGGTATTTAGGCTAAGCTCTCAAGCGTTGACTTATGCACAAAAGTGCTCTTCAAGGATATTGTCCGACCTTGCGGGAATTAAAAAAAATGAAGAGGACCGAAGGTTTACTCAAAGAGCGTAAACGTTGCGTTTTACAGGCTTTATGTCTTAGCATTTAAATGCGGTCACTTCGATATTTTAATTTTATGGGTTTAAAATGGTGATGTACTCGTCGATCTTTTTCTGTTTCAGCGTGTTTTGCTTCTTTTTTTTTTTAGATAATAGCTTAGATGAAGTGTTTTGTAGTATTTCACAGTAAAACTCGATTCGATACTCAAGTTCGATAGGATAGGATTAAGAATAATACGTATACAGTCAGATCCCGATTTAGCGCCACCCTTTCTCCATCACTGACATTGGCGCTAAAGCGGGGATGGCGGTAATTCGAGGTATATGCTAGCAGCTCTATGGAATCGAATCATAAGATAAAAGTTTTGTTCACAACGATTCTCGGGCGGTATTCGGGAGTGGCACTAGAATTTGGGGCGCAAAATCTGAGTCTGAATTTATTTATTTCACGCTACGATTTTTAGCCCTTAGGGTTTATTAAGTTTGTGGTCTTTTGGCCTTATTTTTTTGAAACTAATCATTCCCGGAAAATAATAACGCAGCGTAATCGGGACATATTACGAACGACTGGATTGATCCGTTTGCAAGGCCCTGACGCGTTCCTTACTCTCGTATGCGTCATTATGCCACGTAAGTAAATCTTAAATGCCTTTATAACCCCCGTTAATACCTTGGCTTTCTTTGAATTTAACCGTAATAATTGCGGATCGTCCAGCGCTTACGCGACGTCCGTGGTAGTGAAGATGGAGAATAGAGAAAGAGTAAGAATTAGGAGTTAAGAATGGGAAGGTGGGCGATTTCCTCTCGCGGGTGGCGAGGGAGAATAGAAGATCAAAACCTCCCTCCTCTTTTCTCCACGGGGGAGTAACGGAGAGAGGGAGAAGGGGAGGGAAGGAAGGATGATGGGCGGAGCGGAGGAATTAAAGAGTGGGAGCGATTTCCAAGTGTGTGCGAGTGGGAGTGTAGGGATGGGGTATTCTAGAGGGCGTGGGTGGGGAGGGGATGGGAAGGGGAAGTGACTGACCGTGGTCACGTCGTTTCCCCTCTCACCCATTTTAAGTGCTATCCCTTCCTCCATATCTCCTCCCCTTCCTCCTCCTCCACTCGTCTCCGTAATGCGCTTGCGCAAGAGGGATGGATTGTTTCTCTAGTATTACATGCGAGGAATTTCTAAGTATTTGTTCGTAGAAACTCAGTGCTTTGAACTCCGCAGGGTGCACTTTAAATTATAGTTGAGGCTTTTGAAGTGGTAAGTGAATTAAGGGGAAGTTATTCTGAAGTGTTGCCTTCAAAGGGTTGAAACTAAGTGATCGATTTATCCGAGATTCGTCGTATTATTTTTCAGTTTTTCGTTCCTGTACTATCCTGACATAAAGGAGTTTTTTTCCTCCTGTCTGGATCTCTCTTGAATGGAAATGTTTCGAAAGGATCTATTGCCTTAATTTTACCGGGAATTGTCCGTGTCAAAATCCGAAGACTTTTTAACAATATTTCTTTGGAAGGCATGCCATTCTTTCCACACGCTTATTTTTTACAATCCGCATTAAAAGAGAAATTTCTATCCGCATTGCTCATGTTTAGGAATTTAAAATCGGTCCGTCCGCCTTTCGGTGGCTAAACTAGATTTTTTGCTTGACGTCGAGAATATATTGGGGCAGTGGTTCTCAACCGGTGTGCCGCGGCACGGTGATGTGCCGTCAGACATGAATTGGTGTGCCGCGGAATTTTGGGAAAGCAAGAGAGATACACTGGAAAATGGGGGCGGTGTGCCGCAAGAACTTGTTTTATTTGTGCAAGTGTGCCGTGGAATGAAAATGGTTGAGAAACGCTGTATCGGGGGAATGTATAACTCGAAGGCGCAGTTAAATTTTTAGTTTTATGTATTTGTCATCCGATGAATCGACTTCTCGCCTTTGTTTTTACAATCTGCCTTTTCTGTAAATGTTTTTCGTTTTTCGGCGAAACGGTACGAGCAGCGTGGCCATCCTTGAATGCTTGCAACCCACAATACAAAGGCTACTTTTAAACCGTTTCATCCGAAATTTAGTTCTGCCCGTCGTGTTCATGATGGTATCCGTGACGAGATAAAAGTAATAACTTCTATGGAGTGATTTATCGCGCTCCTAAGCTACCAAATCATCCTAAACCATGATTAGAAAATTTAAAACTCAAGTTTGGTAATCCTGACTTGAGAGTGAATGCGGAAAGACATCCTCGGGAGGAGTTTTACCGAAAACGTACAGAAACAACTTGATGGCTTTCAATTTCGCAACGTGTGTACCTAAATATAGGTTCGATATGCAGCATTTCTGCTTCCAAATTTTAGGGTTAAGAGGTCCCAAGCCTTCAGTTACCCCGCAATGAAGATAATATTTAGATACTGAAGTTTTGGGGTCGAAGTTGAAGTACGAAAATTCGTGGAATCATTCAGGAGTTTAGGGTCCGAATTTCTTGGCGATGCCCCAACAAGTTGAGAGATTGATGTGGTCGTGTCTGCCGTTACCTTGGGCTACCGTGGTACTCGCATTCTTTCCCCTTCTACCCCTCTCTCCCCCGACTTTCCTCTCACTGTATCTCTCCTCCCGTTTCTCTCTCACTGTATCTCTCCTGTTTCTCTCTCTCTCTCTATTCAACTCTTAACTCGCTATTGGTTTCACGGATAGCATCCTACGTTGATTCTTCAATCCTTCTTTCTTTTCATGATTCTCTTCCCTTGTTTTCTGGAACTTCCCCATTCTTTTGCGTCATCCTTTCAGATCCACTGTCTTATATTTAGGGCATATCTTTCCTGCTTATGAATTGTAAACCTAAACCACCAAACGCTCTTTCCTATGCTTCATAATTTTTTACTTCTATTTATAGGGATAAAAATGACAATAAATACAATCTGGTGGCTTTTCCACTAAATGTGTACACACGATGCAAGGCGACGGCACGTTTTTTTAGGAAAAGTCTGAGAAGATGCCGGTTATTTATGTATCTAACTGACGTATGTGGTTCTTAACGAACATAGTCCAGAATTCTTGGCGTCATATATCAGTGTGCTACTAAGACTAATTAAGAAATAAAAACATAGCAATTAGCGCACGTTATTGTTGTAAATGCTACATTTGTCCATTATAATGGAACTTATAGAAGGGCGCAAAATATTGCGATAAATTTTTCAGGCAACTATTTTCCGCTAAAGATACTCCTAAGTAAACCAAGTTAAAAAAAGGCATTTTTTTATTGCCGGCCATAATGAATCGCCTTTGAATATGTCCGTCTTGTATGCGGTTTGCGTCGTGTCATGTACTCGTGTCCGCCTTCCGCCATTCTTGCCTTCTCATCCGGTCGTCTCCACCCGATTCCTCTCTCCATCTCTTCCTTCCCATCTATCTTCTTAGAACCGGTATAAAACCCTTCGCTCTCCTTCTGCGCCGATTTGGAGCAGTGGATCGCTCCTGTTTTATCGTCCTTGCATCGGATGATATTTTTTTGCCCTGATGATACTGACCAACATTTGTCGTCCGCTCGGGAACTTCGAATGAGTTCGAAATTGGGGAGAGGAAATCCTGGTCGAAGGATCGGTTAGATGCATGGCAAAGGAATTTGGAGAGAAAGGGAAGAAAGCATGAGAATTGCATTTGATATAATTGCGGCGAAATCTCGATTTTCGTCGAAATTAATTATTTCCCTTTGCCGAATAGGCAACGAGACTCGCAACAGAAATGTGCAATTAAGTCGTCACTTCGTCATTCTCCGTCAAAACATTATTTTATTTTATGGGATATTTTATAATTTCTCTAGCTTTCGCTCTTCGTTACTAGAGATTTTAAAAGTCGGTGATCTTACTCAGCGTTACTCTTCATTAATGGGGGCTTGAATTTTTAGATGAGGCTTTAGAAATTTTTTGCAATAAAGGCAAAAGAGGACGATGACTATATCTGCAATTTAATGAAGCATAAATTAATTATAAAATCTTCATTGTACAGGTGACTCATTTTTCAGTAGGCTTAGAATTCGATCTAACAGGTATGCAATTAACTATAATGAATATAAAGCAATTTGGCTATAAAATTAATAAATAGCTTTTATTATTTATAATTTTAAAATATAATGTATACCTATTTAAATATAATTTTCTTTACCTCTATGTGGTATTTATTATTTCTTACGCATTATATAGAATTATTTACTGATTAAAAATCAGAAGTATAGCATAGTACAGTGGAATTTTTTAACTCGAAAGTCTATAAGTCGAATATTTTTTTTGTTTCCCTTGAAGTTCAACCTATGGAAGTTTCACTGTATTTAAAAAAGGATTAAATCCATTAAGTGAAAAAAACCATTACAATTCAGCCTACATAGAATGATAGCTTGCATTCGTAATTAAAGTGAAAATCTCCATTTAAAGTTATAACGATAGTCGAATGGTTAAAATGAATTTTGTGGTAATCCTTGCGTCCATCAAAGACCAACGCTGAGCAATAAGCCTTATAATTACCAATCATTACATTTCAATCGGGTTTTTCTTCAGTATTGTTGAAATTTTTCATTGTTACGCATTTTCTCTTTTAATTGGTATTAGTGGCGACAGAAATTCCAAATGCATGCGACGTATTCCCTGGAGAAAAGGATGAACCGGATGTGTTAAGGGAAGGGTATCCTCATATTCCCTCCCCTATCGATTCCGTCGTAATGCCCGCGAGCCTTTTAATATTTCAAGTTCGCTCCCTTAGGGTTTCTTTTTTGCGTTCTCCACCGATTGGGATAGTTAAAGCGAGTTTCGAATTTTTTTCCGCGGGAAACCTTAATTCACGGCCGCATAGTTTCTCCAAACTACCGTGGAACTACATCCCACTCGTGCAAACCGCTCACGACGCAACGCTTAAAATACGTAATGCGGAAGGAGAGTGGGGAAAGAAAGAGAGAGGGAGAGTGGGAAGGAGGGAGAGGAAGGAGGTGGGGCGAAGAGGTGAGCACTTCGCATCAGATACGAACCCTCGGGAACCGTGGGTTTTCCGTGGAGAGAGAGAGAGATAGAGAAAGAAGACCGAATATTTTCATTCGATCGCGCTTTGCTTTAATGGCTCTTCACATGCGCCATCGTTCTCTCTCTCTCTCTCCTCGACCTTCCTTCCCCATCCTCTCTCTCTCTCTATCCCTCTCATCTACCCCCACCCTTTCCTGCCCCCTTCTGACAGCATCCACTCCTTCCGCTCTCTCCCACCCCTGTCCGCTCGTCTCTTCCCCACCCCTCTTTATCCCCCCTCTCTCTTAAACTTATATCTATTTGTATCTCTCCCCACCACCACCTCTCGCTCTCCCCTCTCTCCTACACAACTTCCCTTCCTCGCACCGGAACTCTCTCTCCTCCTCCAACTCCCGATCCATCCCCCCCTTCTCTATATCTCCTGAAAGCATCCCCCTCTCACACACCCCCGGCAACCGAATCTTTTTCCTCATTCCCTCCACGGTTACGCTACTTTCCCCATCCCTCCACCTTTTCCACTCCTTCCCGAGAGCCCCATTCACTACCCCGTCCTCTATCTTCATCTCCAACTCCCCCCTTCTCACTCTCCCCCATCTTCTTTCCCCTCCTATTTTCCCCCACTCCCCCTTTCATTCGCCCCCTCCCCTATTCTACCCCCCACTCCATCACCCTCTCTCTCTCCCCTCTCCCTCTTCTCTCCCTTCCCCCTATCACTCTCTCCTTGCCCGCTCTGCCGCCAGCATGTGTCCTAGGCGATCCTCGCCTCCTCAGCCTCTGTCAGCATCTCCGCTCCTTCCTTTGCCGCCTCCACGGTGACCGCTTCGGTAAGTGACACCCTTAAGAGGGCTGCTCCCTTCCCTTTTTCTTCTGAAGGGGCTTTTTGGCCGATCACCTGTTCCCTACTTCGTTTCTACCCGTTTGCGTGACTCGTGCCTCCGATGCGAGGGGTTCGTGTGCGTGAGGTATTTTTTTGTCATTGGGTTCGCTCGTGGGTGGTTTTTATTCGGTTTGTCGTTCGAGGACTCTCCCATCCCTTGTTTCTCTTTCTCGCGCGGCAGTGACTCGTTCCGGATTTTCTTCTCCTTTTCCTTTTCCGTCGTTCCCGGTAATCCTTTCTTTGTGGGATTTGCCATACTTTACGCATCGCGCGAGATCTCATCTAGGATGCTTGGGATTTCGTTTCGGCGGCCGAGTGCTTTTTTCGCACGTTTCCGTGCTGTTTTGGGAGTTGCGTAATCGTTGTTTTTTTTTTGACGCAGCATTTTGTCGTTTCGCCTATCGCGGTACTGTTCCCGGATACTATTTATTGCGCAACGAGTTAGGTAGTCTAGCCGGTGTGTATTCTTTAACTCTCATTTCGGTAGCACGTCTCAGAAGTCCGCCGCCCGTTGACGTTTCTCCATCGATGCGGTGTTTTTGCCATTTGGTAGAATATTTGCCTCGAACGTTTCGGGAAAGCGTAGCTTTTCGTCGCATATCCACCGGCCGGATTATCTTGCGCCGCGTATGAAATTTGGGTAAAAACGGACGTTCGTATTTGGTTTTCTGTACGTGAGAAATGTTTCAAAGAATTGAGGGAGTATATCCGTTCGGTCAGTTTTGCCCTCTCGATTGATTGAGCGATACTTCGGAAATCTGTTGCACCTACCGGCACCGAATCCTTTCCTAGGAATCACCTCGTCATTGTGAGGTGCCTACTGGAGAATTTGGATATTTTCCGGCGGCAGGATTCCCCTCAACTATGTTCAAACCCTGCAAATCGTTTCGTTAATCTTTTTCACGTATGCGAGTTATGACCAATTCATCACTGATAAAAATGATTAGGGATTTTAGTAGGTTTTCGTGTTAAAGTATCGAGAAAGGACGGATACAGATGTTTATTTTAGCAGGATCATTTTAAATCAATTTTTGGTCAAGAGATTATTTGACGAAATTAATTTTCGCGAACGATTTACCGAAGATAGGAGGTACTTTATTTCCTGCTTTTATGCAGCCATTTGTCTCCGGGTAGATCTCATATTTCTATCATTTTTTAAAACTGGTATTTTCAACGCTGCGATTTCGAGATTTATCACCGTACTATAATTGTTTACGCTTAACTTTTGCGTTCGATTGTTTAAGGGCGACGGCACCTCTCGGAGCGAGGAATCCCGATCCGCTTTCGCCTCGAATCTTGCCCACGTGCCATCGATCCGTCATTCCGTTTCTTCAGGTTCCGCTCATTTGTTTTTCGTCCCGTCTCCCATGCCGTAAAACGGTGTATTATTCTGTTTAACTAGTCGCTATACGTTTTGTAGATCCCTTTTCGTTATCAGTTTCTTGCCTCGATCGCTCGATCTCTCTCTCTCTCTCTCATTCATTCTCTTCTCCCCGTGCTGTGTTCTGTTTTCAATCTACGTCCGTTCTCTCCCTCTTCCCCGCCGGCTGCCCAATCCCCTTCCGTTGAGTCATCGCGATCCCCTCCCCATCGCTCTCTCGCTGCGTCCCTCTCTGGGGTATCTCCCAGATGAGACAGAGGCGTCAATACTCGTGGTCCGCCGCAAGCGATACTCTTCCAGTTCGCCCTACTCCCGCACGCCTTTCGTCTTACGGTCTCTACTCGATGCGTGTCGACGTCCCGCGTATGCGTGCGTGTCGTGCTACTTTCGCGCGTGTTTTCTAGTCCATCACGAGCCGTTATTCTTGTTTTTTTTTAAATTGTATAGTTGGTCGGATGCTGGAATGGACCCGTTCCTATATATTATCGTGGTGCAGTGCGGTTTTTATTCCCGCTCTGCTTTGTATCGGGCCGTGTCGTTTGATCGGGAGGAGATACTGGTTCTGTGGAGGTTGTGTCGCGGCTGGCGGAGTACAGTATCAAGGTGTCCGTATGGTTTTTTTTTACGATATGGTGGCGGCGGAAAACGTGTCGACTGCGTGTACGTCGAGACAATGGGGCGATAGCGGCAACGTATTACTCCGGGCGATAGATGTTTTCGCGATTACGGTCCACGTGGACTTTTCCCCCTGAAAATGGTGCAGATCCTGAGCGGAGGGTGTCTATCGTCGGAAAAAGGTAATTATGTATGTACTTTCAAACTCTTTCAATTTCTCCTTTAAAATCGTTTTAGCACGCGTGTGGTAACTGTTTTCTGTGGTATATTTGTTTAAGAGTATCATTTGTCGTATTCTCTGTTGTTATTTAATGCAGTCGTTATTTAAAATAATATGTAGTGCAATTGCTGTGAGAGAGGAATTTTTAAGAAACAGCGAGTCCAGTGAAATGTTTCATTTTTAAAAACTATTTCTGAGGATTAATCCGATTCGGTGGCGAAGCTTTCATCGTAGTAAGGAATTAAATTGCTTGGCAACTCATTTTGTGCAAGTCTTATTACTTTTCATCCTTACGTAACAAAGTTCTCAAAAATTCCCTCGTTGTAAAGATGTTTTCGCATTGTGGCGAACACGTTGGGGAGTGCTCAGCCCATCTTAATTGTAAGAATTTGTCAAACTTAATATTAATTGCACGGAAGATTCATAACAATTAAAATGCATGCATATTCCAACGAGCGCTTGCGTTCTCACAGTTTTATTTTTCGAAGGAGGCATCGCTATTTTTTTTTTCAAATGCCGGTCCGATTGCTTTCGGCTCGGAGACTCAAGTCATAGGTAGTTTAAGAATCAGTACTGCTAATACTTCATTTCTTCCTCTCTCTTTTACTCTTATAGACCGCGGTAATAGAGATCTGTTAACAGACCCTCGCTGGGGTGACTAGTTCTTTCTTCGGTTTTAACGTTAATTTTGTGCTCTCACGTAAGGAGTTAGAACCGCTTGGCATTCTTGCGTGCGCGTGTGCATGCAATCCACGCTCGCTTGCGGGGAAATAGATGGCCCTTTTTTTGGCACCACTTCCATAGGGGTCGCTCTTTTCGCTCAATTACGCATTCCGGAGCCGTCGAGATATCTCTCTCTCTCTCTTCTATATCTCTTTTTTTATCTTACCCTCCTCCTGTCCCTATTTCTCTCTCAAACTCTCGCGTCGTTTTTTTTCCGTTTTCGCCCAATCACCGCGCTCGGAAAGAGCGGGAATATCGTCTTGCGGGTGAAGGAGGAGGGGGCGCCGAGAGGGAGAGGGAGGAAGAATACGGCGGCGGTCGGGTGGCAAATTCGGTGCCGCCACGGAGCTGGGACACCGGAAATCCTCCGGGTGCAACTGCCTAGTATCCCTCTCACCCGCGCTTCCTCCTCTCTCTCCTCCTCCGCCGCTCCATGCCGCTCCTAACTCGTTTAAAGCGACGCGGAGCGATTCGGGGAAATGCGGTAAGGGGACGAGCTCGGCGAAGTTAATAAGATTTATCCTTTTTCTTGTTGCTGATGCTTTTTCATCTTTCTTCTCTTCATTTTTTCTCGTTTTTTTCTCTCGTCCGCGGGGTTAAGGCTCGTTCAAACGGGAATAATCTCCCGGGATAGAGAGGGCGTTCAAAGCGGAGCGTTGTTGTGTTTTCTTCCTCTCCGTTTTCGAGACGCGCGCGACCCTACGTATTGATAGTTTTCGTGTGGGTGTGTCTGTTTTCGCGTTTTTTTTTACCCTCTCGATCTCCTTTTTTGTTTCGGCTCGAGGAACCTGTCTGGGTTGCGTAACGGCGTGCATGTGTGTGTGCGCGCGCTAGCGCTAGTTTTTTTTATTCGTGAAGGACGTCGCGTGTCTCGCTTTTGTTTGCCCTCTTGAAAGGCGTTCGGGAGAAAGGGATCTCTCCGGTGGAGGTTTCACGTGCGGCGGGTTGCCTGCAAACACGGTGCATAGCCCGCCGATCCACTCCCGATTGCCTTCGATATTTTTAAGCGTCTATTTCTTTCGCTCCCTTCGATTGCTTCTTCCATCGCGTTTCTCTTCTTTATCGATTGGGTCGTTTTAATTGCTGTAAGCAATCGCGAATTGCGATCATTCGGACGGTGAAGATAGTTTTCGCGCTGTATTGCTAGGGAAATCAGAAGACCAATTGTCAATTCAACTTGACTTCTGTAGCTATTTTAAAAGAGCTTTGATATAATTAAAAACACGGAAAAATCTTAAGGAATAAATTTCTTAATTTTTAACGGATTGGAGATATCTACGTAGGTATAATTAATGGTAACGCCATCAGCGGTATCCATTTTTCGCTGGTGGCGGTTCGAATTATCGGATGGCTATAAAAGCATGCTGTAATGTCCTGCGGGAACATATATGTTAAGTTAACATTTTTACACCATTATGAACGATTTATTTTGTTTTTCTTTGGCTGATAATTTTATTTTGGTTAAGTTGGCGCTGTTCAACGGCATATTTAATTGACATTTTAACGGTAATGTCCAGCGATCCTAATGGCATTTTTTGAGCTTAGTGTTTCTCTGATATGTTACATTAGAACAGTAAGTCGAGCAAAGGTTAGATTTGGCATTTATTGGAAGTCTTGCTTGGCGGTTTTGTCTGTCCGTTAATGTGCCAAATATACTGCTCTCTTTTAATGTGTCATACATATATATCTCTATGTCGCTCCAGGAAACGTTTGACGAATAAGCATTTCCAAAAATAGTAGTAAATTTTTCCCCAGTTGGAGGTCATAAATATTTTATTCCTTTTTTCAGATTTTGGCTTCTTTTTATTACACTCGAGAAAAATTCTTGAAATCCTTCCAAATATACGAACCGTGGCACCTTATTCGTGGAAATAATAATGCGAATTAGCCGCGTTGACCGCGCCACTACCTGTTTTGCTTCATCTCCGCAAACTTACTTCCGCTTTAGGTCCGTCCTTTCCCCTACCCAAGGTATTTAAGACCAAGCCGGTGTTATACGCAGTCGGTTGTTTGTAGCCACCAATGGATTACCCTAAACGACCTCCTCACCGTTCCTCTGGATTCCCCAGGCTCCCTCATGCACCTCTCTTTCTCTCATCCTTACTCCCTTTCCCTTCCTTTTACACCTCTCCTACCTTCTTTCCCCTCCACATTTTCCTTCCTCCCCCACCCCCTCCGCCTCCCAACCTTTCCCGCTTATCTTCTCTTCCCGTTTAAACTCCTTTCCCTTCCCTCTCAACCCTCCTCCCTCCGCATAACCCATTCCCCCAGCGCTCCCTTTCAATCTCTCCAACCATCTCGATCCTCCTCAATCCGCCCAACCCACCTACCTCACCCTCTCCCCACGTACCTCCCTTCTCCCTCTCTCTCTCTCCCTTACCTTCCCTCTCTTTCATCCTCCCCTCCCCCTTTCTCTTTCTCTCTCTCTCCATCCCAGCATACTCCTCTACGCATGCTCCCCTCCATCGCATCAGTTCTTTCTTTTTCTTCCGACATCTCTCTCACTCTCTAACCAGGAGAGCAGTCCTCGCATTTCCCATCATCCCTCCTTGAGAGTATCTGCTTCCCCTCCTCTTTCCCTTTAGACACTTTATTCTCCCCGAAAACTCCTAACTTACCTCCATCTTTCCCACACTATCCATCCCTATCCCTCTTGCCCATTCCACACCGCTCTCTTTCTCTCTTGGGAAAAAATAAGGGAGCCAACAGACCAAACTCTTCACTCTCTTACTCCCGTTCCTTTTCTCTCTCACTCACCCTTAACGCGAACCCTTTTCTTTCTCTGCCCTTACCTCTCTATATCTCTCCTCCTTTCCCTCACAACCGTTGGCGGCGCCTGTCTCGGCGCTTACATGCTCTTATCCTCCTTCATCCCCATTCCATCCCTCGCGACCCCACCTACAACGCGAGGAGAAAAATCTCATACCCTTCCCGTCTCCCTTATTTACTTCCCCTCATCTCCCATCCATCCTCCCTCTCAAAATACCTCCCCTCCGCAATCAGGCCACCTCCGAATCCATCTCCTTTCTCTCTCTTTCTCCCTCTTCCTCCCCTCCATCCTTGCTGCTGCAAATCCCAACCCCTCCTTGCTCTCCACTTCACAGTTTGGCGGCCGCGGTGGTGCCCTCCGCACACACACACGCACGCATCCCGCCCTCACCGCCATCTCTCTCTCCCGGGAGAATCCCTCTTTCTCTCCCACTCCTGGACCTCTCCCATAAGCCCTTCTACCCGTTCCGGCCATCCTTCTCCGGGACTTTCCCTCTCGGTCGGACCTTTTCGAGGAGGGAGAAGGGGGAGGAAAGAGGGTGGGAGGGGAGGAAAAAGGAGGGAGGGAGGAGAGGGTGTCACAGGGACCGAAGACCTCCTCTTCCCCGAAAAATCCCGTCACTTTTTCGGCTGCGGAGTAGGAAGGTGGTGGAGGTTGGTTTCGGGGTAAGAGGAGGGGTTTGGTGAAAGGGGACCGATGGGGGTGGGAAGTTGTGTGTGTGTGTGAGGAAGAAGAGCGCTCACTCCGGGAAGACGGCGCCAACGGGCTGCTCCATTCGCGGAGGCGTCTCCGTCCTCGTTCAGTCGTAAGCTTGATCCGCGCCTGGGAGGGTCTTCCACCACCACCACCTACAACAACTTCTGCAAGTCCTTCCTGCTCGTACTCCCTCTTCTCCTCCCTTTTCCCCTCCTCTCGCACCGAGCCTCCCTCTCTTTCTCCTTCCATTACGCTGTGGTCCCTCTCACCCTCTCACATCCCCCATCCCCTGCCGTGCTAACGCGAGAGGATGGGTGTCTTCCACTGCTATTCCATCTTCAACACCGGAGGATAATCTCCCCGCCAGCTTGTACCGGAAGAAGAGCCGGTAGATATCCTCTCATTCGGAGAGGTGGATTCATCCGGAGGCGGCTACTTCTTCATCTTCTGAGGACTTGCTTCGCTACTCTGCCATTCTTCTCGAATTCCACTCTTTTCCGTCCGCGTCCCATCTCCCATCCAACAAGTCGCGTTGTGAGCGGAATTTACTAGAGGAGCAGTTGTCGGTTCGTCTTCGCTTACGGTCGGACGTGTTGATGGTCAGTAGCTGCGGGGACGTGCCGCCAGAAAAACTTTTGTGCTCCGTTTTTTTATCGTACGTATTGCCGTCCATTTTATGCTAAAAGGAAACTCGTCGTAGGGACGATCTAGAGGACGTTTTCGCGTCTGTTCCAATTCATCTATTCCGCCAGTCTCCGGGAACGTGAAGTTGTGTTTTTTAAAATATTGGAATCGCATCAGAACTATTTTGTCCCTCCGGTCTCCGGAAGACAGAAGATTATAGTTAAGCAAGTGCGTCGAAATAAAAAGATTTCGAAAAAGGAGGAACTCGGAATAATCCATATTTTTCTATAACGACTGGAATTTATAAATTTGATGGGTTCGTTCCGAAGAGGAGGAGAAAGTTACGATAAATTTTGACGGCGAATTAAAAGAATAGACCCGATGATGGGATTTCGCGGTCTCGGGAACAATTTTTTTCCGAGATCGTAAATTTTGTGACTATTATTTTTTTGGCGATCTCTCGCTTCGTTCAAAAGTCGGGAGGTCTCTTGCGTCCTCACCTTCCTCCCCTCCGCGCCCCTTACGTTCCCTCCCCTCCACCCCATCGCCGCCTTCCCCCTCCTTTTCGTGTGGAGCCCGTATCCATTCTTCACTCTTCCACCGATGTATCGACTGCAGTCTGCGACCGAAGATCCTCAGGAGGGACCCTCCACTTCGTTCGCCGCCGCATCCGAGGCGGCCCCTTGGCCCCCGCCGACCTCCCCTACCATCTCCTCCAACTCCTCCTCCGCCCATGCCCGCTCCCTGTCCTCTAGCTGCTGCGGTCTCCTCCTCCAACTTTGGTGTCCTTCGGGATCGAGCGGGGGTCTCGCAGCTGCCGTAAGGAGGCGGCGCGCCAGGAGGGCCACTGCTCCCCCCGCCCTCTCCGGTTTCCCCGTCCCCAGCCCGTGGGACACGCCCCCTAACACCCCCTCGGTGAGTTCTCTCTCTCTTTCTCGTCTTTTTGGCGCTTCCAAGTTTTGTTTCTCTAATTCCTGTTTTATTTACCTGCTAGTCTTACCGATGCGCTGGCTTAATTTATGAGCGTTTTCCTTCTCATCGTTGGCATTTCATGGAATGCTGGATGGTGGTCGTTGAAAGCTAATGTTATTGATGGAATAGAATAGCTTCCGTATATAATGAGGTATTTCTCTCGCGTTGGGGGTGAATTCAATGCTAATGACGACACGTTTTATCTTCTCCCGGCTAAGTTAAATCTTTTCTCGTCATTTCTTTCGTTGGGATATTTTTCTTATTGTAATCTATACATGAAATGTTTCGACTGCGTAGCATCTGCCGATCGCCTGTTCAATCCATTCGCGAATTTTGTTTAAGCTATTTTGATATATCGGTCAGGAAATATATCAGTCGGAAATAGTTTTGTGCATGCTTTTTCGCTGAAATAGGCGAGAAAATATTTTCGTGCATCCGCTTTCTATTGCATCATGTAAAATTGTATTACAGCCGGCGAAATTTCGCCTCTCAGGTAATATAAGGGTCTTAGCACATTTTTATTGCCGATATTGTTAAGAAAAACATTTTCCGAACGGGGGGCATGTTTGCAAGATTAATGACAGCAGTCGAATATGAAGTCGTAATTTATTTTATTCCATTTCAATTTTGATCGATTTTTTGGCAGTTTTCTTCTTCAAATTTGCATTCGTCCGGTCACTTTTCAGCTTTCCGAACGTATCGGCTGCCATTACGATACACGGCGGCGAAGAAATTCGATCTCCTCCCCCTTTCCATCCGCCCTCTCAATTTAACGCCGATATTTTCTCGGAGTCTTCGCTCTCTTCCCGATGGCGAAAATGGAGGATTACATCGGCGCGGAGTTAACGAGACAACGGTCGTGACTCGTGTTTCCTTCGGACAAGCGAATCCAAATGCCGTATTCGATCTTTCCCGTAACGACGAGGCAAGATATGGCCGGGCTCAAACTGCCTCGGAATGAGATTTCCTAACAATAATGGTCGCCTAAGGACCCATTGAATCGTTCGTTGGGGACTTATAGGGGTCGCCTTGGGGTTGTCCCGGCGCGGAAGAGGTGCGTAACCTCCCCCGCTTCCCTCTCCATAACTCTCCGACGTTGTAAAATTGTACTCCTCGGCGAATATTCTCTCCGTTTTGTATTTTACGGTCGCGTCGTCGCCGGAATTAATAGGCGAAATATGAAAAAAAACGGTCCCGTCCGTAGTGTAATTTGCCTCAGAAGAGACGTTATATGAGGCCCTAAAACGGTTTTTAGTCGGAGGTGGTAATAGAGCGATATTAAGAGCGGGGCGAGATCGTCATTTTTTTAAAGAGTAATATTTAATGGGGGTTTAGTGCGTACTTAATCGGGTCTCGGCATAAAAAATATACGCCGCGGTTAATCTCTCGGCACTTTCTTCCTCTCACGGGAGGAGTTTATTTTTTCTCTTCCCTTCCTTTCTTCCTTGTCGCGCGTGATGGGTGCTTCATGGACCGCGCCGTTCTCGTGTTCGTCGTCGGCACGGGTCGGAGATGCGCCGTTGAGGGATGAGATCACATTTTTCCATTTCTCAATAGATTTTCCAACGTCTTCCTTCTCTTTTCGTCGCGTCCACGTAAAAATCTGTGTGATTTTAACGGCGATTTTTTTCTGCCGCGTGCAAGATTGTCTCTCGCTCAAAATAATGGCGCGCTTAACCATTTGATTGGCGAGTTTTAATTGACCGATAGTGCCTGGGAGATTTTCCGTGTTTGAAAGTTAGCGGAAATTTGTTGAACTAGAATTGCCGATTGTATTCTAAAAAATGGGTTATCGCTCTATCGAAATTTTCTACGTTTTAGACCGGTTAGATCGTGTGGTGTTCAAGTACGTCCAAAGCAATTACACGTCAAAGTTAACGAACTTAGGCGTCAGCAACGAAATGCCTGGGCGTACATGTGCGGCAGTGTTACATAAAATATTAAATCGCTTGGGTCGCGGCTAAATATAAATAAATATAAAGGCGTGGAGTTATCGGTAAGCCTTTTTTTATTGTGCGAAATTCAGATTTTTTCACCTTAACTTTAAGCGGCGAATCGTTCGATGACAACGTTTGCCATTCTCGAACGAACGAAAAAATGCTACCGATGTATTCGGTCGTCTCTAGAGTTTTAATTTCCCAAAGTTAGTGAGACGGCGTTTTTTAGCCCCCCTTGTTTCTCGGCAGCCGAACCAAATAAACCCGTTAGCGTTTTATTTCGCATGGTTTTAAGCCGTTGTTGGAGTGTTAAGAAGGCTACCGTTTTGTTTCATTGCCGTCATCAATCAATCACCGAGGGACTAACAAAAAGTGGGGAACGGAGAGGGAGATAGAGGGGAATCCTTCAAATTACTCCTGCCTCTGCGACGCCTTTGTTTCCGTCCTCTCCCCTCCCATCTCTTTCCATCCTCCCTCACCCTTAGGAAAAGTGTAACGAGGGTGCCGGGTCTTGTGTATACCCCTCGCTTCCAAGTGGGCTTATGCAATCCGTCCGGCACAGCTTCACGTGGCTTAGTCCCTCCTCCCCTCTCCCCATCTCGCTCTGTTTCGTCTCCTTCCCCCCTTACCTCCCCTTCCTCTTCCCTCCCCAATTTATATACCTCCCGTCTATCCCTATACCTCGTTTAATTTTTAATCCCAAACGAGCGATCCACCGAAACGTTGGACGTCCTTCCCTCGCAGTCTTTCCATTAGAAAGATTTTTCCTCAATTTAGTTTCCTACCCCCCTCCCCTATAACTACATCATCCCTCCCTCTCTCTCCCCATCGGGTTCCTACCTCTCCGATCGTGCTTCGTTTTAATTTTTAATTCCTCGCCAAGCGAAGTTTCCCTACCAATCTGCCTGAACATACGAAGTCCACCCGCCCCGTACCTTCCAGTCCGTCTCGCTAAAAGTTTTTCGACGTTTCGCGTTTCCTCTCTTGTATTTCTTTCCCCGTCGTGTCCATTGGATTACTCATGCTATTATTCCGCCCCTCGTCTCTCTCTCTCTCTCTCTCTCTCTATTTTCAATGTTTTAATCTTTTTATATTCCCAACGAGTCAAGTTTAGCTCGCATATCCGCGAGGAAAAGGACGGGCGGACCATCCCCGGCAGTTTGGTCCGTTACTGGAAGAGCCGACCTTTTGCTGGGATTTTCCGCCTCGTCCCAAGCGCGCACCCAGAGCACGCCCTTACTTTTCTCTCTCTCTGGCCGCGATACCCTCGCAAAAACCCCTTCGACCCCTGGGAGACTCTCCTTCCCCTTCCTGACCCCTCATACCACCCTTCTCCCACTCCCCCACCCCGCCCTTTTACTGCACCATCATCCCTGTCACTCCGTCCCACGTCCCCCATTCATCTCTCTCTCTCTCCCTCTCTCCTTTTAACTCCCTCCCCCTCCGCAATTCCCGGGATTCTCTCCCCCCTCCCTCCCTCCTCTCTCTCTCTCCATCTCCCACCCTTCTCTCCATCCGAGCAAGCAGTTAAAGCCCTCCTCTTCGTTCCTCCGGGGCTAATTGAGCAAGCCTATATTCCCCACACCCTTTTCCTCCCTTTCTATCTTCCCTCTCCCCTCCTCTCCACTAAGAGAAGAGAGAGGGAGAAATAAGGTATCCTCCCATGCGCAATTATGTCCTTTTACTCCCTCATCCTGCCCCTCCCCTAACTTCTTTGGCCTCTCTTTTGATACGTGACTTCTACCCCCCCCCTTACCCCCACCCTTCTCCTCTTCTTTCTACCGAACTCATATCTCCAACCTGTCTCACCCTTTTTCTTATTTTTCTCTCCCCTTTCTCTCTCAATCCGTCTTCCCTCTTCCTCTCCTTTTCCCGTCCCGTTTCCTTCCCGCTCGTAGCTTCTCCAATTCTCTCTTGATTTCCGGGTCTCTTCCCCCCCCCCCTCCTTGCCTCATAATTTTTTCCCACCCTTTCGCTCGCGCCCTTTTCGCCTCGTTTTGCGTCGAATTGCCTTTCGCCCGACGTTATGTCATTCGCTTCTCGCGCCGTCGTTTTTTTTTGTTTATTGCGAATTTTACGGTATGGAGTTTTTCGATACTTGGCGGTCCATGAAATTGTTGGTTTGTCTTCCTCGATATTAGCTAATAATTGGCGAGGAGTTTTCGTTTATCTATCTAGTAATAGTTTACATATCGGGCTAGCATTGTGAAAAAACTTGAGATATTTCTTCATAATCTAAGTTCAATAAACTAAATCATTATTATCTCCGAGGTTACTATAGCCAATGGTTTGTAAATGTTACTTTTTCTTTCGTCACATAGTTACCTTTAAAGTTTAACTAGCTGCTTGTATAAATATTCATGCCTTGTTACACGTGCGTAAATATGCATCCTACGTTCTCTGCGTCTCTACTTCTCCAGTTTCTCCCCCTCTCTCTTCCCTTGTCCTTTTCCTTCACCTTCTCTCCCTTTTATCGTCGCAAAAACTTCTCCTTAAGCCCTCCACCTCCTGTACCTTTGGTGTCGAGGAAGATATCCTAATCCCGACCCGGGAGTAAATCTCTCTCCGTCCCACCTAAGACCCCTCAGCTTTCCCCATTCCTCCCTCTCCCGCTGTTTTGCCGCTCCTGCAGTCTTTCGCGTAGTTTAATCGGTGCAGCGAGCGGTATTCCGGTGTCTGTGCCCTACACCCATCCCGCCCCTATCTTGCGACCTGTTTTCTTGTCTGGGATCTCTATTCTCTCTTCCTATCTCTTAAAGTCTCTCTCTCTCTCTCTCTCTCTCTCCTTCCTCCCACCGCTGGCTGACTTTCTTCATCTCCCCCTTTCACCTCCTTCTCCCTTTCATTTTGTATTCTTCTCTCTGTCGTTTCGCCTTTAGCGGTCGTGTCTGACCCGTAACATGGAGGAGGGCACGGGTTTTTTGCGTTTCTTGAATTCATTCATCATCTCCCATAATCGCCGCTATCATCGTGTAGACTAGTCCTAAGCTGAAAATATGTGACCTAGAGGAGTCCCTGCTTTACAAGTGTAATCTCTGTTGGATCCTGCCCCACCATTTCCTAGGTCTCCCTCTTCCCGTCACTACCATCCTGTTTCATCTTTCCATCTCTCTATTTCACTTTCAACCCCTATTTCTATCCTTTCGTCGTCCATTTCTTTCCTGTCACTGTGTCCTCAATTGTAGTTTAAAGATGTAATGTTTCTTCGTTGTTAGTAAACTATGTTGATAGTGATTGGTTATTCTTTGCCATCAATTGAGCATTTTATTAGTTTTGAGAACCAAATAAGGTGACTATAAATTTATGAAATTCAGTACGTGTTTATTTTCACGCATTAGTGATATTGTCGTATAAAGCGCAGCTGAAATATCACGAGATTATTTTATGATTTTATTTGTCATTAACTTCGTTCCTTTGAAGTCTTTTCTACCATCCACCTTTGACGTGATATTGTTTTCAAACTCGCAGCACACTGGTGCAAACCTTATTATACGTTATTACTTAAGCATTTTGCAGATAAATTGTCCTAGAAAAATTTTTATACGCGTATTTGCGTGTTTAGAATTCTCAGTAGTCAATGAGGCTTGGTCATCGGTCGTTCAAACAAATTATATCTTTAAATAGAATTTGAAGTAAATGTAAAACAGTCAAACCCCGATTTAGCGCCCCATATATAGTGCCACCCTCGTATACCGCCCAACTTCCATCTTATGATGTCAGAGCAAGCATATACCTCGATTTACCGCCACCCTCGCTCTGTCGCCAACGTCAGTGATGGGCAAATGGCTGCGCTAAATCGGAGTTTGACTAGTTGATTTCAGTTTATGACGTAACAAAACTTGTGTGAGAGTCGATGTACTTTACTCGTTTTACTTTTTTATTTCACTTTTTCTTTTGGTTTTCTGTCTGTTGCGTTGTCTATACCAATATCGTTAGTCGCATAATTCCGTCTAAGATTTATCTTCGCTGGAGCAAATTTTTTTAATATGTTACGTTCATACGTAGGTACCGCCGACAATCACTGCCCCTTTAAATAATCGAGACGTCGCTTGTTTGACCATCCTAATGGTGTTTACAGACGTCTCCCGCTTGCGTCGTATCTTTTTTCCTCCTCTCTCTCTCCAATTTTCTCCATTCTTTCCTTCTTTTCTGCCCCTCCATTTATCCGCCGTCTTCGTCATTCGTTTTCCAATCACTAGAAACCACCTTCTTGCGGAACTATTATTTCAACAATCTCGATGTTTACATATCCTTCAACTCCCAGACCTTGAGATTCGATAAATTTTATGCTAGGGTAGCGTGAGATTGGAAGGGTTCGCGCGTTATCCACCGATTTTTTAAATCATTTGTCATTTTTTGTCCGCTCTTCGCGGTCGCATTGGTTATGGAAATCGATCGATCGATACGTCGATATAAAGAAGTCAGAATTGGCCGATTGTTAAATGGAAGGTGGACCCGACCGGGGAATTCCGAGCAATTTCAGGAGAGACCCGCCCTCTTTTAGGATCGCTTGTATAAAAAAACTCCGTCGCCTTCTTTTATTTTCTTAACGTTCTCGTTACTTTTATTTCTCCTTCGTCCCGTTTTTTTTCCGGCGCTCCTTTCATGTTCTCTTCTGCGAAAGGCTCTCATTAATTCCTGTGGAGCGTGAAGGGATTTACCGCCGTTTCTCCTCTCTCTCTCTATCCTTTCTCTGTCTACCTCAACCGAAAACGAAGGCCGTCTCACTCCGCGTCTTCCTCGTCCGCCATTATCCGTCGAGGTGGATGACGGGGTTAGACTAACGAGACATAAGCCCAAAGATGTAATTAACATTAGGGTATCGAGGGCTTTACCTCGTGTTTGATATAACGCCCCGTTCCCTTCCAATTTCGATCGGACGCGTAACAAGCTGCCGGGAGTTGATTTGTCGATTATTTTTGCGCGCGTTGGCTTATTATTTATCTGACGGGAGGTGTTTTTTTGTCCCAAATCGAGTGATCGTCCAACGCGGTCGACGAGCCTTATTATTCTCGTCGCAATCGTTTTTCGATCGCGTCGCCAAAAATACCTTTTTCCTTCGCGTCCCTCGGGAGCTGCGGAATTCGATCTGGAGGTGTATCGAGGCTTACTGCCCTATTAACGTTTCGCTGCTTTATCCACGATTCGTCGTTCACGGTTTAAACCTGTTGTTATAAAACGGTCCTCTTGAGTTTACGCGGGGATGGTAACTGCGACTCGTAAGACACCCGAGTCGCTTCCCCGCGATCCATCTCGTCGGGAGAAAGAGAGAGAAAGATTTTAATCTAAGCGGATTATTTCGTTGGCCCGGGTTACAGACTCCTAAAAAAAATGGGAGTTTTTGCTTTTTTTAATGAAGGGCGTTGCCAGACATTATTTGAGTCATTTTTAAACGCCTGTTGCGTTTGAATTTCTTTTATTATTCTTTTGCATAGGAGAGCTCCTTACTTTTTTGTTAATTAATGTGCGCAAGTCTCGGCGTTCCTAGATTAGTTCAGCACATGGCTGCTTCGCGACGAAAGTGGGCGTTTTAAAAATTTTAAACTCGGGAAAGGATTTTAATTGTAGCCGTAATTACGTGGTCGTTAGTGTTTGCGTATATTATTTTTCCTGGCTTTTTTAAAGCCTACTCGTGATTCCCAAATACTCGCAATAGAGAAATGATTTTCATACACGAAGAAAAACTTTTAAAAATGAATTATAATTGAGCGACCTAAAGAATTACAGTCTCGCCTCACACTTGGTCATGCGCCGAAATTTTTATAAACCTTTATTTTAATCGGCATTGAACGCTATATTATTGAACAAATCAGTTTATTTTTCATCATCCGTTCGACCGAGCTTTTTAATTTCGTCTGTGCCTTGCGGAACCGATACTATCGGCAGAAACTTTTGGCAAAAGATGATTTTTTGCGAATCACCGCGACAAAATTAACTCCTGCCAGAAAAAATAACGGCGATGGAAAAGTGGTCTCCGGCGTTTGAAACGAATCTTGCGCTACTACGAGTCGTTTTCTTTTTGCAGTCGCCTTGCCGCACGCTACGCTGCCGCACACGATGCCCGATGCGTTGAAGGAATTAGCGGAAGTCCGGGAAAACCTTTTCCGTCTTATCTTCCCCTCCTCCTGCCTCCCCCGACTGCTCCTCCGCCTTCTTCGCCGCAGGAGGGGAGGGAGAACGGACCTCTTCCTTCCTTTCCTCCTCTCCCCCCCTCTCTCCTCCCCCCACACTCCTTCCCTGCCGCTCCCAAAAACCCCCCACGTGAGAGTTTATAACCTTCCTTTTGCCGGTTTCCCTCCCTTTCTCCATCCTTGAGAGCGGTTCCATCTCCTCGTTCCGTTCCCTAAGCAATCCCTCTCCCGTCAGATTCCCTTCCGTTCATCACTTCCTTATTTCATTTACTGTTTCTTACCTCCCGTAGAGTCATCTCCTCTCGACCCCTCCTATATCTCCATCTCCTCCCAATTAATGTAATTCATAGCTCTCGCAACTTCCTCGATGCGTTCCTCGCCTGTTTATAACAGTCGTTCTTAATCTGTGTCGCCGATCCTTTTCTTCCCCACCCTCAAACCGTATATAATCGTCGATGTCTTCATCTCCTTATCCTCGCCCACTTTTGCCGTTAATTAGATTCCTGGGTTTCGTTGGACATTTTTTGTCCTTTCGAGCCAGTTTTCTTGTGATTTGGGTCGTTTAGTGTTTTTTCGTCCAAGAAGATTAGCCTGCTTAACTGAGTCACGCCCAGTGTATAGAGCAAGCGTTTATTTGTCACGCTCGTGGCTTGAGTTTTTGTTTTAAACTTTGAAATGAGTTCCTCATGGCGAGTTATGTTGCTAATATGTCGTCTATATTTTCGCGTTGCGATTTGAGGTTGAGATTTAATTCCGACTCGTGTCTGGATATTTTTCCGTGGCGGCTATCATGTCCTCCATTTGCGAACGTGCAAATTTTCGATTTTATCGTTTAATTCGATGTTCATTTTTTTGGCGCGATGTTATTGTCTTTTTGTCCACTGTTCGCTTTATTTTCCCTGTCAAGCCTTTTCGGTCATTTATTTTTGTTTTTCGTTTGTCTTTCTTCACTTTTGAGACTATGAATCTTTTAATTTCGGTTTGATTCTGTTCTTGGCTCATCGATCGCTATTTCAATTGTCTGTCCTCGGGGGTTTAATTTACGTCTATTTTTCATCACTGTCTCCATCCTTTGCCTTTTTCCTTTCGTCCTTTTTGCTTCACGTTCTTCCCTTTTCTTTCAATGCCTCTCTTCTCCGTCAACCCGCCGCATCTTTACTCCGGCATCACTCACGAGATAGCTAGTCTTTCCATCAAACTCTCTCCATTTCTTCGTAGATGTTTGTAGAAACCCAACCTCTCCTCTCTCGTTATTCTCCCCCTTTCTCCCATCCCCTTCCTCTCAAGCACTCTGCCGCCCCCTTTTCCCTGCTCACATCCACTCCCCCGTCCCCTGTCGTGGTCAATTTGGGACATTTTCCCTGGAACTTGATTCTTCTCTCTCACCCTCCCTCTCTCCCTATCTCCGTCCGACTTCCATTTGCAGATGGTCCCCACCCACTCGTCCTCTCTTTCATCCCTTTTCTCCACTCTTCTCTCCCTCACTCCCATTACTTCCTCCGCCTTGAGATTCCTTCTCATCCGCCTTCGATCTCATCGTCTCTTTCGGGATTAGCGGTCGTAAATATCGCCTCGGCTCGGGGGTTTAAGGATTTATTGATTCGTCCGTTTTCGTGTCACTCGCTCCGGAGACGACGAGGAAACAGTCGAAAATGTATTTGTTGACGTTGATTGCGGTCGCCCAGCGCTATAGGGTTTTTTTACCTCTCCGATCTATCGGTACCCGCGTTGTCCGATTGAATTTTACGTGGTTAACAAGAAGGCGTATATATTTTTATGTGCATGCAAAGCGAGAGAGCCGCGATGGGTAGGAATGGATAGTTTTTCGTTTTTATTTTTGCTTCACATCGGAAGTTAAACCATACACGAGGCAAGATACCAGAGAACCGGCTTAGTTTCCTTGTGAGATTAGGGACTCGGCAACCTCTGCCGGAAACGCCGATGTTTTTTTATTTCCTCCCTTGGCCAAGTTTCGCAATTTCGTTCGAAATGTATCGTCCGTCGCGGTAATTCGTACGTCACGATCCAGGACAACAAAAATACGCGAACAATTACGACGTATTTGGATTTCCGATTAATCGGAGAGCGCGATCCTTCTATCTCGGTCGGCAATCTTTCGTTCTTGTTATAACAGATGCGAGCGGTTCTCTACACAACATTTTTAACCCCCTCTAAATGGGAGTGTTTTCCCTTTCCAGATTGAAGAAGTCTCTTGTTATCCCAAGGATGTAAGGCGAGGCTTTTCCTGGAGAGGAAGGAGGGAGGTGGGTTGGTTCCCATGGGGACTATTGACCATTCTCCCGGTTCTCCCCAATCTCGTCATCAGTGTCCGCCGCTGCCTTTCCTCCCTTCTTTACACACCTCTGTTTGCACGCCACCCACTCCTCCAACATTCTACCCTCCTGACTCTCTCCCGCACTCCGTATCCTCTACCCCTTCCTCGTGTCCTCCCCTCTATCTATCGTTCTTTCTCCCTGTGCCATTGGCGGTCGGCGTGTGGGAGTCCGAGGAGTCGTGGGCAGCCGCTCTCCTCACCCCACGTTCCCTCTCTCTCTCTCTCCCTCTCTCTCTCTCCCTCTCTCACCCCTTCCTCTCTCTCCCCTTCCTCTCTCTCCCCTTCCTCTCTCTCCCCTTCCTCTCTCTCCCCTTCCTCTCTCTCCCCTTCCTCTCTCTCCCCTTCCTCTCTCTCCCCTTCCTCTCTCTCCCCTTCCTCTCTCTCCCCTTCCTCTCTCTCCCCTTCCTCTCTCTCCCCTTCCTCTCTCTCCCCTTCCTCTCTCTCCCTTTCCTCTCTCTCCCCATCCTCTCTCTCCCCTTCCTCTCTCTCCCCATCCTCTCTCTCCCCATTTTCTCTCTCCCCACCCTCTCTCTCCCCACCCTCTCTCTCCCCATCCTCTCCCCATCCTCTCTCTCCCCTTCGTCTCTCTCCCCTTCGTCTCTCTCCCCTTCGTCTCTCTCCCCTTCGTCTCTCTCCCCTTCCTCTCTCTCCCCTTCCTCTCTCTCCCCTTCCGCTCTCTCCCTTTTTCCTCCTCTCTTTCCTATGGCTCGCTCCTACCTTCTTCTTCATATTCCTTCCCATCACCTCCCCACCTCCCTTTCTCTCGATGTCATCCCCTGTAATAGGAAAACACTCTGGTGCAGCCACCGTCGCCCACATACGTACACGTGCCCACGGGCGAGCGAGCACACACGAACACACACACGTAGCTCCCATCGGTGTCCTTTCTTAGCTAAGCCTTTTAAAAACCTTTTCGTGACGACATGCTTCTTCACGTCTCTCTCTCGTTTCCTCTTTTTCGGCCTGGATTGATAGTCGTTTTTCGACCTATTTAGGAGTGGGTTTCCGAGCGTTAAACTTCTCCATGTTCGTTTAAATTTTATTATTTATTTTATTCTTCGTCGGGGTGGGAGAATATTCCGCTACAATGTCTTCGCCGAGGTAAGTGGTTGTCGATGCATGTTACGTTTAGTATTTGTTTTGTGTTTTTGTTGAAAGTGGGTTAATTGTAACCGTTTCGATGCTGTCGTCGTTGCGCTTTAAAGGCGTCGTCGGAGAAAGAGAATTTCATCTGGAATCTTGCCTGATGATGTGCGGAAAAATCTGGCTTGAGCTCAAGTTCTCCGACATTGATTGCATGTAGAATAAATCTGCCCTTCATTCTTTGTTTTCCACTGTTTTTGTGTTTACTTTACTTGGGATTGCCTCTTGCGATGCCTGCCACTGTCGTAAAATATTGTTTTTTTTTCCATTACAATTTTGGCCGTTACTCGTTTAATTTACTGTCCGACTTTGGAGCTATGTACATTGCTTGGTTATATATTTTGGATCCTGCTCTTACACACGTTTCGTTTTTTTTCTGAAGTTAATTGATTGGTTTACTCCTTCTTCTGGTGTCTTTTAACTTTATTTCTTTATATAATCTTCTAAAAAGTGCTGGATCTCTTCTGTAATGTGAACTTATGTGAATCAGTAGTTTATATTTGTTCGGTATCTAACTTTTATGTGCAGTGTTGGAGGACGATTTTATTTAATTAATGCTCTTAATACAGTCCAACGTATGTATTTGTATGAGAAGCATAAAGTGGTTGCTTAAGTCAAACTTTTGCCCGTGGAAAAGCCTTAGCTCATCATGACCCTGAAATGCTTTACCTTGACTACGGAAAATAATTCATGCATTGCGATAAGTCG
Source organism: Tanypteryx hageni (assembly GCA_028673005.1). Taxonomy (NCBI): domain Eukaryota; kingdom Metazoa; phylum Arthropoda; class Insecta; order Odonata; family Petaluridae; genus Tanypteryx; species Tanypteryx hageni. Next base: position 70,983,432 of record CM054116.1, on the reverse strand, counting down.
TGTTTTATCTCGTATAAATAACTCTCTAGGATGTTTCTGTGAATTAATTTAGAATCAATTTCTGGCGTTTATATGTATAAATGTATTAATTTTGGAAGATTATTATTATTTTAACCGACTATAAACTTTAATGATTTGTTTACGGATAGTAGTAACAGGTCCGGCTTGAGCAATGGGCGAGCCGGGTGCCTACCCGGGGCGCTAAAGTATCGGGGGGGGGGGGGGGGGGGGCTAATCAGATCATCTATCTATACATTACTTACGATTGAATAAGTGTTGGATACCAATTTATATCGCAGAACGGGCAGGAATCTACACGAAATTAATTCTCCTTTACATTATCAATTACTTGACGGAGCAATGAATAAATGAACGAGTTCTTTTAAAAATATCTTAACAAAAGTTTACGCAAGGAGGCTGGAGTGGTTTCTCGCCCGGCGCCAAAATACCTCGGGCCGCTCCTGAGTAGAAATATACATAAATCGAGATTCAACAGGGAATTACGATCTATTTTCGGTGAATTACCACTTTAGACGGCTGCTTTGTAACAGAAATGCGTATCTAGTTTTTATAACCTTTTTGTAGCTGTTGGATATACCTGCGACGAGTATGTTTTAAGTGCTTGTTCTTGAAAATCGAGATTATTTAGATGTATAGCATCTTAATTTATACTAGTGGTATCTAAACTTCTCTTAAATTTTTTGTTGTTTACTCTGTTTAGTTAAAGAAATCGATCGAGTTTTTGAGTGACTTTAAAAATTGAAATATAGGTATAGAAAACCAAAGAAAATTTTTGCCGCGTAATTGAAAGAGTGATCGTACTTAAGAAGTAAAATAAGTGTTAACAAATTCTTCTCCTTTTAGAGCTTTCATTAAGCAGTTCGAATTTGACAATTAACTTTCAGTTTTAGGGCTGGGTTCCAGTTGTAAATGGAGGATTGAGACTCAAATATCTATGCTAATACCTATGTAAATTTCCCATTAAATGTGAAGATTGTATTACAATAGCTTTTATAAGTTCCTGTGCATGTAATATATTTTATTTATTTATACAAACGGTTATTGTATTATTGAACAAACGTCACTTGGAAACCTTTTATTGTGCTGGAGGAAGCATCGACTTTTATGCCAACTGATGCTTCGATTTTTTTAAAACTGCCGCAGTTTTTTCTCCGTTTTGGCAGTTATACTGTAGTTTATTAGGAAATTCATAATTTGATCGCTCTATGAAGCCACCTGTATGAATTCGCACATTTCCGTTGTTTATTATTCGTATTCTTAATGACAGGTATAAGGAATTATTATACATTATCAATTTCCATGGCTGTCAAAAGGAACCCGCAGAAACGTAAACAATCGCCATATCGATCGCCGAATTTTTTTCTGGAATGAAACACTCGGGTGAAATATTAGGAACGGTGTACAATGTGAAGCCAATGTGGAAGAAGCACGAAAAATACGAGATCATTTTTTATGGGGAATATCTCGACAAACGTCTACGTCAATGAACAATTACGCCATCGCACGGTAAAATAAGGGCCCTAAATAAAGCGCGAAAACCTAGCAAAGTCGTTGACTGTGTGTAATGGTTTGTTTTGTGGGAGGAAGGGGAAATACGGGAGCGGGGTTGGAAGGGAATCGCGAGAAAGGGAGCTGTGAGATGGAGAGATGGATTGGAGGTGGAGTGGGAGGAAAGTAGAGAGAGGGAGAGGCATGTGGGAGAAGAGAGTATGACGGAGGGCTTGAAAGAAAAAAAAAAGGAAGCGAGGGTTGGATCTTTCGAGGGAAGAGGGAGAGAGGATAACGGCGGCAGCGTCTGTCACCATGGAAACGATGGAAGCGCCAGCGATTGTGGCGCCACAGAGTGACGCCTTAAGGGCTCCTGTTCCACCCACTACTTCCCTTTAACTCTCATTCCGCCGCCCTTCTCTCTCCTCCTCCTCCGCCTCCCGCGTTCCCACGCAGCCTCTTTCCTCCCGTCTGATCCTTTTTTTCCCTCCTACTCTTTGTCTCTCCTCGAGGCCACCAATTAGCCCTCCATGCCCTCCCCGTGGAATCTGTGACCTTCCAGGGAAGTCAAGTGACACCGCTTCACCATAAACCGTCCGTGAACGCGTCTCTCCCGCTTTTTTTTCATTATTTCCTTTTGCGTGCGTTCATCTTTATTTCTCTTTGTTGCGTTCGGTCTATTTGTGTGTTTCCCACTTGTCTCTCCCTCCGTCTATCTTCCTGTTCCTCAACTGTATTGATTTATTCTGTACGGTACTGATTTTGACGGTGCTATGCCGATTCAGCCTTCAGTGCTTATTTTTGCACCGATGCACGAATACTATTCCTAGATAATAATAATAATGATAATTTCATAAATTTCCTTAATGCTGTCTCTTAGTTTACATGTTGGTATTTACGAAACTCGATTTGTTCCCCTTATTTTTAAAAATTATTTTCGTACCTTTTGAAGATATTTAAAATTTTCATCGATTAATTGAACTTGAAGAATGTTCGCAAAAAGCTAGGACAAAGATTTTCACCACAAAAGTTGATACGGCAACAACTTATAGCAAAAGAAGCTTCTGCCGACTTTCCCATTTATCCAGACACGTTATTGCTTTTGATGGGCAAAAAAATCCCATCTAAAAATTTGGGCTCGAAAAAATTGGTCGCTTTCTCCTTGTTCGTTTTTCTATCTTTATTCCTCTCTTTTATCTCTCTCTCTGTTTCCTCCTCTTGCCGTTTTACTGTCTCCGTTCATTTGTCTTTCTTTTCCTCTTCATCTTCGTTCTTGTCCCTTTATCCTTCTCTTCGCATGTACTTCTCCGGCTGCTTTGGCTTCTCTCCGTGTTCTTTCTTTTTCTCCATCCCTTTGTAGCCTTTGTCTCTGTCGAGAAGCGACCTCTATCGATTCAACCTCCTGCGTAATTCGGGTACTAATTTCAGCTTTGGAGGCCGAGAAGATATAGAACGGGAGAGGGCGCAGAGAGAGAGAGAAAGAGAGTCGTAATTGCGTATTACAGTACGCTCAAGTTTCTCCATGTGGAGAATTTCGAAGCCATCCATCTCGTAGGTATTTTTTTCCTCGCGGGAAAATTCTCCGAAACTATATGCGCGTGAAGCGCGCGGGAGGGAATTCCGCTCGGACGGCAATAAAAGGGAGTAGTCGTTCGTCTTTATTAAATTCTCGGATCGCATAAATTTTCCGTGTCTCCGAGGGTTCCTCGTCGTCATTCGTTCGGGGACGTCTTTTCGCGAAAGGAGATATGTTACGCCGCCGTTTTTAATTGCCTCCAACTCTTTCGACGCGAAACAGATTCGGACGGAATAATTTTTTATTTAATCATTCGACGCCACGCGTGCGTCTTTTTTAAAAATAAATATTCGGTGCTGTCAGGTGAGGTAGTTGGAGTATGTATGGTAACCTTTCAGGTTATATTTATAAGGGTGTAGTTCTCAGTTGAGCTTCTTGTGGGGATCTTCGGCGCTGTAAATCGTTGTTAGTATCAGGGTGACCGTCCGTACGCTTAGTCAGCGGCAAAACGGCCGAAATTTGATATTTCAAGTTTTTTTTTTGTGTTTAATATATAAATTACGTATACGTCTTGTCATTGTTAACAGTTTAACGAATATTCGAAAAAAAATTAATTATACATCGGAGTAAAAATGTTTTAAATCAAAAATCAGACATGCGCTTTTAATTTATTCACAGTATAAGCCTTTTGTTCATTTGCCAAAGGCTTGAGGAGGAAAAGATGCAACTGCTGGGCTGTCTTGAACATTCTTCGTTGTTTGTCTAGTTTTTTTCGTTTGCTGCGGAATTAAGAGGTGTGATTTTGCCTAACTCCTTTATCCGCTATGCAATAGTTTCCTCCTACATTCTCCTGCGTTTTTCCTTCCTATTCTCCTCGATTTCTTCCAGTTATTCACCTTAATCCCTTTCATTTTCGTATATCTCTTTTCTGTTTCACTTTTTCTTCACTCCCGAGTTTTCCTCATCGCAATCCTCTCGCCATTTTCTCCCTTCTTGCCTCTTCCCTTTATTAACCCCCGTTTTCCTACCTTCCTTTCCTTCTCCCTCCCTCCGCTGTCCTTTGTCTTCCTGCGTCCTCCCTCCTCCACCCTTCCCTACCTCAGCCTTTCCCTCCATTCGCTATGGTTTCCTGTGAGCCGTGGAGAAAAGGGCGATCGTTCCTCTCCGCGGGAGTCCGGGTTGGAGGCTGAGTGCCTGCACGTGTTAGCCGAGGCCCTGCAGTGGGGCGAAAGAGAGAGAGATCTGGGAAGGGGCGGGCTGGAAGGGAACGGCAGGGTTTCCGGGTTCGTAAGCGGGTAAAATGGGAAGAGGGTTGGATTTCTCGGAGAGAGAGAGGGGGGGGGGGGAGAAATCCGAAAGAGATGAACGAAAAGTGGATAAGGTTTTTCGGTGGGAAGATGGAATGAAGGATTTCTGCTTCATTTTTTATGAATTTGTATTACTGATGGGTAAATAGAGGGGTTGGTTGCTTGATCTCCGCCTAGAAAATGCACGTTTTTTAAAAGATCGCATTTCGTTTTAAGTAATCAGTTAAGTGTTGTTTTTGACGTGTTGGGTGTGCAATGGACACTTAAAATGGTTAACCCAATAGGTTCGCGCAAATATCCCGAAATACTTGTATTTATCATTCTATGTGTAAATAACTGTTCAAGGACTGCAAAAATCAGCTAAAAGAAGTGGTCACTGATACTTTTCCTTTTATTCTTATTCTTTTATATATGAAAATAGTCGCCTTTTTTAAAACATTGTTCAACTGTCATATTTGTTATCGCTAAAAGACTATTATTTAATGCAAAAATTACTGTGCTCTTAAGTCTTTAATTACAAATTATATTATTAGAATTAGCTTTTACCTTTTCATTACTTTGACATTTTCCCATGTTTTCTTGCAAAAATATCATGGAGTACGTCAGATTCCAAGATTTGGGATATTAAATGAAAGTGCAATCGTCTGGTTCCAAGACTAAAAGATATTACAGTGTTTTATTATTTTTAGAAAAAATATCAAAAAAAGGTTTTTTGGAATTCATTGTTTGGATTTTAATCATATGAGTTATAATTCATTTTATTTCATTGCCATTGATTTTAATAATAAATTTTCTTTCTCCACATTTTAGATTGACCTCCAAGCTACACCCAAAAGTGTCTGTGACAAGAGAAGAAAAAGCACAAAAATGGCTACTCTATCGTTACGTATCAGCATTGTGGAGCGCAGTGTCACCAAAACAATGCAGTTTGACCCATCTACGTCAGTGTATGATGCCTGTCGAATCATTCGTGAAAAAATCTCGGAAGCCAACCTTGGACAACGTAGGTTATCCTCATTTAAAGTGTTATGTGAGAAGGAAAACTAACAACTTGCATTTTCCTTACTCTTATAATTGGTTTCGACTCACTTTTTGGGCCTTTTGAATTTCTTTTCTTCATAAAGCTCATCTCCCCTTTAATGTTTCCGTTTTTCTCAGCTTGGTTTATTAGGTAATACTTATGCTGTGTGTTTGTTGAGCTTCATACCTTTGTGCAGCCAACAGATCACTCATTGAAAAAAAAACCTTGGGACCTTCTTCACATGAATTTTACCCTTTTCATTTTTATTTGCGATTAATTTTTTTACAAGTGACTGTGTTGAATCAATTTTTTCATGACTATATAAAACTAATTATTAGCAGAATGATATTTGGAAAATATTGATATCACTATTCCATCTGCAGAATTTATTTTTTCAAACATGACATTTACATTGATTCATTTTTGAATGACCAAAATTTCTTCTGTCACATTAATATTGGTAGTTAGCCCTCTGTTGTCTCACATAATCTTCGTATGGCTACATACATCACCAAACATAAGATACAATAGCCAAATATCTATCTCTGTCTAAATCCACAAAATTGAAATTGATGTTGAAACTTAAGCAGATATATGAAAAATGAAGTGAATTATGGATAAATTTTTTAATGAATTTGATGAATTTAACATATGCACTTTATTTATATAACATAATTTGAGAGATATTCCAGATTTTGAGGTATATATGGTTTCTTAAGTTTATATATGTGAGTAATTAGTATCTCTGTACTATTGTAGCAAAGGATTATGGACTTTTCTTGGCTGATGAAGATGTAAAACAAGGAGTTTGGCTTGAGCCAGGAAGGAATCTGGAGTACTATATTCTGAGGAATGGGGTATGTGAATCACATACATCTTTAATTCATGTGGACTTTAGGCCATCCAGTTATTGTTCTAGTCAATACTTACATGTTTTACTGGTTACATTTTCAAATACTGACTAAATATGTAATAGTAACAATTTTATTCTTATTTATACCTTTTCATCTTACTACAGGATCTACTGGAATACAGAAAGAAGCTACGAACCTTGCGAGTAAGAATGTTGGATGGAATGCTCAAAACATTAATGGTGGATGATAGCCAGCCTGTGGCAAACCTTATGGTAGTTATATGTACCAAAATTGGTTAGTATAAATTGATAATTCTGATGGTGTAATATGTTTACTTACCAAGACATTCTTTACAATTATTGGCTCTTCTTGTTTAGGAATAACAAATCACGATGAATACAGTCTTGTTCGAGAGCTCCAAGAGGATGAAGATACAGAGAACAAAGGTCACAATTTTGGAACGTTGACTTTGAAACGGAGAAAGGAAGAGAAAGAGAAAGATGCCAAAATGGAGCAGCTGAGGAAAAAACTTAAGACAGATGATGAAGGTCAGTGCTTGTAATCATCCATTAATACAAATCTTTCAGTCATTTACTCTGTTAGATAAAAATTGATTCAGGTTTTGATAGATTTATTTTTAACCATTAAGTATTTCAGTATGTGAATTTCTGCATTTATTATCTTTAAACTTAAGTAGGTATATTTGACTGATCTGTGGATGATATTTCCTTTATAGTGAATTGGGTTGATCCTTCAAAAACACTGAGGGAACAGGGAATCGATGAAGGTGAAACTGTATTACTTCGACGTAAATTCTTCTTCTCTGACCAAAATATCGATTCAAGAGATCCTGTGCAACTCGGTCTGCTTTATGTACAGGCTCGTGATGCTATTGTTGATGGCACACATCCTGTAACTCAAGATAAAGCTTGTCAGTTTGCTGGTATACAGTGTCAAATACAGTTTGGAGATCACAATGAAACAAAGCACAGACCTGGCTTTCTGGAGTAAGTTCTTCTAAATATGAGTGCAAATTATAAGCAGTTTTATTTTATGATTAACTTTTAGGTAGTTTATTGGTGTAGATAAAAATGCTAAAGAGAAAAACATAAATAAATGAAGTATGTTAATGAATGAATAGCTTAAAAAATTCAACAGTCATTTACTAAGTGCTTACTGAAGTAATCTGTTTAAATATGTATTTTTGATTTAATCCTATTTAATTTTATTTTGCAGCTTGAAGGAATTTCTCCCACAGTCTTATGTGAAAGTGAAAGGAATTGAAAAAAAGGTATTTACTGAGCACAAGAAGAACCTAGGACTATCAGAGCTTGATGCCAAAGTTCTATACACCAAGACTGCCAGATCTCTTAAAACCTATGGAGTGACATTTTTCCTTGTTAAGGTTTGTTAATAGTTGAATATTATATTTAAGTTTGCAAAGCTTTTTTGTGTTTCTGAAACTTGTAACTTTTTGTATATTATATTTTTTTTAAATTGTATTAAAGATTTAAAAACATTTTCCTCATACTTTGATCCTCTTTTTAATTTATTGATGCTTATTTAGTCAAGAATCGATGAAATAGTACATATGTTATTTTGTACCATGTAAACATGGGTGTTATTTTTCTTGCATTTTCTCTGCTTCACAGGAAAAGATGAAAGGAAAAAATAAGCTTGTACCTCGATTACTTGGAGTCACCAAAGATTCAGTTTTGCGTCTGGATGAACGCACCAAGGAAATTTTGAAAACATGGCCACTCACCACTGTTCGTCGTTGGGGTGCATCTCCAAACACATTCACCCTCGATTTTGGTGATTATTCAGATCAATATTACTCTGTACAAACTACTGAGGCTGAACAGATTTTGCAGCTTATTGCTGGCTACATTGACATCATTCTTAAAAAGGTTTGTATTAAATATCATGACTACAAATTTTCTCCCAATATGGTTTTTTTTGATTCCTTTATGTAGTGCATGCATTGTTTATTCTGATGCATTAATTTTGGCAAAAGATGTATCTCTATTAATGTATAAATTTTTAAATTGATTATTGGTATGTTTTGCCAATAAATGTATTATAACTGAATGCATTTTCGCATTGTAATGATGGATTTTGTTGTTTTAGAAAAAAGCCAAGGATCATTTTGGAATCGAAGGTGATGAAGGTTCTACTATGGTTGAAGATAGTGTTTCACCCTTAAAGTAAGTTGTGTTTACATCAGTCATATTTTCAACAATTCTTAAAGGCTATGTCTAATTTGACAAATATAATTTTGCAGAGCAACAATTCTTCAGCATGAATCAGCAAGCAAAATGGAAAAGGTGAATACAGAGTCAGTGGCTAAACCAGCTGTTATGAGGGCTGGAGCTGATGGTGAGCCATTAATGTTCTCTTTGAAACTTTTTTTCTGATAACATTAAAGATTTTATTTATGTAAATACAAAATCAGAAGTTTTAAGTATAAAAGCTTTTTATTGTGTGCCATTATTTTTGTAAAAATTGCCATTGTTTAGTTTACTTTTGCATATATGTTAAGAAGTTGATAGAAGAGCTGAGGCTTATTACTGTCAGTGTAAAACAAAATAAATTTTATATTTTTTGTACATAAGAATGAAGACATTTTCTTCTTTTAATTTTTTATTTGGTCGCTTAAATACATCAATGGCACCTAAAGTAAAACAGTATTATTTTTGTCAGTCTGCTTTTCAAGTTGGCAAACTTATGTTCTGCAAGATGATAACGTAATGTTATTTTATGAAAGCATGAAATATTTGGTCACAGCATAATTTTTCCATCTTATATCCATATATATATAATGTTTGAATTTGGTATGTAAGCACAAATGATTATTTTTTCCAAATTATGTATTGAGGTAGCTTTCGTTACTCATTTTCATTTGGAACTTTTAACTCAAAATTGTTTTTACCACATTAAATTAAAATGAATGATTTTTTTTATATGAACTGAAAGGGGAGCTTCCATATTTTCCTTGATACTAAACCCCTATATCGATGATTAATCAAAGTCCTTGTCAGAATTATTTCAAAATCATGTTTTTGTATCCGAGTTTGGGAAAAATTTGTGTTTCCATTACCAGCATGTGACCACATGCGAGTTGCAGGGTTCTGTTCTCATTTCCCCTTATTTTTTAAAATCTTGTTTCTGCATGAACGCGTGGTGGCTTTTTTTCGGCCATCTGCTGCCTCTTTCAGGGGCAAGAACCTACGGCACGGGTCACATGGGGGGGGCCCAGTACACCACAGTCAGTGGTCAGGCTAACGTTGCCCACACCCCGCCCATGGTAAGAATTAGATTAATTTTTCCATACTTAATTCCCATATATTTTATCTAATGTTTAAAAGTAAAAAATGAAACCCTGTGCACTCAATTGTATTATAAGATGCTGATGCTGAAATTCCTCTATTGTAAGCAAATTGTATTGAGAGTGGTTTATCATATTTTAATCAGCAGCCAATTATTCAGTTATTTTTGAGTATCAAAAAGGGTGGTTATAAATTCATACAATTTTGAACCAATGTTTATTTGTATGTTTTACTGATATTCTCATATAAAGCACAGCTGAAATGTCACTAGGTTAATATTGATCATAGTAGCAATGAGGAAAAATGGTGAAATTTTTACTAAGCTATTTCTCCTTGTTACTTCAATGGATTTCCACAAAATTAAGGCTTCCCTTGTGAATTATAATATTACCCTTTTTAACATTAACTTCATATCTTTGAATTCCCCTCTAAAATCAACCTTTTATTTTATATCGCTTACAAACTCTCAATGCACTGATGCACACCTTATTGTCCATTATTGCTTACGTAGTTTGTAGATTTATTGCCCTAGAAAAAAATGTTTGTACATATATTTTCATGTGTAGAACTCCCAGTAGTTGATGGAGCTTTGTCAGCTGTTATTATAATAAATTATAATATCTTGAAACAGAATTTGAAGTCAATGTAATTTTAAATATTATATTAGGGCATCAAACTGTGAAATTACTATTCACTGATTATAATCCACTTTCCCATAAGGCAGTTTATTAACAATGTGTTATTTAGGAATTTGTACAAGAATGTTTATTAATTTTCATATTTATTAAATGTTTAACTTAAAAAAATGGATTATCTATTTGGTTTACTCTATCTTTCAATTATGTTCAGTATTCCTTTGCTAAATTGAAAATAATGAATTAAAATAGATAATAACAGTTATATATTACCATTCTTTATTTACATGTGTGGTGTTGCTTTCTAAAATCAGGTTTTTATTGTCACGTTGCTGATGCTATCGTTGTCAAGACCTATTGAAACTTCCATAATGTTTTTGTGCATAGGTAATTAAAAACCAGTTGAATTTTTATATCTAATGGAATTGCTTTCCCTGTGTGGGATTTTTTCCCTTTCATTCCATGCTTACTCTAGATGGATATCTGGGGATCAGAGTAGGTACATAAAGTTTTTGCTGGTTCTGTGTGCTTTGGTGGGATACTTATAAACCAAAGCAGTTAGTAAGTAGTGGGGTTTTAGATGTTTTCCTTGGTGTTTAAAATTGGTTCTAAAAGTTTTTTAAACTTTGGTTTTAAAATTTTCATGTATTTGGTTCGAATCTAATGAAATAGTTTGTCAGTTTAGTGTTTTATATAAGGTATACAATTTACTTTTTGTTGTTAACTTTAATGGAAAGATTTCTTTTGTGGTTTGGTAATGCATGGATATTTGTGTATTATATCATGTAGCTTTATTTTACTTTCTTTTATTTCAAAACAATTTTACTCTACAAATAATTATCATATTGTAATGTTAGCTGTAGTGCAAGAATTTTTTTAGCATATTTGCTGTTTTTTATATTTTTAGTATAATTTGTGTTTTTAAGAAGAAAATAGATGATAAATGTTTCTATAAAAATGAAATATAGTTGAAATTAAATCATTTGAAATAATTTTTTGGTAAGTGAAGCAATTTGCAATAACTCAATGAAAAACTTTTAAATATTGACACATTTCATAAATATTGCACTACCTAAATAAAGCAATTTGTGTTTTTCCATAGTGTTTTGATGCATCAACTCTACATATTGACACATTTCATAAATATTGCACTACCTAAATAAAGCAATTTGTGTTTTTCCATAGTGTTTTGATGCATCAACTCTACATATTTGTTGAAACATTTATTTATATAGTATTTAATCAATGGTGCATTATCTCAATTGATCACTACTATCCTGACATCTTTCTATTGTGGGTACTTTGCAGGTGCAACAGTCAAAGGTGACAAGTGTTTTATCTGAGCCGCAAAGAGCACTGCTTAGCACTATAAGTGCTGGACAAGGTGCCATTTCAATTGCAGAGCAGGAGCTCACCACAAAAGCTGAAATACCTGAACTTGGTTCCGACCCTGTGAGTGCTTTATTTCAACTTATTTCTATTTTATTTTTAGTTAAATTAAGTAAAAGTTATCTGTGACTTACTATAAAATTTTGGAGCTAATTTTTGAATAAATTAATTCCCAAGCAGGAAAAAGAGAACAGTGACATTTTCTGTCAATAATTTCATTATATATTAAATAAAAATTAATTACTTAATCATGGGGAAAACAAATTTTATTGAGGCGTTTGAGTTAAATGAATATCTTTTTTGGATAAAAATAAAAGTATTGTATTTCATGGGATTAATAAAATTAGTTTTTCTTCAACAAATTGACAATTTAAAATATATTGTCTTTTCCTCATTAGCTAACATAAATTTAAGGAGTATTTGGAGAATAATTTTTTTCATATATCAATCTTGGTTGTCTTGCTACTTAACTATATATTTTTACTTACAGGCTTCTTTGAAATGGAAAGAAACAACTTTGGACACCAACAAGCAGAATGTAAGTTCACAAATAGCTGCCATGAACGCTGCTACTGCTCAAGTTGTCACCCTTACTTCAGGTAAATATATTGCCATAAAATGATAGTCAAGGATGAAACTGACATTGATAAAAACTCGAGAGTTTAAAAAATCTAAAATGTAATGTAACATAATTTTTTAATTCCAGGACCAGTTGAAGAAGTAGATCACACTGCTGTTGGTGCAGCCATAACTACCATAACAACTAACTTACCAGAAATGACCAGAGGTGTTCGAATGATTGCTGCTCTAATGGAAGATGATACTTCAGGAGATCGTTTACTTGATGCCGCTCGCAAGCTTTGTTCAGCTTTCAGTGATATGTTGACAGCTGCAGAACCTGAAGCTAAAGAAGTTAGTAGCTTTTAAGAGTATTTATAAAGTTAATTATTTTCTTCATGAATATTGGTTTGCGTATTGAAGGCAAAATGAATTATAAAATGGTTTTGTTAATTATTTATTCTAGACTCATTTGTATGGGTCTTAAATATTTCGTCATTGAAAAAATAAAAGACTTCCTAAACAAAGATTCATATATATTTTTTCAGCATGAAGTTTCAGATAGTTTCTAAAACTTGTTTATATTAGTTTAGCACTTAAAGGTTTGTTTTTTTCCTTATATCAAAGAATATTTTTAGGTTGTTAAAAAATGTATTGAAAGTTTGCCTGAATTTTATTTGAATACTGATGAATGGTTGTTAATCTTTTTAGCCAAGACAGAATTTGCTGAATGCTGCCAGTAGAGTGGGTGAGGCATCTCAGCAAGTGTTGAGCACCATGGGTGAGGACGAGATTGATATGGAGGATGGAGAGGAGGGAGAACGTCGTCGCATGGGAGACCTTCTCTTGGGATTGGCTAAAGCAGTGGCGAATGCAACTGCAGCACTTGTATTGAAAGCTAAGAATGTGGCAGCCACAAGGAGTGGCACTGACCAGGCAATGCAGAACAAAGTTATTGGAGCAGCAACACAGTGTGCACTTTCCACATCTCAGCTGGTCGCCTGTGCAAAGGTTTTTATCTTTTCTGTTTAGTGATCCATGTAAACAATTATAATCTGTAAACGTGCAATGCTATGCCAAAGTTCCAATCATTTATTTTTAATATCATTGCATTTATTTCATTATCTGTAATTTAACTTCTCTTAACCTTTGATAACTTGTATAAAGTAAAAGTATTTTCGACAAAAGTACACATTGCTAATGAAATTTGTAACATAAACATAATGATAAAGATAGCTTATTCAACTTTTTTATTTTTCAAATTTATTATGTTTTAGGTTGTTGCACCAACATTGCACAGCCCAGCCTGTCAACAACAGTTAATGGGAGCAGTACGTGAAGTTGCACGTGCTGTTGAAGGTTTAGTGTCTGTCTGTCAGGATGCATGCCCTGCAGCAGAAGGTGAAGTTTCAGAACAGGACGAACATGTATTGCAAGAGTTGAGTCAAGCAGCTGCAGAAGTCACCCGTACACTGAATGATCTCCTGATTCATATCAAGTAGGTTGCTTGGATATATCCATATCATGGATTATATTTGCATTGTGTCTGACTTATGTGAAAGTTCTTGGCGCTAGTTATTTATTTTTCAAAGTATTTAATTGGGATGTACTGCACCTAAATTTACTTTTTATGCTATAATATATATTCCAGTTGAATATACCATGTAAGTAAATGGAATTTGTTGGTAGTGGAATGATTTTTAATGTGTGTAAGATGTACAGATGACCTTGTGGATAATTGGTATTTGACTTGAAGAGATTGGGAAATTGAGAGTGCAGCTTTGTGTATTGTTTTCATTTATAATAGTAGCTGGGACAATGTTAATGATTTTTCTATGCTGTTTAAAGTAAAATTTTGTTGATTTTATAATTAAAAACTCAAGCATTTTTGCTACTTCCTTGTTGAATCATTAAAGCTATCTTATTAATTAAAAATTAAGTGACCATGTTTAATTATTTAAAATTTTAAAAACCTAATTTTTGGGTTCTAAATGAATGGTATATTTTTCAGGCAAGGCCCAAGGGAACGTCATGCTGTTTCTAGCAAGGAAGTGAGCGTAACAGAAGGAACAGTTGAAACAATAATGGTGGCAACAGATCGCTTGTTTGCCTCTTCAGGCGATGCTGGAGAAATGGTGCGCCAGGCACGAGTGCTAGGCCAAGCAACAGCTCAACTAATACAAGGAATCAAGGCAAGTACAATAAATTGCATTGAGCTCTAACTAAAAGTATGTTTGTTTATATTATTGAAGTTACAATGGAAGTGGGGGATTCCACTTCAACTTTATTTAATGCTTTACATTTTATCAGCATCAATTTTTTCAATAAAGTTTATGCCAACTACTGTATCTGCCCAAATATAAGCCAATGATTTTGTCAAAATCTCTCATGAAAAAAATCACCCCTCGGCTTAAATGTGTGTCTGAGAAAAAATTTGAGGTAAGGGTTGTCTTGTAGTCACCCATAGATGGCAGCATGTCTCTCATTGTTGTCGCATTCAAATGATAATATGTGCTATATTTTTTGTGAAGTAAATGTTTGACCTATGATGAATATTAGTGAATAAATAATAAAGCTAGAATATTGAATTTAGCAGTACCCATGTTTTGTTGCCGTTGTTACCTGTTCTTTTGTTTCGAAATGCTATTGGATATTTTCTTTTGTTTTGCAGGGCTATGCATATGTATCATTAAGAATAGTTAGCAATTGTATTGTTTTTCATTATCCATTAAAAGAAGTTCCTATTAGTTTTACTTGGCTATTGTAGTTATTGCACAGCCATTGTAATGTTTGTATGCATGTTAAAACCTCATTCATGGACTCTATTAAAATTACGTACATTGACTACACAGACGATTGCGCAAAATGCAATGATGGCTTTTGATGCTCAGCTGTTTGAATCGCGGTAAAACTTTAC
This sequence comes from Tanypteryx hageni, assembly GCA_028673005.1. Classification (NCBI taxonomy): domain Eukaryota; kingdom Metazoa; phylum Arthropoda; class Insecta; order Odonata; family Petaluridae; genus Tanypteryx; species Tanypteryx hageni. The sequence continues at coordinate 70,968,397 of CM054116.1, read as the reverse complement.
ATGGAACGTGTATTATTATAAAAATGCAATTTCTTAAGGCAATGTAAATGCTAATTTCATTGGAAATAGACTTGGATTGAAAATTATCTTGGCGAGGTCGTTCTTGCTTTATTTGATCTTTTGAGAAAATGAAGATGAATGAAATTATTGTCACTGAATGTGGAACATTAATTATTCAACGATGCAAAATTATTAATTGGAGTAATATTTCAAAATGTTAACAACTAAACCATTTCTCACTCTTTTCTTCAATCTCAAATAATGTATTCTAGGCCATGCCGGCGCACTTCAACATAAAATCTATGCAATTTACTTATTTGTCAAAAATGGTGGAAATTTTTGGAGGGGTTGCCTTAAATCTCCGGGGTTGGCTTCTATTTGAGCAGATACAGTATTTTGTATGTTCATATTAGAAAAATAATGCAAGACAACTATATTTCAGATTCAACTAGCATAACATTTTTTAAACTCTCTAATGTCACATGAAAGCTATTTTCCAAGCTGGATAATTAATGCTACTTCACTTGTGTAAAATTAAAATTTTCCACTTATGTACAAAATGTGACATGCTGATAGATTTGGAAATGATTATTCAGCGAGAATTGATAAGTATGATTTTTGCATTCATCATATTGTTGTGGATGTCCCATGGTTACACCATCTAACAAGGCAAACTTACATACTATATCCGTCCATTAGTCAACTGATTCACTCAGATCTCCCTCTATTCCCACGAATGTCACAACACTCCCACACTAACTGTCTGCCACGCACACTTCTGCTCACTCTAATCCGTCACTTCCAAATCCCACACTGCTGCCATCTTGTGGGCATTCGCAATAATATTAATTGATTTTTTATTTTTGCTGTCTTAACAGGGAGAAGCAGAAAAGCAAAGTGATTCTGAAGTTCAGAGACGCCTTCTAGCAGCTGCAAAAGCATTGGCTGATGCAACTGCTCGAATGGTAGAAGCCGCCAGATTATGTGCCTCAGCTCCTCATGATGCTAATCGCCAAGACCAACTGCGCCAGGCTGCAGAAGAACTTCGCATTGCAACAACAGCAGCTGCAGCCACACCTGCACTCAGAAGACAACTTGTCTCAAGACTTGAAGTAAGAAATGTTTAATTTACTCATTGTTTTGTTTTATGGAGCTCATTTCACTAAAAATGTTTTAATTACCTACCTACATTGCTGTATGTTTTCTGATTAATTTGTGTTAAATTATTGTGTTCAAGTTGGTTAGAATTAAATGTTATAATTGCTCACTGCTAAGTGTTACAACTATTTTTGTTTTTTTTCCTAGTCTGCTGCTAAGCAGGCTGCCAGTACATCCACTCATTGCATTGCTGCTGCTCATGGCGTAGCTCCATACAATACTAGTCGTGCCTCCCAGGAAGAATTGATTCAGGATTGCCTGGTGGTTGCCGAAAGGATACCACAACTTGTTGAAGGAGTAAAAGCCAGCCTTACTCAACCAAATTCAGCTTCAGCTCAGTATAATCTAATTGATATCAGCCAACAGTTTATTGAGGTAAACAGAGTGAATACTCTTCATTAATTTTCTATCATAGGGCTTTGCTTATAACAAAAATTGCAGTGCATTATGTGCTCAAAAATTTTTCAGCATACTGATAATTTTACTTGGGATTGTTGTAATTTGTTGCATTCACATAAATGAATATTTTTTACTTAAGAGTTTACATGAATAAAATAACATAAGGTTTAATTTTAACCATGGAAGTATAACCTGACATATTTCTTTCCTTCCCATGAAACTCATTTTCTGGATTTTATCAAAAAAATGTTATTTTTCAGCCTGGTAGTCGTGTGGTTCAGTCTGCTCGTATGGTATTGCCAACTGTAAATGACCAAGCAAGTGCCATGCAACTGTCACAGTGTTCCCAGCAGTTAGGCTCTGCCCTTGGGGAATTACGTTCGGCTTCTGGTCGGGCCAGGGAGGCATTAGTTGCTGCAGGTGAAGGCCCGATTGGTTTAGATTCAGCTGCTGAGCTAATCCGAGCCTTGAAATTGGAATTAGATGCATTTGATAGGGCTGTTGCTCAAGCAAGTCTTCGCCCACTACCAGGAGAAACTGTAAGTGGAAAGGAGTTCTCAAGTATTTCACTAAGTAGCTTATCCTATTGAGTCATAAATTTGTAATGCAACATACTTTTTATGCCTTGTTTATTTCTGAATACTCATTGTTTTGATTCTGATTTGGATTTAATGTGAATTAGCTCATAGCAATTGAAAGGAACACTATAGTACTAGAATGTAAAAGTTTACCTTTCATAAAAATTAAAAATGTTCAGAATTTTGGCACTGCAAGATTCAATACACTTGTATCTTGTGCCTTTAGTGTTGATTTAATAATTTAAATGATTGCTTCATTTTGAAATGTAGGCGGAATCAGCAGCTTTACAATTAGGAGCAACATCTAAAAATGTTGGGTTTGCCATGGCACAAATGTTATCTGCTGCTGTTCAAGGAAATGATAGTTATACAAGCACAGCTGCCAGGGATACTGCTTCAGCTTTGCGCCAGTTGACTGGTGCTGTAAGAGCTGTTGCAGCAACTTCTGCTGATCGAGAATTGCAATCCAAGTATGTGATGAACATGTGTTATGTAATTGATAGTAGCTCAATAACTTTGGCTAAGATTAATAAAGGTGAAATACTCCTTTAGCCAAACAATTAGAGGGTTACAACACCCAATGCATTTCGCCCACAAAGTTGGCATCGTCAGGGGTAAAACCTGTATCAACAGTGACTGGGAGTTGGCTCCCAGTCACTGTTGATACAGGTTTTACCCCTGACAATGCCCACTTTGTGGGCGAAATGCATTGGGTGTTGTAACCCTCTAATTGTTTGGCTAAAGGAGTATTTCACCTTTATGTGCTATGTAACTTAGTACTAGTGCCATGTTAAATTTGAGGAATTATTATTATCGTACTTTTGAGTTATTGTTTTTAATTTTAACTGTTTCTTGGTTTATGATTTACCAATTACAGAATTTGCCTAGATATAAGATGATCCTTAATTAGGGCCCTGCGAATCTCAAATTATGGAACGAATCAAATCTCAAATCGAATCGTCGTAAAGTATTTGAATCTCAAATCGAATCTCGTATTGGGCAGTTTTTTTACATTTAAGTCTCTCTATGCTGAAACATTTTATTTCTAATTACTTTTAGTTAGTTATCCAGTTTTTGTTGTTTTTTCTGTTTTGTGTCAAGAATCTTAAAAAAGGAAACCAAAAACAGTCACCCACCGAATTTACCCGTTCTGGTGAAGTGTTTGTAGCCTCAATTGCCAACAAATCCCTCACAACTTTTGCCAAAAATGGGTAGGATCTACTGTTTTCTTTCCAGTAAAATAGTGGGTCACTATCATGGTCCATCACAGATTGCTTTGTGTATTGGTGTATTTTCTCCTGAAGTGTGGACATTTCGTCCTTTTTTGACGGCAATTCTTTATGCGAGTTATTATTTTAAAAAATCAAGTATCCAAAAGGTTACACTTTTCTGCTTCGCTTTTTATGCATCCAGTATTCGAGCCTTTATCTATTACAATTAGCTCTTTGTCTTTTCCTTCTTGCCGGAATGTATCATCTAAATCTGAAGTGAATTCTTTCCAAAAAATGCTTTATAGTATTCGCCTGGTTTTCCGTGATTAAGACAAGCTTAAATCTTTGATCAAGAAATATTGCAGCCATTAGGTGATCTTTGGAAATGTCAAATCTGTTATTCAAATGCTTCATGAGTTCATTACAGAACAATTTTACACCATGCACTGACGTTGCTGTTAGTTCATCTCATAAAACTGAAATGCAGGGAATAATGAGACTAATGGTAACAGACTTTTCAGAGCTAAATATGTTACCTTGAGAATTGGGAGAGATGCTTCTAGGGTTTCTTTCAGGTGATTAGTCAGAGGTGCGGGAGGGACTTTAGGACAATTCCATTTTGCACTGCATTAAAAAAGAGCAAGAGATATTGCAATATAATTCCTTTGCATGCATTCAGGCAATTTGTATGTTGTATTTAAAAAAATGATTCAAGAACCACTACAAATACACCGCACATTAAAAAAAGGCCTAAATTGACACTGGTCCATATATCGACCACTCTGTTTGTTTGTACCTTGGGGGGAGGGGGGATTATCCAAATGACAAAATTTCCTCCACCAGTAGAGTATTACACTATGAGGGTTAAAATTAGACCAATATATGTATATAAAATGAACATACCAAACTTTCATTGGTCGATATATCGTCTGCAGATTCGAAATTTACAAATCATTTTTTGCTATATCAAATCAAATCTTTAAATCTAATTCGAATCAAATCTCAAAGCTTCACAGGGCCCTATTCTAAATAGAAGATGATCCCCATGTTAGAACCATATTTATGGAAAATATTATTCAAGCCAGTGCTAGTAATGCCCATCTTTGAGCCCTTAAAGTAATTTCCTCTCAAAAATGATGGTTTTAATTTTTTCTTTTACAATATTGTGCATTTGCTGAATCGTAATGTTGAAGTGTCTTGGCATAAAGTGATCTATATGGAGTTATGTCACATTAAATGAGTACAAGACTTTTGATTTTTTTATTGCTGATGCGGTTAACAAAACTCTCATCTTCTGTTTGGGTAACTGTAATACGTAATGTACACTTCCAGCAATATTGTTGACTCCAAAGATGTCTTACTACAGGTAATTTTTATGAACTTTATTCCACTTATGCTTGGATTGTAGGGTGATTGGATGTGGTGAAGAGGTGATGGATAAGTCTTTGGCTTTAATTGATGAAGCTAAGAGAGCACTTCAGAATCCTGATGATCAGAGAAATGCTCAGAGTCTAGCGCAAGTTGCAAAGGATGTTTCACAGGTGAGTTTTACCTCTTAAAGTATAGTTGTATTTATGCTTCCTTCTTTTAGTTTATATTTTATTTTCAATACATTAAAATCTTATTGCCCATCATAGGTTTTAGGAAAGTACTGTTATGGATCATACATTAAAATTATAATTTCAAAAATATTTAGGTTATAACTTTGAAAATATTACTGTCATTGGCGCCTATAACTCAAACTGTTGGTGCGCCAATAAACACACACACACACATTACTGTCATTAATTCAAATGCGACATGAAACTTATTAGACCTTTTTTTCATTATGCCCAAGATTTCTTAATAATGTCATTATCATTTATTATTTAAAAGAAGTGGCAAGCTGAAAAAGTTTTCTCATGAGCTTTAGTTTTGTTTCTTATTCATTAATACCTCGTTTAACAAAGTATATGCATTTCATGACATCGCTTCATTATCAGAAACTTCGTTAATAGAGGTAAAAATAACATAAGAGTCATAAAGATGCATTCCAGGACTTAAAAGAAGTGGAGATACATTGAAATATAGAAATCACAAAAATAATATCAAATGTGCCTAAAAACATGAAATAAATTAAATTAGGTAATAAATCGATAGATCCTACTGAAGTCCCGCTCATCCAAATTGGCAGCAATGGAATTTGAGGTGGCAGGAACTACATGAGGGATAGGCCCGTTGCTGTCATCCTTAGCTATCCAGCTGGTATTGAAAGGCGTCAACTATGTATCGCGATACCCAAGGGCACTTTGTGCTATGGCAGTGATAATAAAATTGGACCCTTTTTAACTGCTTTATATGAAGTTTCTGAAGTTTTTGCTTAATTTTTTCGAATTTTTGCAAAACTAATGCTCACTTTGTTATAAAGGAGCTTTGTTCCCAGAGGATTCATCAACCAAGGTATTGCTTTACATCAGGGGTGGGCCAACTTCACGTGGCAGGCCGCATTAACAGTTGCAGCTTCTTAGACAGGCCGCATAAATAAATCAAAATGCTTCAGCGGGCCACGTTAGGGCTCACTTCGGAAGTTATTTCAGATAATTTAAGGGATCCTGTTAGTAAAAATCAATAATAAGTTATTCCCATAACATCATTTGAAAAGGTTTTCCGGCCATAATTTAAAGCAACACTATGAAATTACCTGTATGGTAATTACGGTTCGCTTTCATAATGGCATCGCGAGTCACATGTGGCCCGCGTGCCATGGTTTGCCCACCCCTGCTTTACATTATAAAAATAAATGTTTAGCAGAGATGTAGGCTTAAAAGATATTAGTTTAAATTATGTTTTTTGAATCTCATCATTTTCAGTGACAGCTTGAAAAATACTTCTAAAACAAAATGTCACCTTATTGGCTGTGTAATTTTTCAATTTTTTATTATCATAAAAACTTAGATCATTATTTTCTATGTTCAACTGTTAAGAAGTGTCTTTACTCTTCTCTTGACAGTCCTTGAGTAGGTGTGTGGGATGTCTTCCTGGGCAGAAGGATGTGGATGAAGCAATCTATACAATCACAAGTGCATCAGAAATACTAAGCATGGGAGAATTTCCTCAAACAAATAAGCCCTATAGGTGAGTGTTGAATCTGTTTTTGGCCCATATGAATATCAAACTCTATATTTAAATTTTTAATAATTTATGAAATTATTACTTACTTTGCATACTCAATAAACAGCAATATATTTTTATTTGTGGTTTGTCTTAAAAAAATTACTGTGTACAATGTGTTTCAGTGCAAACATTTTAAATTGTTGAAATTAAAAAAGTAAAATTTTTCCATTTTATTTGATCATTTATTCTAGAAAATTTCTTCTTCACTCTTAATTGGAATTTAAATTTATTTTCAGTCAACTACAACATGAGCTCAATTCAGCAGCAGCTGGTCTTAATGATGCATCCTCTGAAGTTGTCGCTTCTGTCCGATCTCCAACTAAACTTGCATCCTCGTCGAGGCAGTTGGGTACTGCATATGGAGATCTCCTTGGAGTTACAATGGAAATGGCTGGGCAGACCAAGGTTTTAAAAAAATATATTTCATTTCACATATGAATTACAAGCATGCCTCATATGTCAGCAAGCATAACATATTGTTTTTATTAAACCAGGATACTGAAGTTCGAGGACAAATGGTTGTTTCCCTCAAAAATGTGTCGATGGTATCATCCAAACTCCTGGTCACTGCAAAGACTGTTGCTGCCAATCCGTCAGCTCCAAATGCCAAAAACCAATTGGCTGCTGCTGCCAGGTAAACTTTGAGATAATATTCCATGATATTAACTGTTTTAACTGTGTCACTGTATTACTATTTCTTTTGGGATTGTATGTTTCTTTTGCAGTATTATCTATTTCTTTTGCAATGCTTTTTATGTTTTCTTATCTCAGTCTATTGCTTACAAATTGTAAAATAACGCTGAAATTGAAAATTTTATCCGAAGGATTTTGAATATCCAATTTATACCAATGGAATGTTTTTTTGTAGGTCTGTTACTGAAAGTATAAATTACTTGGTGGATGTGTGCACTTCTGCAGCTCCAGGCCAAAAAGAATGTGATAATGCCATTCGGCGTATTCAGTCCATGCGACCCCTACTTGATGCTCCAACTGAACCTCTTAGTGAGGCAACATACTTTGAGTGTCTTGATGCAGTCATGGAAAAATCAAAGAGCTTGGGTGAGTTTTCCTTTTGACATTAGAGAGATTCAGAACTTACAAAATATAGATGTTGTGCATTGTCAAGCTTCCCATTAAAATCTTTGCCTTATCACTACAAAAATTAATCTTTAATACATTTTGTAAAATGTAAAATTTTATCTTCATTTAAAATAAGAGGATGTTAGTTCTTACTATTTGAGGGCTTACATTTTTCTTATGAAATGAACACTTTCTTAAGCCAACGTTTCACACAGTATGTATATTAAAATTTTAAAGTTATAAACATTTGGAAGTGCCAGTGATAGAAAGTATCAGAATGTTCATTAATATTAGTCTCTTGTAGCACAATATCAATCCTAAATGCATTAAAAATTTAAACAATTTTTTACAATATTATAACTATCCCTGGGCAGATATTTAAGAAAAAATGTCATAAATATTAATTTTAATTTATGCTTCTATTGTATCTGTTTAAGTTCATTGTTGTGGTTTTTGCAGGAGATGGAATGACAGGTATTGCAAATCGTGCCAAGAGATCTGAGCACGAGGCATTTGGTGAAGCTGTCCGTGGTGTTTCGGATGCCATTTGTGGTTTGGTGGAAGCTGCAGCCCAAGCTGCCTATCTCGTTGGAGTATCTGAGCCATCCAGTGTTGCTGGTCGTCCAGGTTTGGTTGATGCTGCGCAGTTTGCCAGAGCTGCTCAGGCAATCCAGACTGCTTGTCAAAGCCTAGCTGATCCTACTAGCAATCAACAACAGGTGAGTGAATACCATGAAGGACTTGAAAAGCCATTTAAATAAGATAGCGGATTTTACTCTTTTCAATCTTCCAAATTAATGTTACTTTTATTACAATTTGTTTTCTGGCATCTTCTTTACTTGCTGATCAAATTAATTTTTCACGAGAAAGGCACCTTCTTTGATCATTATTTATTTAATTATTTTCTTGATCTTACATCTAGGTTCTGTCTGCTGCTACAATGATAGCTAAACATACGAGTGCCCTATGCAATGCCTGCCGTCAAGCATCTTCAAAGACAACCCATTCTGTGGCCAAACGTGCCTTTGTTCAATCAGCAAAAGATGTTGCAAATTCAACAGCCAACTTGGTGAAGGAAATCAAAGGTAAACTGGTTTTTTAGTTTTAATTTTATTTAAATTAAGTTATTTTATAGTAATTTACTTAGCAATCAAGTGTTTATTCCATTCCTATTTTTCATAGTAATTTTTTGTAAGTTAATTTTTTGCATGAAAAGGTGAGATTGCCTCTCCATCAAAAACCAGCTAAGATGAAATCATGAATTTCTCGCATGAAATTTGACTATGGTATTAATTTAAAATGTTTCAATCAATTTTAGCTCTGGATCAAGACTACAGTGATCGCAACCGTGAAAGCTGTGGAAATGCCACCCGTCCCTTACTGGAAGCAGTAGAGCATCTATGTGCCTTTGCTGGTTCACCAGAGTTTGCTGGTGTACCAGCTCGCATCTCTGCAGAGGCTAGGGAGGCTCAAGAGCCAATTACTGCTGCTGGTCGTAAAGTAGTTGATGGGTCCTGTGCTATGATTGGTGCCGCTAAATCTCTTGCTGTCAATCCACGTGATCCTCCAACATGGCAGCAACTTGCTGCCCACAGCAAGAGTGTCTCAGACTCGATCAAAAAACTTGTTTCTTCTATCAGGTACAATGTTATTTCAAATTATGGCATGTATTTCACATGTTATAGCAGGGGCGGATCCAGAACCTTCCCAAGGAGGGGGCGATCGCCCCAATTACTCCTCCCCCATCTTGATTCCTCCTCTGCCGACAACCATACATTTTGAAAATCCCTACCCACATCAGAATCTTTCTTTCCCTTGTTATATAGACTTAATCTTCGGTGTAGAAACAATGGATGTTGCACGGAATGAATTCAAGAATGCACCTAGTGGAGGGCAATGGGGTCCTCCAAGGGGATGGCGATCGCCCCCATCGCCCCTCCCTTGGATCCGCCACTGTGTTGTAGTATTCTTATTTAATGTGATACTAACACAAAAATAATGCTTTAAACCTCAAACTCTTATTTTTTTAATTATCTTATTATAAAATGTTTTGAGCATTTTATCAATAATATTATTCATTATTATTTAAATATGTGGTTTAGTACGGGAGTGATTTTTTGTACAGAAGTTTCTCATAATTAAAAAATTAATTTGTTCTATTACAGTAGGAATTGTTCAAGTAAGAAATTTCAGAAATTAATTTTCATATTTCAGGCTAAATGTGTTAGTATCACATGAAACAGAATTTGAGAGGAGTTTAAATTATTCTAATTGCATTCACATGAGTGGATTGTCATTTTTTAAGCATTTACACGATTCTAACAACTTGCATCTTCTTGTTTTGTATTGTTTTAATAAATGCCCTTTTAAAGGATAATGTTAACCAAATTATTATTCCATGTTATAATTTCCAGAGATAAGGCTCCTGGTCAGAAGGAATGTGAGGAAGCCATCGATGCTCTCAATCGCCGTATACGTGAGTTAGATAATGTATCCTTGACTGCTGTGTCTCAGAGTTTGAACCCTCATCGTGGAAATACTCTCCGTGGCTATGGTGAACAGGCTCAGTCAGCTGCCTCTGAAATTGCTGAAAGTGTCCTTGGACCACTTGGTCATGCTGCTAAGTTTGAAGCCGAAAAAATTGGCCATTGTGTAAGTACTCATGGATTCTTGCATGTATTTACTTTAACTTTATAAAAATCATCTGGTTGAGAGTTCCAAATTTTCTCAGCAATATTTTTTCAAATTATTATTTTTTATCTAATTTATCATTTACAATTATTTTTTATGATTAAGCTCTCCTAATCCATTAATGAATTAAATGAAAACTTCTACATTATATACCTTTCTAAATTTTGTCATTATTTTGTATTTTATCAAATCTTAATTTTTTTAATCCTTCTTATCCGACTTCTATTACAGGTTAATCAAATGGTTCTCTACTTTGAACCTCTCATATCTGGAGCAATCGGAGCTGCTTCGCATATGACTCATTCAAAAGAACAGATGTTGCTGCTTGATCAAACCAAGACTGTTGCTGAGTGTGCATTGCAGCTTGTTTATGCTGCAAAGGAAGGTGGTGGAAACCCCAAGGTTAGTTCAAAGTTAAAAATAGTTGAACATTTAGCATTTTACCTAAAGCATGCATTATCAGTCATGAAGTTTGTGATTGCATTTTAAAGTTTTAAGAAGCATTTAATTATTCATATTTTTGTTTATGATTTTATTGACTGAGGGATATAGGATGTAATAAATTTCTGATATATATTTATGGTTGTTCAATTAATGGCTATTTTAAGGATACCTTATTTAATGTTATAAAGCCAGTCATTTTATCTGTATTCTTCAAAAATTTTCTCTTCAAGGCTGTGAACATCCATCCAGATATTGATGAATTTGTAGAAGGCACTAGAGATGCCCTGTCTGACATGGGCCAGACATTGGAGCGACTTGCCACCCAAGCTGGAGTTGTTACTGGTCTCATTGATTCTATTGAAAGAGCAATGGCCCGTGTTACTGTATCTGGAACTACCACTTCCTCCAGTAGTATCACTATGGGTGCTATGACTTCTATTAACTCGGTTGAAGATACGACTGATTCTTTTGTTGATTATCAGACACGTATGGTGAATTCTGCTAAGGAGATAGCTCGTGTGGCTCAAGAGATGGTAAAAATGTTGTTTTTTATTTCTATAAGATGCAAAATTAAAATTAATAATTATTTTAGGTAGGAAGAAACTCTTTCTTTTAAATTTTTTAAATAAATCTAAAAATAATAATTGTGTTGCATTCTTGATTTGATGGTTTAGTATTGTTATCTCTACTAGTAATTTTCCTATTCTTCAACGATTAGTATTAATAATTTAACTTGATTGGAGCTTTGGATTTTATTTAGGTATATTTTTATATCATATGCAAAGGATAATAAAAAGAAAAGAATAGTATTTCCTGTAAGGAATTTTGCAGCAAATTAATTTATTTTAATTTTTTATTTTCATTTAAAACATAACAATACAGATTTTAAAGCATTCAACTTAAGATATGGATACCAAAATTTATTTTAATGTTATCTATTTTATTAGATCAGAAATTTTCAAGTATATCCATCTTGTGTTTTGATTGCTCCCAAATATTTCTGTTGGTGCACTTTAGTAAAGTATTATTTTTATTTGTGATAGGTTACTAAATCCAGCAGTGATGTCGGAAGACTGGGTGCTTTAGCAGCAGAATTGTCTAAACAGTATGGTCGTCTTGCCAATGATTCTTCAGGAGCAGTAGCAGCTTGTCCAAGTGCTGAGGTTTCTGGTCGTTTAAGGCTTGGAGTTCAAGAACTTGGTCGTGCTTGCTTGGATTTGGTCCGATCTGGAGGAGCCCGACAGGTTGCTCCTAATGATCCTTTTGCTCAGAGGGATGTTGCTGATTCTGCTCGCCATGTATCAGAAAAGGTTTATTTTCTTATAATTTCTTCTAGTTATAATGCTTTTGAATATGACAAGTCAATGAAAACAGTACAATAAGTTTAAATGCATTGCTTTTTAAATTCAAGTACTGGGTAGAATTTTATTCTATAGTACTGTTATTATTGTAAATTTGGATACATAATTGTGGATGCCTTGTTTAATTAGTTGCTTATTCAGTTAGCTGCCATGATTTATATTGGTTGGAGATATCATCAGAGCTTCTTTTGTCAATTGAAAATAAGATTAATGGTTTGAGAATTATTATCTTTAAAACTATGAGGGCAGTGAATTAAGTATTTTATGGGATGTTTTTGTCTCTTTATCAATTTTCAAAATAGTTGAACTAAATGAACTACAAGTGTTTCCTGAAGTGAGTCTTAAAGCCTTCTCTTTTCCTTAATCACTTTCATTTCTTTAAAGAATTTTACATTTTTTAAATTTAAATAGTGATTACATGTAACATAAAAAATTCGAAATTGAATATTTATTTTTATATACATTTTGCGTCTCTATTGTATCCCATAGCATCTAAAAATTTCTATTTATTATGGTAGGTCTCTCAAGTGTTAGCTGCACTCCAAGCTGGCTCTAGGGGAACACAAGCATGCATCAATGCTGCGTCTACTGTATCTGGCATTATTGGAGATTTGGATACCACTATTATGTTTGCAACTGCAGGCACTCTTCATTCAGAGGGAGAATGTGATACTTTCTCTGATCATAGAGAGAGCATTCTTAAGACAGCAAAGGCCCTAGTGGAAGATACGAAGACTCTAGTTGCTGGTATGTTTTAATCTGTAAAATTTATCTTAACCTGCTATTGGTCGCGTGGTGAGCGAATCCCTCACCTCAAAAATAAACATGCTTTCATTTACAAGTTACGACTTTTGGGATCAGTATACCTTTCTGAAAGTATTCGAATTTACATCATGTGTTATCCCAGATATTTTTAACCTGCTTTCCAGAATGGAAATAGGCTTATAGTTTTGTCATTGTTTCTGTTTGTCTGCCCCTATTAACTTTTGAATCAATAGACAGATTTTCATGACACTTGGTGGAAATATTCTGCTACTGGGGCCGAACTCCCGATGATAGTTTTTGTTGCGAAGATTGGGAGTCCTGGGTTTGATTCCAGGAACTATCGTTCCCATTTGATTTACATAGGAAACCTGAAATCCATTGTGCAGGGTAATTTTTTACACATATAGAATTCTGATTAGTCTCCTGTATTTTCAATCTATGCCTTTAATATTCTCATTAATATCCTCATCAGCAATACATGATTTACTCTATCAAAGGCCTTCTGCCAGTCGTTGAAACATATGCAACAATCTTGTCTGTAATCTTTTGCCCTTTCTGATATAAGCCTCACTATGCTGATAGCATCTCTGGTTCCTCATCCTTTTTTAAGCTGAATTGATCTTCACATAGCATTTCTTTTTCATCTAGTTTTTAGTAAGAGTTCTTGTGGTGATCTTTGACTTGTGCAACTGTAGGCTTACGTATAGTCTTTATAGCCTTTATTCTTTAGAGATAATTGTTACTTCTAGGAAATCCTGAGGCATCTTGTGTCTCCAATCTTGTTAATTACCATATCTGCTCAAATACAAGCCGGTGTCTTTTGACAAAATCAATCATGAACAAATCACCCCTCAGCTTAAATGTGAGCCTGAGAAAAAATTTGAGGTTAGGGCTAAGTCTTGTAGTCAGCCATAGATGGCAGCATGTCTCTCGTTGCCATCACATTCAAATGATAGTACTATATTTTTTGTAAAGTAAAGATTTAACGTACGATGAATATTAATGAATAAATTATAAAGCTAGAATATTGAATTTAACATTACCTGTGTTTTGTTACCATTGTCACTTGTTATTTCATTTCTAAATGCTATTGGATATTTTCTTTCGTTTCTCTGGGCTATGCATATGGATCATTAAGAATAGTTAGCAATTTGTATTAATTTTCATTAGCCATTAAGAGAAATTCCTATTAGTTTTACTTGGCTATTGTAGTTATTGCTATATCCATTGTAATGTTTTCATGCATGTTAAAAACCTATTCATAGAATCTATTAAAATTGTTTACATTGACTACACAAACGATTATGCAAAATGTGATGATGACTTGAGATGCTCAACTGTTTGAATTTCAGTAAGTAATGAGATGTCTGCTCTGGAGGTATGAGCAACGGCATGAAATGCAAAACTAAGCTGAAAATGAACAGTAAAACTTTACATGGAATGTCTATAATTATAAAAATGCAATTTATTAAGGCAATGTAAACTCTAATTTCATTGAAAATAGACTTGAATGAAAAATTATTTTGGCGAGGTTGCTATTGCTTTATTTGATCATTTGTGAACATGAAGTTGAATGAAATTATCGTCACTGAATGTGGAACATTATTCAACAACATGAAATTATTAATTGGAGTAATATTTCAAAATGTCAACAACGACCATTTACCAATCTTTTCTTCAATCTCAAATAATGTATTCTAGGCTGGGCATGCATGCCCAGCATGCTTCAGCATAAAATCTATGAAATTGATTTTTTTGCCAAAAAATGGCGGAAATATTTGAGGAGTCGGCTTCTATTCGTGCAGATACGGTAATTTTGTTATCACTTTTATTCCTTTTAATTCCCTAACTTAAGAATAACTCTGCCGTCACTGTTTGCCTTTTCCTTTCTTCAGCTCTTGAATAGCTTTTTCTGCTTTTCTTTTCCATAATAATTGGTCACAAGTTATCTTTTCATTGTCTTCCTCTTCCAATTCTTGTCTATATAAATGCATTATTTCATATTATTTCATCACTCATGCTGAAAATTAAAAATTTATTATACAGCTCACTTTTTTGTATGAACCAATTATTTTTATTTTATATTTATTGAATGTATTTGACAGATTATTTGCTATTATCTTGTCATATCATCTTGTGGCTTATGCTTGAGGGAATTCTTCATTCTGTGCTCAATTCAATGGTTCATATGATAAAAGTACTCTTTTCTTTAACTACTATTGTAATTTTATAGTTTTTACATGGAATGTTTTGTATTATTATGTTAACTTAACAGTTTTGGTAGAAATTCTGCCAGTTTGGATCTGCTATTTTTATTAATTTCAATTTAAAATTTCATATTTCTTATAAAACTCTAACTTGCTATGATTCGGTTAGGTTTTATTTTTCATTGACTTTGGTAGCCATTTTAATATGGTGATCACATCTCTTTTTTAGGAGCGGCATCTTCTCAAGAACAATTAGCAGTGGCTGCTCAAAATGCTGTGTCAACTATAGTGCAGTTAGCGGAAGTTGTAAAGTTTGGTGCTGCCTCACTTGGCTCCAACAATCCAGAGGCACAGGTTAGCAATATGCTAATCTTATTAACTAATACATGATTTTATTAAATAATTTTTGCATCTAAATACATGCTGTTTCTTTGCTTTGTGCGAGTTAAAATTCCATAAGGAAATAGTGCTTGTGTTGGTGTTCAGACTTTCAATGGTGTTATTAATTAGATTTCTCTCTATCTATTGCTGCAAGAGAAGTCATATGCCTGTCTGTGATTGTTTTAAAAAGATAAAATCAATATTTTTAGAGCTTGGAAATGATTCATATTGTAAAACATGAATGACATTTTATGTTACTAATCATGGTTGCAATATGTCAATGCAAATTTAGCTTATGTATGGTGATTATTAAACATTATTTTTGGAGGTTTTTAATAGAGCTTTTGAAGACTACATTAAATGGTTTCTATTTTTATTACATGAAAATTCAAATTAATAATTTCATATTCTATTATTATTTTATCAACAAATACAACATTTTAAATTCATTAGCATTTTTAATTGAACTTAAAGGTAATGCTTATTAATGCTGTGAAGGATGTGGCTTCTGCTTTGGGTGATCTTATTCAAGCTACAAAAGCTGCATCAGGGAAAAGTATCAATGATCCTACAATGAACCACCTTAAAGAATCAGCCAAGGTTAGTATTGAGGAATTTATATAAATTTTTTCTTAAAAAGCTATTTTTGTGATATTTTAATTCTCAATAAATATACCCAGAATATATTTGAGTAATAATGTGTCCTATGCTAGGATTTAAAAATATATTATTCTCTATTGAGGCTGTAACCTCATGCAAGTGTTTTGAGTGTGTTTGATTTTATATTTAAAATTGTTCTAGTTCTTTGACTTCAGTAGCAGAAAATGTTCACTGTATGAAAATTATCCAAATTAATTTTATACTGCATAGTAAGGCATTGTTTCCTTAAAACCTTATTTCTTCTATAGTTTCTTTTATAATAAAAAATTAATATGCTGAATGTTTCATTGTATTAACCATATAACATCAGTTCTTCTTTAACTCTGCAAGCTTAACTTAAATAATATGATAATCATCTCTTGCTAATGTTATTTGTAGAGCTGCAGTTAAAAATTTGTGGCATATTTTATGTTTTAGAAACATATATCGTTTGAGTTAAAATTTCTATCTCTAATAGTAGGTTAAATTCAGATAAAATCCATCAAATATATATTAATTGAAAATAATAAGGAGATTTATGGCTAATTAAAGAAAATGTATGTATGCTAAAAGGTGCTTTTCAAAAAAGACATTAAGCTTTTGTTATTAATTGAAATCATTTGATATGGTGCTTTATTCTAAATTTATGTTTAAGACTTTTTAGTGTTAACATCTGCATAGATTATAAATTATTATTCCCATAGTCATTTCATTTACTCCAAAAACTACATCTGTTAATTTCATTTTAATTTGATGCATTGTGAAAATGCAGTCCTTTGTTGTGATGTATTATAATTGTTTCTATGCAGTTAAAGTTAGTTTTGTTTAGATTATTTACTGTAAAGTTGCAATTATAGGTAAACTGAATGAATTTTTGACTACAAAAGATAGTTTGCTGTAAAAAGTGTTATTTGTATTATTGTTCTCTTGCACTTTAAAAGAAAGGGTTTCATCTCGGACACATCTTTCAAGGTACATACTAAAACTCATGGTTAGAATATCTCATACTTTTTCTATGGAAAATTTAGCTTGCCTCAAAATTTTATGCAAATGCAGTAATATTAGTTTGTATTTTATGAAAATTATAATGATCTCCATTGAAAAATATCCACTTTTTCTCAAGTCAATTCTTTATTTAGAATAATAAATTTTGTGTATCATTTATTTATACTTAAATTTACAATTTAAAGATGTTAATAAAATTAAAAAGATGATAGATACTCTTAAAGTTGTTAAAGTTTATTTGCAAATGGTGGATATTGTCAGTATGAATGTGAAGGATTCATCTGTATAGCACTTAACTGAATTCTATATTTAGTTGGTGTATGTGGTTTTACTAACTAGTAGTATTCATGTAAGTGTTTAATATGTGTAGAAATTTAGAAAAATTGTTTGCTCTTAAAAATTTTTTACTTCAAATAATTAAATTATTGTTTGTGAGTTAGCTGAGGTATTGTTATTTTGATTACTCATTCCAAGTAATCATTTAAAAATTTCTTTGAACCTTGATTGATCTGTCTGTATGTGTATTATCCTTATGTAATATGTTGTTTGCATGCTATTAATTAAGGTATTAATAGGTACTTATTGCCCAACAAATTATTGTTTTCAATAAATGTACAGCAAACTTTTTCTGGTGTTCTTTCAAATTAGAAGGGGAAGAAAGCATTTGTAGTCATTATCTTTTTCCTTTTAGATTTAAGACATAATGTTCTGTGCAGTGTGTTTTCCTACATAGGTATTTATATGCATGGTCATCTCTAATTAATAGTATTTACAATCAAAGCAAAATATTTCCATATCTTGTACAAGTGTGATACATAGGGTGAGTAAAATTATGAAATAGTCATATCTTACTGTCAGTTAAAAATGCTATCCAGCTCTGTTCTTTATGATGCTATCATTTTAATCAATGAAGATTACTTTTCAGCTTTTATATTGTGTAGAACTTTCTTCAAAAAGGAAGAAAATTTGGATCCAAAATTTCAGATATTCATTCATTTTTGGTTAACTTTTAGCGTGCTTGGCAGCTTAGAGAAAATTTATAGTTAATGTGAGACACTAGGCATGATTGTGTGGCCTTTACTTACATGAGTCTTTAATTAATAATTTAAGTGTGCCCTAACTGTACTGGCTAAAATAAACGCTGAAGTTTGCCTGAAAGTAATTCACTTCCTGTTGAGTTTAGTAAATACCATTCTCGGTAATATCTGTCTTCCTAATTTTTAGGCTTCTTCCTTTTTGTATCTTATAATTTAAATAATCTCATGCAGTCCTGATTAATTTTTTATTTAAAATAAATATAACATTTTAATAAGTGTAATCTCATCAAGAGCTTTTTTTACTCTTAAGAGGTTTTTTTACTTAACCTGGTTAAGTCATTTGTTACTTGATGATTTTTGAACAGATAAAAGAACTTTGCATTACCATTTCTAACTTTATTTTTTCTAAACTGAAATAATGATATTCATATGAAGAAATCTATATCGACCCTACCTTTGAGTTCTGCAGAGGTTGAAAGACAGCTCTTTTTGTGTGAGCCCTTCATCTCTGTTCTTTGCATTGCCCCCCCCAGGTGGTGCTGGAGTCTGTTTCTGACACTGAGCCACCTGATTGGTTCATGTCGGACCAGGAGGAAGAACTAATTCGACTGCTTAGCATCGAGAATCTAAACCAATCCGAGTCAACCAATCCTCCACCAAGTGATATTCCTCTACTTGTTACCTAAAATCCAAATAACCTGTTTGTAGGATAAAGGAAGGAGATTGTATTGTAAAAAAAAACTCATTTTAAAAGTTTAAGTTGATATTTTCCTTTGTTTTTTTAATCCCTGAAATTCGATTATAAGGGAATAGGTCTCTGCATTTATTGCCGAACATGGCCATGTTGCTAGGATGTCAAACATATCACTATTTTAAGTTCTTCGGAAAAGTGGCCAAACTCAGCTAGAAGTAAAATTCTCTTGGTTTACTGAATTTTTGATATTGTTTATTTGTGCTTACTTTCATCATATTATGCTTCACTACCTCACAAAACGTAGAGACAAAGCCATGCTGCAGGGTGTCTTAACTTCATACTGCCATATTTTTCATCAAAAAATATTTCGTCTTCTAATATATCTATAACCGGGATTCGTGTAGCTCTCTTAATTTAGGCCTTTGTTATTTTTCTGTTGGCTCAGTTTCATGATGTTAGGTAGGCAAAGTTGGAATGTTTACCCAATAGGTCTTCAGTTTTATGTTACCAATAACTGGATAATGTTTTATTAAAAACCCTTATGGAATCATTTGTATGGTGTGACATAAATGAAGAGAAAAGAAATTACCAAAAATAGAGAGGCTGTGAATTACATGAATTCAATGTTTAGTTAATTAAATGGTTTCATTTGGGAACTTTTTTAATTTTCCCCCAATGTTAATAAATTTCCCTTAATTGATATGTTCACTCTGATTGTGAGCTTAAATATAATTGGTAGCTTATTTATCTGTTAAATCGTTCTAACATAGCTGAAATCCTTTGTAGCCTCCACTATTTATAATAAAAAATATATTTTATTTCTTCAATCCTTAGTATACTTTTCAATGGAACTAAACGAGTGATTCTGTCAATAAAATATCAAGCATAAAAATAGAGTGGTTCATTATTTTTTATTTTCCCATATACTCAGTTTCACTTAAAAATATATACCTTTATGTGGTTACATAATAAAATCCTCATCATAAAAACATCAACATCATTGGACCATGGTATGTATATTTTTTAAAATGGGTAGTTTTGTGTGCTGTTTACCCTAAATTTGCATGGAGTGAACGTGGAAAATGCAAACTATCTAATTCCATCGATTGGACTATAACATTTTCCCTATGCATCATCTAAACCTTCTACTGTATGTAGAATTGTAAGCATAATATAATGGAATGCCAGGCTACAAATTGTTTGTCGTAGTATCAACTTTACAGGATATTGTATGTGTTTCCAATTTCTTGGCTATTTTACTGTGAATGTGTCTTTCTAATGCTGTTGATGTATGTAAAGTTGTTTATTTGTAGATTATTCCTCTGGCTGGATAACATGAGTACAAGATATATTTCAAAGCTTTCTTTCTCTTCCAGAATTCATAGCTATCACTTTCTGATCTTTGCCTTCTAGGGTTTGCTGTTCAAAATCTGCAGCTTGGGAAATATCTCATTCGTTGATAAGAAAAATATCATCTATACTTGACCATCACACATTATTTTTGTTGGGCAATATGTTATTGTTGATACTTTAACCTTTAACATTGTTATTTTCTAATCAACCATTTTATTTTAACTGAACAAAATTAGATATATTTTTGAGTTATCATTATAGGCTCTTTTACAAGTTTAAAGAATTATCCTTATATAATAATTACTATTGTCATATTATTATCATTCATGCATGTAACAATTTTGCATCAAATTAGGTTATCCATTCTTTAAAGATATTATTGAAGATTATTTTTTCAAGCTTGCCCCAGTGATGCCATATAACACAGCAGTTGACATAAAATTCCAATAGCAAATTTAAAGTCTTTCAATGGACAAACTTTTCATTTTGCATATAACAATGAACTTGAGTATTAAAAATCAGTGTTAATATGTTATTTTCTGCCATTAAACACCATAAGTCAGCATTTTTTATTGTTACTAATCATGTTAAATGAATATTAATTTCAAGCAAAGTGTATAGTAATCATTTGTAAATGATTGGTTCTTTAATTTTTATGAGAGTCTTGGCCAATTATAGGCTTATAAATTCTTGTTTCATGATTCTCTTAGTGAAAGAAAGTGGTTAATTACAATTATTGAAACTATTTACAAGCAAATTTCAATTATTTTTAGTTTTCATTTGATATACATTTTGAATATATTTAAATAGGCCCCTCATTTAATAACATTTCTGTAAATGTGTATTAACTTAAACCTAGATTACTTGTCAATAATCATGTGTGTAACATGCTTGGTTGTAAGCCTTTTCTATTCCAAACGAATTTGTCATTGTATACTTCATGCTTGAATTTTTTCTTTCTGTTAGCAATGCTTAATCAGGCTCCCAGCTTAGACCTATGAATTTAATATTCCAAATTTGTATTTGACCTCTGGGTGAAATTTTCTCTTTTAATATTTAGTTATATTGCAATTGCTTTATAATCATGGTGAGCATGTGCTGGTATTGGAATTCCTGGGACTTTATAAGTGACAAAAATGTTTATATATTCCATTTGTACTTGTTTTCGACATATCCCTTTAGCATAAATTCAAATTAATAACTTTGTTTGCTTTACTTAATTGTCATGTGATGACAAATATAAGTTAATTTAATCTCATAAGTTTCTTACCTTTGAAATTTGGATGCTTCGTGGTTGAATAGCATTCTATTGAATCCCAAAATTTATTTTCATATCAACTATTTGTTCTTTGCTAGCATTTTAACACACATTTATAATTTTTCCATTTCAATTTTAGGTTATGGTAACCAACGTAACTTCTTTACTTAAAACTGTGAAGGCTGTGGAAGATGAGCATACTCGAGGAACTAGGGCCCTTGAATCTACAGTAGAAGCAATTGCACAGGAGATAAGAGTAAGTTAATTAGGAGTGAAATAACTGTTTGCATATGTTTCTGCAACCTTTATTTTTAATTAATTTCTTATAATCTTTTAGAAGTTATACCAATCATAAGTAATTTTTGCAAGTACTTTATACTTGGCATGTAAAATTAATAGCAGTTTAGCTATGCAATATTTATGTGCATTTTTAGGATAATTATTTATGAAATGAAATACTTATTTTCTATGTGAATATATAGTTTGTGTGTTTTTATACTGGATAATTTACCTAGATATTTTGTTTTTTATTTTACAAACAGGCATTAAACTCAGGTGAACAGCCAAGAATGCGATATTCTCCAGAAGATCTTGTTCGTTCTACCAAGCCTATTACACTTGCCACAGCCAAGGCAGTAGCTGCTGGAAATAGTTGCCGGCAAGAAGACATAATTGTAGCTGCCAATATGGGCCGTAAAGCTATTTCAGACATGTTAACCATTTGCAAGGTATGAATGATTTTAATATTATTCAGTTGTAAGTCCTATCATCATCATAGGTAATCTTTCCGTAGACAGATCCGTGATTATTCAGGGTTAAACCTGGTTCTCCATATACTACTACTATTTTCCGCTGTCCTCTTCACATCTTGATAACTCTCTTTCCCTTTCATATTGTCTATCAGCTGAAACCTTTTCCTACCTCTTTCCCTTTTTCCATCTAGTTTTCCTTCTAACATGTCTTAAATCATATTCTCTCTCCTCAGGTAATGTCCAAACCAGTTTGCCTTCCTCTTTCTAGTAGTCTGTATAATCATTCGCTTCTCTCCTACTCTTCATAGCACTTCATCGTTTTTCATCCTATCTGTCCATTTTATCTTCAGCATTCTCCTCCAAGTCCACATTTCAAAGCTTTCTAAGTATTTGATGTCATTCTTCCTTATCGTACATGTTTCTCCCCTGTACAAAGCTATACTCCATACATAGCATTTTATGAACTTTTTGTGGATATCTTCCCTTATATTCTGCAGTCTGCATTCCAATACTTATGTTCAGATTCTCTTCTTTGCCCAATGTTCGAATGACCTTGGATTTTTCTGTATTTATTTCCATACCGTATTTTCTACCTGTTATTACTAGTCTATTTATCATTTTCTGGAGTTTCTCTTCCTTTCTTGCTAGAAGTACCTGATCATCCGCATATTTTACTGTTCATATAATCCTTCCTCCAATTTTGAAATCTCCTGTGCCTTCTGACGCTTCTTGCATTAGACTTTCTCCATATATATTGAATAGGGTTGGCAATAAGCAGCAGCCCTGTCTTACTCCTCTACCGATATTTACTCTGCAGGTGTCCGCATTCTCCAACCTGACCTTTACAACTTGATTCACATATAGATTCCTGATAAGTCTCCTTTCTTTCCAGTCTACATCTATATCCTTTTAAATCTTTATCAACATTACCCAATTTCTATATTGGCATTCTGCCAGTCTACGAAACATACTCAGATATCTTGACTGTACTCTATTGCCCTTTCTGACATGATTCTAACTATCCCTATAACATCTCTAGTTCCTTGTCCTTTTCTGAAACCGAATTGATCTTCCCCTAGCATTTTTCTGCCTTTTTCTCCAGCCTTTTATTAAGAATCCTCATGATGATCTTTGAAGTGTGTGACAGAAGGCTTATCATTCTGTAATCTTTACACTGCATTGCCTTTGGCATCTTCTTTAGAGGGATCATTTTTACTTCTAGGAAATCCCGAGGCCACTCTCCCATGTCGTAAATCTTATTAATTAATTTCGTGATCGCTTTTAGTTCTGATCCCATGACTTAAAGTACCTCAGCCGGTATTCCATTGCTGCCTGTGACTTTCCCTTTCTTTAGTTCCACTATTGCTTTTTCTACTTCGCTCTCCATAATACTTTGTCCTAAGTTGTCTTCTTCAATGTTTTCCTCATCTTCCAGTTTTATTTTTGCTGATCCTGCCTGCTTGCTGTATAGTTTCGTAATGTATTCTTCCCATACCTGTGCTACATCCTTTGTTTCTGAGACTATCTTCCCATCCATATTCATAATTCCTTTACCACAAATTCCATTAGACTTCTTATCTTCCAATTCCAGTGCCCTGGTGTACATCATATCGTACTGTCCTGTCTCCATTTGTTGTATTTCATCACATTTTTCTTTTATCCAATTTTCTCTTGCTTTATCTGTTACCATTCTCAACTCATTGTTTATATGTCTATCATTGGCTCTACCTTCTTCACTGTTAACCCTTTCGCTGCTAAGGACTTTTAGCTTCTGCGTCAGCCGTGTGTGCCAAGTTCAGTGACCTTGAAGCACGCCTGTGCTGAATACTTTCTCTAGGAGCTCCGTGTCTATGTTCTTTCGTTCGTCTTTTAGTCTCTTTATATGTTAAAAGATATTTTGTCAATCATTGACATTCATATTGATTATTAACCATCTCGAAAAAATATTTTCATCTTTTTTGAGCAGCGAACGGAAAAGCTTGAAACGCATATATGTGTTGTTAGCAGTCAAGGCACCGCTCTGCCCGCCTGCATATATGCGTCGATAGCAGCGAAAGGGTTAATGTTTTTACATTTTTGTCTCATCCATTTTCTCCAGCATTTCCTTAGTGATCCATGGTTTTCTGATTTTCTTCTCTTGTTTTCCAATCTCTTTATCCAAAGTATCCTTGATACTTGTTTTAATTTCTTCCCATTCTATATCCTTGTCTTTGGTTTGTTTTCCAAATTTCTTAGGCGATCTTTTAACTTCATGCTGACTACATCCTGCCTTTCTTTCAGTTTTTATAGGCCCCAAGTCTATCTTTCTCTTTTCGTTTTTCTTATTTATTTTAGCTTTGTACTTAGGTCAACTATTATAAGGCTGTGATCTGAATCAATGTCTGCTCCTGGCAATGCCTTGGCTGTCTTTATGCTGTTCCAGAATCTTTGTTTTACTAGGATGTAATCTATTTGGCATCTTATTCTATCTCCTGGGCTTTTCCATGTGTATAGCCTTCGTTTTTTGTTTTTGAGCCATGTATTAGTCACTACAAGGTCATTATTGATGCAGAATTCTACCAGTTCTTACCCCCTTTGGTTTCTCTTCCCAAGTCTGTATTGCCTGACAACATTTTCTTCCTGTCCTTCTCCGACTATACTGTTCCAATCTCCCATTATTATGCAGTTTACCTTTCCTCTTCTGTCTTCTTCGTAAATGTCATTAATTTGCTCATTAATATCCTCGATTTCTTTATCTTCATGAGCTGACGTTGGCATATACCTGGATTATCAGCATGTCCATTGGGACTGCTTTTAGCTTTATTGCCATATCTATCGTTTGTTGCTATTATCTTTGTCACGCTTTTCATCATATACTTGAGCTCCTCCCCTTTCCCCACTATTTCCTCCAGAGTAAAATATCGTGAACTCGACCGAGAACTGTCTTCCCTCCCATCTAGTTTCACTCAGTCCTATAATGTCAACTCTATTTCTTCTCATTTCTTCTTTCAAGTTCTCTAGCTTTCCTGCCTTTCTCATAGTTCTTATGTTCCAAGTGCCTATTCATAAATTACTTTCGACAAATGTTTTCCTCAAGGCAGTCCATGCCCAGAGATCCAATTGGAGGACTGTTTTATTCCGGATTGTTTTACCTCAAGAGAACTCATATTGTCCAACCATATAATCGTTACTAGGGATTGTAATGGGGTAGTTTCCCTCTTGCTTTCCACATTGCAATACTGTAGCCGTTCAAATCATCCCGATCATGCCTACATCTGTATTGGATATAGACCCAGCCAACATCATTTGTTTTCGGCTCTATACCATACTGACAGTACTGCTGCCTACTGCCAGACACTGATGATAGTTTTTTTTATAAAACCTCCATTCGCAGGGTTTGAACCTCGGAACTTTGTAATGGGAAACCGACACACTAACCACTACACTACCAGTGCTAGTCCTATATAATAATGTAAATTTGATCTATTTGTGGTCATTTTACTTTAGCTTCAACATATACCTATTTATGATTATTTTTATTGTTAAACTTACAAAATTCTGCTTTTTACTGTCTTATCTTGTGATTTATTTAAATATGATAAAATCTCCTAATCTTCGTAATTCTGACTGGATTTTGTATTATGAATTCATAACCTGCATATTACTATAATTTTTCATTTTTGGAAAATAAATTATTGTATTTAAATTTAATTCATAATTTAGCTTAAAAATCAAGAATACTTTCATTCAGGTTAATTTTTGTTGATGCACCAAGAATAGAATCGTATGTTGGCAATGTCTTGGGAAGAGCAGCCCTACTGATGACCAATGTATTATTTACAGGGGACAGCTTATGCAGCAGAAACAGTGGAATTACGTGATCGTACTTTGGCTGCAGGTGATGCAGTAGCTTTGCATTACAGAGAACTGCTTCAATCAGTGCTTGTAGTAATAGCCAGAGGAGGCACTGCAGATGCTAGACAAGCATTACCACCTATCTCTAGAGGAATTGCTCAGTCTGTCACAGAGCTAGTTGCTGTTGCTGAGCTACTTAAAGGTTAGCATTTTATTTGATTGCCTAGTTTGCTTACAAAATTAGCAGTTAAGTTTTTTGGTAGTGGTTTGTTTTGCTCATCCCTTGGAGAAATATTGTAACTAGAATTTTCACATTTTAAGTAGACTTAAAAGGAAAAAGTTGGAAATCTGACTGAAATTTAAAAATTGACCCATAAAATATTAGGTATTAGGCTTATGCGTCATTCTTCATTTTCTTTATCTTAGGATCTGATTGGGTTGATCCTGATGATCTCACTGTTATCGCCGAGAATGAACTCCATGGTGCAGCTGCTTCAATTGATGCAGCTGCCAAGAAGCTTGCCAGTTTACGCCCACGAAAATCATCAGCTTCGTCAATCAAGGTATATTTTTAGTTCCTAGTTTTGCAAATATGAAATTAATCTTTTTATATTGCAAGTTTTGCTGCTGTGAAAACTATTATGGCTGAGAGGCAAACTGGATGTACTTGAGAAGATAATCATTTGCTTTTCTCTCTGAGATATGTTTGATATTCTTGGTTGTGTATTTAATTCCAACCAGGAATCAAACATATTATTAGAGCGAAAAGTCTGTGCTCCTTGTCTTCAATGCCATCGCTTACATCATGAAGGTAGATTTATACCAGTATTAAAAAACGTCCACATCTCCATACTGTATGTTGGTAAAAATTACCATATAAATGTTATTAAGAATGTTTTAATTAGTATGTACTTTAGAAATTATTTTTTATTTCTCAATTTAAAAGAATAATTGATTACTACACACTACTATAAAGATTAGTTGACAACATTTTGTTATTACTACCAGTTTTTATATAATTTAAATTCATACTCAAATGAAATCTAATGAGTAATACTGTTGCATTTTAACAAGTAAGAGTAAAACTTGCGAGAAGTATAGCACTTGTTTCTCTCAGGAGATTAAATTTAAATTTTTGTCTCCAGCAAGGTAACAGCTGCCCGAATGCTGATGTTCAAATTCAATATTATCACGCTATATTTTAAATTTTATAAATACAGGCATCCCTTGTGTAATGATGTCAATTCGTTCCATGAAAAAGTGTCATATGAGAACAAAATTCCCTATGAAACATATGCAAATGTGTTAATTGATAGCCCTTGGATGAATAATTCAAATGGGGTTATAAAAATTTACATGGATAAGTAGAGGAAATATATGTAGATATGCAAAATATGAAAACCTCTTTTACTGCTCATGATACATTCCTGATAAATACTTTTGTTACTTAAAAACATGGTAAACGGACATCAATTTCACTTGAGAAAAGATTCAATAAAGAAGAGATGCATTCTTTGCCCATAAACTATGTGCACATATTTTAAAATGTTTCATGGTATTAATAAATGATAATCATTGCATATGCAGTACCACAACATACCTAAACCAATGTGACTGTAACAAAAATATTACATTATAAAAACAGTGTGGACAACCAACATCTAACATGCTATATGTGTATATATATAAAGAACTTTATAACAGAAAGGGAAAGAGAGTTATCAAGATATGAAGAGGACAGTGGAAAATAGGAGTATATGGAGAACCAGGTTTATCCATGAATAATCACGGACCTGTCTACGGACAGACTACCTATGATGATAACAGAAATACACAATTTCTACTAGAAATGGCGGAAAGTGAAGCAATAAAGACTCGTGTCCGAAAAACATGGAAAGTCAAAAACTTAACTATGAATGAACACACATGACATGGCAAGTCTCATTTCAGTTTGCTAAGGGAGCACCTACGGCTATGAAACTGAATGTCAAAGATATTCCTTGGTCTACACAAAATTTTAAGGCACTGATATGCATTTCAGTACAAAGTAACCACCATCTGGTTGATTCTTAGTATATAGGAATTGTGTGGATTGGGCTACAACAGTTCCAATGCATCTTGTGTCAGGATGCTGAGGACTATAGTGACAACAGTTACTTTATAACATATTGGTATCTTACAGCAAAGTGGGAATACTGACGGCAATCTGAGTACCACAACTGATAGGCACTAAGATTGGGGACAGCATTACAACCCCGAATTAGGCATTGATAAAATACAGATGACATATTTTAATGAAATCCTCAAATATGTAGTGTTAAAATGCATCCATGTACTTCTATGCAATAGAAATTATTTTGTGGTAAGTTTCTCCATAAACTGGCATCCTACCAATAAAATGTGTCAAAGAAAATGTTCTACACCTTTTAAAAAGAATTAATTAATTACCTTTGGCTCAGTATTTCTACAAGTATGTACATTTGCTTTGTCCTTTTATTAGCTATATTTCACTTAAGTATGTTCAATTCAACTATTCAATATAATTAATGGCATTCTTAAAATTAGGCTTTATGTTTAGTTCTAAATTGAGTCTTCTTTTATTATACTAAATGACTTTCATTTAAGGTTTATGACTGCTTCATAAATACAGTAAACTCCCCATAATCCAGACTAATGAAGGATAGAAGAGACATGAATATTTTAAAAACATGGATAATCCAAAAATAATTTATCATTGCCTATTCCATCACATACTACTCATAGTGGTATGGTAGAAATATAGTATAGTTAATTTTTCTTTTAACAAATAATCCATAATCTTGGCTCGATTTGTCACCAGATGAATGGAAAAATATTCTTGCTCGTGTATTCTAATGCTACAGCCAAATGAGCGATTTTTTCACATACAAGTTGAAGACTTGAAGCCCCACAATGCCTAACTAATAGCTATAGTGAGTTCCACATCTAGAATTTGTCATGATTATGGTGAATTTGTCATTTATGTGAAATAGTGATGTTTAATCTTTCATGCTCTTAAAACTTTAATAACATTATTCTTTCCTCCAATTTTTTTTTGGAGACATGAAAAGTCGACCTGCAAGAAACTTTTTCCCTAATTGATTTAGAGAGGCACAAACAAAATGTGTAGATATATTGAAATTTATTTTTAGAAAAGACTGTTTCAATAATATTTTTAGTTTTTATGATACTGATCTATAAATGAAAGTGCAATATGCTTTCACTGAGAAACAGACTGGCAGTTGAGAAGCTGCAGCAGAGTTAAGGTGATATTACATCCCAACACACCCACGTGAAGAGAATCACACATGTTGCGATCATATTGCAGCTGACCTTAAGACTAAGCACTTCTCCGAAAGGTATGTCAAGTGACACTCGACATAGAAGAGCAAAAGGTCGATATGTTCCTTTGAGATTTTATAAAATTACAAATTCATTAAAAAAGAGAAAAAAGAAGAAATAATCATACACAAATGATCTGCAAACCGGATAACCTGCGCACGAAAAATCAGGAGTTTACTGTAGTTAAATTACAGCATTAAACGCCTTATATTAAATTATATTTCTGTTAACATGATACATATTACTTGGATTTTATTTTGTGTTTTTAAAATGGAAATTTACACAATAACTATTAAGAAAAAATGTATTCTACTATGTAGTTGATGAAATCACTTTTTAATGTAGGTCATTTAGGTATTTTTTACTAATGCATTGTTGATATTCTTATTTCAGGAGGCAGATGAAAATATGAATTTTGATGAGATGATTTTGGAAGCTGCTAAGTCTATTGCTGCTGCAACGTCTGCACTTGTAAAAGCAGCATCAGCGGCACAGAGAGAATTAATTGACCTTGGAAAGGTATTTGTTTTTCTAGATTAAATAATGAGCATTTGATTAATCTGTAAGACTTTTAACAATTTAGTCAAATAAAATAACATTTAAATCATAAATGATAATTGTCCAATATTGGATGAATGAAATTTCTTTTGCAAAACATTTTTAGTTATTAAAGTTGAAAAATACTTTTGAACTCCAATAATTATTATCCAAACTAATTAAGACCAAGAGTAGTTTGGATAATAAAAAATTCAGATATTTGGAGAAAAGAAAGGGCAATTGTCAGTTTTTAAAAATAAATACAATTTTTGTTTTCAAGGTAACACAAAGATCTGTTGTTTACCTCTCATATGAATAGGTGTGGTAGTCATGTGAAATTTTTCCACTACTAGTCTGTAGGTGTATTACTGCATATATTTCATGAACCCAATTTTTTAGTCACAACAGTATGAGAAAAAAGTGGGTGAATTATTCATACAAATATGCTTTTACTAGGGAGATGCCCGCTGAAATTCAACGGGAAAGTTTTTTGTGAAATGAAAAATGAACAAATATACCTTGACTTTCTTTGGATGGCAAGAAAACAAACTTTCGTTCTTCTAGGTGTTCGTTATTTCAAGTTTCGAACTCCTACGATGATTCTAAGTACCTAATTTTAATATGCAAATGATAAATGTTCTACATTAAATTGTACATTGTAAATAACGCAACGAATGTTGTTTACCTTGGTTGCTATGAAAAGAATTTCTCTCTCTGTCCTCTCGTACTAATTGTAAGAGCATACAAAGCACACTTTCAACCATAAGGATTGAAATAGCAATTGGATTTTGAGGTTTAACTATGTAATGGGCTGGCATGGCAACATCCCGCTAAATGACAGGATTTCCCCAAAATATGTGAATTAAACGTTTAACATGAGGAATTTTGAACTGGAGGCGGGAATATATGAACAGAATAAGAAACTACATAGTTTTTTCTTTAAAATGAGCTAGATCCGACGATCATAGGTGAATTCTTTCTAATATAGATCTCAAAAAGAATAAAAGCCTGCAAGTCAAAAAGTGTTATCATATGGGAAATGAAAAGGCCTACCTCACAGTCGAACGTAGGACTTTTTTCAAGATTTCTTTTCGTCATCGTCTTACAATATGTAAATCGATCATTACAGCCAAATATCAAAAATGAATCTCGTTCCATTATCGAGTTATTTGCATTTTTATAGTGTGACAGAGGCAGCAACAAGGGACAGAAGTAGCCTTTTATTATTGTTAGATTATGCAAATAATAACTTACCTTATAATATGCCCAAAAAATCCAAGATAAGTGCTGAGTAGTGGATGTGTGAAAAAAACTGATGAAGAATGCACATCTGATAACCAAGAATGATGTTCAAAAACTGCCTGGCAAATTTCTCTAAAATGCCAGGGCCATAATATTTGCTCTAATTTTGCCCAAAGATCAATAAAAATAGCAACCTTTGAGTACATGCCATTCCACTCGGATAAAGTGGGTTGGGCACATAATGTCAGCATTTATGCAAAGAAAAGCATTCAGGAGGTGTTTGGAGAGTATTTTAAGGCAAATAGGGGATCCCAAATGCAGGAATATTGAAAGAAAATTTTTGCAAGGCAGTGGGATAAATCCAATAGTCACAGCGTAAGGGTTAAGAAACGTAGCAGTGCAGGAATTTAAAATTTGGTTTGGATAATTGAACATTCAGATAATCGGCATTCAAATAAATCGAGTTCTACTGTAAAACTGTATAATTAACCATGTTTTTTATTACTACACAATTTTTAAGATTCTTCATTCTTACATCATACCATCTAACTATCGATTGACGTTATGCTGAGTACTTTACACATAATCAATACTTTTTCTATAGACATCATTTCGTTAACATTTATAAAGTACAAAAGGTTTAGCCATATTTCTTATTTTTAATATTGACTAGATGATAAAGAACAAAATTCATGACTTCATTATTTAACTATCTACTATCATTAGCTATAGATTTCTGTTTTATCGTTACAAGAAATTCACTGCTTTATAACTTGTGAAAAGAAATTATTTTCCTGGACGAGCATTTTATGACTTAATGCTAAAAGCATAGTTTTTCTTATATAGTAGCAGACCTTATGGAATGATTTGACTCAAGTATACCATTTTTGTCTTCTATTTTAATAAAAATTCATAATGAAAATTCCAGAAAAATTTCTCCAGCAGTCAAGTGCATGACATATTTATACAGATGGATGTAAAACTTGTCTGAAGTGATCCTCCATAGAAAGTATTCTGTTTTAACGGATTGATGTTTTGAAACTAGGTGAGCAGAAGGCCTCGATCCAGCTCCGATGATGGACAGTGGTCAGAGGGTTTGGTCTCAGCTGCACGGCTGGTGGCCGCAGCTACTCATAGCTTGGTAGAATCAGCCAATGCATTGGTCCAGGGCTTAGCATCTGAAGAGAAATTGATTTCTTCTGCCAAGCAAGTTGCCTCCTCCACTGCTCAGCTGCTTGTGGCTTGCAAAGTTAAGGCTGATCCTGATGCTCCATCTACAAAGAGGTTGCAGGTATGTTTGGCAGGTTTTTCAACGTAGGCATTCTGGAACTGTTTGATGTTAAAAATGATATGATTAATAGCATGAAAGAAGTTTCATTACCTATTCGAATGGTATGTTTTCTGTTAAAAAGCATACCATTCTGTCTTGCAGCATTTCTTTTTTGGAGTGTTTTTTTATTTTCTAAAGATTTTATTGTGATGGCTAGGTAATTAAAGATCATTGTTTCTGTATACCAATTTTTAACATTTCTTATTGTCCTACTTGAGATGTTGATGGTTATGTTGTGAATTCACTGTATTATTACCATTCTTTCAGGCTGCAGGTAATGCTGTAAAGCGGGCAACAGACAATCTTGTTCGAGCTGCACAACAAGCCCTTCAGCAAGAAGAAGAGCGTAGTCTGGTATTGAACAGACGAATGGTGGGTGGTATTGCCCAGGAAATCAATGCGCGATCTGAGGTATTGAGGATAGAGCGTCAGTTGGAAGAGGCCCGAGGACGACTTACAGCCATTCGTAAGGCAAAATACTGCCTTAAGGGAAGTGCCGGTCCCAGTGATGGTGGAGCAACTTCTTCTGATACAGAAAATGAAGGGGGCTATGGAAGTGGATATGAATCATTCACAAGGTATTTGGAATTTTGTTTAGTTTCTGCCGTAATTATTTTTCATATTACATACAATTACAAGGATATATATACTCTTCTCTTTCTTCAATTTCAATTATTTTTGTGATCTTAATACCAACTTAATGTTTTGTCTTCAAATCTTTTTTCAGTGCTCTTGCTCATATCCTTTTATATTTCTGTATTTGTCTTTTTCATCAGATTTTATAGATATTTTCTTATATACAGATAATATTCTTGATTTGTCATGTTAAATTCCATGCTATCATTCAATATTTTTTTTATTCTTGTCTTCTTATAATCTACGTTAATTTACTCTCACACATCTAGTTAATTTATGTATTTATTTTAAGTAGCTCATAAACTGCAGTTATCAACATTTTACAGTGAGTTCATTAATAATAACAAATACAATCTCATACAGTCATTCCATTGGCAGAGTTTGAACTGACATCCCAAGCATTATGAACCAAACTCCCTTTACACCACTCTGCAATGATGTGTACTTTTCCCATATTTATTGACACCAGTGCAAAATGAGTTATTTTTGTAGATATTTGCTGTTTTGATTTATTCAATCAACTTTTCTGCCACCCATTTTGTTTTATAGCTGCAATATATTTTACTTCTCCCAAATTTATGAACGTTAATGCAGTTTGTCATTGATATAGATCTTTGTTGCTTTGATTAATCCAGTCATCTTTCTGCCCTTCATTTTGTTGTTTAACTGTAATTTTCAATAGTTGCGGCAGCTGATTGTGCAGTTTTCCCCTTGGAATAAAATTAATACAAACTTGATTTTTATTTCAAAGTGGTCTTCTTACAACCATGTAATTGTTGGTGAAACATATCAGGCCCTCATTTTATTCCCAAATGTCTTAGAATATTAACAAATACTGTTTTATAAATGCATTTCCCATTGGTTTTCCAGAAGCAAAATGGAATTTTTTCAAAAATGTGCTGTGAGGGATATAAATGATTTATTGTGTGAGAACAAGTTTTAATTATTTTTATTCTTTTTTACATATTTACAAGTTATTGTTGCTCTCAAGATGTTGTTCATAGCAAATTAGTATTAACTGCATTGCTAAATTTAAATAAATCTTGGTTTGATTGAAGATAAGCACTTGCAAAATCTTTTTTGGCATATGTAGATTTAGAAGTAATCATTCAAACCTAAATCAGTGAAACTGGAACAGCTGAACTTGGCAATGTAAACTTGAAATGTGAATTAAATCTTTTAAATGCACTTAGTGATCTTAATTTGTATTTGACTGCAATTATTTTAAGTCATTGGCTAAAATTATGTAATGTAACATACTTCAAAGTGACTAAAAATGAAATTTAAGATATTTTAGATCTATTGGAGTTCTCTTTTCTTATTTAACAAAGTATTTATTTTGTGAGAAGTATTAGTACCAATTTAAATTTTTAAAGCATGGAAATGACAATGATAAAAATACTTGAGAACGAATATAAAATAATATGAACTAGGTCTTGAGTATCCTGCTGGGATGCAAATAGACATTTTGCACTTGTATTGTGAATTAATTACATGTTCATGTGTGAAAACAAGGAAAGTAGAATATGGTGAAAAGTTTTAAATGTTTTTCTGAGGTACAATAATTATAATAGCACTCAATACAGATCAAAAATATATAAATTGCCAGAAAAGTTGATCAACTTTAGTTGAATAAATTGTTTGTACATGTGACGCATCCTTGTATTTTTTCAGGTATGAAGCACGATCATTTGACTCCAGCATCCAGTCCAGTCCAGGAACTGCACATCATCAACAGCAAGCCTTGTTTAATTCTTCATTTACTAATGGAGTCCAAACACAGTCTCCTTCTAGCGCTTTAAAGGCCAATGGTCCCAGTACCTCTGGTATTTCCCCTCTTAACATGGAACGTCAGTTTTATTCTGCAGAGAGAAAACTTTCATCGCAGAGCCAGCATCGTAAAACTTCATCATCATCTTTCTCATCAAAGGCTGGAGGCCCTCCATCTCCATCGGGTTCTCCCCCTCCTCCCCCACCTCCTCTGCCTCATGCCTCCAGCTTGCTTGATCATTCAGGTGCATCAAATTCTTTTGCCACCAGCAGCGTCATTTCGCATGGTTACAACTCATCATCTCATCTCCCGCCCCCTCCTCCAAGAATGGATTTAACTCATTATGGAGACTCGGATATCGAAAGGATTTTGCATCAGTCGTCGCAGAGGATTGAACAGCGTACCGTCACTATGTCATCATCGTCGTCAACTAAATCCTTTCACGTGGAGAAAAGTTAGAATAGGGATCCGGTCTTCCAGATCCCTTTCATATCTACCATATCTTTCTTGTGCATTCAAGTCGCAGATGCACGTGTTCATCAAATTATAATCAAAGGCAAAGACAGTTTATTTATGTCAACAAGACACCTACTATCTTGTTTGATTTAAAGAAGTTTGGAACATGAATTTTTTTGAGGCTCCTAATAAAATTTTTGATGAATTGGAAGCTTCTCTCTAACATGAGGAAAATTTCCAGTTTTAGCCTGCTTTGTTTTTTTAGTATTTTAATTATAATTCACAGCATGCATTTATGTCCATATGTTAAAAAATCTAGCACATGATTCTTTTTTAAAGAGACGGGAACTTCTCCTGTTTTATTCTGAGATTGATGGATATATTTCTGCTGCATATCATGATGTTGGCCCCAATGGGATAAAAACGATTTTTGAGCATTGTTACAAAACATGCCTTAATAAGATAATGATGTCGCCTATTTTATTCCCATTAAAAAATGATTCCTGGGCTTAAATGTATAAACTGTTAAATCATGCCCGTTAATGAAAAACGCACAACTGCCTGACTGTTTTAACCAGGGATTAGATAGAAGCTCTTTTTAGATGTTCTCACGAGGTAAAAAAACAAAACTTGACGATGATTATTCTGTATGGTATTTTAAGTTTTTATTTAAATTAATGGAACTCTAGGTGCCCTGCTTGTGAAGCAGATTCAGAGTTTCGGTCCAATCTCGTAAAATAAATTCTATTGAGGAAGTGATGTGAATAATGGTCTATTTCAAATACTTTCATGTAAATGCGTTTTGCTTTTGAAATTGTTTTTCTAAAGAATTTTTTTTTACTATTTTGTCTAATATTGTGTACATTTTTTCCTGTTTAAAGCATTATCTTAAGCTTGCAGTGTTATCTAGTTGATGAACTAATGTATATTTTAAGGAGTAGCTGAAAGGACACACATGCTTGTCAGTAAATGAATATTAATTACTGTTCTAGAGTAACATTTTGGTGCTATTGTGTATATTTTTATAGTAACAATATACCAGATTGTTAGGATGTAACCAGTTTTCTGGTGAATGGGACCGAGTTGGAAAAATTCATCTTAAGATATATAACGTTATCCTGAAAATGAGTTGTATTCTGCTTTCCGAATTAAAATAATGGAATATTTTATATTATTGACATTGTTTATAATAAACTGGTCTTAATGGCTTTTATTTTCATTTTTAGTGTTGTTATATGTGTCAATAAATCAAAAGGTGGAATGTTTTAGTTATTTGTTAATAATTTGTGTTATTTTTTACATTTAATTAACTTATCTCATAAGTAATTAAGGAAGTGATTTGTGAGACGAAGCAATTTTTAGCATATCAGTTTAAATGTGTTATAATTTATGACTCACTAATATGATTCTGTTTTGTATAGACCAGTTACATGCTTTTAACAATTTGGAATTATACATTTGTGATGTTTTAACTTGATCATGTTTTATTTGCAAAATTTATGCTTAGTTGATGAAATTGATTGCCAAAAATGGAGATTCGTATCAATTCAAAGCCATGCCAAAAACCTATAAAAACAGATGATTTGGTTGTGTAATTAATATTGATAAAAGTTGTTATAAAAACTAGTACAAAGCAGTGCCGACTCTAAGATTAAGTGATCAAACTGATGTCCACAGCTTGTTTTTTCACTATTTGTGAATGTTACATTAGGAAGTGAAATAGCCTCAAGTGCCTTTTTGTCATGTATGGTAAAATGTGGAACAATTTTTTCAGTCTCTTAATGAAGTGAGAAGTTGTTTCATTTTTTTAAAAGTGGAGTCATTCACTGCTACTAAAAATGGTCCATTTAAGCAGAAGCATTACACTTCATATCTCTTTGCATGACTGGGACTGTTTACAATATTTGAACTGCTTAACAAAATGTATCCATTGTAATTATCTTTTAAAATATATAAATAGATAAAAACCTATTACTGACTTGTGCTTAATGTCTCTGTGATGTTCTTAAGTTTAGTGCAGGATACAGACTATTATCTAGATGTTAAATGTTTTATCTGAGAAGAATTTCAAAACATTCAAGTTATGCACAAAATTTAAATCAATAAAATTAATTGATAAGTATTGGTGGAATGAAAATGAAAAATTACAGCAAAACCTTAAAGGCTCCTGTGATAACATTGGGCAAATTTCATTTTAATAGTTATTTTGCCAGTATTCTTTGTAGGTTGACTGAAATTTTCTTGGTCAGTTTCAATTAATGTTTAAAATTTAATATGCAGTTTATCCATAAATAACATTTTCATGAATGTTTTAATGAGATGGCTTAACTATGAAATGATTGATCTATTTCCAAATAGCTGTTGAAGGAAAAATATATTACTTGTGAACTTATTTCATTAATAATGGTTAATTTATAATTTAGTATTCAAGTTCTATATTTTTTTAGCTGTTTATCCATGATATAGGATGATGAACTAATAAAATCTCCCAGGCACCCCAAGGATCTAGTGATTTCAGTATTTCAAAAAATCCTGCTTTTCAGAAATTGCTGCAGATGGCATAGCCTAGCCTTACGTGTAGCATAGGACTGCATAAAATATTTTTTCCCTTTGTTTTAATAGATGCTGTAATACATAAACATGACAATTTGAAATTGAATTTTGTAAATGATATTTTCAAAAATATGTAGATTTCTGGTTAAAGTAGATGTTAGTGTTGGCAAAGAAAAGTTAGTACTAAAAGGGGTAGCTGTTTTGGAGTATTTTCATTAAGAGTAATATAATACATCATAAGAGTGTAGTACCTCAGAAGGCAGAATTTGTTATGAAAATTACATAATTTCTGGACATATCACAGAGTAACTTGAGGGCTTTACCTTAATTATCAAAGCTGCATTATCTGAGGATAATCTATATACTTATGTATTGTACCCATATAAAAATTTGATTCCATTTCATTTTATTCTTGTAACTTTGTTTTCTATTGCATAGCAAAGATGCTGATTTGAATTCTTTCTTTGGACTCATCAGGAATTTTAAAATCAAATAATTACTTGTGGTCAAAGGTTTGTATTTCCACCTGCAGATTATGTGCTCAGTTAGGATGCAAAAACTTGAATAAGACTTGGTGGAAAGCTTCCTTATGTTTTTTTAGCTGCCACCTCCTGGGAGTTGAATTAGCAGCAACCAAGGTAATTTTTACTTTCTCCATATACAAAGTATAGAGCAAGTATTGTTTTCATGAAAAAAATCAAACTCGAGATTTCAATGGTAATACATGTTTTAAGGTCCCCTGAACACGTTCTGACTAGTTTTGCAATGATGTCTGTCTGTTGGTCTGTATGTGATAGATTTTTGTGGGCGCTCTAACTCAAAAAGTATTAATCAGGTCAATGCAACATTTTATATTTAACATTTTTATAAAAGAAGATCTGATTAGTTTTTGGTAAAAATCGGTCAATCGGAAGTCGGTGTTTACTCTTGTCACATCTGTTATTTTGAAATATTTGCTTTAATATTTGATAAATGTAAAAATGTATTGGAATAAAAGTTGTAGGAAATTTTATTTTCTACAACCTTTGTTTGATACATTTTTCCATATAATGCATTGTTTATGAGATATCTTATATTTTTAGCTGCCACCACCACGCCACCTACCGAAGACTATTGCTAACAATTGACGCTTAGTTACGTCTTAGTAATGCTCCTTTTTCTTTTCTTAATTGTCAACCGCAAGTAAATATTGACAATGATCCCAGAGTTAACAACATGTAATTTGCCATATAAATATGGAGATATATAATTAATACCAGCCTTAAAATATTTTTAATTTGGCATAAAGTTCTTATACGCAGATGATCAGGGCTTAATAGCAGAAGGCGAGAAAGAGCTTCAGAGGATGACAGACAGACTAGTGGAGGTTGGCCAACAATATGGAATGAAGATCAATGCAGAAAAAACGAAAGTCATGGTGGTTTCAAAGGAACATAAAGAATTAAATATAATGGTAAATGGCCAAAAATTGGAACAAGTGAGTAGTTTCAAATATCTTGGCAGTATTTTAGCGCAGGATGGAAGTAGTACACAGGACATCAGAAGTAGGATTGCAATGGCAAAAGCAGCATTTAACGAGAAGAAGGAGCTTTTCACAAGAATAAATTTGGAAACAAGGAAGAAATTAGCAAAATGCTACATATGGAGCATAGCTCTTTATGGTGCAGAGACTTGGACGGTAAGGAGAAAGGAGGAAAAATATTGAGAAAGTTTTGAGATGTGGGTATGGAGGAGAATGATGAAAGTGAAATGGACAGAGAGGAAGAGAAATGAAGAAGTATTAGAAATGGTGGGAGAAGATAGGATGCTAATAAAAACAATCAGGAAAAGAAAAGCAAATTGGATAGGGCACATATTGAGAAGACTGTTTACAAAGGACGATCTTAGAAGGAAAAATTAGTGGAAGAAGAGGAAGAGGGAGAAAAAGAATAGGAATATTAGATAATATAAAGCAGGGATATAATACTTATAGAGGTATAAAAGAGGCTTCTAGGGAGAGAGAGAAATGGAGGCAGCGATTCAGTTAAAACCTGTCTTCGGACAGAAGCATGATGATGATGATGAAAGTTCTTATCCACAAGCAATTTAAGATTATTTAAAGAATCAAAGTTGCATATCTATATTAGTCTTGAATAGCATGACCAAGATAAGTAACGAATATTTCTATAATATGTCTCACCATTGCAATATCTCTTGATGTCGATTGACATTTTAAGCAGCATTACATAAGAATTGAAATTTTTAAAAACGTTATTTAGAGATTTTAGCAATATGATAATCTTGTGGGCCATGTGCCTGATCCTTGTGCTGCAAACAATTTACAAATATTTAAAATGCATAATAATGTATCATACTTAAATCTCTTACACCTTCAACTAAATATTTAGAATCAGATTTATGGTGAGTTTATCTGTTTGTTTACTTCTATATGTCTTTTTAAGACAAAGTATAACAAATTGTTGATAAATGTGCGGAAAGAATTCTTTGATGTAAACTATGAAGAAGTCAACAACAATGTAAAATTTGAATATCTAATATTTCTGAGATATTTCAAAAACTGTAAAACAAAATACTGTCTCAGGCAGCACTTTTTTATGGGCAGAATTATGTCAGTGTACTGATCTGTATCTGTGTCATAAACTGGATAGCATTTTTTCTTTTTACTTCAGGTGGCAGATTCCATGTGACAGGAGATCGAAAAAAAATATTCTTAATGTATATACATACAGGTATTTCTTCATCAAATGGTGAGGTGGGGTTTGAAAGGTGATCTTCCAAGGGAATTTTATCTAATTATTATAGCAGGTGTGGTAAGGGCCACACATTTGGGAAGAATATTAGAGTGGAACACATTAATTTTAGCTTTTCTCTCATTTTATTATCATGGAACAAGAAAATTGTGGTTCAATATAAAAAATGAAATAATAAAAAACTTCAAAATATCAAATTAATGAAAATAAATCAACGTGAAAGGGAATATGACAATAAATTCCATGAATCTTAACCTACAACTTCTTAAGAGAGTATAGTAGTGGGAGAATGAATCAAACTACTACAGAAACATTTTAAATAGTCAATGCTGAATGGGTTTGGCCCTTCTCGGTGTTAAGGTATGGAATCAAATTTAAGTAGTGTGGAAATTGTTAAACTAGTTAGTATAAGTCTCGTATGTAAATGTGGTAAGTTACCTTTCTGCTGTCAAATAAATGGCGTTTATAAAAAATAACAAATTCAACTTCCTTGCTCTAGATAAAGATACGATTATTTTTTAAATAAAACGTTACCCATATAAGGTGTCAAAGTTCTTCATTATGGTTAAAGATATCCAGTAATCTAATATTGACAAAAGAACTGAGGGTTACACAAAATCACCCTTTGGGCCACATGCAGCCATTGAAACACAGGTTTACATATTGAAAGGTCACATACTAATGTATGTTTTCAGCTGATTCACCTCTTGCCTACGTGCAATGGGTATTTAAGAGTTAGTGCAATGAATAGCTGGATAGCAAGGGAGAAGAGAAACCTGGTTCTGGCATTAGCCTACTATTAATGAAGAACACCATGGGGGCCAATGGCTTAATGTCCTTTCCGAAGGATGGAACGCTGAATTTGTGCAGTCTCCACAAACGGGGCTGTGGGACCTTGGAAAAAATCCTACTTGCGCAGGATTAGTACCAGCTGCCCTTTCAAAGTAGTAGGCAAGTAGTAGCCAGCATCCTAACCACTACACCACTGGCACCCAAACACAGGTTGATGATCCCAGAATTAGACTATATGTGCAGTAGCACCTCCTGCCAAACCCTATTGTTGGCTTCCAAGGTAGTTATGAAAATGTAGATGGGGATACCATAAAAGATGTGAATGTTACAAGCAGTTTGGTGCTTTATACACCTGCTACCTACCAGACAGGTAAATTGCAGGACGATATTCAAACATTCATGCATAAAATTACATTTCTTTTTCATATGAAAATATATGGTTGCTGTATTTCTCTTACAGCACGTATTTCTTCTTCTTACCTCTCCTCCACTTCCCCTCTCTTTTCCAAAGCACAGATTGTTAGCGCACGGCTACCTCTGCACATGAATCGTGCTTTCCTCTCTCCATCAGACAAGGTCGAGCATAGCGTAAGGCTTAGGAAATTATATGAATATATAATATAATAAAAATAATTCGCTTCATGTTTTCGGAACTCCAACAATTACTGGATCGGTGGAAAAACGGAAATTTCATCCATATTCGGAATGGAAGCCAGCATTCAGATTTGAGTGAATCGTGTAGTAATTTAAATGTGTTACATGCAAAAGATAGGACATATGTATGATAAATATAAAATTCTGGTAAGTCAATAAGCAAGAGGATAATTTTCCAAATTATATATATATATATATATATATATATATATATATATATATATATATATATATATATATATATACTAGTAGTTGGTGCTTGCATTCTACAAGCATATCATCTCAACATAAAAAAACATTCATTTTTGATATTTCATCATTACAAATATTTTTTTAATTATAAATATTTCACCTCCGGAGCGATTTTCGTTTTTCCCTTATGTAAAAATAATATATTAAAACAATCCCAAAACTTTGCAATATTAAGAATTTTATACTTTCTCCAATATGGGGTACTAATGATACACATTTCTGCCAAATTTTAAAGTTGTAGTACTTCTAGAAGTGAAATTATATTTTTCCAATTGTTTAAATTTTAAACATTTTTTACGGCCGCCTCAATATGTTTATGGAAAGATTTAAATGTTTATTTGTGCAAATGCACTACTCTGTACATAACGTGAAAATTTCAGCTTCCTAGCTTATCCCGTAATGTCTAAACAGTTATCTATTTGTTTAAACTTTAAGAA
The DNA here is from genome assembly GCA_028673005.1 of Tanypteryx hageni. NCBI lineage: Eukaryota > Metazoa > Arthropoda > Insecta > Odonata > Petaluridae > Tanypteryx > Tanypteryx hageni. The sequence goes on along the minus strand of CM054116.1, from coordinate 70,925,627 downwards.
TTTTTAACTGCCAAACAAATTAAAATATCAAAATTTCTATAATCTCTATTTCGTTTTTTTATGAATTCTACTTATAAAAAAATTTCAACTCCGTAGCAGATGCGGAAATACATAAACCTTGAAAATTTGTTTAAACAATTGCGAATTTTTAGCGGCCGCATTGCTGCACTTTTTTAAGATTTTCGTTTTTTCTGGTCGGTTTTGCAGAAAATGCTGCCTAAGTAAAAAAGTTCGAATCTCCAGCTCATCTGGAAGTGCCTAAACATTAGTATCCTCCTATGTGTTATATCCTCCTCTGTAAGAAACGTCTATATAGAATGATAATAAAATATAATTATTCGACTTGATAAAATAACTAAAGGCCACGATTTGCCGCGTTCTCTTGCGAGGCACGCATAATTGCCGCGTAGTTCTCCAGCAATAGTGGTATGTATTGGCAGAGTGGTATAGAATCATACCTAAAATTACGAGAAACTTGCTCTAATATTCCTATAACAAATATTCAAAACAAAGTTTTACCTCATCGTAAAAAAATTATTATTAGTATTATTATTATTATTGTAGAAAAACGCTTGCTGACTAATACACTGAAACTTCTATAGAAATATAAGTATGAATATTCATCAGAGGATAATTCAAGCTCCTCTATTAGAAGCAGAGACTCCTTAACCATTAGGCTAAATGGGCTTCAGCCCAGGGACATCAGTCTTTTAAGGGCGTCGGAGCAACACATTATTAATTTTATCATAAACAAATGTGATTATATCAAAAACGCCTCCCTCGCCTCTTTTCCCACTTTTCCCTCCCCTCTTTCACCCTCATTTTCCTTCCACTCTTCCCATCCTCTTTTCTCCTCCCCTCTTTTTCCATCCCCCATTCCCTCTTCCCCTCCTCTATTTCCCCTCCTTTTCCCTCCCTACTTTCCCCCTCTTTTTCCCTCACTTCTTTTTCCACTTTTTCCCTACCCCCTTTTTCCCTCCCCTCTTCCCACTCTTTTCCCTTCCCCTCTTCCCCCCTCTTCCCACCCTCCTTTCCCCTCCCTTCTTTTCCCCCCATTTCTCCCTCTCCTCCTTTTCCCCTTGTTTTCCCTCCCCTCCTTTTCACTCCCTCAATTTCCCCCCCCCTCTTTTTCCCTCCCCTAATTTCCCATCTTTTGACCTCCCCTCTTGTTCCTCTTTTTTCCCCTCCCATCCTCCCCTCTTTTTACATCTCCTAGTTCCCCCTTCCCCCTTCTCACCCCCTTTTGCCTTCCCCTCTCGTTCCTCTCTTTTTCCCGCTCCTCTTTTTCCCTCCCCTCTTTTGCCCTACCCTCTTTTTCCCTCCCCTCCCCACTCTTTTTACCTCCTCCCTCTCCTCCCTCTTTTTCCACTCCCTCCTTCCCACACTCTTTTCCCCCTCTTTTCCCTTCCCCTATTTTCCTCTCATCTTTCCCCCCTCTTTTTCCCCTACCCTCTTTTTCCATCCCCTCTTTTTCCCGCTCCTTCTTTTTCCCTACCCCTCTTTTCACCTCCCCTCCTTTTCCCCTCTTTTCCCGGTCATTTTCCATCCTCTCTTTTTTCCTCCCCTTTATTTCTCTTCCCTCTTTTTCTCTAACTTCTTTTTTTGTCCCCTCCTTCACCCCTTTTCCCTCCCGTTCGTTTCCCCTCTTTTCCCCTCCCCTCCCCTCCTTTTTCCGCTCATTTTCCCTCCTCTCTTTTTCACTCCCTTCTTTTTCAGCACTTTTTCCCACCCCTCTTTTTCCGTCCCCTTTTTTCCCTTCCCTCTTTCCCCCCCCTCTATTTACTGTCGTTTTCCCTCCCTTTTTTCCCGCTCTTTTTCCCTCCCCTCTTTTTCTCCTCTTTTCCCCTCCCCTGTTTTCCCCCTCTATTTTCTTTTTCCCTCCCTTCTATTCCCCTCCCCTTTTCCCCTACCTTCTTTTTCCCTCCCCTCCTTTTCCCTTTATTTCCCTCCCCTCTTTTTCATCTCTTTTTACCTCCCCTCTTTTTTCTCTTTTCCCCTCCTCTTTTACCACCCTCTTTTCCCCTCCCCTCCTTTTCCCTCTTTTGCCTCCCCTCGTTTCCCCTTCTTTTCCCTCCCCTCTTTTCCCCTCCGCTCCTTACCCCTCCTTTTCCCTCCCCTCCTTTTCACATTTTTTTCCCTGCACTCTTTTCCCCCTTTTCCCTCCCCTCTTCCCCACTCTTTTTATCTCTCCTCGTTCCCCCTATTTTCCCCTCCTACTTCCCATCCTCTTTTCCCTTCCCCTCTTTCCCCCTTCTTTTTCCCTCCCCTCCACTTCACCTCTTATTCCCTCAACTCCTTCCCCCTATTTTTCCCTCCCCTCTTTTTCCCTCTTTCACACCCCTCTTTTTCCCCGCCTTTTTACTCCCTCAATTTCCCCCCTCTTTTCCACTCCCCTCATTTTCCCTCCCCTCTTTATCCCTTCCCTCTTTATCCCTTCCCTCTTTTCTCCATATTTTTCCCTCCCCTTATCCCCCTCTTTTTCCTATATTTTTCCTCCCCTTTCCTATTTCCTCCTCTTTTTCCTTCCCCTCTTACCCCTTTTTTCCCTCCCCTCTTTCCCCCGCTCTTTTTCCTTTACCTCTTTTCCCCTTTTTTCCAGCCCTCTTTTCACCCTCTTTTTCCCTCCACTCTTCCCACCCTCCTTTCCCCTCTCCTCTTTCCCCCCTCTTTCCCCCTCTTTTTCCTTCTCCTCTTTTCCCCTACCCTCTTTTCTCCTCCCCCTCTTTTTACCTCCCCTCGTTCCCCCCTCTTTCCCCCCTCCCCCCTTCCCACCCTCTTTTCCCCTCCCCTCTTTATTCCTCTTTCCCTCACCTCTTTTCCCCCTCCACTCTTTTTCCATCCCCTCTTTTTCCCTCTTCTCCTTTCCCCAACATGAAGTCGGCAATGGAGGGAGCACGCCGTCGACTCATCTACATTATCTACATCTAAATTATGCCCTGCAAGTCACCTTTGTGGTGAATGGCAGGGGGTGCAGTGCACCAAGGATCCATAGTTTTCCTACATTATCTTTTCCTATTATGGCCTCTTATCGTCCTAGGGAAAACGATCCTCAATATCGCTCCGTGCTACAGTCGATCTCGCGAATCTTATCCTCACTGTCCTGACTTCCGAGATACGTCGGGCTTCTGATAAGTCCTACTACCTCATTCGCTAGTCCCTCCTACATAAATTTTTCCAGTAGTTTAAATCTAGCCTGCAGCCTACGTTCCTCTAACGATGTCCATTTCAGATTTTCTATTAATGATGTTACGCTTTGTTTACTATTGTAATTCCTCTTTACAAATCTAGCTGCCCTGCGCTGAACCTTTTCTATCTCGTTAGTGAGTCCTTTCGTAGGGATCCCACACAGCTGAAGCATATTCGACCTGCGGTCGAACCAAGGATAAATAACATAATTCTTTCACTTTTTCGGAGCTATTTCGAACTATTCTCCCAATAAAGACCAGCTTTTTGTTAGCGGCACCTATCAATCGGCGAATGTGGGTGTCCCACGAGAGATCACGATGGATCGTGACTCCAAGATATTTAATCGAGTCTGAAAATGGAATCTCCACTCCGTCCAACGAATAATTATTATCCAACGATAATCTCCAGATGTTGATGACGCAGCTTTTCTTTTGGTAGATTTGATCTCTAACTGCCATTCCTTACACCATGCAAAAATAGCTTCTAGGTCATTTTGGAGATACTGGTGGTTTCCGGATTGCTTATTTCTCTATAGATGACGGTGTCGTCCGCGAAAAGCCTAATTTTACTTCTGACTACTGAGCTGATATCGTTTATATAAATTAGAAATAATAACGAACCAATTACACTACCCTGCGGAACACCAGAGACGTAACTGTGATTCTCATGCTGACATATTGTACGCTGATCCTCGAATTGCATCGCATGGATGGCCGCACCATGTTGTCCATCCCCCGTCTCTATACCTTTCGCTACCTTTTCCAATATCTTCGCAGTAATTTATAATTTATAAAATAGTTTTAAGATTTTCTCGCGCAGTAGTCTTCGCTCTGGTGTATACGCCAAGGTCGCTAAGTGAAAGTCGCCAGTGAGGCTCGGCAGGAGCTGCTTGAGCGGTTGCGCGTGGTCAACAGCTGGAGCTTAATGTTTGCCAGGATCCTTAAAGAATTTTCTGTAAATATTATTTACTCGAAAAAGAGACGAGGTCGAATTAAGGATTTCGTTAATCGTAGGTATAAATATTCACGTAATAAGTTATATTCTCCTTTGTTATACAAATATCTGTTGCTTTTTCGTGATCTCTTGTAAGATTCAAAAGAAAAGAACTACTGTGTCTTCCACGCCAACTGTTTTTATAGCAAGACTGCCTTCGCTAAATAACTAGGATTATCAGTTGAGACAAGCGAACATTATAGTTCAACATATAATAATTATAATCCGTGTTTTTATGTGGAGATTGTTTATTTGTTCTTTTCTTGTGAATCATACACATCACCTACCACAAATATGATTCGATTTTCTTAGTCTATATTTTTTGTGTGTTATACTACTGCCGTTTCTCTCTATCGACACAAAAGGAACGGTAAATTAACTTTTGGATTTCGCATTTTCCTCTTTCGGTATTGATATCTTTCTCTGTTCGTCTTTAATGCGTTGATGTACAATTTGCCGTGCTTTTATGTTGGAAAATTAGACTTTCGCAGCGAGTGTAGTGCATGAAGAGCTTTATAAGCCAGGCCTTATCAAAAATTCATTAATGTTTAATGCCTCTAAATCCTACACCGAACGTAATATTAATATACTTTTCTTCAAATCCAAACACGCACCAGCTGCCTTTATATGTTGCTCGCAAGTTTTAACCTTAGAATTCATTCACGCGCAACCGATAGCGCATGTTTTGCGTTTTAGGCATTAAAGTTTAAATATGTATCCAGAGTCGTATTGTGATTTTGGTATCTTGGCCCTCTTTATACCGTTTGGCTTCTCTTGCAATGCCTTTGCGAGATTTTGGTCGATTTAGAACATGTTTTGTCTTCCTCTTTCAGTAGCATTCGGTCTCTTTTCTGTCTGCCAGACTAGGTTTATACGCTTTGCTACATGGTTACGCGCTAGAGCTTCGAGTCAGCGGCCCGAAACGTATTGTGATAATGGCTTTGATCGCATGAACTGTAGCCGGATATGTTGCCCTAGCATCGTCTGAAATAGGATTCGACTTCTGATTTGTTATCTTCGCAATATTTGTATATTATTGTCTAATTTACACAATATATTTCAGATTCTCCCGGTTCCGCTGGCCAAGGTCGCAAAGTGAAAGTGTCCTGGAGTTTGGAGTTGCGCGTCGCTAACAGCTGGAGCGTTATGAATGCTAGAATCCTACAAAAGTTATTGTAAGCTTTATTTTCCCGGTAGAATACCACACCGCAATAAAGAAGACGTCAATGTAGGGGAACGTATTTAAGTTTAAGTTCTATTTTCCTTGAGGTGACTTAATTACACGCCTCGAAATTCTATACTGAACAGCATCGTCAGTATGTCTTTCGTATAATCCAAACTCACATTCGCGTTGCTTCAGCATATAAATACATGAAGAGAAACTATACAGATTCTATAGCATAAAAGAGCAAATGGAATCGAAATATTAACGGCACTAAAGGTACTAGAACGCAATCGCTTAAGACGTTATGTTCACGTAAATTGACCGATGTGTTTCTGTGTTCGTCAAAATCTCTTAAACTATTTCGTTTTCGTGTTTTTTTTTGCGTTATTCCGTAAAATTTATTCACAATGTAATCGATTTTCCAGTAACCTTTTGTGGAATAAGAACGTTACCGTATATTCTCACGAACGTGATATCTGATCAATAATTTTGATTTTTTTCTCTCAGCTGCACCAATTGTGTTAGAAGCATATGCGTACGGTATTTCTGCTGTCAATAAATGAAGATAAACATGTATTGTCGATTTCCAGCGCACCAGATGATATTCCACCCGGCCGCCGTGAATAATTCACGCCCCGCTTAGTCGTTGCATGCCGTTACTTCCAGCGTGCCGTTCGTGTTTATTTTTTATTTGCTATAACAATGAGTGCTCGGTGTGTTACCATATTCTTTGCAATTCTTCTATTGAATAACATTGCTTTTACGCTTTCATTTGCAATTACAGGGGGTCTTTAAGTTCATCTCGCACGGGTAACGGGAGAATCTCCGTCCGGCATTGAGTGGAATAAGATCAAAGACAACATGAAGTCGGCAACGGAGGAAGCACACCGTTGACTGTCCTGATTTCCAGTGAAAAGCGGGAGAATTGGGAAAGACGGCGAGGAATTCACGAACGCTTCTAGTACGAAAATAAAATTTCCAATATACTTGAGTACGGTTATTATTATTAATTTAAGTCGGAACTTCAGGAGTCATTTCTGTGTAACCGATATCGTATTTTGCACGATTCAGGACCCAGTGCTTGGTATTCACGTTCTGGATCGTCAAAGTGTTCTCTATATTTCTTTAAATCATTCGGTTGCTTTAGCATTTGCTTCTTCTCCACAACTCTTTTCAATGATCTCCATATATTTACTGGATTTTTTATTGTTTTACGCGCTAGAGCTTGGAGTTGGCATTGTTGTTCTGGTATTGTGTTCTTTCGCATGTGCAGTGAGTGGACCATCTTGTTCTCTCGCCGTCTCTGTAGAATTCTATCTTTTATTTCAACGTCTTGACAACATTTAGTACTTTTGTCGACTTTAAGAATATATTTCTGGTTCTTTCGCCTAGCAGTCTTCCGCTGGTGTATTCATCGAGGTCGCGAAGTGAAAGTTACTTGTACTGCTGGAGAGGAGCTTTACTCTAGCGGTGTGCGCGCCACCAACAGCTGAGGCGTTATAGTTGCCACAATAGCTAGCGTGCAACTTCTTTTCACGAAATTAACAGGACGCCAATGAAGGAAAACTTATTTACGTAAACGCCTTATTTTCCTTGAGATGTCTGAATTACGCGCTGCGAAATTTTAAATAGAAAAGCATCGTTAGTATGTCTGTCCTAAAATGGAAACTCACGTTCGCTACGTTTTAGTTTATAAAAAGATGAGGACAAATGAGTTGAATGCTATAGCACAGAGTAGCAAATGGAATCAAAGTGTTAACGTCACTGAACGTCTCTTGGATGCCTTCGCTTTCGTGGTCTGTTCGCGTATATTAACGTTAATTAATCTTTCTAACTGGTTACGTCGTAATTTCTAAGAAGTATTTAGATTTCGTGGTTTATTATGTTATTAATATGTGCATGATGTGTCTGCCGTTAACTAATATAAAGGATATTGGAATGTATTGTCGATTTCCAGCGTGCCAAACGATATTCCATCCGGGCGCCGTGAATTCTGCGGAGTGCAAATTTCACGCCTCGAAATATTGCAGCCTGCCGATGCTTTGTGCTATCCTTTAGTTGCTATCGCAACGATTGCTCGATGTGTTGCCATAATTCTTGAAATTTTTATGTTGAAAATCACTACTCTAAAGCTTTTATGTGCTATTAGAGGTCTTTAAAGTTCATCTCGCATGGGTCACGGAAGAATCTTCGTCCGGCATTGAGTGGGAGATGATAAAGGACAACATGAAGTCGGCGATGGAGGAGGCACGCCGTCGACTGTCCTGCTTACGAAGATCGTCAATGAAAGACGGGAGAAGAGGAGAAGGCGGCGAGGAATGTACGAAAATCATGCTGGAAGTAAAGTTTCCAATATACTTGGAAATTATCACGGAGAGCGTTAATGTTTGTGAAAAAAGGCCTTAAAGTGATTTATCTTGGATTTTACTAGATGAATGTTGTAACAAAATGATTGAAAGTGCATAAAAAAGCTGGAATTCTAACCATGTATTTTGATTGTATAAATTATAATAAATTAGATGAAAATGTTGCTCAAAATCTATTATATTTGCTTTTTATTGATCATGAAACCATTTTGCTAAAGAAAAGTTTCCATATTTTAGTTAAACACTTAAATATAATAAGATATGTGACGAGGATTTAAAGAAGTCATTTGAATTACCGCGATAGTTCCTGATTGGCTTTCGAAACCTCACCCTCCTCTGGTTTTTGACCTTCAGCGAAAAAGAGAAAGCGAAATTCCCCCGCTACCCTCGATATTCGGTATTGAAACGCCCAAATTGAAAATTAGCAAATTGAGGCAAAATGCAGCAGTTCCGGATTTGGCCTCCAAACAGTCCAGAAACTCACACCCATCTGGTTTTGACCTCTATTTCACCTTGAGGGAGCCGAAGTCCCGGATCCCTCGGGAACACCCTCGGTTATAACCTCAACAGCTATGGCCTATAAAATTGGATAGCTTATATGCACGTGTCGGGCCTGTTAGACGAGTGGTGAGCGTGCCCGCCTACTGCCAGTAAGGTCGCGGGTTCGAATCCCGCTCAGGCATGGGTTATCTTTAGCGTAAATGTGGCATTTTCAAAAGGCAGAATGATTACAAATTAATAACTAACTTAAAAAACTAAAATAAATCAATTTCCTTTGTAGTGGTTCCTTTAACAGGTCACTTTTACTATACGCTATTAAACGTTACTCTGCCGAGACATTTGAATCGAAAGGGATCAAATGCACATGCCTCAAGGCAGCCATTTAAATGCTATTTCATGAACTACAAAATTAAGTTCAGGTCGGTAGCACGCTGAATTCGTGTCCGCTTGCTGTACCGAGTTCTGGTGTTCAATATACAAGAACTTACGTATAGTTTTTTTCTCTGGTTTATTTCCAGGATTATGCTATAATTTTTTGCCTGTTTCCGTTGTTGATCAAATTGTTTAATTTTTTAAAGTTTTATTTATTTTAAAGATGTGTAACGAAGACCGCAGAAACTGGTCGTTCGAAGGCACACGCGCCGCTTTGAGACAAAGGGTAACTCGAAAAGTTTGAATTCAAAATAAAAAGGTACATGGATTTTTTGAAGTTTTTTATTGGAAATTATTATATTACACCGTGCGCACAAGATAAGAATGTTCATATGTGCTGTCCAGTACTGTCCTGGGGCATACAAACTTCCGAGGGCATTTACAGCGCAAGAAAACTACCGAAAATCTTATTTCGGTCGTCAAAAAAATACGTGGAATACATTAAAAAAGCCGCCTCTTCTCCTCCTATAGTCCCAGCGTTGCCTCTTTAAGCGTGTACAGCGACCATGAAATCGAGTCCGTGTGTGTGGACTCGAGTCGATGACCAGACGTATTCCACGCTTGTTTCAGCACTTGGCGACGAGATGGCGTATGCAGTATACCGACGTAAACATGGAGCAACTGTCTGGAGTGAACGTCAACTAGCGGAGGCAACCGCACGACTGAAAAAGAAAGAAAAATAAACTTTCAGATGCAACAGTCATAAAAAGAACTTGACCTTATAAACAAAAGATAAAGGTAATTACATTTTTTGCGCTACTAGTTTCATTGGTACAAAGTGAGTATGAGGAGCTGAATAGTCGTGGCCATTTTTAAGATGTCGTGAAACTAGTGTCGGGTTTAGCGTAGCGCAGTTGCGTCAGGGCTTCATATTCAAGAGATCCCGTATTATTATACGAAAATAAAATTTCCTAAACATACCCGAAAATGTTACTGATAAGTAATGTAAAATTAAATCCAATTGTTTCGGCTGTTACTTGATAGAAATTCATTATTAAGAATTAAAAATAACTTTGTGAATTCCTACAATACTTTTATTAAGAGACTATCTAGATTTAAAGCGTCGAAATCTAGACAGAGTCTCTTAATAAAAGTATTATAGGAATTCACAAAGTTATTTTTAATTCTTAATGTAAAATTAATTCATTTCACCGGCGTGATCACTTGTGAAATTGCTAAACGTGTTTACTTGCGGTCTAAGCGTATCAAAATAACCCACGAATTTTCAGCAAATTATCTTTTCTTCCGTCCAAACTTTGACATGCTTATCGTGCTTGAAACATAGTGTTAGAGAGTGCGAATCGACATAAATCATGCTCTGGTTTTGAACAATTTTCCAATTATGAGCGCTTCCAAAATTTCAGTTGAAGCAAGGAGAGCATGTGAATCATTTTGATTCAAGACAACGCTGAACCTATTGTTCAAATCAATTTCATAAAACAATACCACACCATGGAAAGCTTGAGAAAACCGGATGCGCATTTCTGTTGCAAAGAAGTCGTCATCAGTAGTGTTTCTCCTGATTCTTTTTGGGCGCGTTTCATTTCCAGTTTAAGCGCCTATTAGCTTCGCTCTGTCCGTCCGTCCGCATGTCAGTTCTCAGCTTCTCTCATTTTTATTTGATTCATTGTTTCAATATACATACATGTTTGTTTTTGCTTCTTTGAACGATGTAAAATGTAACACATATTGAATAATAATGTAAAAGGTTTTTCTTGCCCGTGAAATTATAAAAAAAAAATAATTGTTTTGAATATTCGAATATTTTTAACTACCAAAACCGAAGTTGGAGACAGTGGTAGCCAATGCCGCTCTTATTAGGAAACCCAATTTAATAAAAAAATATTATACAGCTCATTCTCGTAGTTTTTACAAAAAACTTAATTTTTAATTGCAATAGGCTTTGCACCAGGCCCCGAAATTTTCCAGGCTGCCCTTGGCATAAATAATTCACATAACCAAAATAGGTGTACTATCGGGTGCAAAATTTAAATGCAAGGGCTATGCGGGATTGCCTATCCGACACCCTGCGAAATCGCCGGTATGAGAAATTTTGAAGTCAAGCAAATCATCTGCCATTTCCTTAGCTCCAAACACACGCTGCGAATGCATTGCGCGTCTGGTGGTATTACACACCACTTCATAGCTCTGTATTATTATAGATATCAGGAATAATAACGTAATTTAGAATTGAAATAAAGCAGACTGTTTTAAGCTATGCTTTACTTAATCGCTATGGTTACAGTTTTTCACTCTAGCACTTTCGCAGCGGAAGTGGGCTCATTTGAGCGCAAGTCTCGTATTCCCAGATAAGCGGATCTGGAGTTCGAGTCCCGGCATATGATATTAATTATTTTTTTTATTAAAGGTATTTGATTTTCTCTTGGGACTCTTATTAAATGCTAGTTATGCCAAAATATTCTCCTTAATTGGAAATGATTTTTGGAAGTCAGAATTCAAATAAGCTCTTTGTAAAGCTATTCAGTGCATGGCAGGCCGGTCGAGATTTAAATTATTATACATATGGGGCTCTGGCGAAAGCACCCAGTTGAATGCATGATTGGCTATAACTCAGGGGAAAATGTGAAAAATGTGCTGATATTAAAAAAATAATGCTACATGTCTGCAATTTATTTATTTTTCGACGAGTCTGACAGAGGAGAAATAACACTGTGTAACAAACTTTTATTTATTTTTTGTTCCTGGGTAGTAAGCGTTATTTCCTAATTTTTTATGCCTCAAAAGTATAGAAAATGTCTATTATTCCCCACAAACTTTGCTTTTGTGACCAGGACAGTGATATTTTGAAATTTACCTATTTTCCAGAACATTCCAGATAGATTCAGTGATGAGTAAACTTGGAGTAAATTCTAGAACTTTCCAGTAATATAAATAGTAGTATAAATACAGGGGCCTTAAGCCCACCAGTTTAGTTTAGTTCCAGCTGCCTCAGTGGATACATATCTGCATTTTTCTGAGATGGCATCAAGAGGCTGCAAGCATCCGGTAGATGCATTTTGCTATGTCTGCGGCCAATTTATCAAGACAAGAGCGAAAAAGTACTGCGTGGATGTATCTGCTAAGATGTGCGAGGCCTACAAGGCATATTTCGGCATGCCTGTTGGGGATCAAGACAAACCCTGGGCACCTCATTTCACCTGCGAGCACCGCAAAAAAGCTCTGGAAGGTAAGATGGACAATTGTTGCTCGGAATGTTTTCATAACATTTGTTAAAATTTTCAATGTTATTGAAAAAATATATCATATATGAAAAACGTTGCGAGAATCTCTTACACATTAGTCATGGGTGAAATAAATTTATTTTTTCATTATTACAATTTTACTTTGTTCTTTTGTAGGATGGTACAGAGGGAAAAAGAGAGCCATGAAGTTCGCTATCCCAAGAATTTGTCGGGAACCCACTGACCACTCAAGCAACTGCTACTTCTGCATGGTGGACCCTTCCAAACGTCGGACTGGCAAGAATACACCTGCTATCATGTATCAGGACCTTCCTTCATTCATTGCCCCGGTGCCACACTGTCCTGAGCTCCCCGTACCCACTCCTCCGGAGAGAGAGCAGCCGTCTTCAGATGAGAGCAGCAAGTTAGAGGGCGAGGAAGACGTTGTAGATCCAGATGACAATTTCAGAGTTGGAGCTGAGGAGAGAAACCCATACTACCCCTATCAAAAAGACCTCAATGACTTGATCAGAGATCTTGGTCTCACCAAGTCCAATTCCGAGCTTTTGACATCTAGGCTCAAGCAGTGGAACTTGTTGGATGAAAGTGAGCAAGACGCAGATCAGAGGAAGCGTCACCAAGCTTTTTCCAGCTTCCTCACCCATCAAGATGGGCTCTGCTTCTGCCACAATGTGACCAGTCTGTTCGAGGCAATCGGAATCGCCTGTAATCCAAACGAGTGTCGCCTGTTCATTGACAGTTCATCCAAGAGCCTCAAAGCCGTGCTACTCCATAATGGGAACATGTACCGGTCTCTTGCCCTGGCTCACTCGGTGCACCTCAAAGAGGATTACAACAGCATCAAGACCTTGCTGGACACCTTGAAGTATGATAAGTATGGCTAGGAGGTCACCGGAGACTTTAAAATGGCGGGATTCCTGATGGGTCTCCAAGGTGGTTTTACCAAGTTTCCCGGCTATCTTTGCCTTTGGGACAGCAGGGACACCAAGTCGCACTACCACAGGCGGGACTGACCACAGCAGACCGAGTTCTCTGTGGGGAGGAACAACGTCAAGTGGGAGCCACTGGCGGACCCCCGGAAGGTGCTAATGCCACCACTGCACATCAAATTGCAGCTCTAGATAAGGAGTCGGCAGCCTTCAAGTACCTTCAAGACTTCTTCCCTAAGCTGTCTGAGGCAAAGGTCAAAGCCGGTGTCTTCGTCGGACCAGAGATAAAGAAGATCCTGGAGTGCAAGGAATTCCCCAAGAAGATCACTAGGAAGGAGAAAGCGCCTTGGAACAGCTTTGTCGCAGTGGTTTGGGGCTTCCTGGGCAATCACAAGGCCGAAAATTATGTGGAGCTGGTTGAGACTCTGGTGAAGAAGTACGGCACAATGGCCTACAGGACGTCCCTCCAAGTCCATATCCTTGATGCTCATCTTAATAAATTCAAGAACATGGACGCGTACTTGGAGGAGCAAGGCGAGCGCTTCCACACAGATTTACTGGACTTTGATCGACGCTACCAAAAACAGTATAACGAGAACATGATGGGAGACTACATTTGGGGGCTGATTCGTGAAGGTGATTTACAGTATAATCGTAAATCTCAAAATACTACTCATTTCTAAATCTTTTGGACGCTAAGAAAGCCCCTTCAATGAGTCATGACAAGCAGAACGTGGGGAAGAGGATCCAAGGCCACGAAGAAAGGTGGTGAAAACTGGGCAAGAAATAAAATTCGGGCGGGTCGCAGCTGCATGCCAATGGTGGAGGACGATGAAGCAACTTCCCAAGATACAGATATCCATTCTCTGCGTCATGGCTTGAATGGAAAAGAGTATGCACGAAGGCTTCACTACAGCAGGCGGATTATGAGCAGTGCTTAACTTGGATAAAAATAAGTGCCGGTACTCTCCATAACAGCAATTAGGTTTAAAACGCAGTACACATTGCAATTCACTTTTATTATTTTTTATTATGGGAACAGCGATTCATTTAGCAGTCAGATGAATAAACTACCAATACGTTAGAAATTAATTTTAAAACTACTTGTAAGCTAAAAGTCGAAATTTTAACTGCCGGTACTGCGTACCGGAATGTACCGGCTCAAGAAAAGCACTGATTATGATCCACCGACTGCAGGGTCAAAGTCAAGCCAAGTTCATGCCTGCCAGCATAATCGTTCTTGACAGACTCCACTCAATAGTTGATGTAGCCTCCCTCTGTGCCAATGACCTCTTACAGGCGGTAGGGCATAGACTCCACCAAGGCTGTGCATACTTCCGGGTGATGCCTAATGTTTTCCCACTCCTCCCGGACGTGGGCGGTTAAGGCCTCCTGGTTGCGATTCCCTTCGTGCCGCTCCCAACTTTTTACGATAAGGCCCCACAGATTTTTAATTGGATTGAGATCTGGGGACCTTGGTGGCTGGGCTAGCAGCTGGAGCTCAGGTTGCTCGGCGAACCAGGCCTTAGTCCTCCGGGATGTGTGCACGGTGCTGTTGCCTTGCACCGCCGTGTGTAAATCCTGCTCAGGCCACCGTGCACAAAGGGAGGGGAGTAGGGTGCCTTCCAGGATCTGGACATAGTGCTCCAAGTTTAGTCCACCAGGAATCTGCACTAGTTCGCCAGGGCCCTCTACACACATGTAGCCCCAGAACGCGAGGAATATCCGCCCGGAGTGCTGCGCGCGGCCTACATGGGATGGGTCATATCTTAAAAAAAACATACATGTCAAAATAAAGTATTGTAGCATGATATTTAATTTGAAAATAAATGCCATGTATCCCTTACTGCCTCAAAATTATCTTTTGTTGCTTGTTATAGCAAAAGAGACAACTAAGTTTGAGAGAATGACTAGCTAAAACAATAAAAATAACGTTAATGGGATACCATTCAAACAGTACTAACCTGGTGCCCCGGCACCTCCAAAGGGTCAAGTGCCCTTCCTGGTCGCTCCTGAAGATCTTCTCGTCGCACCATGCCGTTAGGTCCCAGAAGGCTTGCGGGTTGCCAACATTCTGCAGGGCAATAGGAAGGCGTTTTTCCTTGTGGTGTTGCAGCAGAAGAGTTTCGGTGGCAGGCACAAAGTTTGCTATACCTTGCCCCCGCAGGCGGCGGCTTATAGTCCACCTGCTGCAGTCAAGCCTTCGTGCATGCTCTTTTATAATCGAGCCAGGATGCGGAGGATGGTTTTCTGGGTCTTATGCAATGGCTTCGTCGTTCTCTGCCGTTGTCACGCGGTGGCGACCCGAACGAGGTCTATTCCTTGTCCAGTTATCACCCTCTTCTTTGTGGCATTGAATCCACTTCCTCACAGTTTGTATGTCCCGGCACATTGCAATCGCTATCTCAGCGTCCGTTGATCCATTCAAATGTATGGCGATTATTCTTTCTCTGTCAGACTGGCTCGTTTCCCTTACCCCATTTTCTCGAGACAGTTTGACGAAAACGTGCGAAGGCCACCCCCTATTAAAGTGTGTAGAGATGGCGTTGCGAAGAAAAACAGCGCTATTTCTCAGCAGATTATTTAATTTTACATAAAATATTACTTGTTAAACATTCTCCTTAAGTTAAACAAAATATCAATAAATTCATTGTTCCAAATTTAATCTTATAAAAATATTCTGATTATTATTAATATATCAGATTCTATTGCACATATACGTCAAAAATGGCGCTAGCGTACGCGAATGTATTTACAAAAGAAATAAATATCTCAAAAACAATGGGCTTCATGACAAAATATTTTGAGAAAAACTACTAGAAAAGTCTATTCTCCATAAATTTTCTGTTTTCATTGAAAATAAATAAGGAAGTTTGAGAGGAGAATTTTTGCGAAAACACAAAAAATTTAAAAATCTCAGAAGCTATGCGCTTAACACGTTCGACGCGGACGACATCATATGTCGTCGTCTCGCCCTAGTGCAGCCTCTCTAAGCTTTTTCTCCTTCGCTTCTCTCTCTCCTGTGGCGAGGATTCGAATTTGGGAAGAAGGCCGCAGGAGGGTTTAGACTCAGTGCCTTATGGGCTTTCGAACAGTGTGCGTCGTTTTCTAGTCGAATGCACCGTTCATTAGAAAACCAGCTTTTGGATTTTATGTAGGAAAGTTCAAATAAGCCTAACTAAATTTTATACACATTGTATTTTTATTTACTTCTTTTTTTCAATGAAATATCAAAATATGTTTACGTTGAAAAAGTGGAAAAACATTTTTCTTTTATTTTTTTTAGTTGTTGAAAGATATCAAATTATTAACGTGTCCAAATGTAAATAATATTTTTATAGTTTTAGTTTTCGAACTAAACAGATCGTCGAACTTCGTTGCACGAATAAGAGGGTTCATAAATCTAACCACGTTTCTCCAAAATTAAAGTTTACCATGGATCATCAATACTAGACACTGGCGTAGTCCCGTAACATTTCCACCAAATCACCAAAATCAAAAGATGTGAGAGGTAGCAAATATTATCAATATCTTCACCTTTTAGGAATTTTTGTCCATTGCATGCCATCTACTCCTCCTAGATGCCGGCGCAATTATATAAGCTGTCTCTCCCCTCCTTTTCTTGCCAAATTAATACAAAATCATATGCCTCCTAATCATTTTCCAGGATGCAACCAGGACAGCAACCAACACAAAAACCATTCCTCAGGTAACTGAAAGGTAATGAATAACATTTAACGAACCTCGTAGTGAAGGAAGGAAAATTAATACATTAAAAAATGATTCACTGTTAAATGCTAAGTCTGTTTGTACATCTATGAATCGTATACTATCTTAGTGAAGGTAATATTTTTTAATTTTAGCCAAGGCCCAACAAAACACTACAACAAGGTCCCATATTAATACGCCTTACTTAGTTTATTTAAACAACAGCTACAAAGGTTTTTAAAGCAAAGTATTATTATTCAGTCATTCATTAAAAGACAAGCCCAAATCTGTCATAACACATAAAAACGGGCCACAGTTTAGATGCCCTGGGTAATATTTTCTTCTTAAAAGATCAGCCACAACGTGTAAAGCAACCAAAGTTATATTGCTTCTTGACTCCTCGTAGAAAACAATTTACACTCAGTATTCACTCATTACATATATCCCTGAGAAAAAAGAAATGGAACATTGCAATTTTCTTACACACGTTAATCCATCTGCTTAGTAACTGTCAGATATGCGATCGTCACATACTTGTTTAATGCATCTTACAGAAATTTTTACTTGCCTTGAAACCAAATTTTCCATTACCATGCCGTCTATTTTGGGCTGATTATTTACGACGATGCATTATCAGGGCTGGGTTAATGTGATTAGTGTCCGCTACTGTTGCTCATCTGTTACTTTGATTTGGAATGGACTCCATAAAGAAAAGACAAAAATTGATATAATATGAAATTTCTCTATGCTTTCCGACGTTTAAGCATGACTGGACGTGGGAACAACTGGACCGAAAACAATCCATCAGCAATAACAAATACCAAAATTCTAACTGCATTACTGTGGACACCTTACTGAAGGGATATTACAAAATGAATTTACTAGAAAAACCACAAAAACATAATGATTTAATCAACATGGCTGGAGACATGTGAACACATTTAATTCATAAACGGCCTGGGAAGTGCCATTGGGGTCTCTGTTTGACAAATTAATTGTAATGGTGGATGCTGCTCATCCATGAACTTTCTACTTGAAAGCGATTAACAGCAACAGCCGTTCCTTTGGAACATTGAGAAAATTATGTTTTTATAGAAATTCAGCAGCTACCGAATACAGCCATGCCATTCACTAGTGACAAAATAAACCACATATTTAAAGACTGTATTAAATATACATAGCAATCTGCTCGATCAAGATTTATTTCTATTTTATTGCTAAGGATATCTGGACGAATGTATGTTCTGGTGTCGCATACTCCTAATGTTGTTTACGTGATCTGGTTCCGCCACTGAGCCGACTGACTGTATTTTTATTTATTTTAAGATTTGTTTTTATGTATTTTGTGTTTGAATTAACGCATTGAATTCTGAGACCTATGTGATGTATGGATATTTTGAATCTTGTATGGCCTGGCATTTGCAAACACCGAATTATTTCTGGTTCGTACGATTTGTGATTTGCCTTCTTCAAATTACACTCTTAGAATAAAAAATACGAGATTTTATGAACACACACATATTCTTACTTCAGAATAGTTCCATAAATATGACGTTGCTTTGTCACTGGGAAGGCAGTGAAATTGAAATTAAAATATAATACGGCAATAATAAAACAATCTATGTACCTGGAAGAAACAGTAATTGCATTGCCTTGAGAGTGAACTTCAATTTTACTACTTGCTTGCTTTAAATGCCCATCCAAAGATCACATGAGACCGGTGTAAATTTATAATTTATGGGAACACGTTACATGAGAAAAGACAAATATTGCCATCGGGGCTTGAAATCGTCCTGGAAGTTAGTACCACAGAATATCTTTCCTAATTTGTATGATCCCACTCAGCGGTATGCATGTAAACTTGCCTCACATATATTTGCATTCGCACTTTATGTTTGAATGCTTTTAATATGAGAGAAAGAGAGAGCAAACATTTTCACAGCAACCAATGAAAACAACATTCGTTGGGTTATATACGGGAGAAGATTCATTTGAATGCAGAATTCAGGCACTTGGATGACAGAATGAGGATCATCTTAGGAGCCAATGGGTAGTGCTCCCATATCGCACTGAGGCGGCAGAGGGGAAGTAGGGGAAATAGGTTGCGCGCACTTACGACCGATTTGAATAGTTGTGATAAACGTTCATTGTCGACATGCCGAATGCGGGGAAAAAAGCTTGCTCGAGTTAAGAAAGTATTTCTACATATAAGTAATTTAGTAATATAAAGGAATATTCAAGATATACAATGACTGGAGAAACATATATGACTGTGCCTTTTTAAATTCTTTATTGCTGTCTCCACAGTTAACTTCCGTGATTTTCTTCACGATAATATTAAAAGAAGTTCACAATTCATAATTTTCTCTTCCAATCGCTGTCTGCCAAGGCAAGGCTAATATTATTAATAATACGTAATTAATATAACAATAATGTTAATAATAACATATTTATAGATGATCATTCTTGCATGATGCCATTTTTCATGATAAAACACCATTCTTTCATTGACTGCAATATTTAAAATGCCCATTATTATATGTTTTTGCACTCATTACTTCCAAATAACAATTATACAGCGTATTTTTAACGTAAAATTGGATATGTAATTTTTTATTTTTAGTATTACGAAAATGGCTTATGGTGGTACGTTCTGCTAGGATATGCAATCCCTGCAATCTGGAACCAAGTAATTCTGCTTACTTGTGTAGCTTCGTTACATCAGAAGGAATGAAATCTTTGCCTCTTGATCATCTCGAGCATCTTCCTCTACAGTATATGTTGCAAGCGGTACCGGAGGCTCTTACGTGACATCCATTCTTGTTTATATAATTCCAACCTTGACTTCTCCTATATTTTTTTATACAGATCACTGGATCAATAATCATTATTATATTTTCTACATTTATTCGACTTCATTTTTGATCAATAACTGTGTAAGGGAATATCTGTTCTTTTCTTTCATAAGTGTGTACCAAATCTAGATTCTCATTAAAAACAGGAAATTTTCATGTAATCCAAATGGGAGGAAGGGAGGAGGGCAGGGGACTGCTTATTTACACTCGTTGCCTGGCAACGTCTACGACCAATGGGAAGTGCTCCCAAAACACACTGAGGCGGTGGAGGGGTTGGTGGGGTAATGTTACGTCACGCTTACATGGTCCTGTTTTCTAACTTCGAGTATCGCGACCCTGGCAGAATTTGAAACAACAAAGAATGCCTAAAAGAACGAAAGTATGTTTTTTTGCCGCCCAAAGAAAGACAAGTATATTTTTTTATTTTTTATTTCATAAAAAACTTTCCCGTTCAGTTTCAACGGGCATCTCCCTACTATTTTCAGAACCGTAGGAGTCACCATACCAAGTTTGGTGGAGATTGATGTCAATGGCCAACACAAGACATGAAGAAACTACACGAAGGGTTGAGCTTTAATTCCAATACTGACTGACTAGGTTTGGAAATCGTAAATCGTCTCATCCGCGTCCATCAATCGTGATATGTACCTACGCCGGGATGAATGTACTCCGCATTAACGACCTTGTTCCGAGAAGGGAAACTTATCGCGTAACGAATAAATATGTCCTAAACTGCAAACGAATTCAACCTTGTTACTTGTCGATCAGATCTCATAATGCGTTTTAGGAGCCCTAATTTTACATGTCTCTCCCGTTTCACTTTGAAGATTCTGCAACGTTCCATTTCCGTAAATGTATTCATACGTAAAACAAGTATAAATTTTGCATTTACGGAAACTTGGTGAGTTTCAAGCAACTTCTGATCTCTTCATTCTGTTTGAACTGGATATCTTGCATTATCTGGTCATTTCAAATATGCTGCTAATTGTTTGTATGGGATTTCTGGCTAATCAACCTCTTGGATTATTATACCCATTACTCCTTCCGCATTGAACACATACATAAGGGCATTAGCCTACTCTTTACGAAGAGTTTCAAGGGGTCCAACGGCTTAACGTCCCTTCCGAAGGACGGAGCGCTGACTTGCGCGTTTTCCTCAAAGCACACAAGTAGGGAACGGGACGATCCCCGGTTTTAAAAATCCTGGCCTCCGCCGGATTCCAATCTGCGACCGCTGCGTGGAAGGCCAAAGCTCTAACCACTCCGCCACTGCCACTCCAAATATGCTGCTAAGAGTAAGAAAAAAGTACACAGATCTTTTCCAGAGCATAGGTTCTATTGAGTTTCTGCACGGTGTTCTAGAAGAACTGGCAAACCTGTCGATGCAGAAGCGATTTTGCATAATTACTAGAGCTGAGATCCTGAGAAAGCGATCGCTTTGTAGTATTAGAACTATGAAGGATAAACCTGGAAAGAAGGAGAGAGAAATTATGATTACATCGGGGAATATGAGTTACCAAGGATATTCCTTAAAACACAACAAGCGAATTGTCAGCATAAATCGACAGCAGTTTATAACAAGCATAGTAAATGACTTGGAATCACGCTTCTTTGCTACAGCTGCATCGCATCGAAAATCAGCTTATAATGTAATAAAGCAGAACAATTAATTCAACCGTTGAAGGCGTGATGTGGTGGAATAATGCCATATTGATTACTTAATAAAAATCTTGTAATTTTCCACTATTTTATTAGGACACGACCTAGGTTTTGACTCTAAGCGTTGAAACCTAGGTCGTGTCCTAATAAAATCGTGGAAAATTACTAGATTTTTATTTAGTAATCAATAAGAAGCAGAACAACACAAATAGATGCCAAAAGATTTTGAAGTTCTGGAATGTGGCCAGAAAATGTAGCTTCAGAATAACAAATGGATGGACGGTATGGAGAGGAAAGTGTTAAAAATATTTGCTCACGTCTCCTCGAGAACAACCGTTTAATTATGAACGGTTATCGGAATTTTTTCGAAGAAGAACAACGAAATATTCCACATCTCGCTCTAACGTGGCATAACTTATGTTCCTTAAAATAATGGACCTCCACTTGTATCGTGGAATGCAGTTCCATATATGAGACCATGGCTGGTGCATCATCTTGCTGAAGATACTAAGTCGCGAAACGTCAAAATTGACGAGACTTCCAAAATAGAAAAAAGGAACTTCGTAATTTATTTTAAGATGTTCAATTTATCTAATCTATATCGAAAGACTCAGTTAGACGCGGTTTTTCTTGACTTCAAGAAGGCATTCGATAAAGTCCCTCATAGTAAATTATTGAAAAAATTAAAAGCCTGTGGAATAAATCGAAAGATAATCGAGTGGATCGGGGACTTTCTCAATGACCGGGAACAAATAGTAGTCATAGATGGATTTAAATCAGTTTCGGTCAGCGTGGCTTCCGGCGTTCCACAGGGAAATTTCATCGGTCCCTTATTATTACTTATATACATAAATGACTTAGATAAAGTTATTACAAGTAAAATCAAGTTATTCGCGGATGATACGGTAGTTTACAGAGAGATTAACAGTCCTGCTGATCAAGCATTACTTTCTAACGACCTACACGCAATTCTCGAGTGGTGTAAAGAGTGGCAGTTAGAGCTGAACTTAGGTAAATGTTCCGTCATGAGATTCTGGAGAAACAAAGAAATTGAGGCGTACATCTAAAGTTAGCCGAATCCGTCAAATACTTAGGTGTCATTTTAACAAGTAACCTCTCGTGGGACACACATATACGAAGTATATCCGGGAAAGCTAAGCAGAAACTAGGATTCATCAAACGGATAGTAGGTAAAAGCAAAGAAAAAGTCAAAGAGACATGTTACTTTTCTTTAGTTAAACCGCTGCTAGAGTATGCGTCGAGCATATGGGATCCGTACGAGAAAGGATTAATCACCGAGTTAGAGAAAGTGCAGCGAAAAGCTGCTAGATTCGTCAAAAATTGTTATGATAGAAATAAAATCGTTACAGGCTTGATACAGGTCTTAGGATGGGAATCACTAGCTGAGCGCCGATCACGTGCTAGGTTAAAACTTCTTGAAAGATTTAGAGCTTGTACTTTTGGAGTTTTCCCCTTGGTGTTAATGCACCCCCTGCCACACACCCTCGCGGTGGCTTGCAGGGTAAACTGTAGATGTAGATCTAAAGATATCAAAATTATATGTAGGGTGATCATATTCCAACAGATGAAAACGGGACATTTCCCATCATTTATAATTAAAAAACGGGACAAATGTTTCCTGCGATTTTTATTAAAAGGGTGGTTTTTATCACTTTAATAAATGCATCATTTGAAAAAGTTTTCACAACTCTATAGATAGGAAATTATTCTTGACTAGTTCGATTAATTCCGCAATAAAGGTACAACTACAGAGACCAAAGGTCATTAAAAGCAAACAATGAAAAGACATGGAGATCGCAAAACCTAATGTTGGCGAATAAATTTGTTTCCTGCTCGATGGAATTGTAACCACGGCCTTATTCAAACTCTCCTAGACTGAAAAATGACGAATTACGATTTAGTAAGTTCAATACTTCCAAGAATCGTACATGTATAATAGTGATTTTAGCTGTAATATCAGAAAATCTGACTTTATTGCGATAGGTTTTAAAACGGGACAAAATGGCTTTTATGTCCAAAACGACGGGGCGTTCTGGAAAAGGCCCTAAAACGGGACTGTCCCGGCGAAAACGGAACGTGTTTCCCCTAATTATATGGGAAAATAATGTTTTTTAATTGTTGTTTGTATAGAATTTCTGGGTTTGAGTGTCCAGTCAATTCGCCTCTCTTACAGCACAAATGGGTATCTCAGAGGTAGTGCAATGAATAACCGGGGTGGGAGGAGGGAAACCCGGTGCCGGCATTTGCCTGCTCTTACGAAGAAAACCAGGGGGCCAACGCCTTGACGTCCCTTCCGAAGGACGGAACAGCTGAATTTGCGCGGTCTCCTCAAACCACACAAACAGGGGGCCGGGCGACCTTGGAAAAATCCTACTTGCGCAGGATTCGTGCCCGCTGCCTTTTCAAACAGCAGGCAAATAGCAGCCATCGTCCAAACCACTACACCACCGGCACCCCCTAGAATTTCTGGCTGATCAACCTCTTGGGTTATTATAGCCATTACTCCTTCCATATCGAGCACATACACAAAGGAGAAGGGAAACCCGGTGCCGACATTAGCCTACTCTTTACGAAGAGCTGACTTGCACGGTCTCCTGAAATCACACAGGTAGGAGAGGGGACGATCCCAGTTTGAAAAATCTGACCTCCCCCGGATTCGAAACCGGGACCGCATCGTGGAAGGCCAAAGCTCTACCCACTCCGGCACCGCCATTCCAACTACTGTTTTTAAAATTTTATTTAAAAAAGATAACCACTTTTTTGCAAATAATGCCGCCAATATTTCTTATATTGTAGTTTGTACATTAGATGTGAAATTTTAAAGCGCTAAAATAACCAAACTTTTTTGTTTTATTGCAAACACGTGTAAGCAGTTAAAATTTCTGAACAAAGCGTAAGAGGGAGCAGTCATCCGATTTACAATTTTTTTAGCCTACATATAGGGATATAGCCCCTAAATACAGTCAGTTCTTTTTATTATAGGAAAAGCATATAAAAACCTACATTATGTTATGCGTAATCTTAAAGGAAGTAGTAGGGCTGCGAAGGAAAAGGCGTACAAAACTATAGTCAGACCAATATTAGAATACGCGACGAATGTATGGGATCCGCATGGGATAGGTCAAAAAAGGAAAATAGAGAAAGTTCAGAGGAAAGCTGTGAGATATGTGCTAGGTAGGTTTAAAAAGGAAGACAGCGTCACAGAAATGTTGAAAATTCTGGATTGGGAATCATTAGAAAATAGGAGACAAATTAACAGATTAGGGGGACTGTACCAGGCATACAGCAATAATGAAGCATGGGAAGACTTAAGAAGTAGAATGCAGGTGCCGAATTTTTTATGGAAAAATAGCCATGAATTTAAAATTAAACTTAGGCCGCAGAAGACAAATACAGCAGAGTATTCGTTTCTAAACAGGGGAATCAGCGAGTGGAACAAGTTACCTGAAGTGCTCTTCAAGCCCTTACCTAAGGACGCGAAACATTTTAAACGTAGAGTTAGTTCATATATGTATGGTAAAAATAAGACGAACTGTGAGGAGGAATATTAGTAACATCTAGTAGTAGTAATATCTATGTAACTGTGCCTAAGTGCAGGAAAAGTAGGGGATTGCTTGGAAGGGTGAAGTACGGTGGGGACTTCGTGAGCCCCGTGACCGCTACGGTAGCCGAGAAGGCCTTTCATGCACCCACGAAAATCCGCACTCTAGGCACTGATTGTAATTAGTTTAAAATTGTATATTTTTAAATATATTTTAATTTTTCTAATATAATTTATGAGCACTTTATTTGTAAAATTGGAATTTTAGAATTATATATTATGTTTTTCTTGCCACCTGGCCGGCTGGCCAAATTGCAATGGTTTTAAATAAATAAATAAATAAATACGCGGTATCCGTTTACACGGTATCCATTTACGCGGCATCCGTTTAAGAGCTTTTGGTTTAACGCGGCTCAAGTATTAATACCACTTCTTGCTTCACACGATTTTACGATCGGTTTAAAATTGAAATTAATCACTAAAGTTTAAATGGTAAAAATTTAAAAGACCGGATGGAAGACATTTAATATTGTTGTTAGAAGTATACACTTGGAGGTAATTACTAAGACCTGCGCGGAGCACGGCGTGAGGCAATTTATACTTCCTCCCTCTTACCCCCAACAAACCTGCTACCCGTTCACCATCATTGCTGGCTACACTATATCTTGCGATCTTGCTATGCTTTTGCTTTCATGTTAAGCCGGCTCCACATATTCCTTATTCGCCGAGTGCCGAGTCACGAATATTCGTCACTCGACTCGACGAACCACGATTATTTCCCGTCGAGAGTCGGTAAAAGAGCACGAGTCAAAGGGACGAATATTCGGCAAGCAGCGATGTTTTTAACCTCTCCACACATTCGTTGTTTGTCGATTGACGAATGTCTCTCCGCATTGAAGCCAAATCGTGTAAATTTTCCCTATTTGCGGGAAATTTCATGCGGATTTGGCAGGATTGCGCCTTCCGAACCAGTACTCAGTGCCGTCAGTCAGTTGTGAAATGCATGCCGTACAATCACTTGAGCCGTTGTGCCGCTTTCATTTGTCATTATGGAGTGGTCCAATGAAACCGTCCTGGAGCTCTTGGAATTGTACGAGCAGGAGCCTTCGATATGGAATCTCATTCAACCATAGGCGAAACTAAAATAAATTATTAGGGTGTGCCAAGAATCGGGAATTAATTGTAGGTATTTTTTATTTATTCGAGCGCGCACACAGAAATATATACATATTTATTATTAATGAATGAAAAATAAAAAATAAAAGTAATAAAAGCACAGTGGAAAAATTATTCTTATGCCCATTAATAAAAATAATCACAATTTAAAAATATAAGTAATATGTAAAAAATGTTCTTTTATAAAAGAAATCGTTGCTCAAATCCTGTCAGTTTTAAATTCATCAATTACAGCATCGACAATGACCGATGTTGCAAGATCCTGCAATGCATAGAGAAGCATCAAGTTTTGGAGAATGCAATGCAATGCATTGCATCATTGTTGAGCGCAACTTGGATTTAACCTGAGTTAACTTCGAGAATGTCCTTTCGCATGAACAGCTTGTGACGGGAACCACTGTAAAATCCTGAATCAACTTTGTGAACGAATTTAAAGCCCTGGATCTATCACATACGTTTAACCAATTAAGCCATTCTTTTATTAACGTCGTTTGGAACGGAATCATCGCTTCGCAGCAACCTGATTTATATTTCTAATTCATCTACAGAAACCGCAAATGTCTCGGGACAAAATTTTTTGCTGTTTTTTTGCGATATTCAAATTCAAAAGGTTACCCATTACAGTTACTACGTTTAACGTTTCTCGGTTGAATCTCTGCTCGAGCTCCCTTACCATGGTGTCCAATAATGGGTAAAATGAACTATTTTTCATTTCTTCATATTTTGGTTCTGGAAAATACTGGGCATTTAGAGTGCCGTTAATATAGCAAGAACTTTTATTTTTTACAGTTGGAATAGATATATTATGCTTTTTGCAAATTTCAATAATTGTCTTGTACTGATCTTGAAACTATTCATCATTTCTCATTGCAGTAAGGGCAGAACGGAGAGATTTGATACACGCAGTTGCAGATGGGAGATTGAGTTCTAAGCTTTGTAATGCTTTGCTTCGTTTCATGGCGATTTGTGTGAGAGAGCGCCTTTGCCGAAAATGCATCAAACGCACCACACAAACACAAAATAAAATACAAAAACACATGGCGCGCATGACAATGAGAACAATAAAGATTTTTTTCTTATTTATCTACTAGGGGCTCCGTCCCTACGCGCTTCGCGCGTCAGCCCCGCTGTACATGGTCACCCCCTCCTTTCGGCATATATTTAAGGTAGAAATCCTCATTTTCGTGCTTTGCCTTAGTAGACGACATGTTTCTTATCGCGTTCACTTCTCTGCCAATTAAGAGTTTTCTTGTTTTACATTATAATGGGGAGAATGAGTTCCAGAACTACTAATTCCGCCGCTTCCCCTCTTTCCTCCCCCCCGGCATTTTCCCCATGTTACATCTATTCCCACCCCTCCATTTCCCCGCCAGTGATTTGCTGAGTGCGCCACCAAGCTCCCGCCTCTCCTAAAAGCGACGTTCAGCTCCCGTCCCTCCTTTTCGCGCCGGGAATAGCTAAATATATATATGTGATGAAATAATTTTTATCTGGAACATTAGAGTCTGCCCAGCACACCTGGCAAACCCAGTAGTTTCGCCTGTGCACTCAACTGCTTCACAAGGACATAGAAATGCAATTGCAGATGCATGGAAGAGAAAAAATGGAAAAATTTTAGCGAAAACAATACTTTCCCCTATATTTCGTATGCGAGGGAAAAAGTACAATAAAATAATATAGATTTTTAATTGCATTAAGTACATCAACTCACCTAGTTCTACTTCTATTTAAAGTAACCATCTACCATCTTCTTTTCTATCAAATATATTCTCAAATTTGAACTGTTAACAATATATTAGAGTCTCATAATTAATATATGTAGAACAATAAACTACTCCGTGAATCACACTCGTCTAGGAAAATAGCAGGGCCTGGTGCAAAGTGTGTGCGCCAAAAATCTTTAATGGTAAATTTAAACAAATAAAGCAATCTCTTGCTGTATGACATAATGTTCGATATTTTTTTCCTAATTTTTAAAGTATGTACTTTACAAGTACAACAGATGCTTTTTAGAGAGTATGTGTATGTATGCCCAGTCAATTCGCCTCTCTTACAGCACAAATGGGTATCTCAGAGGTAGTGCAATGAATAACCGGGGAGGGAGGAGGAAAACATGGTGCCAGCATTTCCCTGCTCTTACGAAGAACACCAGGGGGGCCAACAGCTTAACGTCCCTTCCGAAGGACAGAACAGCTGAATTTGCGTGGTCTCCTCAAACTACGCAAACAGGGGGCCAGGTGACCTTGAGAAAAATCCTGCTCACGCAGGATTCGTACCCAATGACTCTTTCAAGCATCGGGTGAGTAGCAGCCAGCATCCTAACCACTGCACCACAGGCCCCCCATTTTAGAGAGTGTACACCCTCTCCTTCCTTAATGAAGGAAATCTCCTCAATCCTATGATGCGATATTAAACAAAAATATCAGATTCAGCATAGAGGATTAATAACGTTAAAATAATTAGTTTCTGTCTCTGCAATAATCGCTCTACTTTGAAATTGGATTGTGTTATAATTAAGGTGACCAGATTTTCTGGAGTTAAAAGCGGGACAATTTTTGAATAATGGAAAAAAGAATGGATGACCTACCATCTATTAAACATCTGTATAATTAATATAGGTTTACAACATAAACTGATAATTTACCCAATTCACAGTTAGCTATCTTTAATTTTCATAATTTTCACTAGATAAAATCTTCTGTAGTAACCCAGGAGTGGATGTCAGAGTATTATAGAATTGAAAACAGGTTTGCTTGAAGTTTATTTTTGTCACAAGTTAGGCCTTGAAGGTTGAGACTTTTGAGTTGCAATTTTTCAAATGTCTACAACTTACTAATTTTTTGTGAAAACTTGTTCAACAGAAGAATTAGTTCCAGGGAGACATAATATACACTGAATTAATTCTGACATGTGTTTGTGGCTGATATCAGCATTGATCTGTTGGTATCTTAGATGCATTCCACTCTGATACTTTCTCATCACTAATGTACTGTTCAACATATGATAACTCATCAAATTATCAAATTTAGGCTTAAAAATCCTTTTCTAGAAACAGAATCCAGTATTTTCTCAAGATCTGACCATTTTGGAATTTTTTAAAGAAGCCCACTGCATCTTTCCAAGTTCTTGAAAGTGACTGGACCACTGATCTAGGTACTGTACACATGTATCATAAAAATCTGCTGATGAATCAATCAACCCATCTTGTTTAAGTTTGTTTATGATCATCTTGACTGAATGTGGCAGAAACAAGTTTGCTTTCTTTGACAGTAGATTTTGCTTTAAATTATGAACTGTCATCATAACTTCAACAGTTGAGATGCTTTCACTTTCAATATTTGAAACAGTTTTGTGGAAAGTTGCTGTTTGACTGTACATAAAATTAAGCCAGAGTTCTGCACATGGGATATCAAAAAAATTGTGGTCAAGCAGAGCATTCAGTTTGACTAAAAAAATATTATTTCAGATCAGGAAACAATTTTAGATTTCTTTCAATTGCAGGTATCAGTGCCAACCACCTAGTTTTTCTGTATCCTAGTAGTTGTTTATATTCAATGTCATCAAATGCACAATATTCCTTTAATTCTTCTACTCTAACAGTAAAAATATAAAAAAGAATATATTTTAACTTCAATTGTTTCAACATCAATAGGCAGGCAGACTGAACAGCATTGTGTACAATATGGGCTCTGCAAATAATCCCAATCAAATCACTGCCTAAGCATGTACTTTTTCCTGAAAATATTGTTCTTTCCTTTTCCTTCAACCCCACAACAATTCCAGTTTGTGTTATCACCACAGAAAGCGGCTAATTATTGTTGAGATCATGTTTTGTAAGAATGTCAGTCAATTATTTTACTATATTATCTGAGGTTGCTCCTGGCTGTGATATGAAGCCAATGAGTTTCACTTAAGCAACTTCATAAGATTGAAAGAAGCAAATTAATACAGGAAATAACTTCACATTCCCATGGTTGCTTTCATTTGTTAATAATGTTACGCAATGAGCATCCTTCAACTGCTTTTCTATAATCTGTTTCTACTGCTCGTTTGGCTGGGACTTGAAATATTCTGCTCGCACTCGGGTTATTTCGCTATGATGCTTTGTTGTCAAGTTTCCAATTTTGCTCAGTTTATCAGTAGCTGCCGATGATTGAAGTTTTTTGCTCCAATAAATCCGGATGAAGCACATTCATGCTTTCTGCTATCGCCGAAATACGATTGGAAAATTTTAGCAATCGTGTCAACAGTGCTCGTCAAGAAATATTGAGTGGAGAGGGAAATTGATGACCTCTTATTGGATGGTATTTTCTTCCCCTCGCCACACGGGTCTAACTGTAGACATGCCTCACCCGCACGAAATGCTGGAATGGACTATAATTCAGATAAGGCAAAAGGTGCAAATACATTTCTCACAATTGCTACACACTTAGTTCTAGCACATGTAAATATAAGTTCAAAGCATGTCTGGATGATTTTTTATGCAGCCAGTAGATCAGAAGCTTTGGTTTTCTTTGACTGTATGGTAGGCCAATAAACCTTCTGCAGCAACTATTTCCAAGCATGGACGTCCACAGACTAAAATTCGGTGGGGGCAAGAAAAAAATAAATATTTAAGATAAAATATTTTTTATTATTTTGTTAAGTTAAATAAGAGTCTCCTTGGGATTTGACCATAAACATCTATTACATGTTCAATAAAATCTTTCTTTACATTAATTTTTTGTGTACACTCAACATGCACAGTCCACATAACCTATCTTCACTCATTGTAAAATGATGCGATGTTTTTACTTCACAAAGGGTGCTAAACGATTGCTCGATGGTAGAAGTTGTGGCAGGTAAAGCCAGTGCAATTAACATTGCTGATTTAATAGTGGAAAAATTCCATATATTCAATTATTTTACTATAATATCTGAGGTTGCTCCTGGCTGTGATATGAAGCCAATGAGTTTCACTTAAGCAACTTCATAAGATTGAAAGAAGCAAATTAATACAGGAAATAACTTCACATTCCCATGGTTGCTTTCATTTGTTAATAATGTTACGCAATGAGCATCCTTCAACTGCTTTTCTATAATCTGTTTCTACTGCTCGTTTGGCTGGGACTTGAAATATTCTGCTCGCACTCGGGTTATTTCGCTATGATGCTTTGTTGTCAAGTTTCCAATTTTGCTCAGTTTATCAGTAGCTGCCGATGAGTGAAGTTTTTTGCTCCAATAAATCCGGATGAAGCACATTCATGCTTTCTGCTATCGCCGAAATACGATTGGAAAATTTTAGCAATCGTGTCAACAGTGCTCGTCAAGAAATATTGAGTGGAGAGGGAAATTGATGACCTCTTATTGGATGGTATTTTCTTCCCCTCGCCACACGGGTCTAACTGTAGACATGCCTCACCCGCACGAAATGCTGGAATGGACTATAATTCAGATAAGGCAAAAGGTGCAAATACATTTCTCACAATTGCTACACACTTAGTTCTAGCACATGTAAATATAAGTTCAAAGCATGTCTGGATGATTTTTTATGCAGCCAGTAGATCAGAAGCTTTGGTTTTCTTTGACTGTATGGTAGGCCAATAAACCTTCTGCAGCAACTATTTCCAAGCATGGACGTCCACAGACTAAAATTCGGTGGGGGCAAGAAAAAAATAAATATTTAAGATAAAATATTTTTTATTATTTTGTTAAGTTAAATAAGAGTCTCCTTGGGATTTGACCATAAACATCTATTACATGTTCAATAAAATCTTTCTTTACATTAATTTTTTGTGTACACTCAACATGCACAGTCCACATAACCTATCTTCACTCATTGTAAAATGATGCGATGTTTTTACTTCACAAAGGGTGCTAAACGATTGCTCGATGGTAGAAGTTGTGGCAGGTAAAGCCAGTGCAATTAACATTGCTGATTTAATAGTGGAAAAATTCCATATATTCATCTAATATTTCACTCACAATCAGTGCTGCTGGAATATTGTAAAGTTGAATCATATCACATGATGGCTTCAGTTAAAATATTATCAATTTGATAAAAATTGTGAATTTATTTGGCAATCTCAATAAATTATTTTCTATTCCATAGTGTCATTTCACAAGAATGTCATTTAAATAAGTTTAATAAGTTTTTTGTTCATCTGAAAATTGGTTGCACAATGAAGAAAGTATTGAGTCAATGTATGGAAGGAAAATAGCTCTACAATAATATTCTTGAGCTGTATCAGTAGAATAATTTGCTCTAAGCATTTGTTTTTTATGTCTTGGTACAGAGCTTTCACTGTTCACTTAATTTTCAAGATTTTTTGCAACAGAAAGTATTTTGTCAAAAATCATTTCCATACTTTGTCTGTGCTGATGATTTAAAATAATTAGGTTATTATTATGTTATAATGCACTTTTAACAAATCATTTTGAATGTACTGTAAAGACTCAGTTATCAGTTCCAACATTGCAGAGTATCTATTGATTGTCACAATTGATGTTATAAAAACTGAATTTCTGCATGTACAGGAAAGCTGGAATGCTGACTGCCATGTCTAAGAATTGCCGGTTTCAGAAAGATTATCAAGTTTGCTGACTATCTTAACAAAATTATCGGTGAACATTTAAATACTTTTGTGTCCAATGAGTTTCACACTTTAGCCCTCCTATATGAAGTTTCCCGAAAAAATTTAATAATGGCCTTAATGGGACCAACTGTGTTACAGATTTCACTCAAGCCATTTAAGTCGGGGGTGCTGGTGGAGTAGTGGTTAGGACACTGGCTGCTATTTGTCTGCTGCTCAAAAGAGCAGCAGGCAAAGACAGTGTTCCATTCTTTGGAAGGGATGTTAAGCCGTTGGCCCCCTTGGTGCTCTTTATTAATAATAATAATAATTCAACTTTGTTTAAGGGCAATATTTAGACCAACTAGTCCATTCTTACATATAACCATGTATGACAAACACAAACATTGCCCTCGGCTGGATTCGAATCCACGACCTCAGTATCCGTTGGCAGATACTCTAATCACATGTTTACCAAGGCCGGCCGGTTAAGAGTAGACTAATGTCGGAACTTGATTTCCTTCCTCCCTTTTGAGTGTGTTCGGTGTGGAAGGAGATATGGCTATCATAATCCAAGAGGTTGATTAGCCAAAAATACACACACGTGCATGTGCACATGCACACGCACACACACAAAAGCCATTTAAGTCGTGGGCTACGAGGTTAAGACTATGGGAAGAACAATGGACAAACATTGCTTTCGGGTGCAAAGATCTAATTTTTGCTTTCACATTCCCTTCTTTCCCACCCATTGCAGAACATCCATCATATCCCTGACCAATCATATATTCCATGTTCAACTCAAATTGAGAGCATGCTTTTAATATCTCTCTGGATATTCCTTCTGCAATGTGATATGATATTGGAATAAACCCAATAAATTCTTCATAGATACGAGTTTGTCCAGTGATACACTTGGAAACTCTAAACCCTATTGATAAGTGCTCTATTCCCTCAATATCAGTTGTATCATCAGCCAAAATGGAAAACCATTTGGAAGCATTTGCTGCAACAACTAAATCATCTCTCAAAATATACCCACAAATTTCTATTATCTCATTTTGAGTTCTTACAGATGTAAATATACATGAGACAAAGCATACAGGTACATTTTGCTATGTGTACTTATTTGTAAATTGAACATTTATTGGCCATTTTAATGCATTGTTAGGAGTGATATGAATCTTTAAAGTTGTCTTTTTTCCAGGTTGAAACAGGGACATAACCAGCTTCCCAAATGTGAGGGGGGAGGGGAGGCAGCATGTCTGTCAAAAGATCTGGAGGTGCACACCAAAAT
The DNA here is from genome assembly GCA_028673005.1 of Tanypteryx hageni. NCBI lineage: Eukaryota > Metazoa > Arthropoda > Insecta > Odonata > Petaluridae > Tanypteryx > Tanypteryx hageni. Next base: position 70,892,044 of record CM054116.1, on the reverse strand, counting down.
TAAAAAAGGATACAATATTATAATAATATTATTTTTTCTTTTTTTCATTTTAAGAAATGATACACCATAAAATTACAGCTAACCAAACAAATTTTATGTTGTAACTTAATTTGAATTACTTTAGGCAAAGAGATTGTGCTACATTATAGAGACACAGTGGAAACCTGATAATGCAAAATGTTGGAGACTGGCAAAGCCATTTCATGTTAAACGAATTCTTGTGTTATCCAAATTACATGTTAAAAGTTTTGTTACTAAAATTGTCATTATTAGCCTACTTTCCAAAAAATGGAAAGTAGTCTTATGAAATCGCCTTGGTGTCCATGTGTGTGTGTCTCCCTAATATCTTCTTCACGAATAAACGGATTTCAACTAAATTTGGTACATAGAATATACACATATATTAATGATCAAAATGACATATTTGGACCGGATCGACTGAGCATGGGTACCACAATTGCAAAGTTAAACTTTTCGGTAATTATGAATTTGGAAGGAATTGGCCCAAACGATTTCAAGGAAATTTTGTATGTAGTAGGCATGCAACATAAAATAATAAAATAAAGATTTTTTGTATAGATATAGAAACAGGACTGTCACAATACAAGAAAAAAATCTTTTTACAGGTATTTGTGTTGAACTGTCCACAGGGCCAGAGAGATTATTTGCATGGCCTAGTTCGATAGTGAGTGGAGGCGGGTCCTAATTATGTATGTATATATAACTGGTGGCACAATTAAATGACGTTTTTAAGGAAAATGGTAGTTTTTTAATAAAAAATAGTTACTGTTATAATTAATTTTTGGTAGAAACTTGATTATTTAAAAATCTGGTGGTATAAATGTTCATTAATGGAATATAAAACAACACCTTAATGAAATAGATATCAAATGTGTAATTTAGAAATTAATATGATAACATATAGATACACATAACATGACGATCAACTATCACAGATTTGTATAAAATCACTAAATCAAATAGTTTTATTAAATATATGGAAAATATATTTAAAAAATAATTTTTCTCACTCTTTTTGCTGAAAATTCTTGACAGATATCATCAAAATTTAAAGTTTTTGCTATATCATTTTCTATTGATAACATTGCAAGGGAAGTGAATCGCTCTTGACAGTGTGAATAATTTTTTAAAATTAATTAATTTTTTATACATAATTCTAAGTTTTGAAAATGAGCATTCTTTGGATGCAAATGTAACAGGTGTATTGAGTAGTATTCTTAAAGCCATTGTTAAATTTGGGTAAATTTGCAGAAATTTACAATAAAAGTAACTTTTAGGCATGTTTTTTAATTTAATAGAATTAATGAAATCGGAAAAAAGGACAAGGAAGTGGTTTTGACAATGAACATAAGATCATGATGCTCGAATGGCAGAAAAAATTACGTGAAAAATATGTTTGCATTTTGAGAGAGTGTCAGAGAAGAGGATGATAAGCATTCTCTGTGGCTTTTTTCTTACAATCATTCTGAGATTAACAGCACTCTACACCTGGGGTCCTAAACCTTTTGCCGACCATGAGACACATTTAATATAAAAAGTATCTGGGGAGCCAACTAGGAAATATACGAAAGGTAGTATATTACAAATAATACAGTGGAACCCCAACATAAAAACGACATGTGTACCATGAAATGTGTTTGTAAGCTGAATGTTCGTAAGTTGAATTGGTTTTTCCATTAGAAATAGAGTTAATTTTGTTAATGCGTTCCTGAATCATTATCAAAAATCAATTTCCATGTATAAAGAGGGTAAAAAATTGTGCTATCAATATATGAGAATTGAGCCTTGTGCCTTGTCCTAATAAAGCGCAGGGCCCTGTTCCAGGGAACCGATTGGACATGCCTCACGCCAGCCCTGACTGTCCACATCAATTTTAACCAAATTTAATACTTATAATATTCACATATATAAAAAACTATATTAGTATATTTAAACAGAATCAGCCAAATAGGGGTGCCACAATTAGAAATTAAACTCTTTCAGTAATTAAGGATTTGGAATGAGTTGTCTGAATGGATTTCAATTAAATTTTGTATATAAGATTTGCACAACATATCATAATAAAATCAAGATGATTAAATCAAAGCTAAAGAGCAGGGCTACTACAGTAAAAAGTTAAATAATATTTTTTACACATATTTCTAGAGATCTGACCTTATGGATTTTAACCAAATATAGTAGGTATCAGTGGCGGCTTGTAGCTAAAATTAGTGGGGTTGCTTCTCCAGAAAATTTTTAGCCTTTGTTTTAAAATTGTGTAAAAGGAAAAAAAACATGTATAAAAAGAAAATTTATTCAGGAACTTGATAAAATCTTAACAAAAAAAACCAAACTTTTTTACTTACTTTAACTTAAATTGTTACAGTTCAAGCTTGATCTATTCGTTTAAAAATGAAATCCATTCTTCTTGTTTTAATTTGCGCAAAAAGTTCAATAATTTTCTCCTTGATCTCTGGATGACAATTCTCCATTGAAAGTACTGCAAGCACATTTAGTCTTTCCGAATTCATAATGCTTCTTAAAAAAGTTTTTATTCTTTTCAATGTTGAAAAGCAGCGCTCTGCCTCTGATGTAGTCATGGGAATTGTCAAGAGGATTTTTATCAGTTTCGTAATTTCACTAAAAACATCATCTAGATTATTTTCCAAGATAAATTTCAGCAGCTCAATTAATTTGCAATATTCATGAATATCAGTCCTACAAAAGAATACTTTTAGTTCAGTTTCAAGCTTTTCTTTGTCAATCATGGGATAAGCTTCAGTGGTCAGTACTATCTCTTTTGTGGGATGTTCATTCTTAAATCTAGTGAAGCATTTCTTGTTGAACAATTTAGCAGCTACTAAGTGTTTAGTGGAAGAATATCTGTCCATTATATCAACACATATATAGTCACACACTTCCTTAGCTTCTGCCATGAGTGTCTTTGAAGGATTCTCACAGTACTTTGAGTTTCTCAATTCTAAAATAGCAGTTGTGAAATTTGTTATATATTCATTAACTTTAAACACACTAATTTCTCGAGATTGCATTTGGTTGTAAATTATTTCAACATGAGACATAATCTGATGAAAAAGCTCTAACCAAAACTTGAAATTATCATCATTCAGGTATTTTAAAATTCCTGTTGCTTCTGCAATGGTTTGATCTGCATTTGATGTTGACTGAATTTCAGTAAGGCAGTTTTTTAAAGGTTGCAAATTTTCATGAACTCTGTTTATGGTCCGTATGTTGAAATTCCACCTTGTAGAGGATGGATGTGGAATGCTGACGTCCATATGTTTCTTGAGAATGGACACACGTTGTGGTGATCTTGAGAAGAATGTTGGAATAGCCAGAATGTTAGAGAAAAATATTCTTGCGTTTCGTGTAATACTTGCTGCATTTCTCATTATTAAATTAAATTGATGTGCATAACAGTGAATGAAATGTGCATTACTATAAACTGCTTTTATTTTTGCTTGAACTCCTGCTTTTTTGCCTTTCATGACATTTGCACCATCAAATGTCTGAGCTATCAGTTTTTGTCCATTTCCTTGAAGGATTATGTCCAATTGTTCTAAAATACGTTTTGATATGCCATCTGCAGTTTGATTTTCTGGAATAAAGAATCCCCAAAAACGCTCAAATATTTCTTCATTCAATACGTACCGCAGAACAAGGATCATTTGAGTGTGTTCCGAAACATCTGTTGTGTCATCAGCCATGACAGCTACAAAGGAAGCTTTTCTAATTTCCGTCCTTATCTCCTCATGGTATATTTGTAGCAGGCAGTCAAGTATCTCATTCTGAATGGTCTTAGAAACACCTTTGAAGACTGCACTGGTTTCTAAGTGATTCTTCAAATCTGAATCTAATTTAGATGCAAAATTTACTAATCCTCTAAATACCCCTGGATTTACTGAATCGTCTTTTTCATCATGTCCACGTAAGGGAGCTTCAAAGTTTCCACAAAAGTAAATGCAGTCTATTATTTTGGACAAAATTTCACGGTTCTTTTTAACTTTTATATTATGTTCATTGATTGAAAGTCTGTATGCCTCACTAAGTTTCTCCTTAATACTTACGGTTCCTAAAAGTGACAGTGAAACAACATTATCAACGTGCTTCTTTGACTTCTCATGCTTTTCAGTTTTTTCTTTCATTTTGTTTATATTTCTAAAACCATCTTTTGTGCACGGTACATCACCTCCAAACAGCAAACACGGGAAGCAAAACAGTGCATTTTTTACTTCACAGCCGCAAAGCCAACTTTTCCGTTGGTACCATTCAGAATTAAAGCTACGAATATATTTCTTGTTGTTGCTTTTGCCTGGCTGAGATATTAGAATATCAGGTGTTGAACGACCTCTTTTCTTAACTGTAACTTTCTCATGGAGAGATAGCTGTGAAAACTTAAGCTGTTGAAGTTCACTTACAGTCACAGAACTTATTTCTTGGGGATGCAAGGCCATGGTTAAAGTTTTCTGTTAAATAAAAGAACCGAAAAAAAATGAATCAAATAGAATAGCTGGAAGCAGAATAATAATCTAATTCTACACTCTTCTACACTTTATCACATTCAAGAATATGGTACACGGTTTTTAAGCACAACACACGCTGAGTAAAAAAAAACTTCCTTCCACCATTACGCCAGAGCAACAGTGCTCTCTCTACCTGGCAGTCCCGCCTTCCTCCCCACCCCCCTCCTATGTGAGCATGCGCACAACAGTCAAACACCACGTCGCTGGCACTGTGAAGCGCACAGTTCCATACAAAGATTTTTGTATCTTTTTCATAAACTGGGGGATGGCTACTGAAGTACTGACATTAAGCTTAAGAAATATATATTGTACTACAAAAATAAAGAAAGAATTAAAGAAAAAAGGACTCATTATATTAAATGTTATCGATAATATCAAGTGGAAATAGGGGGTGCTGCAGTTCCGCAGTGCCTATGCACGAGCCGCCACTGGTAGGTGTATATATAATCTTCATATAAATAAACAACCAAAATATCATATTTCAAACAGGTTGACTAAACAGAACTACCACAATATCAAGGTTAGAATTTTTCTGTAACTATGAATTAGGAAGGTATTGGCTGAATGGATTTAAAAGAAATTTTGTTTGTAGGGCGAGTATAGAATGGGAAAACAAGATGTTTAGATCAAATCAAAAAAGCAGAGCAAGGGTATCTTACTTGTTTATTTTTAATGATTTTCATAGCTTTAAATAAGCTACTGTGGTTATAGCACTGGATTCAATGCACATTTACCTCTGTGATCAAAGGATTACTTGTTATGTGACTGGAGGATACAGACAGTGTGGTCACAATCAATAGAACTAATAGGGCAGTCAGGCAGTTTGAAACTCATGAGAATTTTGAAACTCGTGACTTTTGTATCTGGTCACATTTGGTCACCGTAATACATACAAACAGTCATAAACAAGTTCCTAAAACACCTTTAAAAGACTTCAATAACCCCTAAATGACTAATGCAGCATAGTGGGCAGTTAATATAAACTATAGTAATGAATTGGTAACCATCATTTAACATAAATAACAATTATGCAAATTGTAGGAAACATAGGATGTACTGTGTAACAAACTCAGGCTGTATTTCATGTGGTTGTACAACTGAGAGTCTTAAAATATGCTTTGGAACATCCCAGTGTAATGTAGAATTTTGCCATTGGTTTCTATGAGGCAGTTCAAAACTTTGAGATACAGAATAGGCTAAAAGTAAGGAATAATTTCAAGCAAAAGAAGTAGAGAGATGTACATGTAAATACATAAGTTCATGAAGTGTTTATACGTATAAAGTTTTTCACAAACACTGCTCATCATTCAATGTTTTGCACAACTGCAATCTTTCTGTTACTGATTGGGAAACTCAGTGGCACAACTCCACCAGTAAATTCTGCATAGCAGCCATGATGGAATCCTTCAGTTCTGAAAGGGTCTGAGGTTTCTTTGCATAAATGGTGTCTTTGGTATAATCCCATAGAAAAAAATCAGTTGGAGTCAAATCTGGGCATCATGGTGTACAATCAATTGGGCCATGCCACTCAATCCTCTGACAGGAGAACTTTCTGTCCAGAAAGTAATGAATGTGGTGAGCATAATGAGTAGGAGTGCCATCTTGCATAATGAAGATTTCCTCCAAATTAATTTGAGATGCAATTGTACAAAAGACTTCTCCAGTCATATATTTATGAGTATACAGTGATGGTATCATGAAAAAAGAATGTCTCTGGAACAAATTCCAGCCCATACACTTCCTCCAGTAATGCTCAACTCCTGCATGATCATGATGTGGGGATTCTTAACTGCATAGTAAATGCAATTGTACCAATTAACATGCCCATTCACCTTGAAAATGGCTTCATCAGCATAAACAATTCAGCCAAATAAAGATGGATCATTATCAACCATGTTCAGGGAGATTTTGCCAAATTCACAGCATCGATTAGGATCGCCATTGCTCAATGCATAAAGCAAGTGTGTATGATAGGGCTTCAATCCTATATCCTTGACAATTCACCAAATGCTGGTCCTAGCAATAATCAGCTCCAGAGAAGCATTTCTTGATGACTTTTTGGGACTTCTTTGAAAAGCAACAAGAATGTGTTCTTTGTCCTTATCAGTTCTAACAGATGCTTCCAGTTTCGCTGAACTTCCATACAAAGATCATAATGTTCTTCTGTATTTGAGGGATTCAACCATAATGCTTCTGGATCTGCAGGAAAATTCATCAGCATACTGAGAAATGATGTACCACTTTACAATTTGAATTTTTTCAGATGTTGGCAACTGCATTCCTTCAGTCAAGGTACAGAAAAAATAAAAATATTGATTAGGATTAGGGAGAAATAATATACTTTATAGCACTAAAGCTATAGCTCTTCAAAGGTTTGTTTGTTTTTATGTATTTATGGTTAATCAATCTCTTGGATTATTATAACCATAACTCCTTACATATCAGACACACTCACAAGGGAGACAGGGAAACTTGGTGCCGGCTAAATTACAAGAAAAGGTACACTTTATTTAAAAGAAAACATACAAAGTTTAAATTTTAAAATTATAAATCTTTTTCTTCTTCTTTGTTCATATCAAAGTCTCGGCATTATGGCTAGACAGAGAATATTGCAAGTTGGATAACATTATTCCGCTCACCAAATTTACCCATTCTGATGAAGTGTTTGTAGCCTGAATTGCCAACAAATCTCTCCCAACTTTTGCCAAAAATGGGTAGGATTTACTGTTTTCTTTCCAGTAAAATAATGAATCACTATCATAGTCCATCACAGATTGTTTTCTGTAATGGTGTATTTTCTCCTGAAGTGTGGACATTTCGTCCATTTTTAAGACGCTTCTTTTAGCAGGTCATTCATTACTTTTTAAAAATAACATATCCAAAAGGTTGTCCTTTTCTGGTTCACTTTTTGTAAATCCAGTATTAGAACAATTAGCTCTTCATCTTTTTCTTCTTGCAGGAATGCATATCCTAAATCTGAAGTGAATTCTTCCAAAAATGCTTTATAATATTCGCTTGGTTTTCTGTGAATAAGACGAGTTTAAATCTTGCATAAAGAAATGTTGCAGCCATAAGGTGGACACTGGTCTATATTTCGACCGTTCTGTTTGTGTTTGTACCTCGGGGGAGGGGATGATCCAAATGACAAAATTTCCTCCACCAGTACCTTATATTTAGCGTACACTATGAGGATTAAAATTAGACAAATAATTTAATAAGAACATATCAAACTTTCATTGGTCAATATATTGTCTGACAATTAAAAATTTTTGAATCGTTTTTTCGAATTTTAATCGAATCTTGAAGCTTTACAGAGCCCTAATATAGACATAAATGCATATGGAAGAGTAAAAGTAAATATGGTATATTAGCAGCAACTAGATGTTGAGGTAAGGAAACCCAGTGGACACTTACCAATAGGAGATCCACTTGGGTGTCAGAGACACACATTTACACATGTAGTTGGGAGCTTTTGGGGTATTCCCTTCATCAGCACAAGAGAGATACAACTGATGGCATTGACACTGGGTGGAGGTATGGGGGTTGAAGGATAGTATGAAGAGGTCAGAGACTGGAGGATGCAGAGTGGGTATGGGGATGGAGGAAAAGGAATGAAATACTAGCAAAGGTTGAGATTGGGGGAGAAAAAGAGAAGCATTATCAGGAAGAGCACAGATGGCCCTCACCATGAAGCAATTGTTGAACTTCGAATTGCCTTCATTTGCATGAATGGCCACCATAACAGCATTAGTTCTAAATGACCTCTGCCTGTGGTTGTTAATGCAAATGAACACAATTTGAAGTTCAAAGATTGTTTCATGGTGAGGGCCAAGCTCTCCCCAATAATGCTTCTGCTCCCCAACTCCATCAGTGGGAACTCATTCACAACCACCTTATAAACTCTATCTCTCCCTCTGGTCTTAATCTTTGCTAGTATTTCATTCCTATTCTTCTATCCCCCATCCCCTATGCATCCTCAAGTCCCTGACCTCTTCAACTACCCTTCCACCCTCATACCTCCACCCAGTGTCACTGCCATCAGTTATCTCTCTCTTGTGCCTATGATGGGGCCACTGCAAAAGCTCCAATCTACATGTGTAAATGTGTCTCTCTGATGCCCGAGCAGAACTCCTATTGGTAGATGTCCACTGGGCTTCCTTACCTCAACATCTATTCTGTATTATGTTATACTTATTATTTATCTATGATTATTTTTTTATCTTCAGGAAGGTGGTTTTTGATGAAAATGAGAACATATTGGTAAATTTTTTTATACTTATATTTTTTACATTTATATTTTTTATATTTATATTTTATATATATTTATATTTTCATGAACAAAATATTTGTTGGTACTTTAAAATATTGTCAGATCATAACAGACTAAAACATAATCACTGATCATTTTTTAAGATTTATTTTATTTATAGGTTGCATCTATAATTACAGTCTACATTAAACATGATGGTAATTATAAAAACAATATTTTTCTCATTGACAAAGAAAAATTTTGCACAAATTTTAGATGTGATCATGATTTCATATTTTTTATGCACATAACTTATGTGCATAAAAATGTGACATAACTCATATTGTCCTCTTCTTTACACAAACTCAGGCAAGTGAGCCTCCCATTTTGAAGCCTAATATCATCAGACACCAAAAACTTTTGTCTTTACTTGCTATTTCAAAATTTTTTAGGACTGGTTGACTGCTTGGGCCTATTTATTTTGTTTGGTTTCTTTCTTGCTTTGGTAAATAGCACTTTTGTAATCGCAGGCTTGAATTACAGAACTGAAATATTTTCAAAGAACTCACAATATACGTGACATAGAAATTCATTAGTGTCATCTCAAGCTTAACAAAAAGTCTTTGCCACCACTTTGATCTTCTGCCTTTATCATAGAATGATCTTCGCATGTCCCCTTTGTCAATTCCTCCCTTTTGCTTGTTGTAGTCACCCACTATTGTTGGTGCTCTTACTTCTAGTTTGGATCCATCCTTCTGTCCTTCTGTGTATGTTTCATTGCCATGATAATTAGACAAAAGGTAAACACAGTGATTGTCCCTCCATTTGAAAACTGAAGTGCCATCATCAGTGATTCCAAAACCAAATTCTCCACATTCCAAATCATTGTCCTTTGAAAGCTAAATCTCTATGGTTAGATCTTACTGTGCCACATGCATAAATTTAATTTGGTTTCAAATACTCAAAGAGTTATACCGATGAGAAAAAATTTTCCATTACTACTACATGGTTTTTCCCTTTCAAAGATCTTGTATATTTTTCTACCACACTACCACCTGATCCAAACCTTTTTTTGAGCTCTCCTAGCTAAGAATTTTTCCCTGGTAAATTCATGCACATTGTCTGATTGGCACCATAATTTCTAGCCTCTCTCTATTGGATTCTTTGATTGTATTGTTTCAATGAATATCAGCCTTTGAACAAAACTATGCTTTTGTTAATGATTTGGAATTCCTCAGGTTACCTAATAACTGAAAATTTTTATTCAAAGAATTCATAAATTGTCTTATACAGTTGATCATTATTAACTGAAGAAATAGCAAGGTTATTAACATATATGATAGTTAATATCTCCAGGTATCTATTCCTCATCATCTTTTGAGGCACAACATTTATGGCAAAATTTAAATTCTTTGACTAATAATTCCTTATTTGGGGAAGGTGATGGTAGCCAAACAAAAACTGCAAACCCAAAACACAGAATTCTTCTATAGTTAATTAATATTTCTCTAGGCATTTGAAGTTGTTTATTAAAACAGATGAAGTGAAATACACTATCTAAATGCTGGAAGACAATATTAGGTTCAAAAAAGAAAAGTACAAATGATAGCTGTTGCTGGTTATATTGTTTTGGAAGATGTTCCATGAAAGCAAAGACTGGAGATGTCAAGAAGAGCTGGGCAGATAGAAAATGTTGGTGAAATCTACCCAGGAAGAAGAAGAAGGCATTTAATCTCTACAACAAACGAAGCATCCAAGTGTCACTAGGTGGAGCGTGGTGGCCAATCAATGTGGTGAGAGGAAGTATACTGTCCCTAAGCCAGAGGTTCCCAACATGGTACTTGCGAGCACTGTTCTGCTCTTTTACAACACATACTTAAAATCCCCTTTCCAAGCACCAGTAATTTAATTTGTTCGTTTACTTTCTTTCTAAACATAATAAAGAACATTCGTAATGACTTGGAAGTAATTTTGATTTTATTTATGATCATTCCTAATTTTTCCAAGTATATTGATATTCTAACAAGTGAGGGAAGAATTTAAGAGCAAATTAAGGCGCTTCTTTTCAGTGAATGCTATCTTTCCAGCGAAGTAAAGAATGCAGATGCGATTTACTGCTGGTTGCCTACATTTGTAGCAGCCAGTACTTTTTAGCGATTTTTTCCGATTATTCCCCAATAACTAATTTTAGAGCCACGTAATTTTTACCGTATTTAGCTCTCATAGACAACAGTATATTCTGAAAATATGGCTTTTTCAAGTTACAGGATTCCAGCGATATTTCCCGTACAGACGTACGGACAGACAAAGCGCCTATTTTTTAGAAAAAACTCGAAAAATAACTTGGTGCTAAACCTTTTGAAAAGATTAGGAAGAAATCTTTCTATTTTGTGGGTTGTTCTTTTTTGGTTTTGTTATATATTCTTTTGGAAATTGCTCATTCATCTTCATACGTTAAAATTAATGGATTCAAACTTGCGAAGGAATACAAGTGGTTTCTAGCACCAATGCGAATGTAGAAGAGCTTTTTTCCTATTTATATACAGCCTAAGAAGGAATAGGAATTAATTAATTTTCGTATCTAAAATATCGCTCTAAAACTGATGAAGTTTATATAACTGAAGCTATGACTTGCAGTGGTGGAAAGTGATAAATGCTGGACATTTCCATAAGAATTTCCTTTATGTTGACTTATGACCTCGATTGCCGCATGTGTCACGGATCTACTCTTCGAGGCTTTTCCGAGAGCCATTGCCAAGGTCATGGACGCGTACGATGCCGAACCAAGCCTCCATTATAAGTTCTTAGCCAATTATGAATATATTTTACGAGGACTTACACTTGCAAGAAATAACTCGTAATTGAAGTTTGTAAGAACTTAATCATTGCTGATCAAGCAACGAGACTAGCAGAAAAACAAAATCAAATTCTGAATTACATTTGACTTGAAATTAGGAAAATTTTAAATGATTTAGGTTGGCCTTAAATAATTAAAGCAAAGGAGCTTGCTGAGACATCATTCAACTATCTATTGAAGAGAGCCCTTTGTATTCCATTAATTTATTACAATTATTTGTTTGGATAGGATTGTATATTTTGTTGCGTGTTATTTTGATCAATTTTATTTCATTTAAAAGCTGACCTCAGATGTCGATCATAAACTTTAAAATTTAACTTTTATTATATATGAGTGTAAAAAATCATAAAACAACATTACTTACATTAAAATTCTCGATTTAAATTTCAGCTCATATTAATTATTGTAAGAGATACACGGTTTGATTTATAATCATGCCAACTTGTTCTTAACGAAACAATTTTAAACGGAAAGGTATGGAAGGAAGACTGACTCCAGTGCTGGAAGTCTTGGAGATTTTTTTTGAGGTGGAGGAGGTCATCCAGGTGAGGTTTGAGGAAGACTGGAAACTTGTCACATGACATCTATTGGTGGCGTCGGCTAGTCGGGCCGGATTGTGATGTAATAGCCTTCAATGGACGCCGCGAAGGCGTCAAGTGAGGCTCATCGTTGGATCTTTCATTTTTTGCCAATTCCCTCCTGGCATTTAATTTTATGAGAATGGTCATCATGCCCTTCATCTTTCAGGCGGATTATGATCAAGATCTTAGGCTTAAGATGCCATTGTGTCAGCAGCCTGCGGGAAAAAAAACTCACAAAGATTCGAAGAACTGATATTTGATGATCGGAGAAAAAAAAAACAAATTAAAGTGCTTCTGAGATGATTTAGCATTGGATGTACGATTAGATTACGGCAGTGTTAATAAATCCGGTTGGATAGATATAACTAAAATGGCATTTACTTTTTACTTGTTTTTTTTACATGTTATGCATCGACTTATTGACAATAATTTATACTATAAAAATCACATTATAAAACTGAAATCGATTTATAGCTACCCTATAATCGTAACCAGAAAACGGTATACAGGCATACCTCGGTTAACGAAGCCTCTGACAACAAAGCTCCTTTATAACGAAGTCCGTCCACCCCTTATTAAAGCGTTTATAAACCACTTTGTTGTATCACTGTTCGTGTCGGAGTACATACAGTTTTTGGGAATGCGTCATAAAAATGATTCACAACCAGGCTTACGTCACCGTATGCGTGCACGGGTGGGTAGGAATGTTCCATTTGCAGCCCTGAAGTGATAAGTGAAAGGATGCCTTTCAGTAACATTCATTTAAAAGTTTTATTTGTTCTTTATTCAGTGTAATAGAATTTAGTTTAGCTTGAAAACTATCGATAGAAATATTTTATTCAACTATTATCAGTAGAGGATTTGGAAATTTGCACCCCTAGGCCAATTATTTTTCCGTCCACTTTCTAGCACTTTTTTCTAAAGAAAATCGCTCATATATATGGTTTGTCTGCACATTCGTCCGTCTGCGGATCATAATAGTTTAATTCATCAAAAGTCTGCGTATTAATACTTTTTTATCCTGTTTTTATTGCCGCCCCGTAATCTCGCCGCCCCTAGGCCATTGCCTGCTTTGACCTTATTACAAATCCGCTATTGATTATCATAAATAGTGAATAACAGTGGCGTACCGGACACCCCCACAACCTCCACGCGGCGGGCGGGGGGGGGAGAGGAGGACGCATGGTCAAAAAGGGCCCAATTTTTTTGTGAGGGCTTTAAATTTTTTCCGGTACTACAAATTTGTTTTGGCGAGGGGCCTACACATTTTACAGTGCACCACTGCTGAATGCGCTAGAATTTTATTGTTTTTCTCGCGAATTTCAGCACTCGGCACCAATGTATAGTGGGTTTAAAGCAAAAGAACATTAGAACGCAACCCACTGATTAATGGGACACGTCCCGAGTATATTTTATATTGACGAAAATCTAACTGGTGCTTGTAAAAACCCATAATAGTAAAACCATAATATAGTAACTTGACACACTGTGATTTCCGTTTCCACCGCGTCCGTTACGTTTATATACAACTCGACAAAATTCTCCTTTCGAAAAAATTGATATATAAATATCAAAATATTAGGGGGCGAAGGGGTCTACTGGCCCGAGCTTCTAAATGGCGCGGTTATTAGTAAGCGCATTTATAATTTATTTATGAAACTGGTTTTTATTTTACCGTTGAATTGACATTTTTTGCTAAGAATGAGTCAATAAAAGCAAATTGCGAGTTGCGATTAACACTTGCATAATCTCCGCAGAATTACATTTAGAAGATTAACAAAATAATCTATGGAGAACTAGTGTATTATGCATTACCCAATGATTTAACATCTTATAATTACTAAGAATTCAGGTATCATTACATCAAAGGGGCAATCGTCATTAACACAACTCTGTTAGTTAAATTAAAATATTAAAAAATGAATTATCGTGCTCTCTTTATGGCCGGAATCCAATAGATAAAGAAAATAAAGTTAGTAATAATAAAATAATAATAAATAAATAATAGAACGCGAGGAAACCAAGTGTACATTTTGGGTGGAAACGAAGCTGACGTCTTCAGCGACAATTATTGATTTTATGAACAATGATCGGTGAATTACCACTTAGAACGGTTATTATTTATATGATATTCGCATCTAGTTTCTCGAACCGTTTTATGCCAAAGTAATTATCTGGGAATCAATTATATTTATTAGAAGATTTTTACACCAAAGGAATATTAACTAGGGAACGATGTCAGTAGAATTACAGATAAATTTTTTCGTCTTTCAAAAAGTAAAATATTATTTAACGTCTTCAAAAAAAATTATCATTGCCAATAAAAAATCAAGTGAGGTGGTAGAGGCGGGATGGAGAAACAGCGCGAGGTTTTTATTTTATTGATTTTTAAATGGGCAAAATATAGCGCTATTGTTTTCTTAGCGTATAGCGGCAGAATCATGAGGAAGGAGGAGATTCTAGATGACCCCCTTGGGCTCGCACGTGCGGGCGGGATGGCCATATATGGCGAAGAGGTAAGCAAATTGCTTGTAAGAGGGGTTTCATATATTGCAGGAGCATAGCGAAAGTTGGAAACGGATTGTTGACGGAGTTCTTTGTCAGCTGAGCGCTATGCTCGTCGCTCATCTTATTAGTTCCCATTTGTCATGAATTAGTAATTGTCACATATTATTATACATCTTTTTGAGTCTTCATTTTACAATTTAATGCTTAAAGGACATTCTTGATTTATTCAAATGAGATTTTCTAAAATATTGCTTTAAACGAATATCCCAAACAGAATATAATGATTGAAAATCATCGGTCATCGTATAGAAATATATAATTAATTATTAGATACCTTTATAGTTATATTTCCAGAATGGAACTGTATCGAAAAAAGAACTATTATGGTAATTTTATTTACGGTTGAAATTCAGCTGCGATATAATTTTTGATTAAATATTAAGCCAAGTAAATTTACTATTAGTCCTTACGTATGAAAATGAAGGGAATTGCAGTTGGTCCTAACGTTATGGCCTAGTTTTTCAAGTGATGTGACATTTGATTTTAGATGTTACACCTTTCTGTATTCATCTACATCTACATGATACCCTGCAAGTCACCTTTTTGGTGTATGGTAGGGGGTACAGTGCCCCAAAGGTTCCTAGTTTTCCTACGTTATCTTTTCCAATTATGTTCTCTTATCGTCCTAGGGAAAAACGATCCTCTATATCGCTCCGTTTTACAGTCGATCTCGCGAATCTTATCCTCACTGCCCTGCCTTCCGAGATACGTCGGGCTTCTGATAAGCCCTACTACCTCATTCGCTAGTCCCTCCGACGTAAATTTTTTCAGTAGTTTAAATCTAGCCTGCAGCCTACGTTCCTCTAACGATGTCCATTTCAGATTTTCTATTAATGATGTTACGCTTTGTTTACTATCGTAATTTCACTTTACAAATCTGGCTGCCCTGCGCTGAACCTTTTCTATCTCGTTAGTGAGTCCCTTTCCGTAGGGATCCCACACAGCTGACGCATATTCGACCTGCGGTCGAACCAATGATAAATAACATAATTCTTTCACTTTTTCGGAGCTATTTCGAGCTATTCTCCCTATAAAGGTCAGCTTTATGTTAGCGGCACCTATCAATCGGCGAATGTGGGTGTCCCACGAGAGATCACGATGGATCGTGACTCCAAGATATTTAATCGAGTCTGAAACTGGAATCTCTACTCCGTCCAACGAATAATTAGCATCCAACGAGATATTCTTGGTTCTCCAGAAATTGATGACGCAGTTTTTATTTTGATTGGTCGCTAACTACCATTTCTTACACCATGCAGAAATAGTTTCTAGGTCATTTTGGAGATACTGGTGGTCTTCCGGATTGCTAATTTCTCTATAGATGACGGTGTCGTCCGCGAAAAGCCTAATTTTACTTCTGACTACTGAGCTGATATCGTTTATATAAATTAGAAATAATAACGGACCAATTACACTACCCTGTAGAAGGCCAGAGACAACCTCCATTAAGCTCGAGGATTTCCCATTTATAACAACCTTCTGCTTCCTATGATTTAAAAATTCGCGGATCCAACTAACAATTTTGGAATTAACGCCTAAGGTTTCTAATTTCGTTTTTAACTTCCTGTGAGGTACCTTATCAAAGGCTTTCCTAAAATCCCTATTATTTTCTCCGCTTCTCAGTATACAATTCACAAAAAGACCCAGCTGAGTATCACAAGACCTACCTTTCCTGAAGCCGTGTTGACAATCATCTAACAATGAATTACTGTCAAGAAATCACATTATGTTGCTAACGAGTATATGTTCGAGAATCTTGCACGATATGGAAGTTGAGGAAATAGGCCTGTAATTTTCTGGGTCTCCTTATGAATTTGGGTAACGTGCGCTAACTTCCAGTCGTTAGGGACCTCTCCGCGGGAAATGAATTTCTCGAATATTATCCGAAGAAAAGGTGTTATTTCTTTTAAAACGCGAGCAGAAATTTGTTCGGGGACAGTAGCTTTGTTATGTCTGATGGAACTTAATTGCCATGCTATTCCCACAAGCACTGCCACGACTGTTTTGCATCGCATCAAAATTGGAATCGCGACCCGTCGCACCCTTTACGGTACATTCTATCAATGACCTATTGCGAAATTGGTGCTGCATGTTACCATGAATTTCCTCCTTATCTCTCGTATTACGTGCATTTACCTCACGCTCGGAGTATATTCTATCGTGATTCTTATTTTCTACGAACGCATCAATTATCCCCTTACCCAAAACTGACCTACTCGCTGCCTTACTCTCTAGCTTGTTCCATATGAACAAAATCTTAAATATAGGCCTTTTGCGAGCATAGCAAATATATTATAGAAGATTGGAAAGAATCGTCCGCATTAACGGCTTAGATTTAGTCTTACAGCCTATTACAAATATAGTTGAGCTGAATGACACGATGAAAGGTAATCTATACCTACGTTCAAAACGAAGTGACATGCGTTCATTACTTAGTAGCTGCAACTTTCTCGTATCGGAGATCGTCATGATGTGTCACATGGGAAATGCTCCATTACGCATTGATTTCTCTTGCCAATTCACGAAGGCGCGCCTGTTCATAGAAAATTTCGTCACAGAGATATATGACGTTGAAAGAATCGTTAGTATTGGAAAGACCATTTACATGAGGGAATTCTCTCCCCACCTTCGAGTAAGTTTCTTTTATTGTCGTCACTCTCTTTACTTCTCCTAATGCAATAGTCCAAATAGGACAAAATAGGACAAACAACTTATCATTCTGCATCCTAAAATTATTAGTTCGTATTTAGTGCCCAATGTTCCAAATTAAAAAATCGATCACAATTATTTGAGATTGGCCCTACCAATACTAAAAGCTATATTTTTTAAACAACTTCATGGATCTTCACTGTATCATGCGGATACAGTTCATGCACCATAAATCAATTACGAAATTAAACGTATTTTCATCATATCAATAAAATATATCAATCGAAGATCTTATGCCTAATGATACTCATCTTTGAGGTTTAAACCGATTAACACAAATGTTATATTTAAGTTCTTGATATTGTAGTTATATTAGAGAAAATTTTTATAAAATTGAAATTATTAGCGATGAAAAAATAGGAAAACGCCATTTTCGGGGATGGATCTAATGATATCATTGTGTATATTTTCTACTGAAGGACATTAAAAATTCAAATACATACGTAAAATATGTTTCCAAATATTTAGCTAAGTATTACATTTTATGTATGGTATTTTAAAATTTCTTATAAAAAGATGTTAAATTGTAATGGCTAATTAAGAACTTTGAAAGAATCTTTGTACAAGAGCACAACGTATAATAATAATTTAATAAAATTTACATTGCTGAAGGAACAACTGTCCAAGTTTAAAAAATAAAAAAACTCGAAGGACATGTTTTTGATCTTATGCAGTGAAGTATATAAAAAAACGAAAGAATTATTTAGATGCTATTAAAGGAAATTATGGCCCGAATAAAAGAATGAAATTGTTACACTCAAACGCATCGGTAGTATGTTGCAATTAATGAGCCACTATACACATTAGCAAAGTTAGCATGTAAAATTATCCTTACGAATAACGGTTTGGCATACTGCATGGAAGCACGTCAGCATGCTGGACACAAATTAACGCAACCATAGACTGAGTCTAGACATTATATGCATAATCAACCATATTCTTTGATAGAGCATTTTAAAACCATACTGCATTAATTTCACACATAACACCATAAATGTATTTTACATATGCGTAGCGATAATTCACACCTTTGATTTCCGCTATCATTATTAACCTTTTTAATTTATGTTTTAACGAGATTTATTTGTATTGTAGAATTCAGATTTTTGCCTCAACCGAAAACCTCCGAGTAATGTCATATTGAAAAATCCATATTGGAAAGACCCTCCGTTTAAAAAATGTTAGCTTTTCCAATTTGCATTCTACGCCGAATTCACCCAAATGCATAACGCCGCACTACAACAATCAATTCCGGAAAAAAAAACCACCATCCTATTAATTCATTTACGCAACGATCTTCGCTGCAGATCCACATTTAGCGGTAACGAGAATTTTGAGGCCGCCGATTGGTCATTCAGCATTCCCGCCGCGGAATCGTGGGTGTTACGGGAACAGAGGAAAGGAGTAAGAGGGGGGGAAGATGGGGAGGTCGAAGCCGTGGGAGAATGCGGATGGGCCAATGGAGAGGAGGAGGGGGAAAAGGCAAGAAAGTTATCGACGGGGACGACGTGGGGTGGAAGGGGGAAAAAGGAGATTTTTCGAGGAGTGGGGCAAGCCGAAGGAGCAAGAGTGTTACAAGTCACGGGAACCGCGTGCTTCGCGTTCCATTCCCGCATTCCTGGCGTTCCATCATCCACCTTGGGACCACCCCACCCCATCCTCAGCATCCTGCACTCCGGTTCCCCCATCTCCCGAGCCAAGGTCGGAGTTTACTCTCTTTCACGGACCCAAGGCCGAAGGCGAAAAAAGGGGAAGTGCCCGGCGACGATGTGGCACCACCATCCGCTTAGCGCCCCCCTCATCCGATCTCACTCTCTCTCTCTCTCCTTTAAAGAGAAAAGAAAAAGAAAAGTCACCCTTTAAAATGCTAACCTCTTCCTCCATCTCTATTCCAGTTTCTTCTTCCCCATTCCAATGCCTAGGCATTACATCTCTCACTCTTCCCACCCGCTCATTCCGGGTCGATCAGTCGCGCCCGACCCCAGGCGATGCTATAAGACGGTTCGCATTTCTCACCCACGAGCCGAGGGATCGCGTACTGGTTTTCTATGGAATTGCGGCCGTAGATGCTCATATTAATATTAATGCTCATATTAATTGCAGCGATTGATTCTTATGCCGCGAGGTAAGCAGCCTCGCTCGACGGTTCTCCGACGGTGTTTTCTCTAAGAAGTTTGAAAAAAAAATCGGATACGTGTGTCGGTGTTGAATGATCACTTGACCGGTGTAATGCCACTCTCTTCGTGAGTTTGCGTATGCATACGAATATGTATATGTATCTCTCTCTGATGTTTGGTAAAACGTTACCAGAAATGTCGTCTGTCCCTCGTTGTAACATCCACGTTCCCAGCCGGTTGAATAATGCTCAGTTACATGGGGTATTTTCAAATTATTTACATGTGGTTAATACCTTTAGGTGATATGAGGATTTTCTTTTTGCTAAAAGCTACTCTATCTACTAACTAATACTAATTTATATTTACTAACAATATTATGTACATATGTATAAATGTGTGCGTATATATACGTACGTATATATGTACATATATATATATACATATATATATATATATATATATATATATATATATATATATATATATACATATATATATGTATTATGTATACATATATTTCCATATAGTCAAAGAATACAGTTTTTTGGAAGGGTAAATTTTTTGGCCGTTGTAAATTTCTGATCCGCGTTCCACAGCGTACTTAACTGTTTTTGTTTTTATATCCGAATTAGAATTCCCTAACCTCACACCATTGTTGCGTAAGCAGTACGGGTTGAGGGGTATTTCCCCTTCTGGGATGCCCTGGGAGAAATTGCTCCGCTCAACTTTGCCTAGTCACTCCACTGGATTTTTTATGTTAACAAATTACAGTAAAATTAAAGAAGCGAGATAGTAATTGGACCAAAAATAACTATTCAGTGAAAAGATGAAAACATATGGGTCAAAATTTGTTTTAAATGACCTATTTAAGGAAAACATCTTCTATCGTAGGTAAAAGTTCTTTTTTCTTCTGAAAACCTTTTGCCTCAGATGCTTTCCCTTTGGAGGGAATTTTTTTTTCGAAATACCTTCAGAATATAAGGACCCAATAATGTCTGCTATAACACTTTAGTGATACGATATTTTTAGCACAGTTTTATGGCTCGCGGAAGTTATGAAAGTGTAGTTAGCCCCCAAAAAAACACCGTCCAGACGAAAAAAATGAGTCTCCCGACGAAAATTTAACATTTCTTTTTGTATATTCCATAAAACTACCGATGCAGCGCTAAAGCTGTAGACGTTTTAAATCACGGCGAAATTGCAATCCGAGCGACACCTTTAAGCGTTGACGGCGATAACTCGAATTCAACTACCTCCAGAGTCGCGTGCTTACGCGATGACTAAGGCCGTGGCTGAGCGAGTCCTCCGTTTTTTTCGGCTCTCCCAAGGCCGGAGTTCTTTTCGTGCAAATAAATATCTGCGGGAATTATGTTCCTAACCAAACGTCGCCGTAGCAGACATTCCGATGGAGTTTAAAATATGAAATAATCTCGAGACGTTTTTTTTTTCATTCCAGTTGTCCACGGGATTCCGGGGACATTTTGAAACGGTCGCCTGATTGGGTGAGCTGGAGTTATAAAAGCCTGATTGAGACACATTGCATATGTGCAATAAAATGTAAAGGCGGACGCAAAAGTTGACGGATGTAATTTTATTCGTTTCGTTCGCAGTGATGCTTTATATTTTCAATAAACTTGGGAGGGTTGGAAAAATTCACGCACATGCGTGTTTAACGTATAACGTCCAATCGGGAAAATTGTGGACATATAATTTTTTATTTTTAACCTTAAAGAAATTGCTAATTTCCATTGAATTTTGTCGCATTTACACATTGTCATTTAAAATAATTAATTTACAGATTAAAATAGTTCCTTATATTTTTTCAAACGTTCAGTATAATTTACTAAAAGATTGGAAAGGTGTACTACTCCATGTCGGAGTACACAGAGCTTCCAAACGCGTTCTTTGAGATTTCAGAATGTTCTCAATATTTTTCGTTCAGATTAGTATTTAACGCGAAGCTAGCGAGATACGTTGTAAAATACATGTAGGTCTTCATGTAAAATAGTCGTAATTATTGTCCGATTTTTGTTAAAATTGGAATCGGCCGACCAATTTTAGTAAAACTCCCCAATACCAAATTTAATCAAAATAAGTCCTGCGGTTCCCGTGTTGAAACAGGAACAATGTAAACTACATGTAGATCGTCATGTAAAGTGGTTGTAATTGTTGTCCGATTTTAACCAAAACTGGAATCGGTAGTCCAATTTTAGCATAACTCCCCAATACCAAATTTCATCGAAATATTTCTAGCAGTATCCGAGTTTTAACATGCGGTCGGACGGACGGAAACTACCTCCCCTATATGCGTTCACTTCGTGCAAAAAACGCATAATAAATACATAACTCATACTTGATAAATTGTATTTTTTTAATAATATTACATTAATATTTCTATTATCTCAGAAAATATTTATCTAATAGTTGCAGTTTGAGTACATCAATAATCTTATGAATAGAAATAACCTTATCAGGCGTGACTGTGGAAGTGATTAATATTATTCATAATAAGAACAAAAATCGTACTTTCCCATTGGTAATGATAATTCCATTGGTGATGATATTTTTTTAGACGTTAAATATAATGCTCAGTACGATTTTTACTTTCTCCATACTTAGTATAGGGAGAGTATTGTTATCATGAAAAAAATCGATTTCGAGATTTCAACGGAAATACACGTTTTGAGGTCCCCTGAACATGTTTTGACCATTTTATCGATGATGTCTGTGTGTGTGTGTGTGTGTGTGTGTGTGTGTGTATGCGCCAGCTTTTTATGGGTGCTAAAACTCAATAACTATTAATCAGGTCAATGTGAAATTATATATTTAACATTTTTATGAAAGTCACAAGAACTGATTAGTTTTTGGTAAAAATCGGTCTGCCGGAAGTGGGTGTTTACTCTTGTCACTTATCCGTTATTTTAAATTTCTCTATGACAAACTGTTCAAGAGATAAAAGGGGGGACGGACGGACGGACAGACGGACGGACGGGCAGTCGGACGGACAGAAATTGAGTAATTTCGTATACTCGTATATACAGATAGTCCAGGGCAGCACGGTATTTTTCATATGATTTCAGCACCGCCTATATGCATTATTTTTAAAAACATAGGACTACATTACTAGCCGAAATTTTTGTTTTGAACCATATAAACCAAAAATTTTAATGATCGTTCGAGTTTTTTTTTATAATTCCAAATGTGCTCCTGTGTTCAAGCGTATTATTTTCTCGCACCACCGAACATAGCTGGACCAGGAAATGATTCCAAAATAAATTTATTCAAGTACGGTGAAATACGAAAGACATTTTTCCAATTATTGAAATTAAAATCGCCACCAATAATTTATCACAATGCGAGAATTATTTTGACGAGAAGAAGACAAGCCGATGAATTTCGTCTGACCGGAAAAGAAAAAAGAATAAAATGGGACATTCCCCGACGGAATTTCGTCTCGAAACTACTGACAAAATGCATTTATGATATCTGCCCGACGACCGAGGACACCTGGATTATTTATTTTTGCGTTTTACATTGTGTGGGGTCTCCCAAAATGCTGTACAGTACACGAAGACTGATATACGTCCATCGGGAAGGTACAGGGGGAGGGGGTGGCGGCTGCATTCTTAAGCACTTTATCATGTCTCCCTTGCGGAGGTTTGATATTGGATGGCGTCATCGGATGCCATATAGGAGGCGCGAGAAAGAGATCGAGGGCCTAAAAGAGGAAAGAAAGAGACAGACATGAGTGTATGGAAGGAGTGAGGGGAGCTATGCGATTGAGGGTCAAGGAGGATTTTTCTCTCTCTCTCTCTTTCGCGTCCGGCAGAGGGACATTGGCGTGGGAAGGACGTAAGGACGAAGGTTAGGTGCGGCTCCCTGCATGTGGGGCCGTAAAATGACTTTTCGGTTCTCTCACGATATTCTCCGCCGACTCCGTCGCCCGGAGAAGAAAATTATTGGCTCTAGTAAATGGAGAGACGGTTTGTGGTGGATAAATCGGGCGTCTGTTAAGTCCGTACTCTCGGGCGTTTTAATTCTCTCGGCGTCGAAAGAAAAAGTTTTATGTCGTATCGAAATCCGGTCTAGTATTTTTTGTTATGGTTGCTACGCATGTGATTGGATTTATCTCTTTGCTCCGGATATTCATAATCTAACGTTGAAGCATATCTTGATTGATGCTTAGGTATTTATCACTTTACTGGATGTCGAGCTCCGAAACTTACCGGAACCTTTGCATCTAATGAGCTCACGTTAACGATATAGGGCTACACAATTTACGATGTAATTATGAATAAATTATAAAAATTAGTCAAAAAACTTAAAACTCGAGGAAATTTTTAAACATTGATTGATTAAGTAGATAGATTGATTTAATTATATAGTTCTAAGGTAGACTTATTTGTATAAAAATAAAAAATATAACAAACACTTTCACAATTTTTCCAATAATGCTCGCATTCCTTTAATATAATATTTATTTTTACACAACTAAGTTTATAATTGAGTTCCAACATAATCGGTTAAATACGAAGGTAAACCGTTAATGTAATGTTCCAGATTTCCAGTTTAAACTCAAAAACATCAAGAAAATATTATAAGCTCCATTTGGTCGGTCTTGATAACTGTAATTTTAATTTATAAGATTTATACCGATTACACTGAGAAATTTCCGAAAAATTCTCAAATACTTTTACTCTAAATTTGCCTAACTTAGACTTGACTGTTGGTTTAGAAGTAGTAAACCTTGGAGAGTTGCACTTGGTCTAATAAATGGTCAAATGTCTCCACAAGTAATATAAAAGTTATATTTACGGACTGTAACATTTGGATGGTAAAAATTCTTTCGTCTGTAGTACAACAGTCGATACCCTTATAACTTTTATCGAGAGGCAATGGTATTTGACTTGTCTGACGATGACTGACACTTAGATATACGAATGCATCCAGATGGTGATATTATACAACTGTATTATTTCCCAAATTCACTTAGAGATAGAAACATCTTTAATGCTATCGCTTCTTTATTAGATATGTTTTCCAATATAAGGCAGGCAGTTATCCTAAAGACGCGTGCAGCAGCATCGGTTGACTCAGAGCTATATTTTTTTCTAGCAATTACATTAATATGTAAGATTATTTCTGGAACCTTTATCCCACCTATTTTCCATAACAAAACCACTAAATCTCATTGACTGCTAATAAGATTGGATGGGATATTTCTGGGTCTATACGAATAAAATTTAAATTAGCAGAAAATGATATCTTGAAATAGTTATAATTACATGTGCTTAATTTGAGAAAATCAAATTAGAACATGTAGTCATTCAAATTTTAAGATATCTTTTCCCAACTTTAGTTTAGACCGTACGAGAAATTTTTTATTGATGTTTTACTTAAAAAAAGAGATGGAAAATGTCGCGTTTCATCAACAGTGGAAAAAATTCGAGAAAAGGTTGCATTTAACTATTAAACTACATTTAAATGAAGAATAATTATAGGTAGGCTTGGTAGGATTCGATTTAAATCGAAAAACTTCGATAAACGACGATTTTTTAAAATTTCAAAATCGACGAAAATGAATAGTCGTCGATAAGCGTAGATTTTCCAACAAGATGGAAAAATATACGTCTAAAAACCTATTTTAAATTATAATATTAAAGTCGTTTCTGTTTACTTTTTCCGAAATATTATTTGCTACCTAAGATTTCGTTCCTTTTCTGGGTTTACATTAACAGTGGGACTTACACTCAAATATGCGTGTTTTTGCAATGCTCACGCTTCTAATCTGAACAATCAATTAACCGCAAGGTCCTAGGGTAGTTTTGAGAACACGTGTTTCTTAGACCTTATGAGGTTTTTCTGATTATATTTACCGGCCTAATGGTGGGATATTCCACGAGACTCTCTATAGAGATAAGGTCATGGATATGTCCTGCTGAGACTTTCTCGACCCCTGTTAAACGAGGTTCGAAAGAAAGGAATTTCGGTGGTCGTTTGCTACGCCTTCCACGCATCTACCCCGTGGGGTGTATTTCTGGAACAAATGTTCCTCGATTCCTTGCAAGGGTTTTTCCTATAGATGGACGTTGTTGTATGCACTTGTATGCACATCTTCGTATCCAATGAACCCACACTCTGGCAGTCTTTCTCTAAATGTTATTAAGGAAAAACCGTTCCGCTCTCTTGCTTTTGGCTCCTTCATCCTTTGCTACAGGTTAGTAAATTTCAATTTTATATAATTGTTTAAAAAATGCAGATAAATTAGCAATCGATACTTAAAATTGAAGAAGGATTAAGGATTAATATTTATTTGCCATTTGTTGTAAAGTATTTCGCCTATTAGAAAAAACATTCTAATTAGGATTTGAGGTAAGACTATTGATCGAACGTTGAATAATTAATTCTAATTTTTCTCTATATATTTTATGTTAAATTGAGAGAATATTTAGTACAGTGATGAAATATATCAAATGATACAAAATAAAGTATTAGATAGCTCTTTTTTGACGGCTAAAATTTTATTGCGATAATTACATCATTAATGTTTTTTACTTTATTAGTCCATAATTGGCATCAACGAATGTCTAAAAGCCTTTAAACTGAATTTGCAAATTCATTTTTTTAGAATGTTTCTCGGCAAAAGCAACAGCATATTGTTCGGATTTCATAAATTAAACGTTTTCTAGTTTTACTTAAACAATTTCAAGAGATAAAGCATAATTTACTATTTGCATTCGCGATGTAATATATTTGTCAACGACGATTGGAAGAATTATACGAAATGAAAAATATCTAGATTTGGAAATACCAGCTTATGATATTTGAGATTAAATATGTACTAAGTTTCAGTGTGGTAGAACAATATTCTCGTGACCGATATGCCAAATGCTAATTTGGTTTAATCATCAAGATTCAGTTAGTAAAAGACGTGAATTATCTATTAATATATGTTTTCTCATATAAGTTGGCTGTCAAAATCATCACGTTTGGCAAAATTTTTAAGGAAGGAGAAAAAATACAAGAAATATCATTTCGTGTTCGCACCATGAACTTTTTCTGCACCAACTGTGTTTTGAAGAAGTAAACTTTCAAGTGGAAGTATTCTTATATATATATATATATATATATATATATATATATATATATATATATATATATATATATACTTAGAATTTTGAAATAAAAAATAAGTTTAAATCATCGAATTGAAAGGTTGAAAACTGCCAGCCAGCGCCGTAACTAGCTATTTTAGCACCCGGGGCAAACTACCAAATATGAGCCCCCTCCATAGCAAATTCTCTAATACATATTTTTTTACTATATGGATTTTGGGTGAACAATTAATAAATAAAAATAAACTATAAATTATATTATTTCTCACTATGAATGTACATAATTTAAATACATAATTATAAATATAATTACATACATACATAATTTAAATACAGAAAGTATAAACATTTTAATATTTAAGAGTTATTCTACGTGATTTTAATGCAACAAACTCATCGATAGCAACATCGAAATTTATAGTTTCTGCTATGCGTAATGTCTGGAACAAGTATAGTAGTGAAATCGCTCTTGTCCTTGTGCTATGAAACCTCTCACAACTTACTAGTAACAATTTTTGCGCCCCTTCTTTAGTTGCGCCCGGGGCGTCGATATTCGTTGTAAATCTCTCGGGAAAATAAACTTCGATTAAAAAAAATTAACGTCGAATTCTATCAAGCATAATTATGCCATTACTTAATCTGGGTATTCTCAAATATATCGACAAATTAATTTTGTTTCATTTTAATTCGTCATTAAGCGTGGAAAACTTTAATTTTTATGGTTTTCACATTTTTCATATTTTTAATTTGTTTTGCCAAAACTATTCGTCCTCCGCCTAATATGTTTATTATTATATCCCTTCTAAATTTAAAACGTGATTATGATCATAATATATCCTCGATCGACTCAAGTTAGGATTTAATAGGGACCGAATCATAGGAAAGTACAAATAAAAATGTGTCCCGGAAGGGATATGCTGTGGCATTGAATTACGCCGGGTAATATATCAAACACACAGCTAACTGACATGGCAGTATGCTCAGGCGCCTTTTATTGGGGATTCACATGGCGGATATACTTTCGCGGTCACTTTAATCACGACGATAAGCGAAAAAAACGGTTTATACGCCCGTTAATTCAATCAATTTGGGTGGAGAACGAACAGGATGCGGAAAATCCTATCGTGTTTTTTTGGCGGCAGAAGAATGATTTTGCACCTTTTTGGGCTTTCCGTGGCAATGGGATCACAACATTGTAAATAGTGACCATTTTGCCGTAAAAGTATTTCCGTATTTGAGAGACCTCACTGGAAATATCCCAAGGGCTCAGAAAGCTAGGGAGACTCCGGGCAGACACGCTGGGACGGATCACCCGAGCTGACTTTGAAATCAGTGACGTATCGTGCGTCACGAGGCCTCATTACAAAACAACCTTGCGCGCAAGATTCCCATTCATCGTCGCTATTTTTACGGAGTTGCGTGTACTAGTGTAGTTCCCCCGTACTTAGAAGGTATTTTCCCTTCCCTACGTTCATTGATGGCGTTTTGAATTCGATTAGAAAAGAAATATTGGAGGTGTTCCAACTTCGTACGCATGGTCGGGGAGGAATCATTTTCCCCAAACGTGCTTAGTAAGATTTCACCATTGTAATATTTATCGGCAAGATACAAATATAAAAAAATGGTATGACTATATAGCCTTGTGGGGGAAAATGAATTATGAAAATATACACATTTAGAACTTTGGATTAAAAGAATACGCGCTACGATTTACAAGCAAAATATGATTATATTTAACATTTTCTGACCTTGTCCTGACTTACATAAACATTTGTTTATAGATTACATATTTATATTAAATAGTAATTTGGTTCTGTCATGTTGGAATACATGGAGAAAAAACCACGATTAATCTGTCATCCTTGTGAAATTAAAAATCAACCAAATAACTCTCTTTATAAAAAGAAACTGAAAGGCTACCTTACTGACAATTGCTTCTACTCTGTTAATGGATTTATGTCTGTAAGATTAAAGTTTGTACCACATATTGACATGATCTATATTTGTACTGGATCAATAAAATATCTTATCTTATCATTAAATGAATTTTTTATAATAAAATACAGTGTTTAGAATAGTTGGAATAATGTATAGTTATTTGTTTGTATTTGATTAAAATTTGTGATTTAAAACTTAAAACTAAATGTGAAGTGCCAGTGATCCTAAGAGTGTGACGATGGATGGGCGTAGACGAAAAAGCAGAACATTTCCAAATTCCCGTCGATCTGGCGAATATTTTCTCGCTTTTCCTCTCTCACGCCTAATTTATTCGGAATATTACAATTTCTCTTAGAAATATGTTATTGCATAAATATAGTGTAATATGCTTATAAAGAAATGGAATTACTTTCAGCTACGCCTGGGAGAACCTGAAACTAACCTCTGACACTAAACTTCTAAATGCCCCGTGAATGCAGACAGAATCCAACTTCCATGAAAAAGTATTTTTACTTTCTCCATATATGAAGTATTGAGAACGTATTGCTTTCATGAAAAAATCGAATTCGAGTTTTCAACGGAAATACATTTTTTAAGGTCCCCTGAACACGTTTTGATTATTTCATCGATGATGTCTGTGTGTGTCTGTGAATTTTGTGGGTGTTCTAACTCAAAAACTATTAATCAGTTAGAGCAAAATTTTACATTTGACATTTATGTTTAAGGAAGAAGTGCTGATTAGTTTTTGATAAAAATCGGTCAACCTGAAGTGGGTGATTACTCTTGTCACATCCGTTTTTTTATATTTGCTTTAATATTTGATAAATGTAAGAACGTACTCGATTAAAAGTTGTAGGAAATTTAATTTTCTACAACCTTAGTTTGAAACATTTTCCCATATAATGCATTGTTGAAAAGATATTTTTAAAACTAAATGCTGCCACCAACACAACACCTACCGACGACTATTGTAAACACTTTACGCTCCTTTTTATTCTCTTAATTGTCGGAGCTTCTGTGATATATCCAATATCAGAAGGCTACGGTTTGAGTTTATTTCTGTTCTTTGTAAAGTATAAATTTTTATCTCAGTTCCATAATATATTTATTATCATTTAACCTACTTGGAATATTTAGAAATATGGCAGATATGGAGAAAGTCATGTGGGGGCCACATCGGATTTTTTTGAGTTTAAAATATTGGTTTAATCTAGAAATTAAGGTAATTCCCAAGTTGATGCCTCATTTGAATCCTAGCTTTGACAGTTTGAAAAAATATCATAATTTCCTTCAAATAATATGTTATGACACAAATATCTTCCTTCCTTCTGAATTATTTCTAAAATAAGTATCTTAAATACATATAACAAGTAAGACGCCCTTGCTAAAGTAAGAGATGAAAGGTCGTTTTCTAAAGAAACTTTCAGGTTTCTGATTTACCTACCCCTTTGGGAAGAGGACAACCCGCATCGTTGGAAGGTAGATTCTCACTAGACCTTCTCAACCATTAAAACTTCACTACTTTAGATCCAGTAGTTTCGCTACAATATTACTTCAAGTTTTGAATTTTCCGAATTTGAAACTACCTAGCGGAAAATCTACGAACTGCTTGGTAAATACAACCATCAGAAAATTCATAGATTGATAATAGCTACATACATAAATACATTTTGATTCTACCTTCCGGTAGGCTTTAGGCACACCCAACCTAACACAATATGCATTATCCAAAACGTTTCTCTACAAGTTCTCACACCCAATTCCTTTTAATGTATAAAGCATCTAATATACCTTTCCTCTTTCTACTCTTTGCCTCTTTCCTAACATTCTTCCTTCTATGATTACTTTCGATAGATCTTTTTATTTCAAAGTTCGACCCACCCATTTCTTCTGTCTATTCCGTATTACTTTAATTAATGTCTTTTCTTTCCCACCTGTTCAAAACTTACTCGTTCGTTTTCCTCTCTGCCCAACCATTTCTCTCTAAAATAAAAAAATGAAAAAGGAGAACCCTCCTTATAACCATAATAATTAAAAAAGAAGTACACAAATACACGCCGGTTTAGGGGAAATTACTCTACGCCAAGCATTTCTCGCATCTATAACAGGGTTTTCACTAACCACTTTTTAAATATATTTATTCAGAGAGCCGGTCAAAAATTCTCATCGTCTCGTAAATGCCCCCTTCGCTCTTGCTATCCTTGTCCTAATCTCTTTTGTATTATGCGTCTTCCATCTTGTGACAGAATACTACCTAAATAATTAAAATAAACAAATAAATAAAATATACTAATGCATATTTTAAATATAGCAAGAATAAAAAACAAAGCACTTATAATGAGTTTTTACGACTTTTAAGGTGTAAGTTGTACAAGAAGAGAGATGTTGGATCCATTACCAGGAGGAGGCAAGAAAAATTTACCTGATATGGTTAATACAGAGTAAGTCAAAATTATGTATAAACACTTGGATATGCTGTAACTCAAAAATTTTATTGATTATACATGAACCAAAATATGTTTCAATTATATTAGATACATAGAAATGTGATACATTACTGAAGTTACGTCAGATGTTAAAAATGTCCGCCACCAGCACGCATACATGAATAACCCGACATACGGTAGTGTGTATGTCAGCTGTAATTTTGCATGCTTCCTGTTATATCATCACCCAAAAATCCTGAAATGTTCGTGGTTTATGAGTATACACTTTATCTTTCAGGTATCCCCATGAAAAAGTCTAGGAGAGTGAAGTCAGGAGACCTTGGGAAAAATTCAAAAGCATTCCCCCTGCGACCTAACCACTGTTCAGGAAATTCAGTATCCACTAATCCCTGGCAGGTTAACACCTTTCTGTGGAGTGAGGTGCGGACTGTCACTGACTCAGTAAACACAGTAATAACAATTCAAATGACCATTTCATTTGAACGTGGCTTCTTCTGACCATATGATTACATCCTCAAAATTGCCAGCTTCACTGTTCTTCTGAGAGTACCACTGACAAAATTGTATTCATCGATCAAGATCATCTTATTGAATCGCATGCAATAGGCGAAGTATGAAAGGTTTGAACTTTATGTCCTTTAAGATTCTCATAACACTCATATGACTCAAACGTAGTTCTCGGGAACGCTGCCTTGTTGACTTCTTTGGTGACTGGTCGTATACACTTCTAACGGCTTTGAAATTTTCAGCACTTCTTGACGTCATTTACCTGCTACAGCTTTCCTTATTGATGTTGTGAACAGTTCCATGTTCTTCAAATTTATTACTGAGGTGGATTATTGTTAGATGCATTGGCACAGTTGTCCCATATTGACATTCCCATACACGCTGAACCTCTTTAACGTTTTTATACTTCCAGTACCATTTTAGAAAGCACTTCCTTTCTTCAAATGTTAGAGGATTTTTCTCCACATTAGTGTGTCATCAGTAAATCAGATACATATTGAAAAGCTAATTGTTTATATTAGCTTTAAAATGCACAAAATGTCATTAAAATTAGTCATTCTGTTTACAAAATATGGCTATTTAAAGTGTTTATACATAATTTTGATTCACCCTGTATATTAGTACGTTTTGTGGTTACAAGGAAGAACTTACAAAATATTACTCCTCATCAAGAAAATTGTTTAAGAAATACTGTAAAATTATTTTATGTTAACTACAAGGTAAAATGGAAAACAAACAATCGAATGCGCAAGCGTTTCATGTCTAATAATTCGCAATAGCTAAGTGAGCAGTTTAGGTTACCTGCTAAATTGAACACCATTGAGGGTACGGTTGATTGCCCAAAAGGAGATTTCGCAAAATTTCTTACCGGACTAAATTGAGGATAATTTGGAATCTTCGACAGACATCAGGTCCGGATGAATTGACATTTTCAGCTGGATGCCGTTTGAGGGCGTCTGGCAATTTAGCTGCTGCGAAATTCTTAGAAGGAGCTTCCATTACATGTACACGAGCTAAGAAAATGTTGACGACTTACAGAAGCAAACAGCATGAAAATAAAAAAATACTAACGATGAAGCTTTATACTTGTTTGTTGAATCTAAGTTTACGAAGAAACAATATTTACCATTAATAAGTGCAACGATTTTGCTTTCAACACCGCAAAGTTATTTGTTAAGTCATATCCGTGGTTTTATAGGCCTGTTTCTGTTCACAAAATACTTACTCATGGTTATCAACCCATTGAATCTGCTGTGATATCTATTAGGAAATTATCCTAAGAGGTGCAGGAAGCAAGAATCAAAGACGCAAAGAACTATCGAGATAATACACAGGAAAAATTACTTGAGTACCAACCAACGAAGACTTGCTGAATAACCTACTTGTTTCCTCTGATCCTCTTATACCAGGTTTAAGAAAGCTTCCACGGAAATCATCATCACTGAGTTTATCAAAAGATGTCTTGTCACTTCTACAGGCTCCTGAGCCATCGCGATGGTATTCAGGTATTTTGTCGCATTATGGAGGTCATCGGTACCACTGTGAAATGCTTTGTCATCTGCATATCTGATTTAACCAGATCTTTCCCACTTCTACCAACTTTTCTAAATCTAATTAAAAAAGAACCTTCCAAACATTTTCAGTAGTTTAGCTACTATAACATTTCAAACTTTGGAATATTCCGACTTTGAAGCTGCTTATAGGAAAATTTATGAACTCGATATAATCCAATTGATGGAAAATTAATAAACTTATGAGAGCTATCCAATCCAAAAAAATTCAAAATATCTTTTACAAAAGTTGAATGGCCACAGACAAACGGACAGACAGACAAATTGATCACATTAGCACGGTTTTTCTTTTAAGAAAACGTGCTAAAATTAGGAAAAACTATATATGCATTTCGAAAAAAAAACTGCTATCATCAATGATGATTTATTGTTAAAGATAAAAAAATAGAATCTAACATCTGTGAATCATTCGCATCGCGGTTTTCCATCAATTATATAGCAATTTGAGCTGTCAAAGGCGAGTTTGATGGTTTTTTTAATTTCTGAACTTATGTTAGGCCAATTGGCACTAGGAGACGTTAATCAAAGGCAGGCTATCTTATTGCAGGTAAAATTGTCTTTGAAACAGAACTACTAAGATAATCATAAATATGTATGATGTGTGCGTTTTTGTGATTTATTTCCATTCATAATGCAGAATAATCGAATATATATCATCACATCAAGAATTTTGATTCATACGTCTTACCTCTGGATGGTTAAAAAAAGCGATAATATAAATTCGATGGAGTCCTTTTTTATTCAAAAGATAAATTTATCGTTTTGGCCTGTAAGTAGCGGAAATTCCAATGTCCTTCTCTCATAAACAATTGGGAGAAACCAACGGCGTGCTGGCTAATTTATCATTTATTTTTAAGTGAGTGGGACTTTCTCCTATTGAACTAACCGGTTTGAAATCCCGATGACTCTATTATTTGTGAATGGCGTATTAGTCGTTAAACAGAATAAAGGGCGAAAATAGAATATATTATATAGGAAAGTTCAAAATTTGCATTTCAATTTAAACGAAATGAAATGAGATACAAATCATTTCAAGCTTGGTGGTATTAAAAGTGAATTCGAGAGAAATTTGAAGAATGACCAAGATAACATCTGTAATGTCACACCGCTTCCTGCTTATTGACCGTTTATGAATATGTCTTCATCTCGTAATACGTTATGAAAAA
Source organism: Tanypteryx hageni (assembly GCA_028673005.1). Taxonomy (NCBI): domain Eukaryota; kingdom Metazoa; phylum Arthropoda; class Insecta; order Odonata; family Petaluridae; genus Tanypteryx; species Tanypteryx hageni. Next base: position 70,857,678 of record CM054116.1, on the reverse strand, counting down.
TTCTTAGCGTAACTCGTAACTTCGAATGAGAAGACTGGCTGTCTCAGACGCAACCATTATTTCAACATTTGCTCAACTTGACCAGCAACACCTTTTGGAAGGATCATTCCCTACAACTACAGGGGATCCCTAAACCAAGGGAGTCCTTTTCTTCTCATGATTTGAACTGGATAAGTAAGATGTTATATTTTTAATTTTGAAAGGTTTAGAATCACGGTCGCAAATCGAATATTAAACGTATGTGTGGCCCGATGAGTATATTTTATTTCAATTCCAAACAGAATTTTAATACATTCCGAATTAGTCCAAAATTAGCACGTACACAAAAAATCTCCATTGCTTTAAACAAATAACAATTAAAATTCAATCGCGTCAGGAATGTTTGCCCCATTTGAGCCGAAAATGTACATTTCCTTCATATCAGTAATTGCTTTATTACTAAATGTTGCGAACACAGGTTAATTTTTTACCTAGCAACTAGTAATTTATTTTTATTCACATCGATAAATGCAGATAAAAATTACAGAAACAGTAATTAAACTCTATTGATGTCTAGCAATAGAGAAGTTTAGAATTATAGGAATGTAGTCGCTCATTTTTGCCCATTCGATTTTTTCATTAAAAATATACATAAGAATACCAAAATGAGCTTTGTCTTTATATTTTCAAGTGAATAAAATTATGAGCGTTTTCTAGAGGAAAGAAGAAAAATCAAAATAACTGAGAAATCCGAAGGTGACGCGCGAACATTGGAGTCGAAGTCGGAGATAGCCGGGTATTTTCCAAAGTGGGCTGTTTACCTTCTAATTATCTTAAAATTTGCCAACAGAATCTTCTGAAAAATTAGATTTAGTGTATTACGACAGATATTTAATAATGTATAAGCTAAATTCTTTCCTTAAAATCTCTATCTCACAACCTTTTGTAATCTATTTACGACTTATGTAAATGAACGGAAATATAATAATTGTCATAACTATTAAAATCAAAAGTTTTTTTAGCGAGTGAAACCAGGTGCAATGGCGAAAGAATAAACAAATGTACTTAAAATCAGCCTATTAAAATGATAAAGAAATGTGACCAATAATATCTTCGTTCAAAAGAACTTTTTGCTAAATGGATAGAATTTTAAAAAGCATCATTCACTTTGACAAAAACACATCACATCACACAATTTAACGCGATGAAATAAAACACCCATTAAATGGGGAATATTAAAATTAGGTATCTTGAATTACAATGCAAATGAATAAATGAAAACTAAATAAATTTATTAGCGTAGAATTTTCTCCAAGTCTCTTTCGGTCGTTGAAATATATCCAATATCCAAGGTTATGGACTGCATTATAATACATTTTAGCAAGAGAAGATGATTAAGTGTTTTAATTAGAAAGAAACCGAAGAACGTTTCTTGGATAAATTACATATCTTAAAGAAAAACTAAGAACGAAATAATTTGGCATGCAAATTTTTGTGAAAGTTTCAAGAATATTTCGAACGCTTCGTTATTCCATTCGTTTGTTTATTGAGCGACATGACTGTAAATGAATTCCTCAAATGGCGCAATAATAACGGAATCGACTCAAGGTAAAAGAGATTAAGATCCTATATCAAAGCAAAACTTCTATGAATAATTTTGGTTTTATAATTTTATTTACATCAAAGATTACAGTTTGAAACGAAACGCATAAATAATGTAACGGTTTCAATATGAACACCGCTTTATTACTCTTCCCTATTTATTTCTATGCGTCCGGTCAATGAGCTGGCGTTAGTTCTCCTAAAAAGTAAGCTCAAACTAAACCAAATATAAGGAGCAAAAAGCGCGGATCGATATCAACTTGGAGATATAATAAATATCGATCTAAATCGATACCGTCGACCGATGAAAGAATTACGAGGGAAAGAATGCTAGAGGCGGAATTAACCCGTGACGCAAATCTAAAAAAATAAAATAAATTCCCTCCTATCGAACGTCACCAGACAAAGTACCTTCAACGACAATTCGTGAAATGAGCTGTTGTACTCACAAACTTAAACGACTCCCCTTCCTCTTTCGCCGCCCAGTTAGCAACACCCGATAAAAACAAAAACTTTTCGAGCGCGCCCGCGCTGGATGGATGGAGGTCTTTTGCAGGATCTTATCCGCCGTAGTCTCCTTCCATTCCGCTCGCCTACCACGCACACTCTCGGGTTCTACAGAGAGAGAAGGGAGGGAACGGAGAGAGGGAGGCAGGGAGAGAGAGAGGTTCCCCTCCTATCTCCCCTCTCTCCTTTATCCTCCTCCTCCCTTCGCAGCCGTCGCGACTGCCCCTCTCGCGCAACATCGCATTCCGCGCGTGCCTTGGGAAATCCCTCCCACTACCCCACCCACTCGCCCCTTGCTCCTCCACGCTCTCCTCACCCTCCTTCCCTAAGAGAGAGAGAGAGAGAGAGAGAGAGAGAGAGAGAGAGAGAGAGACCTTCCCCTCCCTTTACCTCCTCCTCGCATATACCTTCCCGCCGTGGCATCAGGAACCATAGGCATGTTTTGGACCTTCTGTTGTCTCTCGGTGGAGGCGGGAGAATCCGAGGGTGGGCGAGACGGGAGTAGGAGGAGATGCGAAGGAGGAGGAGGAGGCAGTGAGTGAGTGAGGGGGTGGTAGCGGCGGAGGGTAGGTATTGGAGGCGAGTGGGCAAGCGCGCAAGAGGACTCCCGCCACCAGAAATCCCTTGGCGCCATCGTGGCATCCGGAAGTCCAGCGCGCAACTGAAGGTTGTTGTAGATGGAGGTGGTGTTAGTACGTCCCGGTCTCTCTCTCTCTCTCTACTCTCTCGATTTTTCGTGGGGAAAACTATGGCAGAGCGGTTTTCCCTCCCTCTGGAAACGTAGATGTTTTATTAAATCCCCGAATTCGACTGCCTCTAATACTTGTTCATAAATCACTTCGTTGATTAAGTAAAAGAAAAATCCCAAGACCTGCCGAATAAAATTTCCTATTTTTTTGGTCTAAGAGAAGGGAAAAAATGGGTTTCCTCGGTTCGTTAGAATGCGGAATACACTCTGTGATTTTTACGAGCGGAATAATGTAAAAGGAAGCATTAGTTCGAAAAACATTCAGTAAAAATCTGAAGACCACAATTAGTTTCTAGATCGATAATTTTGACAGATTGCGTCTAAATCATTATTTACTTGGAGAGTATTTATTAAATATATTTTTAGAACTTGGATCAAAAACCAAAAATAATTTTATCGACAAGAATGTGAAATATTCTTTATTTATTGGTTTAGTATATATATATATATATATTTTATATTATATATATATATAATATAAAAAATTACAATGGAATATTATTTCGTAAGTAGCATTTGTATTTATTTTTCAATAATTCCGATGATTATATCTAAATAGCAGTACCAAACTCGTAGCACGATCATTTACGTTTTGTTGCTCAACATATATAATGACAGAAAGTACCAAGGACGGGTATTCATTAGCATTTTATAAAATAACTGCAATAAATTACTACCTATAAAATATTCATTCGATTGGGCAAATTAATGGACTTCCTTATCCATTTAAAATTCTCCGCAATCACCTCCAGCTACCAAAAATACTAGAAAGTAATAATAATAAATATCTCGGACATAAAATTAGAATTAAAACAAATCTAAGTAAAAAAATAAACCTAGCGCGGAAGAACTTGAGAAAAACCCTGAGGGAAACGATACAAAAGAATCGAATAAAACCGCAAATTGAAAAAGAAAACACCGAAGAAGACGTCAAACGATTCTCGATGACGTCATCCACTCGTGCGAGTGCTCATAGGAATTTCAGAAACAGTTCTTCGGAAGAATGGAAAGCTTTTGCGAGGAATCGATTAAGTAATAGCTTCTCTCTCTTTACAAGCATCGATTGAACGATCGGAGACGGAGCTGATTCACTGACTCCCTCTCTCTCTCTCTCCTCCCCCATCTCACTCTCTACCACTCACTCTCCCTACGTCTCCTCTATCGGGTTTATCCCCGCCGACATCCTCTCCCTACCTTTCACCCGATGCAAGCAATTAAGCGTGCACTTATCCTCGCACGACACCCCCCCCCTTCCCTTAGCGCCCCCTCTAACACCCCAGAAACCTCCATCGCCTCAAACCACCAACATTCCCCAACTCACCTCGCAACCGTTGACATTCTCCCCTTTTTCTCGGGAATAAAAAAAAGGCGGTTGCCGAGAAGACGGTGGTGGTTGGGGGACGAAATAGGAGCGGGGGAGAAGAATAGCTTTTCGATATCTCCTCTCCGCGCTATTGAGAACGCGAGATAGTGGCGCCGCGCACGGGGCCGGAGTGTGAGAGGCGCAAGGAAGAGGTGGAGATACCGCGGAGGGAAAGGAGGTGGATGGGAGGAGAGGGTTGGGGTACGCCGTTCTTAAGGCAGAGCGTGTGGGTATGGGACGACCTTCCACAAGTGAGGCCCACACCCCTTCCTCACTGGGACGGCCATCTCAAGGACTGCCGGAGGAGCTAATGGCGCGCGGAAGGATGGGGAAGCCAACCGCTGGTGAGGGAAAAGGGGGAGGGAGGAGAAAGTAGGGGGAAATTAGGAGGGGGAGGGGCAAGAAGGAGAGAAAGAGGGAGGTAGGAAGAGAGAGTGAAAGTGAACGAGAGAGAGAGTGAAGGAAGAAATTGAGTTAGAGATGGAGGGGGAAACGTGTGGAAAATCCGCGGGCGAGAGGAGGAGAAATGACGGGGGAAACTTTTAAGGGGTGGAATAATAGGGGTTTGCTTTTTCTTCTCGAAAGAGGGGAGGTAGAAGGTGGAATGTGGAATCGAGAGGGTTGGAGGGGGAGGAGGGTGGTTGATATTGGACGGAGAGGGAGGGAGGTGATGTTTCTGCAGAGAGGGGTGTGTGTGTGTGTGCGAGCGCGAGAGAGAACGAGTGTGTGTGTGTGTGTGTGTGTGTATGTGTGCGTGCGTGTGCCGGTGAGTCTGAGTGGGTGGGGTGTACGGGTGGTGTGGGCGGGAGGGTGGAAGGGGTGGAGGGGGAGGACGTGGGGTGGGTCTATGTTAAGAAGGACCGTCTTCCTAACACGGCTTTACATTCCCTTTCTGTGCTGGATCGCGGCGGATCGAACAGCGGTCTCTTTTTTAATGCACCACTCGACAAACCGCTCCGCACCGTCTTCGACGTCTTTAACCGCGGGACGCAACTCTTTTTAACCGACCGGCTGATTTCTACTGTTCCTCCTCCTCGGATGTGTGCGACGGCTCCGGATGTTACCGAGGAAACTGGAGCGCGCGGACTCTCCGGAGAGCGAGGAAGGATGAGGTCCTCTTTAAAATAACACTTTCTTTATCTCCCGGTGGGTCGGAAGTAGGATCGACGCGCCGTGGGACGGTTGAAAGAGGAAGTGCAGTGACGTTCACTTTTTTTAGGTTCCCGACCTGTTACCCCTCTTTCTTCTCGTGGTCTTGACCTCCTTCCGAACGCCCTACCGAAAATTTTCACCCTCCCTCCCCCTCTTCATCCTCGAGACTCATCTTCCCGCTTCCTGCACGTAACGAATGGGAAAACACCACAGGGATCTCCCTCACAAGCGAGAGAGAGAACACGCGCATCCCGGCGCGTAATTCGGCTCGCACGGGGTAAGTTTCCGGTTGATAACTAACGTTATTTAATTCAACAGGGAATTGTCGTGCTCTTCTTATAGCTGGAAAAATTCAAGAACGAGCACTTAAAAAATACTTATCTCGGTATCTCTAATATCCACAGAGAAGTTATAAAAAACCAGATGCAAAGTAGCCGTCTTCAGTGGCAATTCACCGACAATAGATCTTAAAAGAGCGGCTATTTTATTACCTATTTTCGTTGAACAGCTCTTTTAAAGTGTATTTTCGATGAATTACCACTGAAGACAGCTGCTTTGTAGCCGAAATGTGCAACAGGTTATTACAATCTTGTTGTGGCTGTTGGATGTATCCGAGACAAGTATTTTTTTAAGTGCTTGTTCTTGAACGTTATTTAAGCTTACAAAAACGAACCGTGTGTTTTCATTTACGGTTCGGTGTTTCTGGAGCGCGCGCTTTTCCTAACGTCTGTGGTTTTTATTCGTTACGTCTCGTAGAGAGATTCTCCGACGCACGTTTTTTTTATTTCTTAGACAGCGCTCGGAAAAGTGGGCCAATTTTGTTTCCCTTTTCTCCGATAATTCACCATGGCCTTTCGGATATTGTACAAGTTCGCGCGCGGAGAAGCGATACATTGAGTTTCTGAAACGATTCAAAGTGTGCGCCTGAATCTATCGACGGTTCATTCCCGTTGATGTCTTAAATGCTGTTTTGGAGAAATTTTTAAAAATATTTCAACGGAAGTTGTTTTTTATACATAAGAATAAAGTATTTATCTTTATCGGTACATTTTTTGCAAATTAAGGATCAGAATGGGTGAAATCTCATAGAAAGATTACTTGGGTATAAGTCTCATTTCAAAGGTTTAGTAGGTAACCTTTCTAAGCGTGCCTGTTGACATTAGTAATTAGACCGGCGAGTTATTCTTAACGCTTGAGTCACTTACGGGAACAGTTATGAGAACTCAATACGCTCAGTTAATTTCCAAGAACACGATAAGTGATGTATTGAATCGTTAATGGGAAAACCCAGCAGGTGAACTGCTGAGTCTTATTCGAATAGAGTGATAGACTCAAACGTCTTCCGCAGTTCCAACCTGCATTACCGAGGTTTAATTCTGCGAAAATGTTTCTATCGAAACAATTTCAATGACATATTCATAGGCGAATCTCAAACGGAGTTTGAATAATCGAAATGGTGTTGCATATATTAATTTTTACGTCTTTAATTCAGGCGGGAAAAATACCTTTTCGAGGTATACGAATTCGAGCGTTAGACTTTCGAGCTATTACTATTCAACCGCAGTTCTATTATAGATATTTTGTTCAATTTTTTACAATACTATTTATGCGAAAAAGTTCACTATAATATTTCCGTAATAATGTCTCTATAATAATATTTGTATAGTTAAATTTCAAGAACATTTATTATAATAGCAATTATATTTTTGAACTACGCCTAGAAATAAAACAATGATTGGGAGTCATTTTAAGCTCTTTTAACATGTTTATTTTCTGGACATTTTCGAAACTGCACATCTATGGAAACGTTTTCCCCCCGCCTTTTATATTTCTCCTTTTTCGTTAATTAGTCCCACTGACCCCATTTTGATGTTTGGAGCAGGTCGAGTGGGAGAGTTTTTTATATTAGGTTATACGGCTCATTTTATGTAAAAATTCGTTCTCCCTCTCTCTAACCCAGCGGCGGAACTAAAACAACCAATAGCCGAAATTCGGAAACGAGAAAGAGAGAGAGGATAGACGACGACGATAAGGAAAGTTTCTATTTAAGAACCGGTCCAGCAAGTCCCCAAAAATTCCTCTCTCTCTTCTTCTCGCGGAATTTCATCGCGTTTCCCCTCTTCCTTTTTTTACCGTCCGAATGATATCCAGAGCGTTTTGATTAGGGAAAAATTCGTTCCTCTTTTTCCCTTCGACATTTTATTATCTTAGGCGGCAAAAACGCTTCGGGAATCCGTACGGGAAAAAAGGAGATGGATGCGGTTTCGTCGAGACGCGCCGCGATGTCGACGTTTTCGGAGAACGAGGAAAACAAAAGAAAAGCGAATCTTCCTCCCTCTCCCTCTCTCTCTCTCGGAGCCACGGTGTTTACTGCTTGAGGTCGGGAAATGGGAGACCGTGACCGCGAAATTCGAAATTCGATCGGAGTTGTCGGTTGACCTCGTTTCTCTTGCCTTTTTCGCTCTTTGGAGTTCGGCCGCGTCGCGAATAACCGTCGCCAACGGCTTCCCTTTTGATTTCTTCCTCTGCGTTCTCTCTCTTCGGATTCGATAGGGCGGAATGGAACCGTCCATCGCTGGGACTGAAAGTTAGAGAAGGCGCACGTAGTTCCAAAAACTAATTGCCGAGCTCGCCTAATGGTTGAAATTCGTTTCATAACGACGACAATTACAATAGCCGCAAACGGTTTGTAAAATCAATCGAAAATTTTGAATAAAAATCATCGGCTCTCAGTGTTTACGCATTCATTTCTTATTTCGGAAGAAGAGCCATTTCTGTTTCGTAATACATTCGTCAAAGAGTGTTGTGAATGTAATTGTCAATGGAGATGACATCAAAATATACAAAACCGGATGTCCATAGCGGCTACCACCGCGCAACTATCCTAAGTTAATTGAACTATTTTAGATAGGCGAATCGCCACTGATGACGGATTATTTGTAGCCTATGTGAGCATGTGGCATTCTCAATCGCTTTGTGGCTGGCTACTGGAATTATCTTCATCATCGATTGTTCGCACGTAGCCTTAATCGAACAATGCCGAACGAAGAGTCGAATTTTTTTGGTGCAATTCTTTCCTTTCTTTCCCCTCCCTTTTTTTTTCTCTCTCGTTCTATTTGCGGGTGCACGCTTATCTTCTTCTCGGTCCTACCTTCCCTTCCCAAATTTGAGAAATTCATATTTTGGAATTCCTTCCCCGTAGCGAAGGTTGCTTGCATGCCAATGAAGTGCGCGTTCCACAGTTTGGGGAACCGGTTGTGCCTCTCAAAATAGAATCCCATCGGGGTATTTTTGTTTTTAACGTTTTTAAATGAAAAGGATTACGGAGGGTTTTTGTTTTCATTTGTGCACCTATATGCACATATATCCGATAAGGAATTTGCGCATTCGACATTAAACGCAGAAAATTCAACAATCCTTTTGTATGTGTGTTCACAACTTAATTATAGCTTTCATTATGATACCATCGACAAAATTATATTTTATTCTTATATCCATTTATTAGATTAAGCGATGTGTAGATATAATTAGATATAGAACTAAGGGAGAGCAGGGGGCAATTTTTCCACTTCAAATGATTTAATTAAAAAAAGAATAATCGATCTCATTGTATGGTTGAAAACCAATTTAATAGCTATGCTTCTTCAACAGCTATAAAAAGGTCGAGAAAAGTTGCAAAGCAACCGTGGTCAGCGGTGATAGTTGAACTTGGAGAAACAATATTTTTAGCCTACTTTCCATAATGGAAATAGGCTTATAGTTTTGTCGTCGTGTGTCTGTCTGTCCGTCCCTCCCTATTAACTTTTGAACCAATAAACCTATTTTCATGAAACATGAGTGGAAATGTCTTGCTACATGGGCCGAGCTCCCGAGGATAGTTTTTGTTGCGAAGATTGAAGTCCCGGGTTCGATTCCTTCCCGTTTGACTTACATGGGAAATCTCAAATCCAACGTGCAGGGTAATTTTCTCTTGCACATTATAATATCTTATAATTGTAATATTGGAGCGAGTTTTGTACTATTCTCTGAGGAAATGAATGAAGATTCTAATTTTTATCGTAGAATTTAGCTTATCGATTGGATTTCTTAGAATTTGGCGTAAATACTGGCGATTTTGCATTTTTTATCACTCATGACGAGAGCTACAACTATTGTTGGACTCAGATTCGGTATATTTTTGCTGCATAAATACGCGTGATCAATTTAGTATTACGTTTGAATGTATTTGTAGTATTTAATAACGCTAAATTATGAAATTTGGCTACATATCCGCGATGACTTTAAAGCTATTAAAGCCAATATAAGTATTAAATAAATGATTAAATGGAAAGTAGGTATCAAAATTTCTGTTTGGATCATCTTGTTTAATCTCAAATTATTCAGCTAATTTAAGTGGTAAAAGTTGTAATGTTTTTTGAATGGAATGGAAAATATATCTAGACATATTTCTGATTTTATATCGATGTCGTCAACCTGAATTGTTGGCAGTATTTTATCCAGAATAATTTTTTGACTTGTTAGTAGACGTTTATGAAAATGAATTAAAGGAACTTATTTGAATTCAAGGAAAATCATAAACATTTTAAATTTGAATTCTAACAATTTGTCAAATTTTCCTTTTTGTAATAACTTTATTAAATATCAAGGTGACTGAACCATTCACGTAAAAGACATCGATATTGACGTGACTGCACATACATAACAATGATGGACTCTAAAATTCCGGTTTGGTACGTTTTATGCTACGGATGCCTGTGCTTGCTGTGTCGCCATCTATTGCATCGATTTAATCAACGCAGATTTTATTCACACGAGTTATGCTCATGAAAATTCCTCATATAATATATTTTACTCATACAGATTTTAAATAATAATCGTGGTTATAATAATATTAAAGATATATATAGTTTCTTAATTAAAGATAGGAATGAGATATTAGTCTCAAACCCAAAAAGGAATTAAATGCTGAAGGAGGACTTAATGGAAATATTTAGCCTCTGATTGGAAATAATCCATTTATAATATTATTTATTCTTATTAGAAATCGAATTAATGATATGCATATAGGAAAGAAATAATTCCAATGATCTGGAATCTCTGCAAAGTTGTAGAGAATAAAAAATGGAGATAAAGATGTTTTCATTCCTTGTGATATCGAAACACCTATTTGTGATTAATTGCCTATTATGGCAGGAAACTTTTTCAAATCTGTTGCTACTAAATCTCGAATTATTAATTTAAAATACTATACGAAATGCAACTACCGATATCGTTCCGAAATTGGTATCCGAATAATATCTTCTCAAGTGTTATGCTTTACCTTTCATTTCCTTATATAATTAATAATAATAAACGTGTTTCTGTTTCAGGTTCAGTATCGGATGCTGCATTGAATACGGAAGCAGCCTTTGATCAGTATTGAGAAAATGGCTTCCTAAGATCTGGATAAAATAACCCTGGAATTAATTTATTTGCATCTTAAGCATAAGTTCTCTATGAATATATTTAACAGAAAACCGTCAGTACTTACATTGCTAAAAGGTAAAGGTTTAGAAATTTTTAAAAGCTTTTGCCTCCGGTTTTTCAATTACTCATTGAATATACGGAGATTCATATTAAGCTACTGAAGACCGTCAGAAAGACAAAAAATTGACATTGATTAAGTCTACATTGATATTCTAACATTACATAAACTAGGTGGATCCATGCACTTAAAAATAATTAATAGATTAATCTGCTGCAGTGAACTTTACCTCAGTTAAAACGATTCCGAAACATATTTTCACACAATTTTAAAAATTTCATTTGTTTAACGAAATTAAAATTATCTTAATTAGATTATTAGTATAAAATTTAGTTTTCATGTAATCAATTGCATATAACATTAACATCCGTATATCCTGATGAATCGAATATATTATTTTTGGAATAATATTTGACAGCATCGTACATTTAAAAGATGAAATTCTTTAATCACTGGTAAGCTAGCGTACCGTCAAAACGAAGTTATTCGAAACAATATTCTTCAGACAGATAATACTGTGAGAATGTCATGAATGAGATAAACTAGCCTTCTATTTCATTTTATTACTTTGTTCGATTTTGATCTACGTAAAAGAAAAATCATTATTTTAATTTACACTGCACTCTAAATATTTTACTCAGTCGCAGACAGCTGGTTTATAAAAATACTGAAACTATTCAATGGTAAGTATCTCCTTTTTTCTTTTGTATTAGATCTATCACGCAGAATTATACAATCATTTTTAATATAATTGAAAACGAAAATTGATCATTTAAAAGTAGATAATATGAATCAGTGTTCCAATTGCATTCATTTGGATATCTACGAATAACTCGTTTCAGAACGATGACTGAATTGAAACTTGCATGCATAAACTGTTTGCAGTCTTCTATTTTCTAATTGCCTACTTTGTTAATTGATTCGATTGCAATAAAACCATCAGCTCAGGATTTTAAATAATTTTGAAACATTTTAAAAATCTATAGTCAAGCGAAGTTAATGTTTTAATTGGAATTTTTTTCAAAGTAATGTTAGATGCACAAGTTATAATGTAATCACACATCTGAGAATCATCTTCAATACCTTTGACATAAGCTATAGCGTATTACCATAATGTAAACTTCTAAATAATCGTAGCCACACAGAGCAATTCTTTATAAAAAGCTTTTATATTAAAAGGAATAGATATAAACGACCAAGATATTTCTTGCAGTTATTAATAGGCGTTTGATTCAACGACTGGTCAATTTCCAATGTGAACAAACAGTTTAGTCGATGAAATGCGCACCCGGTTTACTAAATCGCCATACTGCTACAGGAAGGAATTGTCTTGATCATCCATCTATTAGATTCAAGCCAGAAGGTGAGCGCGATAATTTATTTTTGAGTTATAAATCCATGAATGCAAAATGTAACCCTAAAGTAATTTAAATGGGTGACATTCCAAAAAATCATGCTTTGCGCAATGCTCCACACTAAATATAAATTCATTGCAGAGCCACGAACTCTAATAAATGAATCCGTATCAGAAATGATGGGTTTTAAAGTCAAAACTATTGCCGTGGTTTGATTTGGTTTTATGTGTGGATAATGGAACGATGTGTGATAAAAAATTCCACTTCATATTTTCTTCCATTTTTATCAAAGATGAACTTCCTCTAAGCAAGATCTTGCCTTCTTCGTTCGAGTTGATATGGCTGAACAACTTCTGTCTTGCCAGGTTTTAAGCGCAGAATAATTTTGTGTTTCGATAAAGAATTATTATATTTACCAATTTCTAGTCTTATTGTTCAATGATTTGAGCTGAGATGTGAAACCATGGCGACAACAGTAATATGTGCTCGCTGATAATTGCTACATTAAAATCTAAGGTGTCGTCAAACAATTTAGTTGACACCTTTTATTTACGAATCTATCACAATGGTAAATATACGACTCACATAAACTGTATATTTAGCTGATGGGGTGAGCATATTAGTGACTTTAAGCTTATTAAAACGCTAAGCCTGCTTGAATTCTATAGTGTACAATTTTAAGGATCAAAAGAAAATGCCTGTTCGTCAGAATTATATATGGAAATTTAGGTAGAATATACTTTATATGACGTGATTAAGTCAACTATTATTATTCTATGAAATCGGAATCGCAATAGGAAATATTTTAAATAACGCAAAGATTCCTTCAAGTGTAATGGTCTCTTCATAGTTAATATGCCAAAAGAAACAATCCACATTTCGTTATTATTATAGTTAGAATGTATGCATAATACATGTTCTTCGCAACCGATGGTTGGCGTACCCCTAGGGGTTCGCGAAATCAATCTGAGGGGTTCGGGAGAAAAATTTGGCAATGGCGTCTTTTTCACTTTCTTGGTTCTATAATTCTTACCAATAGGTATACCTTAATATCTTTCAAATTAGTTGAATGGTTTTATTTTCAATTTTTTCTTATGCTGCCAGAATTATATTTGAATTTTACAGGGTACTAACTAGAAACTGCTGACAATATCAGAGATTCTGATTTTATTGTGAACGTTTACATACTATATGCTATATCAATTTTTCATTTTTCATGAATTAAACGCGTTCAAAAAGATTTGTTTTTGAAAAATTTACTCTCCATTATAAGGGGTTCGCCGCCAAAACTGTTGCAACTCAAAGGGTTCGCGAAGAAAAAAGGTTAATCCAAGGGGTTCGCGACGAGAAATACGAGTAGTTAGCTCAAGGGGTTCGCGAAGTGAAAAAGGTTGGGAACCGCTGTTCTCGAGGATGATATATTATTTGTAGGAATAATAGATGGGTTGCATATGTTTTATTTTGATGTTTAAAGAAATATATCGGGTATTGGTTACTGTTCGCATTATTTAGATCATCAAAAAGGAGCTCCAAGTTATCTTGACTGATATTTTTTTTTCGTATCACATGCAAAAGAGTCTACGAAAATTAGTAACATGAATAAATCTATATCAGTTATAAGAATATTTGATCGATATATGCCAGGAATAAGAGGAACATGGCTAGATTCGTACAAGTAACATTCGACACGATAATAAGTGATAATTTATTATTTATCACAGCAGCTGCATTTTCGATCATCAGGCGCCCATTTTTATTGGCTTAAAATGTTTAGTTAAATGTTTTTAAGGAATATAGGAGTAAATTCGGCGATATTTTTGTATAAAAAATAGTTCCTTGCAGTAAATATGCGACAAAGGACAAAGGTTGTTTTATTTTAACCTTGGTGGCTTCGATAATATAGCGGTTATTCGCCTTTTACCCACAAAAATATTTCACTAATTTATATTATAAGGAATATCTATAATAATATACATTAGGTTTCTTTACCATATGTATTAACGTTTATTTAAATTGTATTATACAGTTTTCACGATCGATATTACTTGTCAAATTAATAATATTTATTTAATACATGCGCTAAAATTATGATTAGTTATTGTAAAGTTGGAGCAATCGAAATTTAGGTGTGATGCCAATGACTTTAATTCATTTATGCACCAGAAATACGTGAGAATGATTTCAGTTGTGTTCTGTATTGTTTCTCTGTGTGACTGTATGTGGTTTGCAAAATTTTATTTTATTTCTTTAAGAGGCTATTCGTATTGAATAATTTAACGAAGCATGGCATAATTGCTTTTGCAGACTATATAACGATTAATAATTACTTTTCTTTAAAAAAAAGTACATACAATTTGGCGTACAATGGATGAAGCTTGATAGCAAGCATTATCTCGTGCATAGGAATTATTGACTTTCATTAATTTTAAAAGTGTTCTGTACTCATTATGCTACAACCTTGGAAATAAAATAAGTGCAATATATTTTAACGTTATATAATTGTAGACATTAATTGCTGTGCTGCATTAAAAATGCTAGTGCTTATTAATTTATATATAATATATTCACACCCTTAATCATGGAGCGAAAACAAAAACCTTATCTAATAAAAACGAAAGCAATGGCTAACCAGTTTGTCTAAAATTAATAATGGAGGCATATTTATTTCATTAATCCTAGAGCAGCCAATCTATTAAATAAGAGCTCGAAATACATTATAAACTAGAAATGAGTGTTTATCATATTCACTTGCTGTTATTTATGAAATATTTTGCGTTTAGACTAGAATAATTCGTAATAATGATGACGGAGTATTAATTGGTGGATTGAATTAGATTTTTGTGTTTTTGATATGCTTAATTTTAAAGCATTAACAAAAATTTGTCATAAAACTATACCGAAAACATTTCTACGAGTGTTTTGATACGGGAGAAAGTTTTCACCTATCAAAATCTCTCTATATTAATTTTCGTATTTTTATCTTAAACAGAAAGCTGCATTTGATGGGGATCTTAAGTTAGCCTCTCCTAGGCTTTGTCTGTATCATTAAAAAAATCAGACATAGCCTAAAAGAGGTTAAATTCAAGTCTTCAAATACACCCGCGCGAATCAACTTGAAACAGCGCCATTCTGGAGGAACTTCTCAAACCAACTCCCCTTAAAGTTCGACGAAGAACCCATAGATAGCGCAGTCATATCAAAATATTTTGTGCATCCTCAAAGAAAAAATGTAGCGCTCGAAATGCAATGGCCACAAAATACTCTGATAAATTGGTAAGAATTTAACAATGTCGTTTTAAATTCATGGTTTTTATCCACAAATGATGTGAAACTCGTATTATTATTCATTTTACAGCTAGTTATGAACTTTGTATAATATGAATAAATGGCAAATAAATAATGATGGACAGACATTTCACCAGAGTTAACATTCTGTAAACATCAAAAAAATAAAGTAGTTTTATTGTACCTTTCGAATTACGTATTAAAGTGATAAATATTGATGTTGATGCTTACTTACT
Organism: Tanypteryx hageni; assembly: GCA_028673005.1. Classification (NCBI taxonomy): domain Eukaryota; kingdom Metazoa; phylum Arthropoda; class Insecta; order Odonata; family Petaluridae; genus Tanypteryx; species Tanypteryx hageni. Next base: position 70,841,927 of record CM054116.1, on the reverse strand, counting down.
GTGGATGAACACTCCGTAACTTTCCCATTAAAACAATATGTATTGTTGAAAGTTGGACGGAATAGAATAAATTTCTGGATTAGCTGCGATAGAGATACAGGTAGGTATGTATCGTAAAACAAGAAAACAAACCAACAGGAATATGCCATGGATAAATAGTTGCGCTGTATTTGAAACAAAGAACGGACGATTAAGGAAGAACATAATTTTGATAACTTTTTCGCCAGCAGTAATTTTTTGGGGAAGAATGAGACAGTTTTCGGCACGATTGAGAAAAATAAGCAAAAGTAATTGCAAGCGAAGAAAGAGGCGCCAAATTCAACTCTTCTTGATTTTCAGACAGATGTACTGGTTGTGCCTTACGGGTCAAAAAAAGCACGAAGTTGGTATGCTTTTGTGTACAATGCTCGAGCAACCACACGCGAGCAATGACGAAGAGATAAAGCCAGAAATAAAATAAAGGTGGGAGAAGACGCTCTGAATTCAATGGAAATAAACTGCTTTTGTATAATCAAAGTTAGTGCGTGCCCGCGAGATTTATCTATAATACGTACATAAGATATCACAGCCTTGAATACATACTTGATGTGGCATTACACGAATCCTAACATGAAATTGGAGAACTCTCATAAAAGAAGGTTTTTGTGAAAGAATTGAACGAGAAAATCTGTACGATTGGAAAAAGATACCTACATCAAGGTGAAGAAAACGAGATGAATACCACGTTGCATCTTTTCCAGAAACATTATGTAAATTGTCCCTCCATATAAGACCAAAAAACCAAAAACATTCCTCTGTGCAAAATACCGTGTGTCTGGGTCATAATAATGTGGTGTTCAGGAATTGCTAGAAATAATTTCATTAATAATATTTATAGAATGTAGAGTATTTATAATTTGATGTATCATTATAAACAATATAAAATAAAAACAATAAAATGACCTTAAGTGTACATTTATAAGTTCAAGCTATAAGTATGTTAAAACGATAAGTTAACAAATTAATTCTTATAATTTTCATTTATACTGTGAAAATAAATATTGAGATAATAACTAATGGATCCATACTGAAAAGTAACGCTACAAGAAACGGCTGATAGTCATGGGATTAATCTTCAAATCAAGAAAATTTTATTAAAAACGCATATCGTAATTCCAAAAATGCAATTTGAAATCTAGCCCAAAAACATGAACTTTTTCATGAAATTTAACAGCAAGGATCTCTAAATTTTAGCTAAAAAGTAACTTTAAATATTTTATCTGCACCAGGGAAGATGTTCCGTGTAAATGATATTATGAATGAAGCATTTTACCCAAAACTCCCACTCTAACGTACAGGATCAAAACACAGACACCCCTAAATATTTTTAACTTAATTGATATCACATTAGGAGATAAAATAATAGTTTTCAAGTGATAATTTGACTTATTATTTTCATAATCTAACAATAATAAAAGGTTACTTCTGTCCCTTTGTGGCTCCCTCCATCAGGCTATAAAAATGCGAATAACTCGATAATGGAACAAGATTCATTTCTGATATTTGGCAGGAATGATCGGTTCACATATTGAAAGATGATGACGAAAAGAAATCTCGACAAAGTCCTTGGTTCGACTCTAAAGTTGGCATTTACATTTCCCATTTGGTAACACGTAAAAATCGACTTTTTGACTTGCAGGCTTTAATTATTTTTGAGATCTAAATTAGAAATAATTAACCTATAATCTTCAGATATAGCTTCAAATTCACATATTTTGGGGAATCTTGGCATTTAATTGGGATGTTGCCTTGCCAACCAATTACATTGTTGAATCTCGAAATTCTATTGTTTTTTTCAATCCTTATGGGTGAACTTGAAACAACGAACGCCTAAAAGAACAAAGTTTGTTATTTTGCCATCCAAAGAAAGTCAAGGTATATTCATGTTCATTTTTTATTTCACAAAAAACTTTCCCGTTGAATTTCAGCGGGCATCTCCCTAGTAATATGTAAATAAATAAACGTATTAGGCGATGCTGAATCTCAACATATTTCACTGTGCATCTACCATTTCAATGGGAAGCTAAAAAGGTCGATCGCTCTTACTATTTGAACCATCAAAGCAAAAATCAAGCTCGCCTCCATTTACTATTTCACATTTTGAAATGCTTCGTGGAGCAATACTTTAAAGTTTGGAAAAGATACTGAAAGAGTTCTCATAACGTTCACTAATATTTCTCAACCAATGATTTACTACCGCGAAAGTTAGGGCATCATATGCTTACGTCAGGGGTGCCCGAAGTGCGGCCCGCGAGGGTAAGATGAAAAACCTATCTGAAAAATGTACCACACAAACTCATACATTTTATGAAAATTTTGATAATACAATTTTTAATACTGAAATATTAACCATAAAAACCTTATTTAGACTTTATTTTCACTTTTATGGCTCCTTAGAAGTTATAGATAAATTCCGATTTAATCTCTAATCCGGCCCGCCGAAGACTTGGAAACTGCCAATGCGTCCCACCAGTAATAAACGTTCGGGCACCATTGGCTTACCTGGTTTATTTATTGATCGATATAAACGCGGTGACTTGAGGAAGGACACTTTGAAGCGAGTTGTATGAAAGAGTGCGCGTCGCGATTCTGCTGTCTTGAAATTATACCTCTCATAGTTTGACCAAGTGGGTCGATACGCTCTACGGTCGTAGCAGAGGGCTCTCTCGACAAAAACCCGAATCAGAGGATTGTACGTAAGGTGACCAAACGTCCTGATTTCGGCGGGACAGTCCCGCTTTTGAGCAGCATGTCCCGCCGTCCCCCAAACACTTTAGGGGACGCAAAATTGTCCCCGCTTTTGAATATATTGATGATAAATGATCCGGTTATTCAAATCTTTTTACAACAAATGGAACTCAAGATAAAGCAATTCACAACAACGAATCAAACAACATAAGACAATCAAAGTACACAAATAATAACAGCGAATGAAACAAAAAATAATAATCATAAGAATATTAATCAGCCTCGTCCACAACAAAGCGGACGACGCAGATCACCAATCGGCCGAGAAGCAGCTTTCACATTGGCTAATTGAATTTCGCAGATGTCAAAACAAATGACGACGTAATTAATCGAAATTCCCCTTATTCAAACGTGCCGTAAAGTTTGTACGGTATCGGTATCGGGCTAGATGGCGTCTCACCGTCTGTGTCTGATTCAGTTTGAGAAGGAGTTTGGAATGCATCTAAGATACCGACGCTTGGTGGAACTATTCACGCATTTCAGAGACAGATATCAGCCACAAATACTTCAGAATTAATTCAGTTTATATTATGTATCCCTGGAACTAATTCTTCTGTAGAACGTACTTTCTCACGAATGAATAAAGTTGTGTACATTTGAAAAATCGCAACTCAAAAGTCTGAACCCTCAAAACCTGAACCCTCAAGGTCTTACTAGTGGCAAACTCGTTTGGAATTCTACAATACATACTCTGAAATCCACTCCTGAGTTACTAAAGAAGATTTCGCCCAGTGAAAAGTACGAACATTAAAGGTAGCTGTGAATTAGATAAATTATCATTATACGTTGTAAACCTATATTAATTATACTGATGTTTGATATATGGTGGATCGGTTATTATCAATCGGCCCCACCTTTAAATTAAAAATTACTTAAGGGAGATTATAGGTTATATTAGAGAGATCTAAAAATATATATTAAAGGATGATATAATAATTTATTGTTTGGAGTTAGAAATTCACGAGCAAGTTGGAGAAATTTAGAAAAGACATTGCTCTTGAAATTTCTTTGGTTGTGTGCACTCCTCTAAGAAAAAAAAATGTTTAAGTAAAATCACACTATATTACAAATATTAAAAACACTGGAAGAACGATTCACTAGTTAATTTAAATGCATAATGATAACATTATTTTTATTTTTAGACCCCTTATTGTAGAAGGATTTTTCTTAGGTAATTTTTAATATAAAAGGGAGGGCCGACTGATTACACACAACCCATTTTTACATTGTTTGTGAATCTGTGTATAACTCCGTAAGACGTCTCAATTATTAGCGGCTGAACTGTTGTGGTTCGCCGTGAATTGCCTACACTCCAGGGGCAAACAGATTTTGTCCCGCTTTGGTTGATCTGAAATCTGGTCGCTTTAATTATAAGTAACGCCTCTCCAAAAACCGGATTGCTTTGTTGAGGTTGAGAAGGGCGCCGAAGACGCGCATGGATGGCTGACGGATACGTTCTCGCTCCGTGGAATGATATACTCCACAAAAACGGAGGTTTTTTTACTGGGCCAAATCCCGGAATGATTAAAATGGGGTCACGTTTTGAATATTCGAACCTCGCAGGACAATTGGTCGCGTACATGGGCAGAGAAACCTACGCGTACTCATCGTAGCGGTATTTTAATCCCGGCAGTTAATTACCGTTAACTACATTTACATCGGCTCGACTTGTTCCATCGAACAAATTCATCGCGCCGATTTTATGGTGTCGTTTTGATACTTTAAGTTTCCGTCGATGGGTGTTTCTTTTTAGGGTGCGAGGGATCCTTATAAAGAAGGGGGCTAAAAAAAAGGAAGAGAAAACGATCGGTAAAAACTTATCCTTGACATTTTGGCGGGACATCTTCGCTCAAGAATCCAGTCTCCTGACCAGATTCCGAGTTGTACCCGGTCGGTATCACCGGCATCGCTTATTTTTAGTCTACCGCCTTGTCTCGAAGATTTCTATTCTACAGCACGCATCCTCTGATATCCCGCCGTGAACTTCGGGAGGACATAAATTTACGAACGATGGCTTACGACATTGACTGCGATATTTTCCATACTAACGTTGAAGTCTCGAACGCCTCTTATTAAAAACATAGATACACACAAAAAGATATAACAGACCCACAAATGTGTTTTCCTCAAATTTCTAAAAACGGCTTACTAGAATTACGCCTGTTTTAACGCCCGTGTTATACATTGTAAAATTCATTCAATATTCTACCAGAAATGACATGTGGATATTTTCTCACAAAATGTGACCGCGATCAGATTTGTAAATAAATGCTTTTTACAGTACTGAAAATGTTTTATATTTAATGTTGTGATATACGGGCCCCAGTTATTTGCCGCTGCTGCACCCCCTTCTCTCCCGGACCATGGTTTTGGCACGCACGGTTGATAGTCTTCGCGGGCCACATTTCTATGATAGAGGAGAATGTCACGGCGGGACACTTTTAAAAACCTCACGAGCCACAAGTGGCCCGCGTGCCACAGGTTCCCCACCCCTGCCTTAGGGAGTGGTTCGCTTAGCTTCACTTGAAATATTTTAACAACATTTTCAACGATAAAATTTTTTGATGTAGTTTTTACACTAATTTCCGCAGAAATTGTAAAATAAATTAATGGTAAATTAAAAAAATTACTAAAAAATTTATTCCTATTTTAAGGATAAATTCTGTATCTCACAATCACAAAATGAAGTGGCTCAAATGTATTCCGATACAAGAAAATAAGCAATAAAATTTAAATTTTGTGTCCTAAATTAAAAATAAATATTTGTTGCTTTAATTTCCTTTCTGGCGTTCTCTTTCAAAAACTTCAAGCTGAAATCTCGGCGCTTGTCCTTAAAGAGAGAACGATAGATTAAGAGATATTTCATGAACATAAAACCTTTGTTTTCAAGTGATTTAGCTACTTTAATTTTTTTAGCGCAATTAAGACTTGGTATGTGCCGAAGCCAACCTCAAGAAAAATAAAATACTAACCGGCGTAAAGATATAGGATAAGATCTTTATAGTCTGCTGAATGTCGACTCTCACCGATGAATACACGCGACGGACCAAGTTCAAACACCGAAAGTGGGGCGTAAATTAGTTGCGCAAACGAACATAGATTCCAGAACATTTTCCCGTCGTTCCATATTTTAAAATGGAACGCTTAATCTTACTGCCTTCTGCCTTCCTGAACACGAGTATATTTATTTAAAAAAAAATTATTTATACTTAACTGGCTCATAACACTTCGTGGCCTTTTACAATGAACGCAATAACGCTAACAAAGACGAATACGCACGTCCATGCCCTCAGCAGGATTTGAACCCGCGTTGGAAACTAGGCAAGCCCGGCAAAATGATCTTTTTTGTATCACCTACACCTTCATCGTCCATTGTAGCAAATAATACCCTATTGCTTCCGAAATGGTGTTCAGCTAGCATTTGCCAGTGCCTTAGAATTCATCCAACATAAATAAAATGGGAGTTTAAGAAGTCTGTTTTTAAATGGCCTCACTCAAAAAGTTGCTAAAATTTCGGTGGTCACCGCTATACTAAAGTATGCGCAAATAAATACAACAATTTTTGCAACTATCTTTTTTACATATAGATGTTCCCGTTTTTTAGATTAAGTAAATAGATGTTCGTGTTTTCTCATGATTTCACCGAATTTTAAGTATGAATCAATCTGCTCATTGCTTTGGATGGGATACTAAATCTATCCTTACGTTGATGTTGTAAAAGATGTAAACCTTACTTCTCCTGCGTACAATATTATGCCTCACTATATTACTCTTTTACAACAGTGTACTGGAGTTTTTCTCAATTTCGCTCTAAATAAATAACGTTTTGTCTCTTCACTAATTTTTTTCTCCTATTTAGTTCCGAACAATGAAAACTGTTCATTTCGATCCAGCAATTACTTATTCAACAAGTTGAATGCTATTTTCTTCAAATATTAGCCTTCTCCGTGGACAGCTCTCAAAAATCCGACAACGTCGATACGTCAGAAGGATGAAGCTGGTTACTACGCAACGATGCGCCACGCCAGCAGCTGGAGAATGAAGGTGTGGAGTCGGTTTGTGCCGCTCTTCAGACATAACGGTTGATCCGAGAGAGGGCCACCAACCGATCAGGACCTCTCTCCCTCTCACTCCCTTATACTCTCTCTTCCCTCCCTACCTCCGTTTTTAAGCGCCCTCCGACTTCTCGTCTCCCTAGAAGTCGGAGGAAACCATGACACCATCGCGCAGTCGTGCTACGTGACGTTATGTCGGCGCGGCCTCGAAAAAAAAGGAACGGTAATAATTTCCAAAGTGCACCGCGTGAGAAAATTTATAGCTTAAAAGTTGTCGTTGTCACGCGCTTATGGTTTGAAATTTCGCGCTCGAGTGCCACAACGCGTGTGGTAATTTGTGCCAACCACAGTATTTGAAAATCCATTTTCAATTTTGAAATTAGGGTAAACCTGAAATTTCGCGGTTAGAAGCGCGAGAAAATTAAAAAGGATTTTATATATTTATCATAGCTATAAGGGCTTCACTTTTGTTGGATTGAAATATCTGGCAATAAATTTTAACTGACGTGGATGGATCGACGTAATAATGGTACATTAATCATTATTAGCAGTCATAAATTTATAAAAGTGAAACTGAAATTCAAGCTTGTAAAACATTTATATTCTTTAATCAGCCATTTTTCTGCCAGGAGATTTGAATTTTGTGACGCAATTATGAAGCGTAGTGTATTCATTCAACTGATCGCGTTTTATTATGAAATAATAATCTGATCACCTTTTGACTACTCCATAGTGTACTGATCTTAAAATTGCCATTCTCCTACGGACAAGTTATAATACTTTACTAATTTTTTTATTTTGTTTTCATTGAAGAAAAACATTTTAAGTTAGATATTTTAGAGTATTCATTCAACTGAACGATGGTTCTATTGTTCATTATGTATAAACCTTTCCTGTGTTTACAGATAAGTACATTGAGCTGTTGGCATCTAGCTTTGCCCTAATGATAGTAGTTGCCTCGACAATGATCAAAGTAATTTTATAAACATTAAAGCAAAGACATTCATTGAAATAATTTGTCGATATATTTTAGGCAGAAATTTCATCTCAAATGAAAAAATCTGACGTGGCCACCACATGAATTTCTCCATACCTGTAATTTTTCTAACACATCCAAATAGGTTACATAATAATAAATATTTTAAGAAACTGCGAGAAAATTTTAGACTTGACAAAACAGAAATAAACTCTAAGCATAGCCTTCTGACATTGGATATAGCCACAAAGCTCCAACAGTTAAGAAAAGAAAAAGGGGCGTTACTAAGACAACTAAGCGTCAATTGTTAACAATAGTCGTCGGTAGGTGGCGTGGTGGTGGCAGCTAAAAATATAAGATATCTGTTAAACACTGCATTATATGGGAAAATATTTCAAACAAAGGTTGTAGGAAATTTAATTTCCTACAACTTTTATTCCAATATATTTTTACGCATCAAATATTAAAGCAAATATTTCAAAATAACGGATGTGACAGGAGTAAACACCCATTTTTGGTTGACTGATGTCTACCACAAACTAATCAGTTCTTGCGACTTTCATAAAAACGTTAAATTGAAAATTTCGCGTTGGTCTGATTAATAATTTTTGAGTTCGAGCACCCACAAAAAAGCTGTCACATGCACACACAGACATCGAGAAAATGGTCAAAACGTGTTCAGGAGACCTCAAAACGTGTATTTCCGTTGAAATCTCGAAGTCGATTTTTCATGAATATAATACTTTCCCCTATACTACGTATATGAAAATCATCGTTTTACTTATAATTGAATTGCGGTATACTTTTTGGACTCTTTTTGTTATCCTATGCGTGTTGGCGAGAGAATTAAACCCTATATTGATTTATAATAGGTAATATATTTATGATCTACTAGAGAAAGTTTTATATAATTAACTTACACTATTTTATATAGAAATAGCACGGGGATTTTAGGGAACAAAATTTATCATTATGCTGGAACAATTTTTATTTCTGAACGTGAAATTTTTCTGCATTTTTAATTTTGAAATGTCTTGTTTTTATTATATAGGGACAGAAAATATTTCACATCTTTTTTAATCATTATGGTTGTAAGGTTTTAAATTGAAAAGAATTGTGAATAAAATTATATGCATGCAATAATAATATAACCTAACCATAATGCATAAATTGATATATTTGAATTTATTTGGTAATCTGAATTGCATTCTTCAACTTCAGCGTAATTATAGAGTGATTTTATATTTAAACTAATACACCTTTTTTATTTTTCAATTTTTCTTGCGTTGAAATGTGGGACAATGGGTGATTGTGGACAGTGAAATTTGCTGGATTAGAGAAATGAAAAAAGCATGAGGCATGTAGGCTAAGGTGAACAAACTGTCCAGGAAGCCAAGAAGGGACATTTCCAAATATTCGCCGACTCTAAGGAGGGACAGATTACAGTGGATTGTCTGTGGTGCTTTTATTGATTTGTCAGCCCTAGATAGACAGATGCAATGTATATTATATAGCTTGGTGTGACCAGTGATGGCGTTCCGGACGATTTAAATGACAATTTGGGATATTAATAAAGATTAAAAAAAACGGGACACAAGTTACATTTAACAAGGCGGGACGAGTGACCAAAAGGAGGAACAGTCCCTCCAAATTTGGGACGGCTGGTCACCATAATGTAGGCCTATCACATCCCTTACTGGCTAAGCATCGTGTAATACTTTGATATCATTTAACTCAAATAAAAATCTGCATTTACTTCTTGACTAATATTGTAAGAGTACCGAGATTGGAAAATTTCTCTCATGGCTAAATGATATCATTTTGGTAACTGCCATCCAATTGAATTATGAGGCTTAAATAATTTCTCCAATTTCAAAGTGCGAAAAAGAATTCCCCGCTGAAAAATATATCTTGCTTCAAACAATTTTTTTAAAAGTCGCAATTCCATGGTACCGCGGCAACTAAATTCTCTCGGAGTGAAAGGAATCCCGAGATTGGATTCGGGTTTCGCGCAAATCAATTTCGAGCATTAAAAAATAAAAGATACTATCCGTAGATTTCCCTACGACTTTTCCTTTTAAATGTACTATTAATAAAAAGAGAATGGGCAGACGACAAAAAATCGCTCTGTTGGAATGTAGACACAACCAACGAGGACACGGATTTTTTAAAAAATGTCGCCTTTAGAAGGACTTGGGAGACTTTTTAGTCCTCTCTCCCTCCGTTTCATATCCAAAAATCTTTTAAGCAGTCGTGCATGTTATGTCGTTGAAGGTCGTTTGGGGCAACGGATCCGTTGCATCACTTCATTCTAGTCGTCGGCGTCGGCGAGTGCGGAGAGGGTTGTGTGATAGGGAGAGGAACGGGGACGAGAGGGACAGGTTAGGAGAGAGAGAGAGAAAGAAAAGGACGGTCGAGAATGTAGGAAGCCGGGAAAGGGGCAGTTAAAAGCACTCCCTCAACGAAATAAACGACGATCGAATTTATTGCTCGTGGCGCCACGTGGGAAGTGCAGTAAGCTCGAATGCACCGGAAAAAAAACAAGGAGAGGAAAATTAAAAGGTGAGGCTCGAAAAAAATTGGGATCCTCCTAAAGTCGTGCCGGGTGATTATAGGGTGGGTGTACATTTACGACGACGGCGACCGCAGCGCAATGGGTGTCGCTCCTCTTTCTCTCTGTCGTGAGAGCCTCCGAGAGAGCTAAATTGATGCAACTGAGAGGTTCTTATAATACGAGGCATATTTTTTTTGCTTGCTTAGCCAGGAGGAGTTTGTTCGCGTCAGTCATCCTGACTTATTCGCAACCTTTCAAAAGACGCGAGGAATACCGAAATGAAAGCGGATGGTTTTTTTTACGAAGGGATAGGGGAATGTCTGGGCGAAAGTAGACAAACTGATGATCTTATGCCGTTATGTAATGTTTGTCTAAGAATGTATGTATGAGTGGGTGAACCCAACTTAGCTCACTTTTGATCATCTGGCGCCGACGAAAAATGTCTACCGAAAACTGAATTGAATAAACGCCAATTAAAAAATATTCATTCTAGGATGAAAATCCATTTAATTGTTTATTTAAAACCAAATCCAAGACGTCGATAAATTTCACGAAGACGTGAAAACTCAATCTAAATACCTAATTTTTCGAGTTACACGGAATTATTTTTATTCCAATTTAAACATGCGCTCGTTTGAGGAAAACTTACGTAAATATATGTTTAAATACAGTTTTCGTGGAAATGATACTTTGTATTGTATACATAATGCAATAAAATTTGTCGTATAAAATTACGTAATTCCAATCTGAATTTGACGTAAATTGGTTTGGTTGAAATTATTTTAAAAAACAATTAACGAACTCGAAATAAAAATACAGGTAGCGTATAAAAGCTGCTCTTGTAAAATAATTCTCGAAACAATTTTTTCGAAGAAAAGCGACTCGGCATAACGGATAGAAATAAAAAAACCATATAACGTTCGGAGATTAATATGCATGCCATACTTTAGATAAAAAACCTGTTGCCAAAGGCACATTATATTATGAGCCGTATTCTTACCGATGAGCATCGATTAGAATCCGATATGCTTCGGAGGTTCAATTTGCTTAGAGCGCAGATCTTCATCGAGAGAAGAGCTTGGTGATCGTAAATAAGGCGGAGAGAACGTGAAATGCATAATTCCACCCACGATATCCAAGAGTTCCACGTCATGTTCTTACATTATCTCTTATACAGTGAACAGAGTTCATAATCATCCTAAGTCGCCAGTCACAAACAAGAGTTTTAATAATTTTTTCCAGTTTATATGATATCTTAGAAAAGAATTGTTACAGTTTACTTGTACTGAACGTAGCCACCCGGACAGGTAAACAATTTTTAATGTCTAATTTCACATACTAATGATATATCTTATCATATCATGATAAATGTTTGCAAGGTTATATTTATAAGTTGATGTTTAAGTAACTATATGAAGAAATTTTATATTAATAACTTTTTGAAATTATATCGTAAGAAAAGTCTAATTAGACCTTCGGTAGTAATAATACATATCATAATGGTTAACACATCTCCATTAGTAGCCCTTTAATCAGTTCACAATAAACATAAAAAATTAATGCAAAAGAATAACATTCAAAATAATGAGAATACGTAACGGATACAAATTAATAACAAAAACATGAACAAATGAGCAACATTTCAGTTGGAGTTAAAAATCACAACTCATCCGAAGTTTTAATGATTTCTATAGAGCGCGCTATATTTCACCAGATTTTGATTTAGATAGGTAATGAATAAAATCGAATTTTTTCACCCGAAAAGTTCGAACTATACGCTTTGTAAAGCAATCAATTTTCAATTACGAGCTCCAATTTACGAAGAATTTTTTATCTTAATCTTTCTATAATAATTCGCTCCGAATGACATGCTCTAGAGTTCGTCATTTTGTGAAAGGCATCAAGAAGCCGAAATGGAACCAAGTCAATGCAAAAACTGATTTGGGTGGGTTCTCAAACTTCTGTCCGGATGAACCTAACATCCTCAATACCTAGGAATAAAGGGAACAAACACTCCCACTGCTTGAGGTATTATCCATTTTTTCCCACCTATATCCAAATACGACACTGGGTCTCATCTTTTATTAATTACTAGCGTAATTGCCCGTTGAAATTCAACGGGAGAATTGGAACTTAATATATTCAACTATATTGGATGGAAGTGAGCTAAATCTAATGCATTATCATATTTGTTAATATTAAAATGTAGTCAGATTTTAACTAAGTTTTAATTTCAACGTTTTAATCCGAAAAAAATTAGCTATTATGGACTCACCATATATGTCGATTTTCTGTATAAACAACAATGCTGTTGATCGCCAAGGGAACGTTTCAATAAAAATGCAAAATTTTGACAAAATTTCGAATATTTAGCTTAATGTGAGCGAATTCGATTCGAAAACAGAAATCGACGACAAAAATAAGAATCTTCATTTAATTTCCTTTAAAATTGTTTTAATCCGAAGATCGTGTGTCAATTACTTCTAATTTAATTTTGGAAAAGAAAATAAGTCTGCAAGGGTGAAAGAGGTAAACTTAAGATTCCTCTTATGGGAAATCCCATATAACGTTCCAACCAACAAACCAACCAACAGATTAAGGCTTTTATTAATAGTCTAATGCCCGAGTCTAGTCCGGACTTAAAAGCTATAATTAATATAATAATTAATGAACGTCAATTCGCACTAAAAATTTCGAAAATTATCATTTAGAAGCTTCACCGTATTCTAATTCTTGTTCTTCTGAACCCTTTCATTAGCAAATGTTTCGAGCAGATTAGGAAAAGCGATTTAAGTTTGCTTAAAATAAAGGAATTCTATTGTAATTCATTGAACTAGACGAGGCATGTCAAGCTGGCGGCCCTTTCGGTGCCTTACTGCGGCCCGATAGCCAATTTTTGTCTCAAATGAATCGCGTGGATTTTCATACCAATGCTTTATTTTAGCAAGAAGCAGACGATATTTTGTCATAGCTACCAAATCATAATAGCACGCACCTTCTAAATTATTGTTTTTAATTGCATAACAGGCGTTCAATCTTCTAGCTAAAATTTATTGTTTCAGCTCTGGCCCTCATTAAGCAATTGCGGCCCTCCTCTAACATCCGTGGCTTTAATGCGACCCTTCTATCCTTCGCTTTAATAGGGCCTATCTATAACATTCATCGCTTTAATGCGGCCCGGATGCCTCTTCGAGTTTGACGTCCCTGGACTAGACCAACTGAACATATTTTTGACGAGAACAAAAAATATTAACTTACAGTTCTATGAATACGTATACGGGTGTGCTCGCGAAAGCGTTTGTAAATCGTGGCGTAATACTGAGGGCGTTCTCTTGAAAATGCTAAGATTCAGGGTAAAATTATGTCACTCTAAAGATGCTTTGTTGTACCACGATACAACCGCCTTATGGCAGTTTCATTTCGTCTCTTTTCTCAACCGCGATACATTTCTTACTTTACGTCGCCAGATGATTTGCTCTGCAAAAAAATCTTGGTCGTGTGAAATACATTTGTAAAATGTACGTTTTTTTATTTTAATTTTCACGGTATGGGTCAAAGGGCCGACATTTCCCAAAGGGTCAAAAATACCGAACGGCCGACAATACTTGCCGTCCTTGGTATAGGTGTAGGTAACATGTCTGCATCCCAACACAAGGTCGAGGTTCGAATCCCGCCGTGACCATGGATATCTATGCTTGGCTTTATCGATATTCGTAGTCTTTTTGTAGAAGGCCGTAGGGTGGTGTATAAAAGCAAAAAAAACAATGAATATTGAATATTTATATTTTATAATTTGTATAAAATCGAGTAAGTAAATAATTCGGAGAATAATGGTGGTAGCATCACACTCATCCAACTAAAAGGAATTTTTTACTTCGAAACACAGTCAAATCCATTTTCAATACATATTAATGGATGCCCACATTGCCCCTTCTTGGAAGCGCTCTTATACCTACCCATTCAAAATTCTTCGACTTTGGGCCTAGAAGCTGGAAAAATTTTAGGAATGCAAGGTCTTCGGTCGTTGACAGTGACGATTACAAGGGAAGTTTTTGGATCATCCCTTTATATGATTGGTTACGTGATAACGTAAATCAGGAATACATTTATAAATGCCCATACATAATCATTTAATTGCAACGAAGTTTGAACACACAAATAACAACCTGAGTAGCAACACTGAAATAAACTGGTCAACAAATTTAAATTCTTGGCCAATTTGTAAGATTTAGTTATAACTGATATAACATCAGAGATGTTATATCAGTTATAAAGTGATTTATGGTAGACACATTTTACGCACTTAAAAAATATAACACGAAGGGAGACAATGTCAAACTTGAACTACTGAGGTGGAATTATGAACACGCTTCTCAGTTTCGATTTTGCGGTCTCTCAGGCAGCTATTGCTTATTATTATTATTTATTCACTAGCTATCTCTACAATTTTATTTTTCGTGTTTAATAATATCATGAAGTTTGAAAGGTATTTAAAGGAAAAACAACTTAATATTCACTTTATTTATTTGCAAAATGTAAACTAGCGGAATGTAAGTAGCGGAGCGATTTGACACAACAAACGCTTCAGTAGTTTAAGGTTAACCAAACTTGTCCGATCAGAAATAAAATGGAAATTGACGGGGAAGTAGGTTTCTTTAAATGTATCCCATTATTGATAGCTGATTATCGGAAGCGCTTTAGTTACCGTTCTTTTGCCCGTTCGGCCATTTGTCCTGGCCTCTCAAAGATTTCATCGCATCACACTTATTTTAGCATTTACTTCGTATCTGTCGAATTTTTACCTCCTTTTTAACTCGGTCTGTCAAACTAAAATAATCATCGAACGTGAAAAATACGTCGCTGCGACAACAGTTGCCCTTCACTCCTTGCGCATTTCGTGACTTTTGCGGTTTGTTTATCTCTTTCGCCATTCCCTCGTTCGAAATAAAAAGACTCGTCCGATCTTTGAGAGAGATATAGACACTCACTCCGAAGCGCAACCCTCCTCAAAAGCGCGAGGAAATTCTAGAAGTTAAAACCAGATACTTGACTGCGAAGTGATTTTGACGAATTGCAGGCCATTAAGGAGGCAGGGTGGAGGAGAATTCGGAAGGAGGGTGGAGATGAGGGAGCGGATGAAAGAGGGAGGAGAGGCGTGGACTCCCACTCTTTTCCTTCCACGACTTTCCTGCGCGTCGGAGCACGCGCCCGAGGACGCCTTTTTGCTTTCGTTTGTTCACCTTGTCAATCCCGTTTTGTTATTCTGCTCTGAATCCGCCTTCCGTCTCCATTACCTTTTCCGTATCTCTCTCTCCCTTTCAGTCTTGGACGTTTCGCCTTCTCCGGCCTCCTGTTTTTGTTTTCCGAATGACCATTTCGAGCAAAGTCGACGTCGTTTAACTTGTCCATTTCATACGGTGATAATCTGTATGGATTTTTTCGTCGGAAAATAAATCTTCCTGAATACAGAAGTCAAACGAGCCTCGTATGTGAGCATCGGGATTCGAACGGAGCGGTTTGACGAAGTCCTCATTGTTCGATGGAAACTTATTATGATTCATAACTGCGTTTCCATCAAAAGCTGGATGATCTGAGATTAAAGTGATCGGTTTTACGCGCTGTGAATTTCATATTTTGTCCCTGAAATGTTTCGGTTTGGGAGCAATTTAATATTTGTTTTTTGTTTTTTAAATATCTCTGAAAATATGAAAGATAGAAAGCTGAAATTTTGAGCACACATTTTTACATTAATATCACCGATTCTTAAAATTTCAAGAAAAATTCGACAAGAAAGTCGTGGTTTATTGTCAACTTATGTTAGAAATTTTCTTGCGCGGTTGTAATTGTCAACGAAAATAATCTTCGCAGCAACTGAAGTAAAAAAAATCTACTTCAAATACGTAAACACGCCAATTTCCTTTCTTGTGCACACAGAACACAGTAAATGAAAGGAAATGGATTATCTACGACGAAGGATTGAACGTAAATACGTTAATTCGTTCGCACAAAGGGGTAAGTGAAAAAGAATGGATAATTTATGACCAAGGAATGAACTTGAACGTAAAGTATATGGAACAATTACTCAAGTGAGGTATGTTTTAAATAATTTATTAATGTTTTACTTATATATCCAAAGGCATAAAAGATGGAAAGTTGAAACTTTGAGCGTACTTTTCCACGTCGATATTATTTATTCTTGAAAAGTTTGAGTTTTGACAAGTTTTCAGAGTCGGATAGGAAAGCGTTCAATATTTTAATACAAAACTGATTGCGTTCTAATCCTAAATGCCATTTTGGAAGTATCAATTAACCAAAAAAGTATATTTTCATATAAAATATATGTTTATGTAAAATGATCATGCGCAATACAACGCTAACTTAGCAACTTAGCTTTTAAGCCTCTTACATTTAAACGCCAATCAAAACTTCACGTTGTACTCCCGTCATAAAACAAACGAGGCTTTGTTAATCAAATATGTGATGGTATAATCACATGCAAATAAAAAACGAGCTGATTTTATCCATGTTCATGAATAACACTCATTCATTTATTATATATATATAAATATATATATAAATATATATATATATATATATATATATATATATATATGTGTGTGTGTGTGTGTGTGTGTATATGTGTGTGTGTGTGTGTGTATAATAAATGAACTAATTGTAAGATTTGAAAAAATGAGCATCCACGAGATTCGGAACCATTTGGTCGGCTAACAATAAGTATCATTATGAGTTTCACGAGTGAAGATCAGAATACATGATTACTGGCTTTCTTTATGATTTCTAACATTATTTAATATTAAATGCCTATAATAATTAATGCAATCTCATAAAAATTGTTGAACAATAGAAAATAAATTTTTAAAGTTAACATTTGTTTGTACCGTTTATGACCTTATTTAATACAATTTGTTGAAAGATTATCGTAAAAACGAAACTAATCAAGCTCGTTCCCGAAAAGTAGCGCAGAATAAGTTACACTAAGTATATGAAGTGAAAAGAGTCGCTAAGTCTTTTGGGCCGTGATAAACGTTTAAAAGGAGAGTGGCTGCAAAGAGAAGAAGATTTAATAAAACTGTAGTACATTGTCCACAACGTTTGAGTCAATTACGTGAAAACCAAAGACGACAACTTTTGGCCACAGGAAACGGACAACAGCGTGAGCAACGTTTAAATCGATCTCGAGAATATCGTCCAAGACGTCAAGATACATTTCCAATAAAAATATTTTTGTGCTCGCTGATCGAATTTGTGAAGGATGGCGAAAACGCTGTTATCCAAATCAAACGTATGCTATTCATTAATAGAAGACTAAAAACTAAATAATGAATTAAATTTAAGATATTTTGAAATAATATCGTTTATATTGCGCACTAAAAGGGAAAAAATTAACTAAATTAAAACTATTTTTCAAATAATAACTTTAAAATTTCGCACTGAAAGGGAAGAAATACATTTATAACTTACTCAAAATCAATATAGAAGTTATATGGCATTTTAAATTTGGCCACTAATTAAACTGTTATATGTAACTATAAGCTGACTACGCCATATAATTTTTATATTGATTTTGAGAAGGTTAGTAAATTTAATACTTCCCTTTCAGTGTAAAATATAAAAGTTATTATTTGAAAAATATTTTTGATTTATTTAATTAATTTTTTGGTAACCGAAACGGGCGCTTGACGTAGAAGACTCATCATGAAGTTATTTTTGAATTGCAGTATTAACGACGCGATTAAATTTCTGTTTTATGCTGCAGGTAGAAATTTATCAGATACGAACTCGAATGAAAACCTCCGAATATGAATCGATTGTGACGACGAGAGTTAAAACCCATCCGAAAAAATTTCCCCCCCAAACATACAGTGCGTTCAAAAAGTCTATGTGCACCTGGCTTGAGTGCAGTGCATGTAATATTTATGGACAATTTAATAATCCGGTGCACAGTGCATTTTTGAACACTGTATATCTGGATATAAGAATATACGTGTCTCTTCGACGCCCCCAGCAGCCTGCCAACTTGGTCCCCGACTTGGTAAGTGTCCGCTGGGCTTCCTTCAACACCTTGTTGCCACCCTCATCACTACCTTTTCATTTCCTTAAGTTAATGATTATAAGAAGAGTTATTCCCGGAAATATACTCCACAAACAATTTCTTCCAGACCAACACGCACAGAAAAATCTTCCTCTGTCCTCATTCTTGTTTATAAAGTTTAGCTAGCTTTGGTTGAAATTCTTAGTCCTTAACTAGAGATTTATCATCATCATCAAACCTAAATGAATGCCACCCACGAAGAAGATACAGGCAAAGACGCGTTCACTACGCATGCGACTGTTACATGCATCTCCTTTATGCAAAACGCGGATCGTGAACAAGATGATGACTGCAGCTCGATGACGAAATAACTCCTCGGTAAAGTATTAAGGCTTTCAAATGTTTGGAATTTCCAACTTTTTTGACCGAGAGCGGTCGTACGGCTACCGGTTCAGGATGATGCGCTAAAAATATCTCCACTCTCTACCGATGGAAAACTTATCGTAGTTTTAAAGTTTTAAATAATAACATATTTATGTTAAATATTATGACTTATAAATAAGCAAAGATGGAGACTACGGCGAAATTGATGTTAAATTTTACGGTCAAGGAGTTAATTCTATTTAACATTATGACTTATGATGCCAATGGCTATAAATACGTTGATTCGTCGAACTAGTCGTAAATTTTAGCTACACTAATGCAAAATTAAATAGAAAACTGTTGAATGATTACTCACATAGACATATTTGTTCGGAATGACCGACAGAAGATAATACATGATCGATTTTGGATACATTTGGTCTACGTGACTTTGTCGTCGTGTTGTTTATTAAGTAAGCTGTGGACGTTAGTAACTCGGCAGGTATATAAAAACCATTAAATCGAAACGCTACAACCAGAGGAGAATCGACTGTTTCTTCCGGATTGGCTACTAACATTAGTTATTGCTTTTTGTCCCCCCTCAAGAAGTTTTAAGAGTCGATGTTTTATGGTTAAGCATTTACAGCTTACATTAAACTTCCACGCATGGAGGGAGAGAAGGGAAAAGAGAGAGAGGGAGGGAGAAAGAGAGAGAGGGAGGGAGAAAGAGAGAGAGACACCGATAGGAATTCTTTCCCGGCCGATCCAGATATATCAGCACGTATCCGGACATCTTATACTGGCATTTATTTTTTTAAGGCCAAACGAGATTTTTTAGGCTAGTCTTTTTTCATTTATGAATAATTAATGCAGAAGGATGGAGAAGAGACACGAGGAAAGTTAGAAGATTTTGGATGGTATTTCCTTTTATAATTATATGGCCAAAAACGGAAAGTCCTTCCGAAAAGCGTAGAGATCTGTCCCTTTCTCTCTTTAAATGCAGATGCGCACGCACTAAAATATTCCATTTCTTTTTGCATATATTTAAGAAAATTTTCGATATCTTAAAACCCTTCAAATCCTTCCGAAGAGCTTTCACTTTCTCTCTTTCAATAACAAAACTATTTCATTTCCGCTTTCATGTGTTTAAGATAATTTAATAATTTTCGATATGCTAACCCTTCAAATCCGTTTGAAAGGCTCTCACCTTTTTAACACACTTTTATTTAACTTACTCAGTTGTATATATATATATGTATATATGTTTCTTTCAAATCTTTCTCGCTTTATATCTCTGCCCATATAAATGCTACAGGGCTGAAATTTCGGGTATATTCTTATTTCAGATAAAAACCGACGAGAAAAATCGAAAATCACAAAAGATTTAATATTTAAGGGATCTTTTTATCCCCAATGTTCCATTTCAATACCCCATAAGAAAAGCATTGGATTCGGTGCAAGGCTTTCTAAAAATGCATTTTAAAATGACTTAAAATTGGGATATGAATTCAGAAAAAGAAGAGTTGTTTAGCTGAGAGTACGGAGTGTTTAATTTTTTAAGGCAGAAGTCAAATGCATACAGAATTAGCGTAAATATCTGCTTTAAATCGAAAAAAAGGGTGAATTTTTCCTCTCTTCAACAATGGAACTGTATAAAAACCATGGAAACGACATTATTGCTTTTAAAGGGATCTTTAGTGCTCTTAATGGAAATTAAAGACGTATTAATGCTTTTAAGGGGAATTAATGCTGCCATAATGAATTATAGTGGAACTTCCGAATATTTAAAGAATTTTCCTATATCGAAAAACACTTTGAAAATTCAATTTATAATCATGAAAAAAAGAACTTAGTTACTTCCACAAATTTACTAAGTTCTTTTTTTCATGATGAGTAAATTCCACAGGGTTGAGCCTGACCTCATTATCAATTTATAATCTTTGCAAATTTTCCATAATCCAAAAATTCAACTTGAAAATATAAGAAGACTAAAAAGAAGATAATAAAACATTAAAAAAAACGTTTTTAAGTATACACACTTTAATGTGCATTCAAAAGTAGAAAATAAATTTGTCTGCACTCAACTTGAATTAAATTTGGTGTGCAGAATTAAAGTGGGTGGCAATTTTTATCCACTTTAATTCTGCACATCAAATTTAACTCAAGTTGAGGGAAGAAAAATTTATTTTCCACTTTTTAGCGCACATAAAAGTGCAAAAGTGCGAAACATTAAAAAAAAATATTTTATTTCCCATTCAATACTGCAGCATACGCACTTATTCGTAACTAAACCATTCCGTTTTCCTCTGGCATGTATTCGTGAAAATTTCATAATTTTCGATGCATATGCCTCATCTTCGGATTTCCCCTTTCTTTCTCTATCGGTTTAATAATGACTTTCACCATATTTCTCCTCCCTCTTTCCCTCCGAACTTTTATTTGGCAGCCGTTCAATAAGTTCGGAATCCTTTTCTTTGATTTCCCCACGCAACACGTTTCGAGGAGTCGTTCGGAGGGGCGACCGACCGCTTGCATATACTATTTTCCGCGTGATGGGTGTTGACGAAACTTTAGAGCGAGGCGACGTCGAAATTTAAACCGCTAAGGGAACCATGAGTTGCTCAACGTAAAGGGTGTAGTTCAAACGATGATGCGTCCCAACAAAAATAATCCGATGACAGGTAAGTGCCCCATCTATTACATTATTCGCTTTTTTTACCTTTACCACGCGGGGGATTTTAATATAAAGCTGTTGTTGTGAGATCATGCATAAGGCTTCCGTGTTCGTGAAAGTAGGGTCTATCAAAAATCACCGTGCATCAATTGTAGATGATAAATATTATTCAAAGTAGCTGTGAAAGGACATGTAATAATCTTAATAACGTTTGCTACAGAACATAATATGAATTTGGCACCAGTGGCTGTGACTAGGGATAAGGAAAAGAGTGTCGATACTTTACTCAAATCGGTAATTTCCTTTCGATACCAAGTACTTTTGTACTCGATTCTTTTCTTTCGATTTTCTAGTGACATCGGTACTTTCGGCCCGATACTTTTCATTCGATACATCATATGATTACGATATCGATACTTTCGTTTCGATATCGTATCCCTAGCTGTGACAATTCACGAACGGTCTGTTTTGCGGTATG
Organism: Tanypteryx hageni; assembly: GCA_028673005.1. NCBI lineage: Eukaryota > Metazoa > Arthropoda > Insecta > Odonata > Petaluridae > Tanypteryx > Tanypteryx hageni. The sequence continues at coordinate 70,819,987 of CM054116.1, read as the reverse complement.
CGGTCCTATATATTCAACACTTTCTTCTTTTATAATTGGTATGCTGGATCCTCGCCACTTCCGCGGCCGATTCGGTTTCACGGATATTGGCAGTTAAAACTGCCACAAGGCGTTTCGCCGTGGTGGGCGGGTATTCGCTGCAACCCCATTGTATACTCACTCGCCCGTAATGCGAAGTATAGTTATCTGCCGCGAAATATACTCAAGCCTCAAGCGCAAAAAAATCTTTCTTGCTTTGACACGTTTCTATGTTAAAAGGAATAAACTAACCTGTCAAGGTCACAGTTCCTGTTAAGAGTAAAGTAAGTAAGCGGCTGCGGTAACGAAGAGAACTTATCGTTTACAGTTGCCGCGCGCATGCTCTTTTGGTTTGACTTGTATTTTTACACGGGCGAGAAACATACCATTTACACGGTGGATATCAATATATCGATATCGTACGATATTGAAACAAGATTACAGTCTAGAAATTATAATTTTACGTGTAGATAATTGTTTCCCCCCATTTTGGGCAGAAATGGGACTTCGCAAAACAATACCAAACACAACTTCATCTAAAATAATTATAATTTATTCGATGATTAACCTATATCTTTGACACGCTAGTTCTATATAATATAAAGTAACTATTTTTTTCACATTTTAACAAAATCTCTATAAAATATTGCAAAACAGTACCTTTCATAACTCTATGCTAGCATTTAACATGTTCGTTTTTAAAAATAAAATAAACTGATGTGTGCAACACATGACTTTCTCCATATTTATATGGCAGATTACATGTTGTTAGCTCTGGGATCGTTGTCAATATTTACTTCCGGTTGACACTTAATAAAAGAAAAAGGAGCGTTACTAAGACGTAACTAAGCGTCAGTTGTTAACAATAGTCTTCGGTAGGTGGCGTGGTGGTGGCAGCTAAAAATATAAGATATCTCTTAAACAATGCATTATATGAAAAAATGTATCAAACAAAGGTTGTAGAAAATAAAATTTTCTACAACTTGTACTCAAATACATTTTTTTACATTTATCAAATATTAAAGCAAATATTTCAAAATAACGGATAAGTGACAAGAGTAAACACCTACTTCCGGTGACCGATTTTTGCCAAAAACTAATCAGATATTCTAACTTTTATAATGTTGCATTGACCTGATTAACAGTTTTTGAGTTAGAGCGCCCACAAAAATATCTATCACATACAGACACACACAGACATCATCGAGAAAATAGTCAAAACGTGTTCAGGGGACCTTAAAACGTATTTCCGTTGAAATCTCGAATTCGATTTTTTTCATGAAAACAACTCTTGCTCTATACTTAGTATATGGAGAAAGTAAAAATTAATATAACATAGAAAAGTACGCTAGATGATTTTCTTGCTTAGCTATTTTTCTGCGGAACATGTCATTGGCCGGTTTATTGCCGAAAAATTCTTGCAGCTTGTGGATTTTGCAACCCCTATGAGAAAGTCACGGCACACTCCCCTCTTTCATGAACCCTACTCAAGGGTGAATGTATATAAGTATTCATCCTTTACAAGATTGACCAGAACTGTAAATGAAGTTCTCGCAAAACATCTATAGACTTTTCTCATGACTGACATCCGAATAATATTAGAGTAATTTAAAACAAGTTACATCGTGCTGATTAATGTTGTCTTATTTGTTTTTTATATTCATTATTTTTAATTGTTATTCCTATTTATTATAAAACTTGTTACTTGGGAGATTCTTGTATGTGTTAAATAAATTATCTATCATTAGTTTGTGAACGAATTTCTTAATTTTCCTCATTTTAAAAAAGCATTTAAGCTTAATTCGTGCTCCCTTCCATTTATACCAGCTACTAGTGGAACATCAGGAAAGCAGTGGACCAATTGCCCTTTTATTTCACTAAAAGCGGAGAATGTGAGTAACTTTGAAACAGGTTTGAATCCGCTGGGTGCATTTCCTTACTACGCGTCATTTGGCTTATATGCAAAATTTCTCTGGCTCATCAATTTCTTATAGATTTCAGGCAAAGGAGAAAATTTGCTTATCCCTCTCATTTGCACTGCGATAATTTCGATCGAGCTAGAATAAAAGAATTGCAAAGAGAAGGGAAGTGTAAGAATTTTTCTTGTAAAACCAATGAAGTCCATCCCATAATTTTAAATACAACGACCTTTTTATTTTTAGCCGTATCGAGAGAGATTTTCAATTATCATAAACAACCTGTGGCGAGACAGTGAAGCCCCTTGATAAAGTACGCAATTTTACGCCAGAGGAGGCATTTACTCCTTCCCTTTCTCCGCCGAAAATGAGCGTTTTCATCGCCATTTCGAAGCAAACGTTTCCGATCACCCGCCATCCTCTCCCTCCACGAAAAACAAAGACGCAACGAAAATCTCGCGTCGCGACAGAGGTCTGTCTCTCTCTCGGAGGATCATCGTTCATTTTTTTTTAACGTGTTAGCGCGGCCGCGCGATATTGTGCCGTTGTTCAATCCGTCGTTGTTGTTGTGTCATCCGTGGAAAGAGAGAGGTCATCTCCGGGTTTCTTTCACTCCTCCCCCACACTACAACAACCCCTTCCAGACCCGAAAGGCTGGAAAGTAGCTATCCGGCCCAACGTCGCGGAAATTGGGCGTCGGTCACGCTGGCGCCTCTCTCACCCCCTCCCCACGTGCCCCCTCGATTCTTGAAAGATTCCGACGGAGATGACGACACATTTGTCATTTTTTATTGCCCTCCACGTTGCATTTTTTTTATCCGACTCTCGTCTCCTCTCTCCAGTCCCTTAAGGAAAGCGAGATTCCAAGAAGAGCGAGGGAAATGATAAAAACGCTTTTACGCCGCGTTTTCCGCGCGTTCGGTGAAATATCGTTGCCACCGCCTGCGCGGGAATCGCCGGTTTAATTTTTTTTGCGGGAGATTATCGCGCGGAAAAATCTCTCAAGGGCTATAATTCATGTTGCCATTAAAACGTAATCAATTACATGGTCTTTTTGAGAGTGACGGGAATATTAGCTCTTTCTTTCCTATGTGCGTGCGTGAGAAACATTTACGTCGCGCCTAGATTCAGCTGCGGTATATCACATTGGCTCTATTTTAAAGAATGAAATTGTGTACCCTTTGCAATATCTATTAACTGAAGCAATAACACTATAACAGTACAATCTTACTTTTCAGGTTAAAATTGAGTGGTAAAAATTATCCAGGCATGTATTCTTCATTACTGCATGGTTAAAAAAAGGGGTACAGAATAATGGTTTACCGACTTTTGGTCACAAAAAGTAATTAATCCCTGCAAGTTTTCGTAATAAAATTTGTTTCTGCGACTTTTTGTCACGCAGTACCATTGGTCTTTCCGAAATTTCTTCGCGAAATATAATCCCCACATGACTTTTTGTCAAACAATAATATTGGCACTCTCAATCTTTGATCACCAAAAAGAATAATGAAAACGAATTTTTAACGGGTGAGTTTTTAGACAATGGTGTTATGTGGCAAAGACTTGCAGTTTACCAATTTTTTTGTGTGAAAAAATTCGCAGGTATCAATTAGTTTGTGACCGCATTTCTGTGACGAGAAGTCGCAGGTACTAATTGAATTTTCTTTGTCAAAAAGTCAAGACACCCAGTATAATATATAGCTTCTATTAATATTAAAAATGAATGTTTGTGATTTACATTAATTATTAGCTAGAATCAATAAACTTTAACTCTTCTTTCTGTCTTCCGACGGATTTCCGCAAAGCAATGCCTACGTCAGCGGAGCATGGCAGTGCTGATAGATAGATTCTGTATGGTTTTAATAAGACGTCGAGTAATTGAATCTGTGTAAGTACAAAACATTGGAAAGGTTGAAGTATTAGGAAGATAAGTGTGCGTCGAAGATCCATGTTGCAGAGAGCGATATTACCCTGTGAGCGCCTTCAATGGCTCTGGGAGGGGAAGCTGCAACGGCAGTCAGCCAGAATGAGTCCATTGTACTCCGTAAGACGAACTCATCCTAAACTCCATCTCATCTCATACTTCGTCATCCGTCAAAATGCTATACGAGTTATTGTAACTAATGAGCGAAACTTTGCAACTCACAACAGAAGGAACTTTCGGAAGATGTTTAAGTTGATTGTACGGTTCTACAAACAGACACGTTAGATGGCTCACTGTAATAAAAGTGCCGGAGATGATTTACGGTCAGATAGAAGAAATTAAAGAGTTATACGTCATTTGATGTTTGCTTCTTTTATTAATCCACCATTGGTCGTAAGATAGTTCCTCCGAATATGAGATATATGATAAAATAATATGGAAAGTGAGAGCAAAATTCATAAAACAACACTTAATTTAAAATGAAAAATACTATTACTTCATATTTTTTTACAGAATATAATTTTGGTAAAAGCATCGGAAACTTTGTTGGTTGCTGACGCATTTCTACTATGCGTTATACGTAGTACATGCAATCACTCTTGATGAAACCAAAATTTTTAGTATTACAGCATTAATAAAGATGAATCCAAAATGAAATTTAGCAATAGAACAAGTCTAATAGTGAATGGATTACATTTAAATTACCTTAAATGTTTAAGTACTGACTGGTACAGTTATAAGATATGTTAATTTTGTCTACATAAGATTTAGTTTCATAATATACCTGATCGCCAATAATATCGAAACTAAGGCAATTTTCAGCCATAAACGCTTTGAAAATATCAATCAAAAACTCTCAAGAGAATAATTTGATCTGGGTTAGATTATTTCCTCGAAAATCTGTCTTTGTACATAGACAGCTAAAATTTTATCCAAGCAGGGGCGTATACACAGCAGAGGATCTAGCAGGTCATTTTTTTCTTCCCTCCTTAAAAGCCAAAAATAAGCAAATGAAAGCAAAGTTTTAAAAAACAGTAAGCACTTATTATGCGATTAACCCATAAAATTAACTTTTAATTATTTAACCCATCAAACAGTTTAACCGATAAAATATACCACGCATAGGATTTTTAGCTTGTCAAAATTTCCGACTTTGGACAACCCCTTTTGAAAAAATGTTGTGCACATTACTATTAACAAAGACATCTTCTTAGGACAGCTTTAGAGCGTTTCTATTGAGAGCGAATGGAAACAAGATAAACTTATAGATAGGGAAACATTCTTCTTGAAAACTATGGAGAAATATTCGGCAAGCTATTCAACATGAAGTCCAAACCAGGACTAATGCAGGCTTCACAAAGTTGACGTCCTGAATTGATTACTTATATTGACAGGAAATATTTCAGTATGTGATAGTCATTCCAAGTATTTTCAATAATATATATATATATACCATTTGTAATTCATAGTTTATCAATGATAGAGAAAAATTGGAAAACAAATTAATAGAGCACTATCAGGTTTAAAATACTAAAAATAATGTCAAAATCTTTCTGAAATTATATTTTGCATGTATTTTTTTTAAATAAACGAGTTTAATAAATGTTACTGTTTATACGGTAATATGTCTGGATCAACTGTGCATTTCTGAAGAGTAGTCGAGCGGAAAAGAAAAATAACACATTTGTTCACTCGTCTAGGCTCAAGCCGAGTTCGGTAATAATCGTCTCCATGGCAACAATCCGAAAAAATGCTATTTAAAACGCAAAAACGCTATGTTTTAGTGGAAATTCAATAAAATATAATCAATTATCAAAACCCTGCTATAAGAATTAGAATCTACATTCTTTTCCCCTTAGAACAGTACAAACTTCGCTACGATATCACAATTTAAAGATATTTTAATGCATTAAATCAAACATCTCTGCACGATGGATTTGAGATTTCCTACGTAAAAAATAGGGAAAAAACGTTCCTGGAATCGAACCTGGGACTTTAATCTTACAATTGGCCAAATAAAATATAGCCACAAGTCATGCCCTGGCAGCACGAGCCTTATACCAAGTTTCATGAAAATTGGTCCATTGATGCAAAAGTTGTTAATAGGGGACACACACACACATTTCATTATATACATAATACCTATCCTTCTTCTATCCGTCCGTCCGTCCGTCGGAACGCTCTATAGAAATCCCCATAAGAGAACGCTAAAATATACCTTTTTCACTTGCAGGCTTTTTTCTTTTGTAAAATTAAATTAGAAGTAATTGACCTACGATATTTAGACGAGGACCATTTTAAAGAAAAATAAAAATAAATTCTTATTCTTATCGTCGACTTTGGCCTTCGGTTCCAAATCGCTCAAGTTATACGTTTAAATCACATTTACTGGAAAATTTTAAGCTTTTTAAAGATATGTTGTCTTGCCGACAGTGTCATTGTTAAACCTAGAGATTGTATGTCGTTCTTATACTATACTAGTAGAAGGCGCTTGCATACTGCAAGCATTAAATCGCACCTTGAAAAAAACATTAATTTTCAGAGAGATATTTCATCACGAGGAATATTTCCTTAATTCTAAAGATTTCTCCTGTGGACGGGTTTTTGTTTTATCATTATCGAACAATAATGGAGTAAAACAATCACTAATTTTTGCAATTTTCGAAATATTACACTTTTCCACATTGAGTTAATAATGCCACACATTTCTGAAAAATTTTAAATTTATAGTACAATTAAAAGTGAAATAACATTTATCTAATTGTTTAAATTTAAATAATTTATAACGGCCAAAATAACAATTTTATGGATAAATTGAAATGTTTATTCGTTTATATAGACTTACCTCTAAATCATTTAAAAATTTCAGCTCCCTAACTTGCGGCGTAGTGTCTAAGCATCTACCTATTTGTTTAAATTTTAAGAATTTTTTACTGCCAAACAAATTGAAATATCAAAATTTCTATAATCCCTATTTCGTTTTTTTACAAATCCTACCTCTAAAAAAAATTTCAGCTCCGTACCACATTCGAAAGTACATAAACCTTGAAAATTTGTTGAAACAATTGCGAATTTTTAGCGGCCGCATTGTTGCACTTTTTCAAGATTTTCGGTTAGTTATGCGAAGAGAAGAATTTAAATCTCATTCGTAAATCTCCAAAAATTACGTGTTAATACAATTTTTCACGTTTTCACGCATTTTATTTATATTGGGCCACCGTTGTTCCAATTGTTGAATTCTATTCTTAGCTTCATAATAAATGCACCAATTTAGTGCTTTAACACGGGTCAGACTTTTATACATGGGTATAACTTATTTACTGAATATATTAAGTAATTAGAGGGAGGAAAGAAAAGAGAATGGGAATGAGCAGAAACTAAGAAAGAGGAAGAGGACGTAGCATTTGTATAGGATTAAAAGGAGCTGCAGTACAAAAATAACAATAATAAATTATAATTAATTTAAAAAAATGTTATACTGTTGAATCATGCGCCACTTCCAAATGGTGGGAATTCATAAAACTAAATATAGGTAACGTAATTTTTAATGGATTTCTTTAACTGATATTACAGCAAATATTTCGAACCGAATTTCAAATAGGATTGAAAAAAATAACATTTTATGACTTGTTAAAAATTTCTTTAACTAAAGTGATTTTTCTGAAAAATTTCAAAACTAATATAGTTAAAAGAAAAGTGTGATCTTAAAATATAGTTAAAACTCATTGCAGTTAAGTATTTAGTTAATAGTAAGTTACTACACAATTTGCCTGTTTTTATCCTGTTTTTTACCAGTTAATAATAGTAAAATAATTCATTTATTAAGTTAAATTCTAGACGTTTGAAATAACTTATAATTTGCTCAAATATTTCAAGTAAATTTCAACTACTTCTTTATGCATTATATCTTATTAATATTTAGATCTTCCTCTTATTTTCAGCAAATATTTGGATAATTATTGGGCCTTCCTGCTAATAATTACTTAAACAGTATAATTAAAACAAAGATAACTTTCAAAAACACTGTTTTAATTGTGCATGAAAGCCAAACCAGATCATAGCATATCTTACTGTTTTTTTCATATGGAATACTTTTTTGATAATCCCATCATATTTGACGGGCAATTACGCTAGTAAGGTTATGTTTCCTTTGGAAACCAGCCTAAAAATACTAACAATCACGAAAATATCTATTGGAAAAATATTGTTTTCTATAAAGCGTTTATAATATCAAGAGTTTCCCATGCCCAGTATTGCGGGAATAACTAGAGACAGGACAAGACATTTTTGCGCGCTAGGCAAGGTTTGAAAATTACGCACCCTTCTAATGAAAGTACACAATACGCAATTCTTTCTCTCTCAACTTGTTTGTTTACAATATAGAAGCAAAATGAAGTATCTAAAATATATTTTATAATATAGAGCGTTACACTTAAGAGTTCAAGTTGTCATTTGTCGGGCCCCTAAGTGTGCTGCGCGCTAGGCGGGTGCCTCGCTCGCCTAACCCTTGTTCTAGCTCTGGTTATATGTACTCAGAGAGTACATCAGCATTTTATTAAAAATAAATTTAACAGTTGAGTATTAAATTAATACTTATTTATCGGAAAAAATCTTTTGAAATTTTGTGAGGGAACGTTTGGCGCCTTTTGTAGGCGGAGCCGATGGCAAATGCCACCGTCATGCCCTAGTTACGTCACTGATATTATATATATATATATATATATATATATATATATATATATATATATATATATATATATATATATATATATATGTTTGCTGCAGAAAGCATTTTTTGGTATTTTAGGATTCAGGTTTTTGTGCGTAAATAATTTTTATCCATTGATGCTTGAAATTTTCAAAACCATCGAGTAATATAGTGAATTTTTTTGAGTCTGCGGTCTGAATGCTGCTTTGTTTCTAGCTGTTTGTCGGCTTGTTTGCACGAGAATTTTTCGGCAACCCTGTACAAAAATTAAAACGATGGCCAATAACACACACTTTTTCCGAGTGTGCGACTGCTGCCATGTCACTCGTATTAGAAGCAGGCAGCAGTACTCCGTAGGAATAACTGCTCGCTCCGCGCGCGTCGTGTTTTTTTTTGGTAAGCGTTCACCTTCACCTTTTTACGAGCAGCCGAAAATTTTGCTTGCAATATATTTTGCTAATTGAACTCCCTCGCTTTATCATTCGCGGAACTTTTATTAATTTCACGCTACGATATCTCCGTTACACGAAACGATTGTGGGTCCTCGCTCTAAATTCAGAGTTAACGGTCCCGTAATTTTCTCGTTTACAAAAGCGTTGAATTTAACCTACAGATGTTGTCCACGAAACATTCCTCAGTAACTCATTTGACTCAAAAGGTGGAAGGCAGCCTTGCATGAAAATTTAGTAGAGAGAAGAGCACCTTAGAGGCAGGTATATAATTATCTATCGACGATGTCTCAACGCAGAAGCATTTTATTGAAAGCATTTTATTGAAAGCACTTTTCACGACTCCCAAAACGACTGCTTTCAATAAATTTGTTCACCTAAGGGAGGGGTCGGCAACCTGCGATTCCGGAGCCTCACGTGGCTCCTTGAGTATTTACTTGTGGCTCTTTAGAAGTTAGCTAAGCTCATTAACTCCTCTATCAGCCATGAAGCATGCTTATTGCAATCACTCAAATCTTTCTAAAAATAAAACGTCGTACAGGTTGTCACTGTGAGGCTCCCAAGTATATCGGAATGAGACAAAAAAATGGCTCTTATGCTTGAAAAGGTTCCTGACCCCTGACCTAAGGTAGCTTAAATACGAATTTCAACTTCAGTTCTTTTTAATCGTCCGATTAAAGGAGATACATTAATCGCATCTTTCGTTTCGTCTATAGATTCTCGTTAATGAGATTGCTGAGAAGGTTCACAATTTAAACTTCTTATCACAATTAAGACGTATTAATAGAATAATCCAGGCGTTATTCTTATTGTTAGTAAAAGCAAAAAAAATACCGAAGAAATTTTCTTCACGGCATTACGAAATACGACCATAGATATACCTATTTTCGTATTTTTTTCTTCGGCGATTACTGCGAAAGAAGAATAGATCAATCATTTTAATGGACAAAAAGGAAAGTACGGGAACGCTTTACGTCTCTCACCTCGCGCGACGCAATGCGGAGAATTAATAATGACTTACATCCGGATCTCGCTCGCTTACGAGACCGAATTCTCCGCGGTTTTTTCCACGAAAAATCTCGATACGCTGCCAAAAATGCGGCGAGGATGATTTATTCCCCCTCGTGTCACATTTACAATCGCAGCCATCCACGTCGTCATCCCTCATCTCTGGAGGACTTTCTATTCTTCGCACTCGGGTTAATCAAACTCCTTTCACGCACACGCGCGCGCGCACAACACACACACACGATCAAGTGATTCATGCACCAACTAGGAACCAGTCGCGAGTAGTATTTTCTTTCTTTCTCTCTCTCCGGACACAATGCTACGTGTCAAGACACCAGTACTCGAGAGAGATAGACTCCGAGAGAAAGAGAGGTGTGAAGATTTATCAACCTCTTTCATTGTTGCTACTCGGACGGAGAAGAAAAAATTCGTGTAAAATATATGAGCGTATTTACCGGGGAACACGCGGGTTGCTTAATAAAGTGACTTTTGATTGAGGAGAGCTTTTAAAAATTTTCACTTTTGATTGTGCGGGTCTCTCGATGCGTATAATGATTGCGCACGCTGTGTGGCTTATTATGCGAGCGCGGTGTAGTGTGCTCTGCTGTCATCGGTAGATTCTCGCAATTTAGTTTCGTCGATAGGCATTCTCATTTTCTCTCTCGTTCTCTTTTCTGAATTCGTTTAGGGAGATTTAAAATCTCGAATTCTAGCGAACGCAGTTGATTAATTGGCGTTTTTTCGGAGTTTAAAAAATTAATTTTGTCGCTTTGATTGAAAATGATAGCTTGTGCCGAGGAATCACATACCGAAGAATATTATACACGTTACGCGTGCATTAGCTTCCAAAATTGAAGCCGTAACACAATGTACAACCTCGATAAAACAAAAGTCCGTTCGATTATCGAATATTTGAAGATGATATTTCTTTCCCTTTGAAATTTATAAAGGCTAATTGAATTTTTTCGCTGGAATTTTCTTTGGCTGAAATTATTTTGGCCTCCCGTATAGGTTTACGGCATAAAGTTATGCTCATATTTAGCATTTCTAATAGGTTCGCTAGCTGCTGTAAATTATCCATTACATACCATATCGAATTGGTAAACAGGTAACATCACGAAAAGATTCCCGTACAAGGGAATTCGCGTATAATTCAACATACTTTATCATCACGGCAGCTATTAAATTCCGCCATAATTACGGTCCATGCAATGAATCCTCAAGAGTCTCGCTATGGTAATGAAGTATGCTGGCACACAGTCGACTGTTATTTTCGATGTTGCAAGTCTTTAGCGCACTATCGTCGGTTGTTTACGAAGAGAGCTACCGCACATGTGATTTAGGCGCATCGCTGGTTTACTCATCAATCACGGCGAGAGCCTGGAATTCGATTATTCAATCGCCGCCGACATTTGTATATGAATCGCTCACGCATCCTAACCTAAAATATAACCGCGTCTATCAGAAAACGTTAAAAACAATTTACAACGCTTTTCGCATTGCAGTAAAAGTTTGAATGAGGCGATCGTAAAAAGACAGGCGCCAGGATGCGCCACGATGCGCCGCATCCTTTACCACTCTCGGAACATAAACTCAAAAAAGTAAATACGCGAATATATGGAATGAGTTTTCGAAGGTTCATTAACCTATGACCGCTTAGCCAACGCTAGGAAATGCCGAAGAAATCATTCAGTCAGTGGACCCTTGACACCGAACAAGAAAACTTTAGAGGGAGAGAGAGAAAGAATGTTTCCTGGTGTGGCGTTGCGAAACCACGGCGCCGCTTTGCAGCTCTTGGTGATTCCCGAGCACCCACGCACCCCGTCGTCACCCTTTCGTCACGGCCGAGGTGCTGCATTGGGCGTGGTGGACTCGAGAGGGAACTCGTAAACGTCGACGGGGAAATTACGGCTTTATTGTCTGGATCGGGAGTGTGAAATATATATATATATCCGAATTCGGAAACGGCGGAAAATTTTGGAACGCCGAGCGCTAGGTCTCCGCCTATTACGCGCTAAAATAAAGAAACGTGCGGCAAAAAGAAAACATCGCTAGAGGAAAAGAAATGTATTCGTCGGCATAACTATTAATTGGCGCAAATTTCTGTCACTCGAATCTTTTATAAATCCAGTTTTCTCTCTTCTGGCGAAGTTGTAGCAATAGAGAGACGTAAAGTGGAATACATTTTTGAATAGATTTCGATTGTGATTTATTAGCTCCATCATTATTTGAATTTTGATAGTAAAAATATGCCAATTCATCTCGAAGTGGAGACAATAAACGCTCTGAGAAACAAAATAACGCTCTTATCGTAAGTAATGAGCCTATTGCGATGCCGATTAACCACTAAATATTGACGAATACCAAACGAGTCTTTCATATTCGCAACCGAACCCATTCAGCTTCAAACCGCGTTAATCAACAGTCTGGTGTTTAATGTCTATTACTTGAATAAAATATACGAATTTAGGAATATCTTATCGAATTTTGTAAATTAAATTTTCCTTCGGCTATAGGAAATTCCCTCAAAAACATCTCATTTAAAGAATTCAAGGCACTTTCCGAAAAACTTCTTCAGTGATAGAATAAATGCCCTCCCACATATTTTTAGAAATAATCGCCCATAATTTTAAAGCCTAAATGTTCTGCAACTGATCGTTTTTACGCGGTATCAAAGCCAGTCGTGCCGTTTAGCGCAACCTAACCATAATGACGTCGATTTTGAGACGAATTATTATTTTTTGTTGAAACATTTCGTTCGCTTTGAGCATAGTGTGCGGTGTGTATATAGGTGAATAAATTTCCACTAGTTTTAAAAGAAGCGCTCGGCTTCATCGGTGGGAAGTCGGCCGAAATGCGCTCAGTTGGGAGAGTACGATGCGGGACTGGAGGTATTAAGGCCGCGTGCCGTCGTTGCTAGAAAAACCGCATATCCTTTCCAAACATAAACCATCTACAAAAAACTGTTAAATTAAAACGGTATTATATTTTTGTTTGTGTCTTTCGTTTCTCGGATCTACGATAAAAAGCAGAGAACGCCTTCGTCCATCTTTGCCTTTCACCGACATAGAAAAGTAAGGTTAAAAAGAGGAAAAGAGAACGTTTGCCTCACGAAATTGCCTGGAAGCACGCACTCTTTCTACTGCTCTACGACGGGATGGAGACAACTGCGTAAAAAACTAGAACTTTAAACGTAGATGCGGCAAAATGGATGGAATGGAGAACAATGAGAACAGTAATAGCCGAATCGCATTTTTCTGTCGGAGAAACAAATAAAAAAAGGTTTTAATTCGTGGAAAAACTAGCGCCGTCTGACTGATGGAGAAATATTTGGGTGCTTGAGAGAGAGAAGGAAGTCAAGTCGTTTGAAAACACTCGTAAATCCATTAGAGAATCAAGGTTGGCTATTTTTTAAGATTACAATACGACCAGAGTATGAAAGGTAAAATTTCATTAAACATACAGAAAAGCAAGTTGGTCATGATTGATTCGTAGAAGAATTTGGAAGTGACAAAGTGAATTGGGAGAGATGACATGCATACACGAATATTCTATTTTATAAACTTAGGATGATTTGAATCAATTTGACTTGCCGGACTTATGCTATTTATATCATTGCCTTTGAGGGCAATAGGAGAGATCCCTGTCACGGTAAGAATTCATTTTAAAGCAGCTACGGTGCATTTTTATCTAATACTATAAGTCTACTTTTAAACAGCTATTTTGTACAGCTGTTTATCCGTTGACTGTAGACTTTATTAGGATACACGGCCTAGAAAACATAAGGTTTTTGTCGTATAGGATAGAGAACTGTCACATGAGTTTTTACCTACAGCAAAAATAACCCTGTAGAATGGAGGACAGTTTCTTATGGCCTTTGGATCCATCGTCACGCCGGAGAAACCAGTCAGTGACTTGGAAAAAGATTTCACCTCCACTAAGCAGCTTGCAGATGCACTTCGTCGCCGACCGGCCTTATACGTAACTTCAAATGATATTTAATTTACTTCTAACAATATGAATTTCGGACTAATGTCACTGAATACTTGTTAATGAATATTATCATAATGCAATCGACGTGTTCCAGGAGCATGCGTAGATTTTAGTTACGAATATCTAATGCATAGAGAAGAACGAGAGCTATAATGATTTTTTGCGCTGTATTATTGGTACTTATCGAATCGAGATATACAGGTTTCCCTCTCTTTATGCGGAGGTTGCGTTCCAGGAAAGTGCCGCATAAAGCGAATTCGCATAAACAGAACCCATATTTACATGAAAAAAGGGATACGTTCCACAAGCAATCCTAACTCCCTTCCAAGACGCTCTTCATTCGCTCCATAACGACTTCTTATGCGCTAAATGCAAACTTAAAACAATTAACACCAAATTATACTCGCCAATAAAAGGAAGCAGATGAGTACAGGTGATGGCTGTTGTGAGTGACATAATAGTGGAGGTTTAGAGTGCTGGAGGGTCGTCTTGGCCCAATGCAAGTTCCGCGGGCAAGGAGACAAAACTTCTCAAGCGTGCTCAAACAAACAAACAACTTAACAAAACAAACAAACAAAACACGAAATCTCCGTCTCATCTCCACTCTTCAATATTCACTCCACTTTCATCTCTTTTACTGTAGTACTAATATGCACAGCATAAGAGACAATGAGAAACTGAATGGTTGCCTTGTGGTGTAGTGGTGGTGTAGCCGAATAAGAGCGAATCAAAGACGCGTAAAAAGAAATTCCAGTAGCAATAAGTTTGTCGCATAATTGCGAATTCGCATAAAGTGAACCCGCATAAAGAGAGGGAAACCTGTATCTTAAATTGATATTTGTAATATAAAATTCCTGTTCCCCGCCGACGGTTAAAAGTTATAAAAATAAATTAATTTCTTTCGTGTTTCGCAGTTATTGTAAAGGGACTATTTGAATTATGCGAAAATTAAGTTTGATAGGTAACATTATTTCATAATTGGTAATAATGATGTATTTTATGGAAGAAAATTCAAGAAAAATTTGCAGATTCATCTATTAAGTTATTATATAACAATTTAGAGAAAGCCCATATACCCTACAGTTTGAAGTGTAGCAATGGTTCCTAATATTTTCTACATGACGAATTGCATCAATAGTTGCGAATCTTAAGGGGGCCGCATTGGAAGTTGTTATTTTTTCGGCGGGAGTTTGAATCGAAAGTTACCTATACACTCTGAGGTGCCATGTAAGTGAAAATCAAGTCTCACTCAAGTTTATACGATTAAAATTTCAATATTAAAAGTTTTATTTTCGAAATTTTCATAAAATATTATGAATTTGTGTGTTAAATTTTTCGGATTGCTTTCACATCATCGCTTCGCGGCCCGCATCCGGCCCGTAGGCTGGATGTCGGATAACCCTGCTCTAAAGGATGAAAATTCTCACACATGAAACTTTAGTTCGGACATTCATATTTTCTAAATCATAATTATTAATTTATAGAAATCTTTTTTCTTGGAAGTCAAAATTTTCCTCGCCCGACATTTTCGTATTTCGCAATCAACAGTGAATGTAAACGCACGAGAAGCTCAGCTATAGGCAGAGAAAAATGCAAATATATTCCGAATGGAAAGAATGTTGAATGGTGTCTTCCTTCCCGACCCCTCCCTTGCCCTACATAAGACCGGGAGATTTTAACGCCTGTGGCTGAGGATCCATCAACTCCAGAAGGTTAGCGGAAGTCTAACTCACCACGCAACATTTATGTTTCCTTCCTCTTGTCGCTCTCTTATTTTACAAATTGTGGTTGTCCGGTCCGCGTCCACCATCGACCTCACCTTCCGCATCTCTTGGGATCTATTTCGCTTTCGTTTTGGTCGGGACGAGTTCTATGATTCGACAGCTGATTTCATATTATTGACTGTGTTTTAAAGAATTGATGACACAAAGGAGGTAATGGAAAACAGTTTTCGATATAATCTCTGGGATTGTTCGTGCCGCTCTTCTTCGTGGTTTTTTTTCTCTGAATGTTGGTCTATTTTTCTTCGCGTGAAAAACTGAAACGGAAGATTATTCGTGACGCCTAGAGGCATTATCGCATTTGAGATTTCATAACGGGATCGATAGATTTTCAACCCTTTAGCTGCTGGATAGAAACGTTATCAAATTTTATCGCGGTGTAAATCTGACGTTTTAATTAAGTAACGCTTATTATTTACTCGCATTACTGCGACAAGTATTTGAAAGTGAGGGAAATGCGCTTAATAACCTATTGAATTTACTAAGTCTTATCATGATTTCAGACTATCAATAATTATGGGCAAGAGATGCTGGTATAAATTTCATGAGACTTCAAAATTGCTATTGACATTAAGTTATCTCCGTTTCTCCAAAATATTTTTACAATAGTTATCCTCAAAATTATAAAATAAAATAATTACTTTGAATTTTTAAAATTTTCAATCCAGTGCTGACAAAAATACTGTATTTGGACTTAACAACGCCAAATTAAACAGATTTGAAGACGCCCGATCAAATCTGTTTTATTTGGCGTTGTTAAGTCCAAATACATTTTTACTTTCGGTATTTACAGAAGAATCCGTACATATCTGGGAAGTTATGCTTTACGAAATATAAAATAAATACTTATTTTTAAAATCCATGCATTTACTGCCGTGAAACCCAAGTGGTTTGATAAAACATAGGATGAATACAAACAGAGAAAGTAAATAAAAGACAAAACTAAAACGGTGAGAATTGTTGGGCAGAAGAGAGCTAGAAAGGCATTCTCTTTTCGTTGGTGAAAATGTACATGTATTGCTAAAAATTAATGAAACACAAAAGAGAGATCATAAACCGGTTATTTACCATCAAGATAAGACCAGCCGCCTAAAGCATTACGTCCCAAACAGTGAATTGCTTCATTAATTATGACGCCGTAAAGAAGCCACAAAGTGACAAGCACGTGGAATCTATAAATACTCAAAAGCAATAAGATAAAGATCGTTCCTTTCATTTTAAAAGCAACTCGTGGATATAATTGGCAGTGGTTTATTTTGACCTATTCCCTTCAACGATCACTCTTTGGTTTGTAGCTTACCTACTATAAAAGAATTATTAATTTGTTATTGAATATCCTACATAACTTTGTAAAGACCTCGCAATTCCAAGGATTTTGAATAAATACGGAACGTTAGTGATAGTCCCGTCATCGTGTGATAAACTGCACAGTTAAAAATCTCACAGGAAGATATTTCTATATATTTAGCAGTAAAATATACCAGTAGATAGGTAAGGTTAATTATAAGATATCCCAGTTAAAGCAGTAGAAAAATAATTACATTTCGATGAAATTTGATGGATTACCCATTTTATGTAAATGCCAAAAGAAATTGGTAACTCAAAATAGAATATGATTATTTGAAAAATAAAGAACTGAAAATTCGCAAAATTGAATAAATAAATCCATAAACCAAACAAGAGCCGCCTGAGCACACATCGGAAGATGTTAATTCTTCCGCCTTGTTTACATTTATTTCGACTTTGTCACTTTCGCAGTGAAGCCACAGATCCGATTCATCATCCAATGTCCTTGCGCATATTTACGCCGATGATCAAAGCAACGGATTATTAAAGACTCCATTTGGCGCCGGTACTCTAATCCGCAACCTCGAGTCATGTTTCGAAGTAACGCTTAATCACCCATCTTAACCAGGCAGACGACTCAATCCGTATGTTCTCTAAACGTTATCGGCGATATTTAAGAATATTTTTTTGGAGAAAGACGAGTTAATAACTAGCCTAATGCTCTTAAAACAGCCAATACATCATCGAGATCAAAATCATGGCGAGGAGGTGGAAACGCCTAAAAGAGGTCAACAAAACCTAGATACGTGCGGTTAGCGCTTACAAAAATTTAGAGTCTCCCACAACCAGTTTCCTGTATACTGTTATGCGTCGTCAGTGGGAACTTTTTTCTGTGTCCTTATTGTAGAGGCTGATGCTTTCCCAAAGTTTAACATTAAAAAAGATTCAATCGACTCGCACTCTCGTTTTCTTGGGAATAAAACGCTTGATTTTACTCCGGACTGTGTTACAATTATACGTGCTTACACATCGCATTTTCTATTTATACTTACACACATTTATGTTTTTTCTCCGAAGTGAAATCATTTCCGCAACAGAAAAACAATTGGTTCACCAATAATAAACGTCCTATAATACCGCGTATTGATATTTTATTAGAACTATTATCTCAGTAAAGCACGGACCTTTTCCTGTAAAGAATTAAACGTCATTTTAGCAGGAGCTCATTTCAAGTGGGATGGTTTTTTTTAAGACTCCGCAAGAAGGACAGTAACTATAATAAGAAGTACTATCAGTAATTCTCCCTGACCTTATACCGATTAAGTACCAATTGGTTGGTGAACCTCTATTTTGTTGAGAGTTTTTTCCCATTGTTTTAGAATAGAACGCAAAAACCACTAGCGAAAAACATTCGCGATCTCGAAAGCCATATAAGTGTTGGCGGTTCGTATTAACGTTCTGAGCGACAGCCGGTTTAGGTTCAGAACGAGGAGGATACTTAACTGCGCGAATCACGATCCCTTTGTTCTAATATATTTGTGACGCCGCGCGTATGGCGACCTGATATCCCACTTTTTCTATAACCAGACCATTCGTATGCAAGGGATTGCTCTAGCATTTACAACCTTATCTGTAATCACGGAGGAAGAGAGACCCACAACGGAGGGAGGTTGGCTATGGGCATGACTCGTGGCCAAGCGGAAGCGAAGCCAACGGGATGGAAAGGACCCCGATTTCTAACTCCAACCGCCCGCTACTTTGCCGGATGGCCGAACTTTACCAGGCTCTTGAGGCATTTAGAGCAATATATTTAGTGCCTTTGTAAGGGTTTTTAAGTCTTTTTACTCCCGAAGACAAATCGCACCTGGGAAAACTTCTTGCGGAAAAATATTCCCACGGTTTAAATTAACTGTGTCATATGCGTACGTCAAATGTATTAATGGTTACATAATCTGGTTAAAAACACATTCTTTCAGGAAACTAGAACATACTAGCGTACGATATGAAGCGCTTACGTCAGTGTTTCTCAACTTGGGGCCCGGGCGTAGTTTCTCGGGGGTCCGCGAGTTTAGTATAAATTGACGTTTACTATTATCTGTAACCTGTATGATCCCGCGCACAGCGCTAATTAATGTTTCAAAGTTAAAAATACGAGAAAATATATGATAAATGCACGAACTTTTCATGAGGAGAGTCCGCAGATATCGATAAAATTCGTAGAAGGACCGTGGCTCCAAAATGATTAAGAAACATTGGTTTATGTTATGGTGTCCATAAATTAGGTCTGGACAAATCTGGTCTAAATTCAATATCCACGTGCCAGGAAATATTCTGATCCGATGCGAATTAGAATCAGGGTCGAAACCGGTCCTTTTTATATAGTGTTATGTGGAATAAGTGGAGGTGTTATTAAAAATTGTACGTTGTTTTAATTTTTTTTTTATAATTTTAAAATCGCCACGTTTTATCCTTATTATGCGTTCTTTGCACGAAGTGAACGAACATAGGGGAGGTCATTTCCGTCCGTCCGTCCGCATGATTAAACTCGGGAACTGCTGGACGTATATCGATGAAATTTGGTATTTGGGAGTTTGGTATTTATCGTCCGATTCCAATATTGGTTAAAATCGGATTATAATAACGACCACTTTACATGAAGACCTACACGTATTTTACAATGTATTTTGCAAGCATCTCGTTAAATACTCATCTGAGCAACAAAAGTTCAATAAAATAATTAAATACGCATTTTTTGTCAAATAATTTTTGCCGTAAAACGCAAGGTTTACGACAAATTTAAAGAAAAGGAAATTAAGGTATTTACGTAATTATACGATTTTCGTCCAAAAAGATATTAATTAAAAATTTTACAACTCTGGAACCGCTCGACATATTTTAATGAAATTTGGTATTGGGGAGTTTTGCTAAAATTTGTCAGCCAATCCAATTTTGGTTAAAATCGGACTAAAATATCGCCAACTTTACATAAGGACCTTCATATAACTTATAATGTACTTGTTTCAACTCGGGAACCGCTGGATGTATTTTGATGAAATTTGGTATTGTGAAATTTTACTAAAATGTGTCGATCATGCATTTGGAAACACTTTGTACTCCGACATGGAGTTCACCTTTCCATACTTGTACAAATTTGTTAACATATACACCATAAATACAACATAGAAATATTATCTACTCAGTAACACTAATGAGTTGAGAAATTATAGTTCGGAAATGTAGTGAGTATATTTTTAGTCACCAACGACGAAATGGCGTCTGGATTTGTCCAGTCCTGCCATAAATGATATCCGTTTCCTGCATGATCGGAACATTCATTCATTCTAGTGACTTACGACTGATCCTACCAATAATCGATTGTTTTTTACTAGGGAACATGGTGTGGTGGTTTGCCGTTGCCTTCCACACCGGACACACACACATAGACACACAGACACACAGAATGGAGGAGAGAAACCCGGTTCCGGCATTTGCTTACTCTTTGCGAAGAACACCAAGGAGGCCAAGCGTTGACTTTTGCGCGGTGTCCTCAAACCGCACTAGTAAGAGGATGGGCGATGTCGGAAAAATCCCACTTGCGCAGGATTCGTGCCCGGTGCCTCTTAGCGCAGCAGGCCAACGCCCTTACCACTACACCACCGACACACCCCGATCGGGACATACGAATCCCGAAAATTTAAAAACCGCTTAAGAAATGTACCTAATTGCACAACAAATTAAGGAAACATTTTCAAGCTTAAGAAATATATCTAATTAAACGATAAGTTAAGGAAACATTTTCAAACTACATTACTTTAACGAAAAACTCATTGACGTTAATCTACTTCAAATAAAAATGCAGGTTGGACGTCCTTCATCAGCTGTCCGCGATCCGGATATGCCCGAAAACCGGCAACTTTTAAAAGTAAAACACATTTGAAATTAATGCCCTCCGGTCGGTATTTAATTTCTCGGAATTTCCGATTTTGACCTCACTATGTATTGGAAGACGGCCGTTAATGTAGTTAATATTGTTATCAATACCTTGAAACATTTTTATAGCAAATTTAAATTTTAGAGATATTTTAAATAAATATGAGTACCTACTACATTAATAAAAATTTTTCTTGGTTTTAAATACACAGTTTTCCGCTTCTGCTCCTTCTTCTTGGTGATATTATAAAAAACATACAAAATTCACCACGCAATATATAAATTTGGTCAAAAAATCTCATCATTTTCAATCGTTTTTTCAATATTTATGCCTGAATAATAATAAATTGTTTCGTTTACCTTTGTTTCATTAAAGTAGCTTTCGAATAAACTAACAGATTTTATTTTTCAAAATTCAATGCGATTTTTTCCAGATATAGTCGGATTTGATATGTTCGATCTGTACAAAATTTCTGCAGCTTGTGTGAAGCAAATGTTTCATCATCAGAGCCATTACTATTTATATAGTAAATAGTATACAGATAAAATATTTTAATTTAAAATAAACAAAAATAAAAAATAAATTTTGGACACTCGGAACATGCTTTTGGCATATTAAAACATTTTTTTGCAAGTGTAAATAACACTCAATTGGTTTAAGATTTCCTAACACTTGCAGCATTTTTAATGACGCTAAAACATATATTATAAAATAAATATTTGATTTGATTTATAAGTCCACAAAATATCAAACAGAAAATTTCAAAACTTCAAAAATATGCTTCTATTAAACTTAAATTAGTTTATTAAAAATATACTAAAATATTTGAGCATTATTAAATTCCAGGTTGAACGAAACTTTGCTTATTTTCTCGATTCTTGTTAGTTAGGCTGATTAAATTAAATAAACAAAAATATCTTTAAAATGTTAGCGTATTAGATTCTTAACTTAAAGTTACTTACATTAAAATGCATATGTATGAATTTTACAGTTATATGAATGATTATAAACTATTTAACTTGCACCGAAATGTTTTTATATGGTAATAGCAAGTTCGGAGAATCCAAAAGCTTATTTTTTTATTTTTCAGTTTGCTTTAAGTTAAAATAAAACATTTTACCTAAGCGGTTTATATATATAAAATTTATTGGGTAGTGAAAACATTACAAGCTCCACTTTAAGTTGCATTTTATGAGTTCATGGTGCTACCTCTAAATGGAATATGTAAAACTAGAGACAAAAATGTTGGAATGTATTAATTGTGTTCACCTCCATGCGTTATTTTTCGTGAAAGAGAATAGAGAAAATCTTAAACTCGGTCGACAACCGTTTGCATTGTCATCGAGAAGGTGCTAAAGAATTATATCAAGCACCCGAAATCATTTCATTTATCTCTGTAGGAAAATCTTTTCATGAGTTTGTTTACAAATTAAATGCTAGTAACAAAAAGTTAGAGTATTTTGTTTGAGCAAACCTCATCGCGGAATTTGATTTTACGAGACATCTAAACAATAGACAATGATACTAACCTACTTTAAAAATGTATGAAAACTATTTTACTACTACACTTCTGTTTTTGGCTCCATTTTTAAGATTGATCTACTGTACCCATAAAAATACAACTCTTCCTTAATTAAAATATTTTCCCTGCAATTTAAGATATGAAGATTAGTATGTCTTCTCACAATGACAGATATAGACAAGTAAATTAAATATTACATTAGAGTTCCAAAATATTCGTTTTTAATTAATCAATACCATATTTCACTGAGGAAGTTGCAGGTCATTCAAATATAAGAGGCTTTTTGTTACATACAGTATCAAAACTCTTAAAATGCAAGCCTAATTTACCAGAAATTCATTCTAATTATGGTCTCAGCTATTAATAGTTAACCTGAAAGTTCGATAGGAGTAATAGCACAACATTTTTCAACGAACCCGTTCATTGAATAGATTCAGCGCATAAGCTTACACGAAATGTTTTAAAAAATTTATTTTAGTCCCTCGAAATTTAGAGCGAAATCTTATTTGAATAAATATAGCCTTCAACTTACACATATAGATTTATAGACTAAGAGGCAGGCATTATCAATTTTTAAAGATTTAATTTCGACGAAAACTGTATTCAACAGTTATGTTTTTCAGGCATTAAACCGGTGGAGAGCAACACATCAGCCTTTTTAAAATCCGATGTGTGTCGAATGAATCATAATACTGCCTTTGTAACAAAGGCGATGTAACAAAGCCTCTTTTTCAAAGAGAGTTTAGAAGCACATTCGGACACCGTCACTCCATGCGCAAATCAGACGGGGAGAGAGAGAGAGAGAGCGAGTACTGAAAGAGCTGGTGAAACAGCCAGTAAATGGAGTTTTTTTTTAATTTTGTCAATGCAGAATGTTAAAATTTATTTATATTAGTATGATTAGTCTGAAATAACATTATAACGAGACAATCCTGAATCGATTGACCAAAAAAAACGAAGTCTCCAGCAGCTTTTGTTTGGGAGGAATTAGCGCATCAGAGAAACAGACGGAGAAATGGAACGCGTTAGCGGATTTATAAAAAAAGGGCAAAGAAACCAACCCGAGGCATCCTCGCGCACTTCGTATCGAGTCGCGAAGGCGTCCGGAGGATGCGCGGCGGCACCCGTATGAGAAAAAACCCATTCCGACACGCCTTCGACGAACCGCTCCCCCCGTCTCATTGTTGTCACCCCGAAGGCGTAAGAAGGCCGAGGCCGGGGAGGAGACGACGCTTCCATAAGTGGTAGGACCCGGGGATAGAAGGGAGGGGGAAGAGGGGGGGACGCGGACGTTGAAACAAAACGGTCGCGTCACGGAGCGGTGGAATAACGCGAGGGTTGAGCATGTGTACACTCAGGCTTCCAAAGAATCTCGGTCACGGTTTCCGTGACGGGATTGGATTTTCAGGAGAGGATCTCTTTTATTCTTCTCTTTCTTCTTCTGGATCGAATTCGGAGTCTAAGACTCCACTCGAATTGTCATTCCTGCGGTTTCTGGAAGAGGTGGGAATGGAAAAAACCGCCGTCATTTCACGCCCGCACCCATGGATGAATTTGGCAGACGGTTCCGTCCCGAAATACCTGTTATTTGTTGTAGCCTCGGGAATGTCCGAAAGGTTTGTGTACCGTTGCTACGAATTTTCTGAGGAATTTTTTTAAATACACGCCGAGGAAGGAATTCATGCAAGAAATTTTAAAATTTTTCTTTGGCCCGCGTGCATGTCCCCTTTTCGCCGCACATTTTTTTCAGCCAACACTATGAAAAATCAAACGATATAAGTATCGGTATATTTCATAGGTAAAAGTAAAGACATCTTTGTTACAAAAAATATGTACAGTACAAAGTTATTTGGACTTTTCTGGATTTTGGATAATATATTTATTTACGTATATAGGTTAACCATGAATTATAATATGAAGTTCATATACTGTAAGGAAAACAAAATAGTATGTGAAAATGATATCTTGTTTTAATTCATTAACAAAACGTATTATTATTTTCTGCTTACAAAGTAAAATGTACAGCCAATGGCTGTGTTGCGATAATTATCGACGTCGGAGGTTGGGCTGTTAGCAGTCATATTTTCGGTAAAAGATGATTCATTCATTACCTCTCTTGAAAATTTCATATAATTTCAATTTTTCCCGTACTTGGACTTTTCTGGAACGTTTTAAATTGTAGAATGAGACAATGTCCCGTTCATCCTTTTAAATGTCATGTTTTCGTATAATTTCGGTATTTGAGTAGCTGGTTTTTGGAATTTGTACTATACTCGGATAGTCGCTCGCTTTTCCTCTTGGACACCCTATCTGCGTGGGCTTGCAATGGAAGAGGGAAAATGAATATTTACCCAGATTTTCTCCGCTTTCTGCATCACGGTGGCACATAAATACAGTTTTCCGGAAGTTAGACATTTATAAAATACGGAATACGTTAAAAAATTAAAGTTTGTCACGTAAAAATACTGGGCAATGTATTACGATCATTAGGCCGTCCTTTTGCATCACACACAGAATACGCGACGCTATGATTATGAATGATATATGCCAGCTCGGACCGCGGGTGGCATATAGTAGCCCTATAGAGCGATTTATGTGGTACGCTATGCAATGACGCAAATAATTATACCGACAATTTAATATTTGCTAATAAAAATTACAGTCATGAAACTTGGAAGTAAATGGACGAGGTTGAGACTTCGTGGAATTCCATAATCAAACCCAAGTTAACAGTACAAAAAATATTTTAATAATAACATTGGTTAATTTTCACAAATGAATAATTGTGATTATTTACCGAAATAGGTCAGTTTTCTCATTCATTTGTGGAAATTAGCCAAAGTTATTAGTGAAAATATTTTTTCCAAATGTTAATTTTGATTTGATCATGAAACTTCGTCTGATTAAGTTTTAACTGCAAGCAATTATCAAGACTTGTTTCTATATAATGATACCAAAGAATTTCTTGAGTAAATTCGACTGTAAACTATTATTCGGTCCATCGAAGCACTCTCAACTACAAATGCAGCCCGGCAAGTAAAAATCTTAATCACTCGTGAGCATGTCTTTCTTTATGAAGCCATAGAACTCGATGTAGTCAATTAATTCCTTTATTTCGTAGCCTACTGAGATAGTTCATTCCCAAAATGCAAGAGTCACTCAGTAATAAGTGGTCTCCAATTCTCTCCAATTATGGCCGAGAAAATTAATAGAATAAGCTCGAAGTAGTCAAACTCACACGTTATAGAGCGTGATTTTTGTCCTTTAAATGAGTCTCTATGTTCCAAAATATTAACGGAATTTGGTTCCATTCTTTCTTTCTAATTAGGTTTAGAGGCAATTTTAATTTGACTGGTTTTCATAGGAAATACATCTTATTGTGACATCTCCCACGCAATTTACGCTATGGTTTTCTTGCCCAGCTTTTAATTGGGGCATTAAAAGACAAACATCACACTAATTTGTACTATTAAAAGCTATATAACGGAAAATAAAAAGTTAACACAAATTGACTTTTATGAATTTTGATGTTGGAGAGCATTGTAAAGTTTTAAATGCTCTCTTTTAATATGATTTTTTAAATCTTGAAATTGATGAATTTCAATTTTTTAATCCGTGGAAACTAGATATTATAACTTTTAAAATTTTTAAAATTTACTCATAGCGAATAAGAAAAATCCTAAATTTCCGAGCTAACCTCATGTTTTACTGTTACCTAATGGTCAGAACATTACTTCAGCAGGGGTTATGATTTACCTGTAGGTTTTGTGGCTAACAAAGTAACTTCAAACATGCAATATAAAGTATTTTCGGATTTTTTTCCGTATTTACTCCTTGAATGTAATATGATATTGCGAGTTCTGGGAATCATTAAATTATCTAGCAAGTTGGGGCTCCTAACCTAATGCTTGCGAGCACTGCCGTGCTCTTTAGCAGTCTCACCGTGCATTTCTGCGAAGTTTAAAATCGCCATTCCCAATAAAAGTTAATTTGTTCGCATAATGAAAATTATTAACAACTTTGACGGTTTCATTTTACTTATGATCATTCCTGCTTTTGCAAAAGTATAGTGGTGCTCGCTTGATATTCTTAGAAAATAACTTAGTGCTCGATACATTAAAAATGTTGGGAAACCCTGCAATAGAGCATTATCAAGGTCGTCTTATGGCTATAATGAAATTTACAAAATAAGTACTTATTCAAGCGTCTACAATAGCCATAAAAAGGACATGAAAAAACCTTACGTGAGTTTCGGTTACCAGACAGCCGTCATCAGTGGTATATACTGTCAGCTAATTCTAAGATAACAAGTGTTACGTTTATCTATGGCTACAAAACAAAATATACATGTTAGCTTCGGCGGCAACTTTAATTTTTCTCTAAGATGCTAACATGAGTGGTATTTGACTTTTCAAGCATTTATATGTTTTCACAGAACTCATTCATTGGAATTTAATGAAATTACAAACTGTGTAGACTTTCCCCTTAATAACCTGAAATGAGCGAGAAAAAGGAAAGAAAAACAAGTTAATGTCATTGACCAGTATCAAGGTCAGTGTAGTGTAGCGATTTAAAAAAAATAGGTGATTGCTTCATGCGCCGAATCTTGAGTGCGTGTGTAAAGATCTATGTGTTCCAAAACTTTGGCCTCACTTGGACATCAGCCACGTCCTCCTTTTGGAGGATTCCTCTATTGATTTCCTCAGCCAAAACATTTCTTTCTCAGAAATTATTCAAACTGGAGAATGGGCGGATACATTTCGGCGTAAGAAAGTTATTCGAACTTTCGACAATCACGATGCCATATTTGGATTTCTACACCTGAATCGACTGTTACCATTTTATCAACCAAAATTTTCTACCAGCTAAGGAAAACAAGAAATAAACCATAATAAGAATAAAAAATATTATGCTTCCTTAAATATCAGAGCCGAGAAAGTGAGAAATAGTCTCATAAATTACTTTTCAATGCTAATTTTTGGAGTTATATTACATATTTTAAAGTTAGGCATATTAAAATACAGTCGATACCGCTTCTTATTATCACTGGTTATTGTTATCAAACACGAAATTTGAAAATCCAAATCTTGTTTAAGGGAGACTGCCGTTTACTGTTATCAGCTGTAATTAAATTGAACTCAACATGATCGAATTAAGCGGCAACTTGTGTTATATACGAGACAAAACCAGCAAGTAACCTACGAGATCATCAAAGGTGTAGGAAAACTTCTATCCCACGGCAAATCACAAAGAGGAATTTTCCTAATTCCACCATAAAAGTCTCCTCTGGTTGTTCATACGAAAAATAAAAGACCCAAAAAAAAGACAATATAAGCTTGCAAGCATCCTCTTCGCGGTGCATTATACCCCGCGCGCTCGCGGAGGATGAGGAAAAAATCTCGTGACGAGTGAACCGTGAAGTTACATTATTAGTCTCTTATTTACCGCGTGGACGCGCGGCGGCGGGTAGAATTCAAGCAAGACATGACACACACGCCCAACTTCCGGAAATCACGTTTGGTGGCACTTTGCCAAGAACTCGGGAAATAGAGAATAACTGGAAGAAACGTGAAAGAGGGAGGAGAAGAGAATCGGTAAGAGGATAATGGGGCGAGAAAAGATGCGCGTTGACGGTATAGAGAACAGGGGAGTGCAGCCTTATTACGTAGCGGACCATATGGGTTGTTGCGTACGTTATACGTATTAGGAGCCACGAGAGCTCCGGAGGGCCGGACAAGAGGTTACATCGAAACATACTCGAGGGATCATGGGGCATTAAAAGGGTCTAATCAAATTTTTCAACATTAAGACTTCACGAGAAAGGTTTTATGACCATAATTTTAACGAAAAAATATGAAATTGCCCGCATTAGATTTCTCGGGTCGCTTTTTTATCAGATGCATCGCAGGCCACGTAAAATTCTCTCGCTGACCGGATCATATCTGCGGGCCGTGGGTTTCTCGCCCCTTTTCACAGAGCTACGAATAAGATGATGGTTAGGATTAGGAAATAAGAGGGCGGTGTGATAAAGAAAAAGAGATGAGGAAAAGAAAAACGCACGGAAGATCGAAAGGAGAAGTGGTAAAAGGAAAGAAAAGAGAGGGAAAGGGGAGAGGTTAGAGAGTTCTCGGTAGGGGGAAAGGAGGGAGAGAGGGAGGGGGGAGAGGGAGGAGGGGAGGGGGAGGCAGGGGTGAGAGAAATTTGAGGAGAAAGTATGCAGATCGGATCGGAACGCGAGGAAAAAAGGCGCGGAATTGGGCACGGGTCGTAGGTCACCATTGTTGCGACGACGCGATTATTGAGGGAGGTCGCCATTGCCCGAAACGTTTAAGTCCTAATATCTGGTGTAAATAACGATAAATAACAGTATTTTTTGAGCAAATTTTGTCTTTGGTTTTTTTCTCGAGCCTGAGTTTTTCGTCTACAAACAAAGCAATCCCTTAAGCGTTTACGTGGTGTATGCTGACGGCAGTTTTAGGTTTATGCGGAAATTCGAAAGATTTAAGGCCTTTCTTTGTAGTACATTCATTTAGGTCGAAAAAAGAATCGGCGTTTTCCACGACAGCGGCAATATATATATATATATATATATATATATATATATATATATATATATATATATGTGTGTGTGTGTGTGTGTGTGTGTGTGTGTGTATATATTCCTGGATGAGTATTTTACGGAATTTTTTCGCTTTTTGCAAATCATTTTGTAGGGCATTTCTTGCGATTTCCCACAAAAACATTTCTTTATGTGACGCGAAAAGTTATGAAAATCAAACCATGTTTATTTGTTGGCAATTTGGCAAATATAATAGCATCGCAAAATATTGAACGGCTAATTTATTTTACAATTGGAACATATATACTTTGCTTGTAAATAAAAGCGAAGATATCGACTGACACAAACCAAATATTAATAATTAGAACAGGCCGCAATTATTTTCACATGCATAGTGGATTGCAGAGGTTGATCTTTTATCTTCTATCTTTATGAAATGCTGCAGCGCAAAGGTCAGAAGGGTCACTGTACTTGTTACCAAACCAAATAAGGTTATTTTACCAGAATAAAATACAATCTCAAGTTTGGATAATTTTATTTCCGGTAAAAAAGAATCACAGGTATATCTCCGTAGATAATACACGTCGGAAATTTTAAGTTGATAGAACAGCATCTTCAAACAATCGCGCGCAGTCTTCCTTTATGCTGAATGTTGAATCCAACCAAACTATTAATAATTCGCTTGATGAAAGATTAGCATTCGAGATTCCATCTCGCTGAGTTCACGTAGCTCACGAGGTTGTTTTTCCAGATGCCAGAAAAAGTGGTTTCTCTCATGTGATGTCACTTGTTTCCTACCGATCTTCTCCTTAATCCTCGCTGACTTAGCCTCACCCTGGATGCAATCTATCGCTTCGCGGTATCACGTGATGTGGCAGTAAAACCGCGGGTCTCTTCGTTCAACGGTTTAAAAAGGGTTTCCCTTTTCCACGTTCTCGGAGATTCTCACGGCAAAGGTCTCTCTCTCTCTCCCCGGAGAAAGGAGGTATTCCTGGAATTCGTCCAATATTTCGATGGGCGTGGGACGCAAAGGGTGATAGGCCAACCTGAGGTACTCCATCTTCCCCAATGGGTTTGGTTCTACCGAGGAAGCCGGCGACTCCTCCGACCAGATGGTCGGTTCGTATATTATTCTTTCTCTAGGCATCCTTTTGGAGCCGAGGAGGTATTTCCTATGTCGTTTTTAGGCACGTTTCTTGTGTGGTAGGCTACGCCAAGCTTTGAGTCCAAAAAGTGGCGAAGCATCAGACCAGAGAATCGCTTCTTCAACCGCGGAGGTCGTTTGACAGGTGCAGCTCTGGGACCGCTGGTCCTTTTTTAACAACCGGTCAGTTCTTCGAGCGGGTTCCTTCACTCCGAATGTCTTATCGTTCAATCGTACTTAGGGTAGACGACTCTTTCTTCTCCTCTCCGTGACCTGGGTTGGAGATGCATTGCTTTACGTGAACTTTGGGACACGATCCTGCGTCAAATGTGATTTCGCACTTGATTGAATTTTCTTCAAACGAATAGGGTTACCGCGTAATTCTATCCCTAAGTTCGCTTCTCTTTATTTTACAAATGTATAGAATTAGCTTGTCGATTGAGATGGAATTCCTCTTTGTTGCTGTGAGAGGTTTCCTTACCTAGAAGTGCATGCTATGGAAATTAATATTAATATTAATTAATTAATTAATATTGCCGTACACTATGGATTCCTATAAATTACGCTACTCTGAGACATGTCACATGACGACATTTTATCCTACTGAATTTAATAATTCACTCAGATTATAACTAATTCGAACAAATACAACAATAAAATGATAAAAATTGACGTGAAATAACAGGATTAAAAACGACAGAACCGATTCGCCAAATTTCTCTCGGAGAAGTAATGGAAAAATGGATTCTCGTTATACATGCCTTTCTGCTCGTTGAATTTCGTAACCGCTTCGAAACGATTTGACAGCCGGAGAGAGAACCGTCTCATCAATAAGAGAGACGTCAAAATCCGTGTCCAACTATGAAACACGAAGGAAACAAAAAAAACCTCCATTGTGGACCAACAGCGATGAGGCTCGCGTCACAAAAAAAGAAGAAGATCGGCGAAGATTCCTCCAGAAAGAAAAGAACCTTCCTCCCCGGAACAGGCGCCATTTAGAAAGCGACGGGAGAGAAAATAAAGGAGGAATACCCTCTCAGGAGGAACTTATTTCGCGGTGGCTGAGGAAGAGAGCTACTTGCGCCTCAGGGGACAAAACACACGCGCTCGCTCGAGAGGGGATAAGAGGATGCGTAGGTTTAAGGAGGTTGGGTAACGTCGTAAAGAGGGGGAGGGAGGTGGATAGTGAAAAGAAATGAGAGTGGATGCGTGAAAGATTGGAGAGAGAGAGAGAGCGGGAAAGGGGAAGTTAGAGACGGAGAGAAAAATGGAAAGGGTAGAGCAGGAAGAAAGAGAGAGTGGGGAGGGTAAAATTGAGGAAGTAGGGAAAAAAGGAAGAGGAGCGATGTGATAGGGGGAGAGTGAGAGGGGAGAGTGGAGAGAGAGATAGAAGGGGGAAAGGAGAGAGAGAGAGTAGGAGGAAAGAGGGGAAGAGGTAGGTCCTTTCCCTATCCATCCCACCTTTCCCCACTTTTTCTCATCCTCCAGCTCTCCAGAGATATACGCGGTGATTCGACAACGGCCTGGTCGAGTAGAAGAAGGTCAGAAGCCAAGTGAGGTGCAGCAGTGGTGAGGGGCGGGAGGGAGGGGAGAGGTGGGATGGGAAGAGGTGGGGGAGAAAGGTGACAGGGAAGGAAGGGCAGGAGGACGGGAAGAGAAATGTAGGAGGGAAGAGAGGAAAATGTTTGAGTGTGAGGAGAGGAAGATACGTCCGGGAAAATTTTGTAGGGGTTGAGGAGATGTGTGTTCTCACGTAAACAGAGGACATAGAAGTTAAGGAGGCAGAAAGAGAAGGAACAACATAAGAGTAAAGAGAGAGGAAGAGTGAGTTTGAGGGTTGATGGGATAGAAAGGTATTGTGCAGGAGTGTTGGGTTATGGGAAGAAAGTGAAAGCCCACCAGAGAGATGTTTTAAAAAAAACTATAACTCCGAAAGTTTTTACGTAACCTCACCAAAATCCTCTCCTCGGTTGTTATTGGTCCCTCGATCGTGATTGTGGTACTCCTGGCACCGGTTCTTCAGCGAAACGCTTACTTTATTGGTAGGCTCGAGCAATTAATTCGGCGTATTCATGACCGAGAGGGCGAAGATTTGTTTACGCTGCAACGCAAAACGGACGGTAATTTCCTCTAAAGGAATTTATTAATGTCCTGATTAATGTCGTTTACGCTTAAATAATTCCTTGGGCGTTTATTATACCTGCCACAGATTCCACAGATGGCCTAAATGAATGCCGTAAACGAATTGTTTTCGTAACAGTCGAATGACAGTTGTCGAATGCGACTTTAAAATGCATCTTACGCGATCATAAATTTTCAGCAAATAAAGTTTCCAAATCTGCTTGAGTGCGCATTCAGTCGGTTCCTACTCGCAAGTTACGAATAAAAATATATTTCCCTTATTTATGACATATTAAAGGGAATGAGTCAGATAAAAATTTCTGTAATTGTCAACTAAAATTAGCGACGGTCCTGTAATCGAACGTAGGGAAGAACTTATTTTTGTAGTCACATAGTGAATTTCATCAGTGTATGAGATTAACGAAACAACGTAATAATAGGAAAGACCTTACTGACCTCGGAGGTGTGCATGTGAGGTTAACTATAACTTAAGCCTCGTCTAGCGTCTTGGAAGTAAGGAATGGCAAGTTGAGGTGTGATATTTATGTGCACAGGGTAAAAAAGGTAGGGGAAAAGTGAAAGGTGAAGTAAGACACATTCGGGGATTAACTCATGGGTGAAAAGTGAAACTAGGATGTTATTTTTTGTCCTAAATACCAAAACAGATTACTCGTTGTTTAAATTGTGTTAAAAGGCAATGCTGATTTTATGACATTTAAAATATCAAAACCTACAAAAAATAAATTCTCTACCACGATATATATATGCAAGCATTTTTTATTACTTTATGTTTGACTAAGGCCAATACATATTTTGACGCTGGAATGTTTTTTTTTCGATCAAAGGAACAAAATACCGTAATTTTTTGGGTAATATTTTAAAGTATAAAATCTAATCGTCGCGTGTCACAACAACGAGCGATTTCTTTTGGAACAACTTATTAGCTGAATAATGTCGGCGTCAACAATAAATACTTCCAGACAAATTATTAGCATTGCTTCCGACTTGATGGGAGATAATTTTAAAAAGTTCAACAAAGTTTCCGTTTCTTTTCTCCTTAATAAACGGCTATCAAAACTTTCTTATCCTGCGTTCAGCCATCAATCAATCACTCGCTTATAAAAAGATACTTCCTAAACCGTGAGAAGTGTATGCGTGTGTATGCATATATAAATATAAATAAATAAATATATATGTGCGTGTGTGCGTGTTTCCGTGGAACAATAAAAAAATCTCTAGGATTAAAAAAGCATAATAAATTTAACGGCACAACAGATTTTATGGACGCAATCATCCCTTTTTCCTCTCTCTGGACTTTCTCACCGTGTCAGCTCGTCTTCGCTCGAAGAAAGTCGCATAACCTGTCAATCGCATGCTACCCAGGTCGGTTCCGCTCGTCGCTTAATTCATGCAGCATCGAAGAAAACGTTTCCAAGCGCTTTCCGTTAATGTGTTTGCTAAAACTCCCATAAAAAGTCGAAAGTTTAGAAATATATATATATATATATATATATATATATATAATATATATATTAGTAACGATATAAAAGCTCGAATGCATGTGCGGTGTCAAATAAACGCGTTCGCGTGAAGGTTTCAGAAGAGGAGTTCCGGAGGTGTGATCTCTCGGGCATTTTATTTCTTCGAGCATGAAACATGAACGTCGTGACGATACTTTTAAGGAGTCCGCGGGTTCGTCCTTTCTCCCATAAGGAGCCACCCGTGCGCGGCTCGAGAGAGCGAGGCGTGGGTGAAGGTGTAATCATAGACCGAGTCGTTTACGTTTGTGTGCTCGGGGGAGTCAGCGCGTGATGCGTATGAGAGCGCTTTTGAATCTCGACTGTCCCGTCGAGTTTAGA
Source organism: Tanypteryx hageni (assembly GCA_028673005.1). Classification (NCBI taxonomy): domain Eukaryota; kingdom Metazoa; phylum Arthropoda; class Insecta; order Odonata; family Petaluridae; genus Tanypteryx; species Tanypteryx hageni. Next base: position 70,785,767 of record CM054116.1, on the reverse strand, counting down.
AAATCTCTGTATCAACAGGAAAAACAAGAGATGGGCGAATCCGTCGAATATTACGAAGTTGATTTTATAAAATTTCGTTTATTTTCCACTTAATGCTATCCTTTTATTTTTTAGCTTCGGCTGCAACCACGAAAAGTTGAAGCGATTTGATACAGAAAACTTTACAATATCATGTTTATTCTGCCAGGCATAAGCGCATTTTTTTACGTTCGGTCCATCCCATAATGCCGATATAATAAAAATATAAATGATTTTCTACGAATGAGGTGGGTCTAACGATGTGATTTTATAATATAAGATGCACATTACCCGAAAACGCAAAAAGAAAAAATCTTTGTTTATCCTATTTTATATCCATTATCTTAGATGAAAAATTTCTGTTTGGAAGCAGAGAAAAATGACATTTATTGTTATAAAAGTTTTGATAGAGTATCAGCTGCTCATGGAAACTTTCATAATCACATTGATCTATTTAATCTATTCCTATTTAATCAATATAACACCCAAACATTGTCATCTGATGATGCCATGATGCTCCTACTTCGATAAATGGAAAATTGTCAATTGGTGAAAATTTTTAGAATTTTTATTGGCATACTGTCACGAGCTCGCGAAGATTCGCACCGTATATTTTATTTTATAACTGATTTATACGAATATCGCCAAATGTCAGGTTGAATACAAAGGTAAAATTCAGATTTTTAAAAGGTTTAGATATAACATCGCCATTTGGATGAAAAAATACGCATTGGTTTTAATGGCGCTGAAGTAAACGCATCAATTCAAGTGTAACGCAATTTCGGAAAAAAAGGAAATACATATTAATCGTGGAGATATCTTAAAGATATAGTCGTCGGAATTCGTCAAACACATCGCGAGTTAAAATTACGGATTGATTAAATCAAATCGCATTCAAATGCCTTACCGAACGTGCCCGCGTCTGCAGGCGTGGTCCGGTTGCGAGCCACATTGGATTTAACGTTCCTTTTCTAAAGGTTTGTAAGTATGACATAAGAAAATCAGCATGCATAAATCTCCGACACTTGATCGAGCTGAAGGAAGTAATATTTCACGCATTCAAAAAACACAATATCACGACTGCAAAATATAATTAACAACATTTGTCCTGGGAGTGAACGGGTTGAGTCTAGGATTGGGGACGGCAACTGAATCAACAGAAGAGCCACTTTTTCTCCAATTCAATATAAAGGCCAACATGAGAAGAGCCGCAGTACTGGTAAATAAGACGGTTATTCATAAATTAATATTTCAGAAATTATCGTTAGTAGTAATAAGTAATTGAAGTCACAAGCGAATTGGACGCTCTAGGCGTTTTACATCGGAGGAGAAATTGCTCAAGTTAAACCTAAAGAACCACCTACGGTTCACGGGCCTCAGAACCCCTGGTTCGATCCGTGCATTAAAATTTAAGTATTTCACCCGTGCACTTACGGGTTAAAAACGTGGCAACGGCTAGTCAAATGGCCTAATTGTTATCACCGCGCCGTAAAAAAGAATATTCAAATACGGTGAAGTTTGAAGTCTGCAAGGAAAATATTGGTAACGTCAACAGAAAAGAGAAAAACCTTAAATCTTGCTCAAGGTCGAATTGCCCCTCCCCCATCCCAGAATTGGACCTGCTGTTAAATATCTGATTACGTACCTCGACCACTCAGTTAATCATTCGTAAACATTTATTTAACGAGACGTACAGCGATTAATGGTCAGGCAGCGTGTAGTATGCACATTTCGTGAAAGCGTTGCATATGAACTATCATTAAATGATTGTCTATGTTCAATATATAATCTAAATATGATGATACCTGGATAACGGAGGGCTTTCATCCTCAGAGTTGACCTCTCTTACCTTTACATACTAGGAAAAAATCCTCACGTGGCGGAGGTCGCCCACTTAAGAAAAATGCTCGAACATGCACCTCCTACATCAATAAACGTCCATATGACTCCAGAATGGCTGGATAAATGAAGTTTGTAGCACCGGAATACTGGAAAACATTACCTGATCCAGGTGGGAAGATAGGACCAATTAGGGTGAATTTCAGTTGAGCTGAAGTTTTTGATAAAAAATAAAGAAAGTTTCAATAGTAATTTTCATTACATCTCGTACATTTTCTACATTTAATGAATAATAATTGCTATCTCTTAATTACTTGTGTAAATATACAAGCCTTATTATCTTCATATCGGCTGCCTCGCGTTTACAGCCGGCCGCGATAATGTCTCAGCTAAAACTGCGGAAAATTACGCCAATCCGTAGAGGTCACTAGTTGTCTCCTTGAAAAAAGGAAGGGAGAGGCCTGGGAACCGAAAACATAGCAGTGGAGTAACTACTGTTGTTTCCGTCAAATGCTGTGACATTGGTGCATTAAACGGAAGAATATAATGTGATGCCCACCTCAGATTTCAGGCAAGCATTAAGAAGCTATTGTTTCTTAATGTATCAATTAATGCATTTTATCTTATATCTTTAAAAGTAAACTATCAATCGATGAATATGTAACTAGAGTAAATAAGCAATGCTCGTTTAAATTTTTAACGCAATGATTTTTATGCAAATTATTTATATAGGCGGCTTTTTCAGAATTTAATGTCCTAGAAGATGCATTGCGGAGTATGGCATTCCTAATAGAGCAGATTTTTATGAGTGGCTACACGCACTTAAGGTCATTTGCTTTAAAAATTAGCTCTTAATGCATGCATTGCCCATAATCTTACTCTTAAATGTACAGATTCATTTGTTTTCTGTAGCTAAACGTCCTGGGCTATTTCCATTTCTATCGTCCATATTTTTTATTTGAATGATTATTATGTATAGCTATGTATGAAGAGGGTTTCTTAAACTCAAATAAAACATTTTATTCATAAAATTGGGATTATAATCGAGTAAAAATTTCATGCTCTCCTAAAGTAAGCGAACTATTAATTTAAAAAAATCTGATGTGGCCACCACATGACTTTCTCCATATCTGTGTAATATTTCTAAAAATTCCTAATAGGTTAGATAATAATAAATATTTTAAGAAACTGCGAGAAATTTTAAGACTATAAAGAGCAGAATTAAACTCAAACCATAGCTTTCTGATATTGGCTATAGCCACAAAGCTCCAACAAATAAGAAAAGAAATTGGAGCATTGCTAAGATGTAACTAACCGTCAATTGTTAACAATAGTCGGTAGGTGGCGTGGTGGTGGCAACTAAAATATAAGATATCTCTTAAACAATGCATTACATGGAAAAATGTATCAAACAAAGGTTGTAGGAACTTACATTTTCTACAACTTTTATTCCAGTACATTTTTATATTTATCAAATATTAAAGCAAATATTTAAAAGTAACGGATAAGTGACAAGAGTAAACACCCACTTCCGTTTGACCTATTTTTACCAAAAACTAATCAGTTCTTTTAACTTTTATAAAAATGTTAAATTTAAAATTTCGCATTGACATAATTAATAGTTTTTGAGTTAGAGCACCCACAAAAAGCTATCACACACACACACACATCATCGAGAAAATGTTCAAAACGTGTTCAGGGGACCCAAAAACGTATATTTCCGTTGAAATCTCGAAGTCGATTTTTTCATGAATACAATACTTTCCCCTATAATACGTATATGGAGAAAGTAAAAATAAAGAAATGCATCGATTAATTTAGTAAATATATGGTTTAAAAGTATTTAAAAGCAAAAATAAGTTAGCAAACTAAAAGCGACAATAATTAAATACGAAACCGGAATAATTGTGAAATTGTGGAATTTATTCACCATGACCACAGAAAAAATTACTTATTAAATGCACGACCGGTTTTCCTACAGTTGTAGCATAATCACATAATTGTTTTCTGCCATCATGAGACGAATATATTATTATTCATTCATTTATATTTAGAACGAAGAGTATGTTTCTACTTCGCGTAAAATAAGTCAACTTATATTGTCAGAAATTCATGAAAAAAATTGATTACATTAAACCGCAAAATGATTTATAATTGTTATGATGTTATCACATAATACGAATAAATAATAATAATAATATGGATAAAGTTTGCAAAACCGACAATAATTATTCGAAAACAATCGAAAATCGATTTATTAAGTTGATCGGAATTTTTTGTAAATATGAATTTGGTTTGGAATAATAAAAATGGTAGTTTTCGGTTCCTTTTGTGCCATTACGACTTTACTTAAACCAAGTCAGCATAAAACCTAATTTTTAAGATTTTGATTTCGAATTTAGTCTTCGCGAAATTTGTAGGGTGTATAAAATAATTCTTCTGCTTTGCAGTCATAGTATTAGGTAGTCCCATTTACACCTCACCTCTGATTAATTAAATTATAATTGACTACAAAAACATAGTTATGATACTTCGTTAGCAACGGAAAACTGCCCTTAGCTACGCTCACTCTCCTTACCCACTTCGAGGCTCTCCATTTCATCTATTTCTTACAGAACTTCCCGATTTGTCCCCACAAATTGCGTCTCTCTGGGTAAGACAGCAGGGAGGACAACTAGAATGGGTGGAGATGATAAGATATTCGATTAAGAATTAAAATTAACTTTGTAAATTCCTACAATACTAATAACTAGTAAAGGCCGAAACAATTGACTATAAGATATTCGATAGTCAAATTGCATATATGTTATTTAAAGTGTTTAAGTCGTAAAATTAAAACGGTCGGTATTATGTATATGGATTGAGTTGTCACCACCGCCAGGATGAAAATTTCAAACTACCTACTCAATAAGTAAAATGGGAAGGGATGGTGATTAGTGTCCTGGCTTTTCACGCAGCGGAGGTCGGAGCTTCAGTCTGAGTTTATCCCGTCTCATACGCGTGTTGTGAATTTAGTGTGCAAGTCATCACTTCGTACTTCGTAAGGGACGTTAATCAGTGTGCCCTCTTGCTCCTTTTCGCAAGAGGAGGCAAATGCCGGCACCGAGTTTCCCTCTCCCCTTCTGCGTGGATATGCGCTTGTGTCAAGCGTTACAGGCAGGCACCCTGTCCACGCAATAACACGGTAACTAAGCAACTAAGTAAATCGTGTTTCGTATAGGCAACTGCTGAGAAGCGGAAAATACTGATAAATGAATGCACGAATTCAACAAAATCCAACAATAAAAATCTGATGTGGCCACCACATGACTTTCTCCATATCTGTGTAATATTTCTAAAAATTCCAAATAGGTTAGATAATAATAAATATTTTAAGAAACGAGAAAATTTAAACTTTACAAAGAACATTATATTTATCAAATATTAAAGCAAATATTTCAAAATAACGGATAAGTGACAAGAGTAAATACCCACTTCCGTTTGACCAATTTTGACCAAAAACTAATTATTTCTTGTGACTTTTATAAAAATTTTAAATATAAAATTCCGCGTGGACCTGATGAATAGTTTTTGAGTTAGAGCACCCACAAAAAGCTATCACACGCACACGAAGACATAATCGAGAAAATGGTCAAAACGTGTTCAGGGGACCCCAAAACGTATATTTCCGTTGAAATCTCGAAGTCGATTTTTTTCATGAATACAATACGATACTTTCCCATATACTACGTATAAAGTATAAAGTAATACAAGGCTACTTCTGTCCCTTTGTGGGTTCCTCTGTCACGCTATAAAAATGCAAATAACTCGATAATGGAACAAGATGCATTTTTGATATTTGGCAGGATGATCGATTCACATATTGTAAGATGATGACGAAAATAAATCTTGACAAAAGTCATAAGTTCGACTCTAAGGTAGGCATTTCCATTTTCCATAATATGATAACACGTAAAAATTGACTTTTTGACTTGCAGGCTTTTATTATTTTTGATATCTATATTAGAAATAATTAACCTATCATCTTCAGATCTAGCTCATTTTAAAGAAATAACTATGAAGTTTCTTATTCTGTTCATTTTTTTCGTCTGCAGTTCGAAATTTCTCATGTTAAACGTTTAATTCACATATTTTGGGGAATCTTGGCATTTAATTGGGATGTTGCCTTGCCAGCAAATTACATTGTTGAACCTCGAAATCCTACTGTTTTTTTCAATGCTTATGGGTGAAAGCACGTGAGAGAGAGAGAGAGAGAGAAGGAGAGAGAAATTCTTTTCATAGCAACCAATGTAAACAACATTCGTTGCGTTATTTACGAGAAGAAATACATTTGAATGTAGAACATTAATCATTCGCATATTAAAATTAGGTATTTAGAATCATCGTAGGAGTTCGAAACTTGAAACAACGAACGCTTAAAAGAACGAAAGTTTGTTATTTTTCCATCCAAAGAAAGTCAAGGTATATTTATGTCCATTTTTTATTTCACAAAAAACTTTCCCGTTGAATTTCAACAGGCATCTCCCTAGTACTTTTATATAAGTTGTGCATTCCGAACTGGATGAAATATTAGCAACATAAATATTACAAATTCATCTAAATCAAAAAGAGGATTTTTAGAAGTTTCGTAAACGCAAAGAAATGTGTCTTTTCTCGTATCGATGACTATTCTACTCGTAGTAGTGAAGATTAATTTGCAGTAAAAGAACGGAGGAGGAATTCGAGTGTTTGCGGCGTTATTGTCCCGAGTCATCATCTACAGACTTTCCAAATATCTTCCCAAGCGAGGAAGCATCTTCGCGGCGGTTGCTGGGACACTCCTTGCCCTACACCGGTTTCAAGGTAAGCCGTGGGTTGGTTATGCAAATAATTCGAATTCCTATACACTTTCAAAGGATTGTGAGACACCCAGCTCTAGAACCATTCCATTGCCTTGGGAGTATATAACCTAGCCACTAAAAATTCGATTCCGCAAACATAAGTTATTATAATAGAGACAATTTGCGCGTATAATTTAAAGAGATTATTTTTTCTTGGAAACACTGCACTTTATGTCACATGTTCAATGCCTTTTTAATCTCAATTACGGTATGGGGCAAAAGAATAACCCTCATTTTTGAGTAAAAAGCGGGTCCGAGAGTCAATTATACTGGCAAATTTGCTGAAGTTTCCAGCAACCAGTGAAAAATACGTCGGAAATATGCTAACGATTCGGCGTTTTAGATGCTATCAGACATTTTTTTGACAAGGAAAACACTCCATTGCTAGTTACATGCACGCTTCATGAATTCTCGGAAAAATTCTACCCAAGGTTACGTAACAATGACACGCCGGAAGTGACCGACAATAAACCAACCTTACTGTTAATCCTCCCGTCGTGTTCTCGTGTCGCCTCTGGGAAATGTCACGCCGCCGTGCAATCCATTCCACTTTCATTTTCCCTTATCTCTCATACCAATGTTCCCAACAAACTATATGACATTTCCTTCCCAATTAAGCCACAATCTCAGGAACGGACGAGACTTTCTTGAAACACGTGATGGGCGGAGCTTAGCTCCTTTGCTTCTGTTCTTTGAGAACACATCTCGACAGCGAAGGCCATGACACTAATCTCTCAATTGTTCCGACGCCTAAGTGCATCGCGCCACCGTATTACGAGTAATTCGATTTCCTCTCTCGTTTAACAAGCTACGGTCAGCCGAAGACGGCAAATGATCATTTTCAAACGATTTCATTCGTTTCCGCGTTCTCGCCCCGGAGTTAATAAAGGATCATTTGTGGGAAAAATAAGCGCGAAATAGACTGCACGTTCTTTCTCATATCGGTAGGCGTCTATTGCACTATTGCTTACTCTAGTATTCACGCGCGATATTACCTCGCAGTTTGTCTCTTAGCGACTATGCTGCTGGAGTGGGAAGAGCACGGACGTGGCTAGGCGTAAAAATCGACATAAGGTCACTGGACGCTATATAGCTATTTTTCAAACATAAAGCTTATTTAACATTGTTAAATCTTTGATGCCATATTTAGGTAGATCAACAATTTGTAAACATCGACCAGAATGAGCTACCCTGCATCTTTTGCGCGATATAGGTAAATTCAACAAGGTTAATACCTCCGGACAATGCACGATTTTATCTGATTCTGTTCAACTGTTTATCGCCTAGACGGACAACAGACTACGAACTACATAAAGATGGTATAAAAAAAGAATACTCATTAGATACAGAGGTGCAGTGCCATCGAAATCTCTCCCTCGATTTTTCACGAACACAATACCTTCTCTATGCAATTAGTATTCGATAAAGTAAAGAAATGGCTTTTAATCGCCTCTTGCCACGGATCCGTCTTCCTTCCGCGCCACAGCGTTCAGAGAATAATACCGCCACATAGATATCGAAATCAGAAGATGTTCATGGTTCACGGGTTGCAATATCAATCTGGCACCGCACAAATGTCACAATCCTAAAGTCCTCTTAACTCAATTAATCATCGCCGATTTCCGCATTTTACGGGTTCTCATTTGCGAGGGCGCAAAATAACGCGATGTTTCCCAGCAAACGCCGCTGCAGTTCGGCGCAAGTGGTACGCTGTGTCAACCCCCCTCGACTGAGGTGAGTTCAAACAGCCATTTTCTCTCCCACCGTGTGCGTAACGGTCATCCGCGGAGAGATTTCTGTTTGACGAGGGTCTCGAAGCCGACTTTCTACATTTTTACCTTTTATAACTCTACTTCACGAGATTCCACGACTTTTTTCTAATAGCGTGTAGTTTTTAAGCAACCGTCCCTTGTAATATCAACACTCTCGGATGTAGCGAGCAGCCAACATTTTTTCAAAAAAACTGGTAGTTTGTCAGGCAAGGAGAGATATCAACCATAAAATACCTTCTCTTGGACCGATTAAATTTTGGCAAATACAATATCCTTAATACAGAGCAAACTTTTTAATAGCAGCCGAATTGTTTTATTCGTGCGAAAAGTTAACCTGATGGTAAAGATACGTATAAACAATACTATAGAAAAATCTTATCTCAGAAATACTAAAACAATGACACAGTAAGCTTAAACTTATACATTCATCGACCTCATAGATTTAAAGGAAATATCGGAAAATGCCAAGCTCAACATTTTTCTTCGAAGATTTTACACTTTGATATTTTAGCGATTAATTGTTCGTGGTGATAAGCATGTTTTGTGTCCTTCCGACAGCGCTGTTTCTTTCCTTGGGGCGAGCGTTGACGCTGAATTGCATCGACAAATTGAGTCCCATTGCCGCGATCCGATGATTGGTAGCTTAGACTTCGTCTCCGCCCGCGGCCATCCTCTTTCCTTGTTTTTTCACTTTCTTCTTATTTTTTAATGGCGACATGACTTGTTACTCGAGTTAAACGTTAGGATTTGCGACCCCGAGTGAGCTTGAAAGATGAGTCTCCTTCGAAAAGGTCACCGATCTCGGATAAAATGGTTTGACGCTTTTAAGGAGACGGAAATTTCACCCGCGTTCTTTTTTTTAAAAAGACAATTAATAGTAGTTTGTTTCCGTGGCAAATGAACTCGGGGTGTTATGGTCATTAATTTCTTGGGGTCTTTATGTTCTTTCCTTTCAGCATTCCAATTTTCCTTTAAGTTTAACGGTAATTACTGTTTGTAATAATTGTTCGCGTATATATCTTTAGGGAAAATGTATTAAATTCTCTTTCAATCACGTTAGGGAGGAGTTAAAAGTATCTAACAACTCTGCCGTATATTTTGCTCATAGCATCTTTATTGGAATATTTGTACATGGCGGGCTACATTCGTGCTTGGAATGCTGTGGCAGGCCATAAAAGTTCGCGAGTGATCCTACAGGCCGGATAGGAATTTACATGGGAGCATATCCAGCATCAAACTCGGTCATACCATAATTTTAAATAGTAATATAAAATGGCACATAATAATATATATTTTTCATTAAATACAGTCCGCATAAAATGCTCTCGTAGGCCGGATGCGATCCTCAGACCGTAGTTTGCACGCCCCTCCCGTATAGTAAGGGGCCCAAAAGATGACTCCAACCTAAAATACAGGAATTTCGTCTCGGAGGTCCTCAACAAGGAAAGAATTCTTTAATCAACAAATAAAAAAAACGTTTCTTACTTCTCTAAAACAGCGACTTATTAACATTACAACGAGAGGAGTTAAGGAATTTCCTCGCTTACAACTCGGTTCTGCGGTCTGTCGCGGCGAGACGTAAATCCAGACTCTCTCTCTCTTTCTCTCCCTTAATCTCCCACTATTTCTGTCATTTTCACTCTCCCATAGCGAGACTTAAGCGTGTCATGATTATCAAGCATGAAAAACACAGTAATAGAGGTGACAGTTAATAATCGTTTAAAAACATTTTGAAATTCTCCCCGACACCTCGAAAGAGGAAGAAACACCGGGAGCAAGCAGAAAACGAGCAACAGACTCGACGCGCGTTCACCGTTCGCTTCGTAAAACAAAAAAAAAACGGGCGAGGCTATTGCGGTGTGAGGCAACGCGCGAAATCTTTTCAATATCGTTTTATTTTTTTTTGTTTTCTCTCTGCCATCTCGGAGTAAATGTGCGTTATCACACGGCGCTACGCACGCGTGGTACGCATTTTCTTTTCGGTTGCGTCACTCGGGGGAGACTACGGCCTAGCCGCTAGGAAGTGAAATGGAAATCAGGTTCAGGGGTCAATCACGACGTGCGCTTCCACGGAGAGGGTGGGGGGAGGGTAAAAAAGGAGGATGGAGGAGGAGGGGGGGGGCAAAAAGAGGGGGTGGAGAAGGAGGGGAAGGGTAAAAAGGGAGGGTGGAGGAGGAGAAGGAGGGTAAAAATGGGGGGGAGGGTAAAAAGGGAGGGTGGAGGAGGAGAAGGAGGGTAAAAAGGGGGAAGAAGGAGGGGAAGGGTAAAAAGGGGGAAGAAGGAGGGGAAGGGTAAAAAGTGAGGGTGGAGGAGGAGAAGGAGGGTAAAAAGGGGTGGAGGAGGAGGGGAGGGTAAAAAGGGGGGGGGGAGAAGGAGGGGAAGGGTAAAAAGGGAGGGTGGAGGAGGAGGGGGAGAGTAAAAAGGGGGAGTGTAGGAGGAGGGAGAGGGTAAAAAGGGGGGTGGAGGAGGAGGGGGAGGGTAAAAAGGGGGGGAGGGGGAGGGTAAAAAGGGGGAGGGGATGGTAAAGGGGGGGTAAAAAGGGGGTGGTGGAGGAGGTGGAGAGGGGCCGCGGGACATTCTGGTAGCAGGAACCCGAGCGTTGAAAAGTCGGATCGGGATATGAGCGGCGAATGAAATGGAAAGAAATATGAGGAAGGGAAAAAGGAGGAAGGGGTAGGAAAGTGGAGGAGGGATTTTTATTTTATCTCGCTTCCTTTTTTGGCGGGGCAAAGATTACGACCTGGATTATACGGTTTGGGTGAAAGGGAGGAAATCGAATATAAACGTCGGCCGTCGAAGGGATTATTCCGATCGTTTCCCGTATCGATTTTATTTTCGATTTTTTGGGCCTTAAAATTTTTGATCGGCGGGCATTAAACCGAGCGACGGCAATGGAAACGCGTGTAGGACGAGTGAAAGAGTGAGAAATGCAAAAAGAAAGAAACGGAGCTTTTCATGTAGACCGTCGATCAACTCACTTTTGAAAGTAATTTGGGAAATTTCATCGGTAAATTACGAAAGAAATGCCGTTGACGGAAATCATAGGCTTGATTCTCAATTTTCGAAAAACGAGCGATCGATGCAGTGACTAATCCTAAGGATTGCTTAAAGTTTACGCATTCGAAGATGGTGACGCAAGGCCAAGGCGTACAGCCGCTAAAAAAAACTAATATTGCGTCAATAACCAGGAAAATTGAATTATAATGAAGGAGAATTGAAGAATGCTTAGCGAATAGCCTACTAACATCACTATCTGTCTCTTACTTCGTCTTCAAAAAAACAGAGTTTCAATACAGAATTGGGGATACAAAAGAAAGATATTCAAAATATATCGTTAGAATAGACCAATGGGTGATATCAGTATTATTTAAAGACAAATCTCATTAAACAGATGCAAAAAAATGTGAATTGATGTATTAAGTAAGAAATTGAATTCTAGTGAAAAACGATTTATTCTCCTGAGAGACACGACAAACGCATCGTGCCACAGTTATAGCTCGGAGAAAAATGTTCGAATTACGAGCATTTCACTCATATTTTGGACGCCACGAATTAAATCGTATTCTACTGCGTTCCGGAAGGATACGTCAACTGTTCGACGCCCTTGATCGATCTCGATTAAAAAATAAACGATTGTAAAACTCTTCGGACGGACAAAGAATTCTTCGCAAGGTGATCTAACATGACCCGAAACAAAAGCCACTTGGGTGGTTAAAAGGAAATTTCCACTTTCACTTCTGATGTCGGCCCGATTACCATATAGTTTACATTCGACCTTGGTCGCCCAGGGGGAGAGCGACCATCCCGAGAGGGTTACAAACTCACCGCGTACGGCTCCCGTACTCTTTGCCTAGTTAATTTTCGTTTCTTACCACCGCACGGCTTAGCGCGTTTCGAAAATGACGTAAACGTCGAAAACGCCGACTAATCGACTCTTAAACTCGCATGCCTTTCCCGTTTCACCGAAGGATGATAATTCCTCTCATTCTACCACCGCGATCGTGACACCGCGCATTTTAATGTCGCGCTTAGAACGGAAGATGGGAACGTTAAGAGGCGAATCTTTCGTCGGTACCGTTAACGAAACGATCCTCCTCGACGGGGAAAAACGCGTCGATCGTAAATGGCCGCAAAAACGACGTCGATTCCGTCGGTTAATGCCTCTCCGAGACTCTTTAATGCAGATGCAGCGCGGGGAAGAAAACAAAGGAAAGCGGTTACCAGGGCGAGTTTCTTTCGTGGAGGAAATTGGGGAGGGGCGTTGGATGGGAGTGGATGCAAGGTTAAGCCAGCGTTCCTGGCGTTTCCCTCACTAAAAAACCCTCTCGTAAAACGTCTATTCCATTTGTGCCGGAACAATCTCCATTCGTTTCGTTGCCTCGATTTCCCAACTCGATTTTCTTTTTCCATTTTCACTCCTCCCTCTCTCATCCCCTCAAGTCTACAGATTTACTGTGGTGTTCCGATCGTCCGTGTGTTCAATTATCCGGATCAAATTTTGAAAATATCTCAGTCGGTCGCAGTTAATTTTCAGAGGCCAATAAATTATAACGATATTTTAGAGATGCTACTAAAAAATTAGCACAAATGTAAACGTATTTATCACCATTAACAGGATTAGACCAATCCCAGCTATCTTCACGCTTCGCGGTATTCCGTACAGGACAAGAAATTGTCTTTAAAAAAACCTTTTTTATACTTCACCGAATATTGTAAGGTATACGAGTATATTTTTTCCTAATGTATTAATAACGTTTTAAAATAAACTTCGTAAATAAGTAGGACATACTTGAACGGTTTTTTTTATAAAGTCCAACCATACGGATTTACGATTATTCGTGCTTGGTCCCAACCATTTCTCATAATACGAACTCTGCTATATTCACAAAGAAACTACGCTTAAAATTTCCACTTTATTTTAGAATAATTAACTACCTAAATTTAGCTTCTTACAAAGTATCTTCATGAGAATTGCCACCTAGTATCTTTGTAATTATTATGGAAACATCTCACAAATTAACGCTTGCTTACACATATATTTCTACCTTAATACTTTGGTCTAACGCTCCCTTAAAGAACATCCTATTATTTAGAATCCACCTCTTCTTCCAACTCTCCCCTTCTTACGCCGTCTTTCTTCACTCTCCCTCGCTTCCTCCGCTCCGTGTTTCCTCCGCGACTAACCTTCCCCCAGGGTTGCCATTAAAGGAAGATGCGTCTCACGATCTCTTTCACCCACACCCCTCCCTCTCCTCCCATTCCTCCCTATCTCTCTCGTTTACCTCAATCTTCGTGGACCGATCGTCCTCGAGAAATTTTTTCCCGCCTCTTTCCGTTCTTTATTTTTCTCCCCTCCCGCCCTCGCAACGGTACGGACGCGGTGCGAAGTCTCCCAACCCGGACGTCCCTTCCCATCCCCTCACTCGCCCGGATATCTCGCCCCCCCCTTCTTCTTCTTATGTACTCCCTTTTGCCACCATACTCCCATGCCGTCCCCTCCATAAACTCCCTTTCCCAGCAATCCGCTCCGACCTCACGACCTCGTCGGACTGCTTCAAGATCAGTTTAAATCCGTGAGGCCACCACCACCCTTCTATGAATATCCCTCTTTTAACCTTTCTCTTCCACCAGACCAAGTGAAACGGACGAACCGAGAGGCTTTTAAAACCTCCGCCAATATTTTACTCTTTTTTGCTTCGGCTAGTTTGCTCGCGGAACTAAGGCGTGATATGCATATCAGACGCGACATCACGTATCGATTTGTAAATGTTTTGATAGGATGCCCTTGCATTGGAAATAACTTTTATTACTACTTTTGCTAAAAGTTATATGTTTAGACGCGTTATCGAGCAATTTAGAAGGAGTATTCTTTCAGTGAAGTAGTATTAAGACTACAACGATATTTTCAAATGGAGTTTTGAGTCTGGCGAAAAGTTTCTGAAATAATTTTTATTAGAATCATTTCTGAAAGAGTTTGTAAAACTTCGCGCTATGGATATGAGGGTGAAAAAGAGGATCATAAATTCTGGCACAACAATTTTCTAGCTCCATATTTGTTTATTTTAAAGCATCAACTGGAGGATATTAAATTAAATATTACAGGTTTCCCTCTCTTTATGCTGGGGTTGAATGCCAGGAAAGTGACGCATAAAGCGAATTCGCATAAACAGAACCCATATTTACACTTAAAAGATAGGGATGTTCCACAAGCAATCCTAACTCCCCACCAAGATGCTCTTCTTTCTCTCCATAACGATTTATTATGCGCTAAATACAAACTTAAAACAATTAATACTGTAAATTATACTCGCCAATAAAAGGAAGCAGACGAGTGGTGGTTGTTGTGAGTCACACAATAGTGTAGGTTTAAAGTGCTGGAGGGTTTTCTTGGACCAACCCAAGTTCCGCGGATAAAGAGACAATACTTCTCAAGTATGCTCAAAATGTATCACACGAAATCTCCGTCTCATCTCCACTCTACAATATCCTCTCCACTCTCATCTCTTTTACGGTAGTACATACTAATACGCACAGCATTAGAGACAATGAGAGACTGAATGGTCGCCTTGTGGCGTAGTGAACTTTCTTTCATTTGTATTGCACTGGCCGCGTAACCGCATAGGAGCGAATCAAAGACGCATAAAAAGACATTCCGGTAGCAATAAGTTTGTCGCATAATAGCGAATTCGCATAAAGCGAACCCGCATAAAGAGAGGGCAACCTGTAGATGAAAAGAGAGAAATCTTATGAAAAACGCCAGGATTAAGCAAATAAATATTTATTATTTCATTCAAGCATTTTCAATTATTTCTAATGTTTATAATAAAGATTTTTAAACTCATCCTAACTAATAGTACATTTATTTCAAAATTATTCCTCGGCCTAAAAAACGAAGAATTGCTATAATCATTAACAAAATGATACGATTAAATTTTCCGACAAAGGTATATGGTAGAGGTTACCAAACAGCAACTCGCGAGCGGCACGTGGATCTTTTAATGAGGACTGCAGCTCTTTCAAGCTTTGATAGAATTTAACTCGTTCTATTGAGGCAGTGGCATTCAAAGTATGGTATCAATACCCAAAGGGATAGCAGAAGGATCAATAAGTGGTACCAGCAAAATCTTGGTATTATCTTAGATACCTCAGATACCACAATCTTTCATTTAGTTCTACTTTCACTTTCATTCAAGTCTGTAGAGTTACCAATGTTGACATTGGTAATTCTACAGAATAAGTGTACATTTTCTCACTCCGGCACAATGATTTTGATGACATTTTTTCAGGACAATTTCCTTTTTACGAAAACGTGTGGTGGTACTAGGTATTTGATGAAATTTTCCAAAGGGTGCATGCAAAAAAGTTTGAATAGCACTGCATTTAGGGACACTAGCACACTGTTTGATTCCGAACAGAGTGGCGCGGTGCGACTCGAGACGTGCTGTGGAAGCGGAAACTTACTCTCTCTGCATTGCTTTGAATGCAGGCTGTGTTCACTGGTCATAAAATTGAGTATGTGAGAGTGTTGCGATTTGACCTTCTAAATTTACCGCACGCAGTTCAGACATTACGCTTGGCCGCGTTTATTGCATAGGCTGATTTATGTGGGCTTATGAATTAAGATGCCAGTAGTGTGATAAGCAAAAGAGCTGAATCAACGAAAAGAATCAAGAAAGAATGATAATAATTTCAAAACGTACTTTTTATCGAGCAATTAAAAAATTAAGCGCTGAATGAATCACACAAATGGGTTCCGCGTGTGTATTTCATTTTCTATGCGAGCAATTAGCTTACACGTTTATTTTATGTGTGTGTTGCTTGCGTAAATGGAATTAGGACGCATGAAGTCTGCAGAAAAGCAGCAGTGTACCCTAAGACATTATTAAATTATCTCTTATTTTCTCCTCCATCTTCCACAAAAACACGTTCGGAGAACAACGCAATAAAGCATGCATTCATCTTACGAATGCAAGACTCCATTTGCTAAAAATGAAATTTATAATTAACAACAATTGTTTATAACTAAGAATGAAATTAAATCTGAGCCCGTGTTGATTTTAATCGTTTAAACCCGTCAATAAATATTTCCAATATACTCAGTCGTTATTTGACCAAGATTACGATTGATTTTATATCGATGCGGAATTGATTTGGAAATCCATGCCAATCGGTTACCCTACTAAATACCTTTTACAAGGATAGCCGAGCGAGATACGGTTAAATTGGTTCGGTAATTGGTAAAGGCATCCGTCCAGCGAGGCGGAAACCGCGGGAAGGCAGAAGAGAAGGGAAACAAGTCCTACGGAAACAATTAACGGAAAAAACAGCAGTCGAGGGAAACCCTGTCTTCGATCGGTTCGAGGGCAAAAAGAAGAGTTGGTTGAAGTAAGCGATTGCAGGAAGTCTTCTCTTTGAAGAGGGAAGGATGCTGCGGAAGCGGATTCGACGGCTGAGATGGACCTGCGTTTGACTTAAAGGAGTCACGGGATTTGTTAATGGAAGGAAGGGTGGCAGGAAGAAGGAGAGGGAGGGGAGTGGGATGTGCATAACGAAAGTTGAGGCTGGAGGGGATGAGGCTGAGGAGGAGAGGAAGTAGCGAGTCGCGAAGGAGACGAGGAAGAAAGGGCCCGAAATGTTGGTGGGTTATCCGCAGTGAAAGTGGTGGAGGAGAGAGCAGATTGGTTACGGGTGGAAGGGTGAGCGAAGGTAATGTGCGAATGGGGAGTTTGGGGAGATTCCGCTCTTAAGTCAGAGGATTCGATACTTGATGGGTTGTTGGTGCAGAAGGGATGGGAAAAAGGTAGGAGGATGAGGCAGTGCAGTTTTTGCACGTAATAGCCGGAAAAAAGATTGCTGAGTTGAAATGGTCTTCGCTATTTTTTGGCGTATTAATATTGGAGATTTTTACCAGAAGGCTTACTTTGGCTATAAAATAGCCTTTTTTTGTGTATTATGTCGAACTATAGCGACTTTTTGTTTTTTTTTAATAATTCTAATTGAATATTTTTTCGTTTAATGTTATCAAAAGAGAATTCATATTTCTGTCAGTTCCGAAGGTTTTCTTTGTGTAAGATAATACTAACGTAAATACCTATGTATTCAGGCACTTTTTTTCCAAATTTTTGGACTAAAAATGGAATGCGTCCTCTACAAGGGTGTCAAATTCTCCCCAAAAAGTAAACACAAAACATTCACTGTATAAATCACAAGAATTTTATTTTATTTTCACGAAAATCATTAAGATGACGTACAACTCTTATCATGGAAACCCAAAATTATATGCGAAACGAACTATAGAGAGTTTTAATTAAAGAAGTCATTAAATACGAACACTAATATTCTGTAAATTTGTAAAGTAAGCAAATTTAAAAATCACAAATGGAAATCCGTGAAATTCTTTCCTTAGGGCCCTATGCGCGGGCCTTTTGCGCATAGTGTGCGGCTGTTCTATGCCGTTACAATGTGTATGTCCTGTATACAGGTACATTGAATTTTCCTAGAATTTTAAAACAAAAATCTATCTGCGTCCTACGCTCAGTTACCAACGGCATATTTTTAAATTTATAAATATCATAAAATTATCACTTAAAAATATAACTCCTAAGGAGAATATTGGTATGAGGATAGTTAATAGATGATGCGACCTAAACCTATTCTAAAATTGGTACTTATTTCTAAAGAGTTGGAGGCGCAATTTTGAAAAACAGTGGTTGCCTTATACATTCTGTTAAATAACTGAATCAAAGCGATGCGGTCTTTGCATTCGTGCAAGAAATATTTGAAAGCGAGTGTTACATAACGAAATTTTCTTTTCGTGCACGCGCTAATGTTTCTTGTAAGCTTTAGTGAAAAATGTATATTTATGCTACTTAATTTATTTATTACACATTTCTTATGTGCAAGTATCGTCATGTGGTGCCTAATTCTTTTACCAGTGATGACCTAATTTTTACTTCAACTTCAATCACACCGTTATTTTATCTCTCAACGTTGTGAAATTATAATGATTTGTGAATTTTTTTCCATGTGTCACAAACCGAAATATATAGTACGGAATTACAAATGAAATAGATGCTTAAACGTATTATTAAATGGATTTTAAATAGAAAATCCGAGATTTTCAATGCACTGATGTTGTTTTAATTTTTTTTGGAAATTGTGAAAGCATTTGGTATGGTTTATCGAGTTTAGCTTTTTGGCTAAAAATTGTATTTAAAATATCACATAGATTTCTAGATAGACAGACATTTCCTATTTTATTTATAGCTTACTGTTAAAGGGTTCTACATTAGATATAATCGATAATATTATTAACTAAAGAAAGGTATGGAGAGTAAATTGATTTTGTTTATTTTATGGAATTTATTTAGTTTCTTTTTGAAATTTTACACTAATTTGAGAGGAAATAAAGGTAAGAAATCAAGGACAAAAATAAATAAATCAATGCGAAGAGAACTAATTCGCAATTAATCTCCACATAAAATAAGACCTGTTGAAACATTTTATTTAGGTCAAGACTAAACATGACGGAAACGTGGAATCCACCGGTGACGTGCTCATTCGTAGACGGCTACATAGGTAGACATATGAAGGTAGAAATGCGCGCATCTCGACAAGGTAGTTACTTGAGTGGACACGGAAAACATCCGCGCGTTGATGTTTTCTTGTTTTTACTTCATTAATGCGGGGATGTCAATGGAGATGGATGAAGAAGTTTATAGAGGTGTATCAAATTTATTTACCTTCCTAATATCCAAATAAACAAGCCACACGCAACAAATCGCACCTATAATTATTTACTTTTAGAAGTTGAGAAAAACGATATATTTATGTTCACAAAATAGAAACAACCGAAAAAAGAATTTTTGTATGTAGTATTTAGACGTGCATTATTATTTTTGAAATAATATATTCTCAGGGTATTATCGTAAAAAAATTATGGATATCGTTTATATTGATAAAAAGTTATCAATTTAAAAAAAATATAACTACTTTGAAAATGAACGTGTTAAATTCTCAGAGGGAAGAGTATTATAATTCCGCGGGAGACTTTTAATAGTTTGAAAGGTACAGAATGTATCAGACAGTACGAACGATGAGTAACATTATCATGGATGCCTAAATACGTATTTCATTGACCTAGGCCTACTGATGATAGTATGCCTAATACCGAAATACGTATTTATGCATTCCAAATTGAAGAAAGTGTGCGTGTGTCTACTGTATGGGTGTGTCCAGAGGTTCTTGCGTGGAGTGCTTGCGATTGAGTGTTCGTTCCCTAGCAAGGAGAAACAGCCCTTAAATCGTCGTTTGTAAGTAATTCCTTCACCTTGTGTCGTTTTATAGAATCTTTTTGCATTCCTTAACAGAGGATATGAAAATTTTTTACCGAGAGCCTCATTTCAATGAATGCTTTCATTTAAAACACTTAAAAATTACACTATCTGATATTACAATTTCGGTAATTTAAGTATTTATAATCCAAAAAAAGGGATTATATACACACACGAGCTGCTTAAAATCTTTTCAGCCATTTCTTAAAACGCTCAGGACGAAAACGAATGACCATAATCAAAGGCGTGACAATATTTAAGAACCATATGGTTAAACAATCGCGCATTAGCATAAATTTCCTTTGCTTACCGGCCTTTTTAATTTGCATAACTTTATGCTTTCAAGACGTATGAGCAATATATCACAAATGTTTGTAAGCATGAACGACGGGATACGAACTAGCGACTCGCAAGTTACTCCCGTGTTACTTGAATACTAAATTGCATCAACTGTTCAAGCAGTTTGGGATTCTCCGAGGTCAGCAGGGGCGAGAGAAGAGCCCCAATAAAGTACCCAGCGTAGCGAAGGGCAGCAGCAAGAGACAAAGAATAGAACGCGGAAAAGAAAAAAGACGTTTACGCGAGCGGAAACACGTCGAATTTTGGAAATATTCTCGGCGAATATTAAATTTTACGAAAAAGGTATTATTATATTGCGGGGAGTGGAAGTATCTCCGCCGTGGTCCGTGTATATCTTCCGACAGGTTCAAATAAAGGCGACTCCTTCAAACGCTAGGGATGGCGATTCTTTTCGACGTAATATTTGTGCAAACAAAGGTTTGCCCGAGTCCTCTCTTCATAAAACATTCGGACCGAAAAGGGAAAAAGTTTTTATCAAGGTGATTCCCCAAAAAAGCGAAAAAATAATGCGTCTGCGGATTCTAAAAAAACAGGTATAGTCATTAGATGAGTGAGACAAGGATGAACAGATGGGGAGAGGGAAGTGAAATGAGAGAGGGGAGTGTCTTTGAACGCTGGAATCAAACCGTGGGAGGGAGAGCCGGAGGAGCGGTAGAGAGGAAAGAGGGAATTAAGGAGGGAGAGGATTAGAGGCGAAATGAAAGAAGGGTGTTGGAATACAGGCAACAACGAGTCGTGGGAGATATTGGAAAAGAAGGGGAGAAATAGGGACGGAAGGTGACCAAGGAGGCGAAGAATAAAGGGTTAAGATTTCAGGGTGCCTCTGAATGAAGAGTAGAAAACGAGATGACAAAAGGAGAGAGGCATAGAGGGAAAAGAAAAGAGAGGAGAAAGAAAGAGGGATGAAATAGGAAGTAATAATCACGGAGAGGGAGAGAGAGACAGAATGAGGGATAGGAAGATAGACAAGGAGAGAGGGATGGAAAGGGATAGAAAGAGAGATACAAGGAGATAGGGAGAGACAAAGAGAGAGAGAGACAGGGAGAGAGATAAAAAAGAGAGAGAAAAGGAGAGGGACGGAGAGAGAGAGACAAGGAGAAAGACAAGGAGAGAGACAAGGAGAAAGACAAGGAGAGAGACAAGGAGAGAGACAAGAAGAGAGACAAGAGAGAGACGAGAAAGACAAGGAGAGGGATAGAGAGAGAGAAAAGGAGAGAGACAGGGAGAGAGACAAGGAGAGAGACGAGAGAGAGGGAGAGAGAGACAAGGAGAGGGAAGAGAAATGAAGAGAGAGAAAATAAGGTGATAAGGAGGGAGATGATAGTAAGGAAGAGCACGGAGTGTGGGAAAGGATGGAGAGGAGGAGGGGGAGAGCGAGAGTGAATCTTCCTCGGTGTAGGATGCTGCGGTGACAAGAGAAACGAGAATGGTGAGAGAGCGCGAGAGAGGTTGCATAGGAGGGGAGTCGGGGGCAGAGGGCGCTTGGTGGGAAGGCTGGAGTGAAGGTGGTGGGGATGAAGAGGGTAGAAGGCGGAGGAGGGGACAAGGAGGATGATGGTCTCCAACGTGTATGATGTGGGGAGGGGGGTGTTGCAGGAGGACGATGGAAGTGGGGAGGAGAGAAGGAGGGAAGACGTAGTTGCGGGGGAGGGAGAGGATGAGGAAACGGGTGGGCGACGGTCTTCGGGGGTGGGAGAGCCCGGGACCCCAAGTTTGCGTGTTGGGTATATAAAGGGAAGCTATGTTGCCTCTCGCGGCATCTTCACTAGACACGAGAGAGTCGAAGTTTATCCACGCAAGAGAGAAATTGAAACGGTGTGCTTTTCGCAGTCCGATCGATTCGCCGCTTGCACCTCGAAGGATAGAGCACTAGGAGTCCCGCGCACGCGAGAGTCTCCTATTTTACCCCGGCTGCTGATTGGAGGTTCTATAAGGTTCGTGGAACAAGTGAGCGCTATATTAACTTCAGGGAAACTGTATTTTCGTCTAGGGAGTGAATTTTAATTTTCGTTCTTTGTATTATCCAAAATTTTAATGTGAGACGATCATATGCACATATTTAAATTTGAAGCATTTAAAAAGCGTTCCTAGGCTCTCAAAAAAAATCTTTCGACTTGATTGTGTGAGCTAATAACTTTACTGCGGCGTTATCATAATTTTCAACCCCATTCCTCTTCAAAGGGATTAGAAATCATTTTTAAACGTCTTAAACTCAGGAAGATACAAGTACTATTCAATTAACAATGGTAGATAAATAATCTTCTTACGTTTACAGGTAATAAGAAATTTATCTCCAAAATTAAAATTGAACCCTTTCATAAATTTTCAGTAATTCCCTCTTGCCGGGACAGAAAATTTTTTAGAGTTTAAGAACGATTTAAATTATTTTCTTAAGTTTCGCCATATGTGATAAAATTTTATTTTAGTTGTTTTAAAACTAAAGGCGGTGATCTTATCTTGACAATTCATTAGTTAATAAAATAAAATTATAACATCAACTTTGAAAAACCGTAACTACTTATAAACTTTATTACTATAAATCTCTTTAATAATTTTATGTTGAAACAATAAAAATACTTTTCATTCGGATAATCTAAATATAATGTTCATACAAAAATTAGAAAGAAAAATTACGAGAACAAGAATCATATTTTGTAATCATCTTATAGCCTTTTGCTTGCATAAATGTAAGAGTCACTTAGTCTGGTGTAAGATGGTGCTCCGTGAACTTTCCTTCTTAGCCTCTTTAAAGGGACTAGGATGCCTCTTGACCCGGATAAACGCATCTTCCAAGTAACTCGGCACACTTAATGAGATAGGAATTACGTGCTCTTCGACTAAAAGTTTTGTCATTTTTTCTTTAGTGAAACCGACCAATGTAATGAACTTCCAGATTACGTTAAAACGTAAATTTTTATTTAAAGAAACGGTTTAATCTTAAAACTTTAGAGCCATTAGACGGCGTGGCCAACAATTACACTTCACGTGCTCTTAACGGTCAAAAAGCGACAGTGCTTACTCACCCTCTGTGCGCATGCGCTTTGAAGCGTTACGAAACTAAAAAAATAATGTGGGAAGAGGAAGCGTGGAGAATGCGTGAGAGAGAGAGAGATGTACAGATGAAGATTAAGCATCCCAAGGATGAGAAGGGCTATGGGGGAGATGTGTAGGACAGGTATCAATTATCTTAATCAGTAAAAACGTTTACCATTGCGCACGGTTGAGCGTGGCTACAACGCAAGCGCGTGTTCTCCCGTGTCCGTGCATGTAACACGAGCGTGGGGAGCGGTCGTGAGAGGGAGTGCGGTACCATCTCCTTTGATGACGGCACTCTCGCTTTCTCCGTGACATCAACGCTCGAGATCGGAAATTTTTAATTCTTATTTTTTTAATTCGACCACAACACGAGGCGGGCATCGGAGAAAGTTTACGAATCGCCGGGGAAGAAAGCGCGTGGAGATTTGAACGACCGATGTTGCGTCACTATTAGGGAATCTTGGTAAACATGAATTCGTTTTTATTTGTTCGTAAGTAAAAGATCATTTCTTACGCATGGGAATTTTTACGCTATATTTTTTTTAAATGAAATTTATTCATTAAATTTTGTAGTATGGTCATTCATTGAAACCATAAGTAACATATCTATTGCTGCTTAATAAATACAATTTAACTTTTCTATTCGTTAAGCTAAAACTTCACCTTTAAGACTTTATTATATCAACAATATAGTTGGCTTTGCATTTGGGGAAAATATGTACCTAAAATTTGCTTAAAAGGCACATTCTAATTGTTGGGAAAAACAGAGACATTTAGTTTTTAATGAGGTAGACAATTTTACCTTAAGACATTTGAGTTTCATTGAATACATCCGCTCTCTTCCTGGTATGTCCCTGAAAAAGGACGTGTTTCAACTTATAATTACACCCAAAAACTTCTGTTTACTCATGTCCCTTTGACAATGAAACATCGCATAAACACGCCAACAGTTCTCCCCTCGGTAATGATTTTCGAAATTCCTGAAAATTTCCAGGAACGCATATATCAAAAAAACGCTTTCTTGAGAAAAGCCGTCTCGCCCAACCCGGTACGCCGAGGTCAAGCTCGTTCTCAACTCCTAAGCGGTAGCGACGGCGAACGGGAGATTTCTGCCAATCATCCACTCACACACTTATCATAGGGCGCTTCGAAAGTGACGCAACGCGACACGCATAAATTGAAAAGCAATGCGATAGCGGGAGGGAGACAACGAGTCTTTAAAAAGTAAAAAGAACCGGTCTAGGAATACTTCTTGTTCGTCCTTTTACGTCACCGCGGAGATTACGCGCGTTGGAGACGCAGAGAGAGGAGTGAGTGGGTGGGTTGGTGGGTGGGGGATGAGTTGTTGGGAACTGGAGAAAGAAAGAGGCGGAGAGTGAGAGTGATGAGGTGGGAAAGGCGGAGAGGAGTAGGGCACGAGAGATTCCCCAAGGAAAGAGAAAGTGCTTTCTCTTCCCATTCCTCTTCCCACGGCGACCGACAAACAGGCTCATCTGCCTTCTGTGGAAGGACAAGATTGGGAAAGGAGGGATTGGAGAGGATGGGGACGGGCGGTGGAGTGGGTGGATATAAATGGAGGGAAAGAAAGAGTGATAGGGAGAAAGGGGAGCGGTAGGGTTATTGGGGTGAGAGGAATAGAGAGAGTAGGGAGAGGAGATGTGTTCTGGGGCGCAAGAGGGACGTGTAGACGTACAGTTTTTTTTCAGCGCGAACAGAGAAGTGAGACTTTACCTGTTCGGGTGTTCTTGCAGCCATGCCTTTTATATCGACTGTGCTGAAAAATGGAAAGCGTTCGCCGTGTTTATTTTCTCGTTCGCGCCGCCCCGTGGTCGAGCATCGTTTTGCGCTAGGATTAATCGATTTATTGGCTCTCGGCCGCCCGTCTCGAAAGATTTGATTTCGCGAGTGGTGGGATATAAACGCAAAACAGCTTTCGTCGCGAAATTAAACCAGGGATCACCTTGGAGACGTAGAAAGGATTGCTTACGGTAGGGTTAAGGGCTGGAAATTTTATCTTAAGAGTCAGCCAAAGCGCGCGTGCGTCTGATTGTAAACGAGTATTTCTCTTAATCTCCCCATTAAATTTCTGTTTTTATTAAAATTATAAATTATGAAAAGAAAATCTGTGCAATTACAGTTGGATTCACAACATTGTTATTTCTAAAATCTTAATTTATAATTAATGAATTTAATTAATTTGTTTTACTGTTACATTTTCACAAATTTTCTTTGCTTTCAGATCTTCAAATTAAAAATCGAAGATGATCCGAAGAATAGCTCTTTTATCCCTGTTTGCCGGTAAGTTGACACATCTGATTAAAAAAAACTCGAATATGTTTTCATACTTCATGAATTACTAATTAGTTACCTATTCAATGAAATCTTAGAAAAATGTGACAATTTCCTCTTTTTCGTTTCGACTTTGAGATATGTTCTAACATGCTCTTATTATTTGCAGTCATGGCATACGTGTACTCCAAACCAACCGTTCTACACAGAGTGAGTAAAGCTATTTCATCAGTCTTATCTATACGGATAAATTATTTGATTTTGCGGTCGCTTGATATTTTCCTATTAGTTTAACAATTATTTTAAAATCCAGAGCGTGATATTAATTTTTAGGTTGATTTTATTAATTTAAACGGAAATAATTAATTTGCTCAACGACGACGCTCTTAATGGAATTTTGACTGTGCATAACATCTTAAGTATCATTATAGTATGGAGATCCTAGCTTAAGTCATTCCATAGGTTATTGCGGTATAACCATTGCAATAATTAAAAAATCAATATTTATTTTGGATTTTGGAGGCGTTTGGATTTTGACTCCCGTGTTTGCTGACCATATACAGGCAAAGAGATGGGAGGAGTTCCCCAACGTCACCTTCACTTTCGACTGCGGCGAAAAGGCCGTGGGATTCTACGCAGATACGGATTTCGGTTGTCAGATTTTCCACATGTGCGACGAAGATGGTCGTCGCATCCCTTACATCTGCGCCAACGACACTGCTTTCAACCAACAGTACAGAATATGCGATTGGACGTACAATTTTGACTGCGTGGACGCCCCACAATGGTACGCTTAAAAAAAAACTATTCTCAATGCCAAATTTTTATAACTTTTATATGGTCATAATAGTCAACTTTTATAATATTTGGCATAGAAAGCTAAGCATAAAAAGAGAAGAAATATAAGTGGTATTACCGTTTGGTCGGAAATATCAGCTAGCGATTCGTATTTTGGCGTTAAAATAAAATACAAAATCGGCGTTTTTTAACGGACATAGATTTAATTTTTTGGAAATAAATACATCAAGATCGTAGTATTGAGCAAAGAGATTTCATAAATTTCAAAGTTTTGCGGTTGAAAATTCAATTTCTATAGCGAATGGAGCCTTTAACATAATATTTTCTCGAAAGATTCGCCTGATGAGTTTTTTTTTAACCATTTCCCTCTGTGCTCGAGGGATTTTTCCTCGCGTCTTTTAATAAAATATTTCATCACCCCAATCAAAAACTATAAATATCAGAATTGGTCTGGAAAATAAAATTGCGTCTTTCGTTTTTGCACAATTTAATTTTCTCCCTTTTTGCAGGTACTACCTCAATGAACTCACCTACGTCACCGATCCTCCCAAGAGCAAGTCTGACATATAAGTGGATTACATCCTAAAAAAGTTTTGAGTGAACGCTTTCGAGCATGTGTGTTTTTTGTTTTAAACGGAATTCATTGTACATATAAAAAAAAGAACTTTTATCCGGACCGTCGATGCACGACGTAATACTTGCCATTACATGCCGTGATATTTTTCAACCAAGATCGCCACAATGAACGAAAAATGCCCTCTCAAGAAAAGGGCACCCGCGAAAAATAGCAAATGTGCCTATTATGGACCTCATAAAAATGATCAGTTCTTGATGTTCCTCATGATAACGCTGGTTTTGTGCGGATTGAATCTGCGAAACTCCTTTTTGCCGTGGCCAGCTGTTTTTCCCTAAAAAGAGAAACTACGTCGCTCGACACTTTTCTTAAACTGTGCCTTGTCATTTTTTGATGAAGTGAAAACACGAAAATCCATCGTGACATTTTTGTACCGGACTTTCATGGGTGTAATCATGCGAAAAAATTTATTTTAATTTTCGTTAATAAAATTCTTAAACATGTATTTGTATATAGTTTTTGTCACTAGTTGAGCATAAAATAATGATTGCCAGAAAAAAATCAAAACGAATCACGTGTGTTGTTAACTACACATTAATGATTAATGTTTTAATTAAGAGGTTTCTATATGCTAAATACAGCCTTAATGGCTTTGAAAACTGACCTAGAGGCTGTTAAAATAACAATATAAACGATTTTACGGAGTGATATATCGAAATAATTTGGGGAAATTTTGAAACATAACCTAAAATTTCTTTGGAATGATACCATTAGCTGATGAGCATTAAATTTTTGTGGCTTAGCTTCTGGGAATCTGGCAGGTATTGAAATCGCAGTCTGTTCTATCTGAAGAACGACGAGCAATCATGCGATATCAATATCAAATGATCCACGATATCGAACTGGAATCAGATAATTGCTTCGGCGTCGTGCTCCTTGGTTTGTGTCCGAGACATCACGACCTCGAAACGACAGATTGCGCCTTGGGCTTCAATGACCTTTCACCGCTGCGTGGGATCCTCAATCGAGTGCCGCGGGGCTGTTGGGAAGGGACCTTTGAAGTTCCTCCAGGTAATGACGACCTCCATCCCCAATTCCAAATCCGGGCTCGAGGGATGGCTAAAAAGGTAATTTAGACGGAATTCCGAGACAGCCTGCCAGGTAAAAAGGAGAGGGTTTTGCGTGTTGCATAACGGGTGGGGGGAAATGTTTGCCGTTTCAAGTTTGCGACTGGTTATCACCGGAATGCTCGATTGCGGTATGTTAGCCAACTTCGAAGGAGCTTTCTAAATTTCGCATTCAAAACTCAATTTGCTTGTTACTTAAGGGCTTTATCACGTCTAATATGAGAATTCATCCTCCGAATTTGTGTTAGAACAGTTTTACGACGATTTTGAATTAAGTAATTTGAAGATAACGTCAGAAAGCTGGTAAAAAACTTTTATCAAGGGATTTTGATTAAATGCTGTCCATAGCCAAAATAACGGCTGAGGTTGTGCAATAAATTGTGGAATTTTTGCTTTCTTCGTGCTATTAATTATTTGTAGTAGTTATCTGGATATCTTTTCTCCTACACCTTATATAACCTGAGTATTTATATCCTCTCGCAAATTATTAGCAAGATAAAAATACCTTTCTTTGGGAAAATTTAAGTGAATTTTTCCGAACCTGTCGGAAAGGCTTCAATATTTTCAAAATTTTCTGGAGACCCCTTCGGTGATTCGACCCTTTTCATCGGAGGAGTGGATTAGGATACTAATGGTTTTGGAAAAGATCACGACTTCCCGAAGCCTCCGGCAGTAAGGAGCGGAGAAGGAAGAAGAGAGAGAGAGGAGGAAGAGGAATGGGAGGGAGAGGATCGAAGAAGATTCTAGTAGTCCTTGAGAGGGCTCCTTTCGAATAAATTGTTTAGAAAAGGGGAGAGGGGCGGAGTGGAGGAGGCAGTAGAGGAAGAGTTAGGGAGGTGGAGGAAAGGGGAGGCAAGGGTTCCTATGGGAAGTAGGTTACTCGAGGGCGAGGAAAGGGAGAAGGAATTTTGAGGGCAGGTTGGCGGGGTTAGTAGATTCTGCGAGGCTTGGAGGAGTAGGAGGAGGGAAAGAGGGGAAATTACGGGATGGTGTGCTTTATGCGAACATTCCAATCCGCTTTCCCCTTTTCCGCATGTCCGACATATTCTTTTTTATTCTCCTACTTAACGCGGACTCATCTTCGGCAGCCGGGTGGTGACCTTTTGGAGAGACCCGCCGGGAACCGGTCTAAGGTTCTTCCTTGTCCCACTGGGTTATCGCTTCTCCCTCTCCTGCCTATTCACTCTCTCTCTCTCTCTTCTCCTCCCTCCCTCTCTCCCTACCTCTCTCTCCTGTTCCTCTCACTCCTTGGGCATATCATCCGTTTCCATCCCCCTCCCCCTTTATCTCTATTCACTTTATTATCACACACTAACCAATTTATCCCTTTCTCGACCAGCCTAGTCGTTTTACTTCCTTATCGCCATAGCGATCCCGCCACAAAAAAATCTGAGCGTCGACTTCCGTTATGTTATTGTGGTCCGAGGTGGACCGCTTAAAAAAAATTTATTTCTAGCTTCCTATCGCTAAATTACCTTTGACCCGAGCGCCAGTTTATAAATAGACGTCGTTCGTTGAACTGCGTTGGGGTCTTTGCGTCTTCCTGAATTATGGACGCTGGATGATATTCTTTTTTTAGGTAAAAATTCGTTCAGTTTTCGATAATCCGCTTCTTCCGCTATTCGAACGGGAGAGAAGAAATAAACGGAATCGCAGTCGGGTCGAATTAATTTCTCCGAAGATGACGCGATTCGCGGGGTAGGGTCGATTTGCGGCGAAACCGTAAGTCATCGAGACGCATGAACCGCTGCAGTCGATGCAAGACTCACTCGCGGGTGTGGATTTCAAGGACGCGCCGGTTTATACCGTTATGTGAAGGAGTATAACCACAGGTATTCCTCCGGGCAATATCCATCTTCCGAGACGTAAGATGAATTCTTCCCACGGACGATGCTTATTGCCTGATGAAATGATGCGGTTTGTGCCGCTTTTACGCTTCCATTCACGTTCGACCGGACCGAACCGTTGTCAAGTCGACCTACAGGAGCAGCTATTTGTTCCGTCTTTAATTACATTTTACGTGTGTTCAAAGTTGAAAAGTAAGCGTGAAGCTATTATTCATGAGAACGAGAACTGGTTTCTAACTTACCGATGCGATTTGTAAATTGGATAAGTAAAATAATATCTAATCCCGAAGATGAATTTTTAAATACTCCAACGCGCGTTGT
Organism: Tanypteryx hageni; assembly: GCA_028673005.1. Lineage (NCBI taxonomy): Eukaryota > Metazoa > Arthropoda > Insecta > Odonata > Petaluridae > Tanypteryx > Tanypteryx hageni. The sequence goes on along the minus strand of CM054116.1, from coordinate 70,755,573 downwards.
TCAGTTCATCATTTTAATAGGATCTTCCGGAAGAATATTTCAGCGCTTGCAAATTCTTGAAAAAGTTTACGATTGTGAAAACTATAATTTCACCAGGAATTTTCTTAAATAGTCGATGTGCGTGAAATGCATACAGTAAGACCCCGATTTAGTGCCACCGTTTGTTCATCACTGACATTGGCGCTATAGCGGGGGTGGCGGTAAATCGAGGTAAATGCTAAATATCCAAGTTTTATTCACATTCATAGGCGATATACGGGGGGGAGCAGTATATGGGGGGCGCTAAATCAGCATTTGACTGGAGTTCAGGATTTCAGCTAATTATCGATTTTTAAATAATAAAAACGGAAAATATCTCTAGTGCAATGATATCTCTGATAAATTCGCACCTGAAATATTCACTTTCGTTACCGCGGAAACTCAACCTCATTCCCTGAACCGCCAACTCCTATTTCCTAAAAATCTTCGACCGGCCAATTCGAAAGCCGCCGTCCGTTTGGTCGAGGCGCTAATTGACCCGACAAATAAACCACAACAAAAATAAAACTCCCAAGGCGACCTATCGCGTCAATCGTTTTAGCGGTATATTTTTTTTTTCGACCGCAGATGGAGCCAACCTCAAAACATTTCCGTTACCATGTCGTCTTCATCTCCTTTTCTTCCTCTCTCATTTTCCTCCTCTTTTCGTGTTTCCGGTTAACTCTCCTTTCGTTTCCTCTCCCTACCTTTATTTTTCAAGCCTCTCTTTACCGCTCCCTCTCTAGCGCTCTTCCGTGACCTATTGCCTCACTCAGCTGGGAATACGCTCCTCGTCGTATTCGACCCGTTTCGAACTTTCTCTCTCGACGCATCTTGGATGTCGCGGTCCGCGCGAGGCATTTGTTTGAGCATTCGCTCGGGTTGGTGGTAAGATGTGGCGTGGTGGGTGTGCTTGCGTGTGAGCGAGAGAAAGGGAAAGGATGTAGCCTGCCTATCCTCCTCCATCGCCCTCCCTCCATCTTCCTCCCTCTCTCTCTCTACAGAGGTAGATTAGAAGGAGCTAAAGAGGTAAAGACCAGTTGCGTTCGAGATGTAATTCAAAACAACTCGAAATCTGTTTATTATACGTATGTCTTTCCTTCTCGCTTTCTCTCTTTCCCGAACGCCAATTACTCCCATCATGACTCGGTTACCACTCGTTTGGAAACTTTGCGACGCCCAAAAAACAGGGTGTAATTGTTTCCAGACACCAACTCGCGAATTGATCACCCTCGACTTCAGTAGGACAGTATTTTTGGAGCCTTAATGGACAGAATTTTCGCAATACGCTTTTATAATGTTGGTGTGTTTTTCTTTTTATGACATCAAAATGAAACTTATCTGGACATTAATCGTTTTTAGTCGACTAAAAAAATGAAGAAATCCTCTGAAATTTTATAAACAATTAAAAACCGTGGTTATCAACCGTTTCCTATTTTACGAAATTATTGCTGTCCAATAAATCACGATGGTTTTGAAAATAAATTAATCCCTTACATATGAAGATTGTCTCAGGAATTTCTATATACTTGAAAATGAAGTTCAACAAAATATAAGTTAACGTTTTACTATCAATTATAGCGTATAAGATATTGTTACAATTGTATATAATTGAAAATGGCTAATACATTGAAACCACGCCCCCAAAAATATGTCATGCGTTGATGGTAATTACTATTGCAAAGTAAGCAAAGGACGTCAAAATGTTGCCCGAATACAATTTACCATTAAAAGCAACTTTTTAGAGTACTTAGTCTTTAATTTGAATTAGAAGTTAACATTTATTCGTAAAGATACGATATTTCCAATTACAGTAAACCCTTGTCCAACGCGGGTTTCCTCTTCGCAGATTTGATTGAACGCGGTGAAATATATGCGACGCTTATTTACCACTTATATAAACCTTAAATATACGCGTTCCTGAATTGGGAGCGCACTTCACTATACATTTGTACCTGACGTGAGAAATCTATTTACCTCGACGTGATTTTTTCCATAATTAGCGTTGTATGGTTTTGCTCAACGCGGCATTTTCCATGAAGGTAAAGTCGCGTTGCGCAAGGGACTACTGAACTTTGTATTCCTCTTACTATTCAAATGTAAGTTACTAGACATAAATGGATATAAATACTACATACCTAAGTATACTGCATGCATATTATTGTGTAAAGAAAATAGGCGCGAAAGAACAGCTATATTCCCAATGATATTTTGAAATCTACCACAACAATTTTGAGCTGAAGCGAGTTAAAAATTTCAAGCAAAAATATAAGGAATGCAATTTTTAATGTTAAAATTCTTATGTGTCGTAAAAATCCAGGTAAAGGCCAAAGGTTTTAGTATTTCCAAAGAAAGGAAGATGCTTATGATAATATAAGTGAGTGAATGGAGCGGAGCACTTCGTCACATGAGACAAAAGTAGCGTTATCGATCAATTTGAATCTCAGTTTCATTCTTTTGCAAGATATAATGTAGGATTTTTAGGTGATTCATAATAATCAAATGGTAATGGGACGATAACTGAAACGGTAGATAGGTGATGCATAGGGTACGGAATAAATCTCCCGTACAACCTTTCAGAAATATTATTATAACATTTAATACGATACAAATGTATAAATAATGAGAAAGAGAGAGTTATTACTATAGTGTTTCTTTTAGACTTTATTAAAATGGATTCAGACCTTTATTTTATGGCCACGGTTGTAATCACATCCATGGTGCCCGAGGAGCGTCGATGGATTAAGACCTCTCGTACGATAATTACCGCAACTATCTTCTTTCACTAAAATTTAAATTTTTTGATGAAATCTCTTTGTTCTTCCTTTTGAAAATCTTTACTGTTACATTTCCATGGTGGTAACTCAAAAGATCGGATGCCAAATGAAAATCTTAGAATTGTATTCCGGATCCATTTCCATATGGATGCAGTTTGAACCGCGTTCACTTTAAAAAGCAAATTATTTGAGTAGAAAGGGAAATTTCTCGATGCATATTTTGAAGCTGCAACGAAAATGAAATTTCTTTCGATGCACGTATTTATAGAGGCAGAAAATACGTGTTGCAGGGGGCACTACAAGACAACTAGTTGTCTTCTGCATGTCTTAAGAAGGATATTACCCGATATCATCAACATACGTGTCTTTATATGTGCATCTCCGACACCCCGTTTTATCATCCTAGAATCGTTAATATTTGAATCTATTTCTTTTAAGAGCATGTTCTGAGCATTAAATTTTTGAATATTCACTCACGGGCAATCCTTATTGCAATTTTGCTCAAAAGCGAAGAACGGCATAATAAGTCAAATTGAGCAGAATAAAAAATGACTCAGTGAGTTGGATGAAGACTTCGAGGGAGAAGGGTAAATGTGATATTTCGGGAAAAACTGAGGAGCAATAAAGTCAGTTGTATTCGGCGCGGGTGCCAATATTAACAGACCTAAATAGTTCAAGGTCTCGTCAGGAATCTGCCATAGTTCGGAGGAATCCGCTATATCAGAAAAATACATTTAATTAATACTTTAAGAAACAGCATTATCCTATCAATGGTTCGATTATCTGTTGTAAGAAAAAAAATTAATTTCATGATATAATTTTTTTCTTTAAACTCTTTATATAGTTCCCGTATTTTATTTCATTAACTTTTATTCTTGCTATCCAAATTTAACATATGACTCTAATTCGTAATATTTTTTTATAGACCTGCTGATTCCCTCTTGCCTACGCGCAATGGGTATCTAAGAGGTACGCGCAATGGGTATCTAAGAGGTACGCGCAATGGGTATCTAAGAGGTAGTGCAATGAATAGCTGGTCAGTTACAAAATTTTAGGAAGGAAGGTGACTTCCTCTTGATGAAATTATTACGCATTATCAACTCATGAAACCATTAATGTAAAAATTATGATGGACTATAGACAGACGCCAGTTATCGTACTTTCTACGTATTCACTAATATTTTGAAAAATAAATGAATGATAAAATATATAATGCAATTTTTTTACTAGTTAAGAAGACATTCATTAAGTCCAATTCTGTAGTGTCCAATTTGGCTGAGTAGTTTAACACCTGTATTATATTTTCCTATTACAAACAACTCACCTATCGATCGTTATACTTTCCATGAATCGTACTTATCCTTTCTCTTCATTTCTTCGTTTTATTTGAAGTTCAGAATCTCAGGTTCCTCTCCTGCCACCTGGCGAATTAACGTGAAAGGTATAGGCATGCGTGCGCTCAGATTGTCCGACTATCCAAAATGAAACCTCGGCATGAAAACGTGATTTCCCGTATAATTTTTTAAAACTAAGTAGTAACAATTTACAGATGAGGCCTTTAATAATCCTAAAGAAAGACATTTTATAAAGCTTATTTTCTCTTTGTCGACAATATTTTTACAAAATTAGCATTAATTTTATTTTGCTAAAATAATCAAAATAATCTTATTTGTGGATTTGTAGCAAATCGAAAAATGTCAACAACAAATGTGTTTAAAAATATATATTCAAGCCTCTTTGGCATTAAGAGCAAGTAAATCCGTATTGTCCAATGGTGCTTCAAATGTAACAATTCTTGTATTTGAAGTACATTTCCCATTTTATTTTTAGCATTTACTATTTTGTTTAATCAATCCACTGATCGGTGTCCAAAGAAGATAAAATTCATAATCTCTACTTCAAAGCGTTAAAAAAGGAAGTCGTAAAAGAACTTTATTCATGTTAAACAGCCATAATTGCTCTAAAACCCAGTGGAAATAAAACCAAAATATTACTGCAGTTCCATATTAAATAAAAATATATTTTACAGAAATTAATTTGACCAAAACCGTTGAACTTACACATCCAAAAGATCTTTTATAGAAACAATGCTTTTAAATATCAGTAATACTTCCTTTCGCGAAGGCATAGAATTTATTTAAATTTACCAACGAAGAAAACATTAAAATGTCTGGTACAGGTTAAATTCAATAAGGTAATTAATAAATTTTAATGTTTAAAAGTCATTTCAGTAATTAATTACTGAAATCATGTCTGGTGTATTTCTTAAAAGTTTACATATAAAATTGAGTGAACTTCACCGCCCTTTTGGAAATGGTACTATATAGGTCTAGCAGATGGCGACACACAAGGCTTCTGGTGAGATTGTTGCAAAATGCTCCGGTAGGTGGAACCATCGTTGCATACTGAACTTTCAGTATATAAATCAGAGCCTTGGCGCCCAAGTGTGACAGTTTCAGACAGTTTGACGTAGTCAAAACCAGGCTTAAGTTGTAATTTGGTCATTCGTTGGTCTTGTCCTTCATGGAAAAATGAAGTCTCTAACATATGTTTTGGTGTTAACGATTTTCGTCTGCGGTGCAAATTCCAGAAGTCGACGCAACGTCTTAGTGAACGATGTGAAACCGTTTGTGGATCCCAATCAGAGGGACATTCAAGTGCCCAAAACACAAGTGTACAGTTATCTTCAACCTAGGAGTTGTTCGGGATTTTCCAATTTTGTGCATTGTTTTAAATTGAATCTTTTGCATAATGTGAGCGAAATCCTTAACAGCGACGATTACTGGTTGACGAAGAGCTTAGTGATAGAGAAATTGCCTTCGACAAAATTCAATAGCCCGAACGATTTGGGAAATCGGGCTTTAAAAATGCAGTTGAAGAAATATCTTACGTCAGAAAAGGAGAGTAATCGGATGATTTTGGAAGGAACCATGGGAATATTCCGAAGCCATTCGCTAAGGTGGACCATTGTACCAGGAGTTAGCCTCCGGATGTTCAGAAACCCTGAAGTCGGAGGGAAGATGGATGTTGCTGTTGAGTTGGGAGAAGACAATTCTAGTGAAGGTATATAAAACTTAATTTATGAAATAGTTGCGTAGGTTTTTATTATGAACTTTAACAATAGTTTATTTTTTAAATATTTAATTTTTAAATTTAATATGATAATAGGTTAAATAAAAAAGAGCGAGCTACACTGGCAAATATATAAAATGTAAGCGAAGGAAATTCTCCAAAGCCAGTCAAACTGACAATCTATTGTGATTCTTCTAGAACTTGCATATAAAATTAAATTTTACTATCTATAGGTTATCATGTTTAGTTATATCTGACATAATTAAGTTTTGCCTAAGCCTTTATACTCACCGTGACTGTAGATACTGCCTTCTATTGTTCATAATTTTTAAATAACATTTTTTAAAGCAATAATTGTCATATTATAGATAATTGGCAAATTTTATCATATAAACATTACTTGCGTTAAATTTCAACAAATTTCACTAATTGTAAATGTTAATTTATTCCTGTAGATTCATCATTAGCACCAAGAACTTTCTTCAGAAGGAAAATGCAATTCGCCCTCCTCTCTGTAATGTACAAATTGGGGGTTATGACTACGCTTCTTGGAGCACTGATCGTCATTTCCCTAAAAACTCTAGCTATTGGAGTTGTTCTTCTTTTCCTCACTGGATTCAACACTGTTAAGGCCATTGGGGTTAGTAATGGTTAATTGTTGACATTACATAATAACTATCATTGCTGTACATATTTTTGTTAGGTTAGATCATCACGGGATATAATATTCTCATAATTTTATGTATAGTTTAACATTTTTTATCATGATCAAAAGTTGAACGAATTTGTTTAGTATGCAGCAGAAGACTCCTCTTTTATTTTATGCTGACTGAAGATATTTCAGGTCCAGATCTTGAGGAAGTTAATGTTGCTCATTTCTAGGCTATGACCCCTGCATAATATCCTGTGTTTCACTTTTATCTTGATTTTTTCAGAGGCTTAATCTTGGGTAACTTCGCTCTCCAACTTCTCTGAACCAGCTCATAAAAGATTGGAATTGTTTTCATTCACTTTTCTTTTTTTCTATGTTAAAAATTTTATATTTTCTCAATTTTACTATATTTCTTAAAAATTTTATTTTCCGAACCAATGGTTTAGAAGGAGTTGTTTTAATCCCAGTTTTAATAGTCATTAAAATTGAATACGGAAATTCTCCATTTATTTAGCATGGGCATTTTCAAGAAAACATCTCATTCTTTTACAAAAATTAATCATAACTTTTGGTTCCAAGAAATTCTGGTATTTGGCCCATGGGCAGCCTGATTGATACTTAGAGAATGCAAAAGGAACTTTCTTAATCCGACGTATTCTACAGGAGATTTTATAATCTGCAGCATATAACTAAATTTTCACTTAAAATCGTTTATTTTTGAAAAATTAAATTCACATGGGGTTGAATTCTTCATTAGAGGAATCCTTCTGCTTATTACCTTCTTTTTATCTCAAGTAGTATTGCCTAACATTTTTGTGCAGATAGACAAATATACAGACACCTCGTTATTCGCAGAGTCCTTGGGACCACAACCTGCGAGCGGCTAGTGATTAAAGTAACGGAAAAATCAGGTTTAGTTTGGACATTTGTGAAAATGGACCATAGCATGAATTATTTTACCTTGGTTGACTTTAAACAACTTAATATGAATGATGTCGCAGGCAAACTTGAAATGTTAGGGCTGGAGATATTGGAAGGTGGAAGAAGAGGTTAATTTTTAAAATCCTGAGATACGAAATTACCTTAATTTTGTTTTATAGTTTTTTTGTGAATTTCTGCATCAAATCAATGCTTCTCTCGAAGTCTGTGTTCCTTCTTATGAAATGGGTCAATTTCAATTCCTTGGCCATATTGATGATCTTCACTGATTACTTTATAGTTAGGTTTTTAGGTTTTCTAAGGTTCTATAAACTGGACAAAATATTCTCACAGCAAAAATTTGTCCAAACCTTGCCTCCCTCTGCAGAAGACAGACCTGTTTGTATAAATGGGAAGAAAATTTTTTGGCAACCTCTATCATGCTGCCTTGCTCTGATTACCTTTTGTCCTTTTTAATGCAAAAGAGGGAAAAGTGATGTTTAGAAAAGCCAAAACTTGTCTTTATTGGTGTCATCACAAGTAGGGGTGCCATCTTATGAGTTACTTATTCTGGGAGATATCCACTGTATATAGTAGTTAATTCTGGGAGAAATTCAATTTATGAGTAGTTGATTTCAGGGAGTTTTTTCTCTGTGTAAAAGTGGCCAATGATCACAATAAAAGTCGTTTTATTTATTATTTAGAATACATATGAATATTTAACCTTAATTTTGTTGCTACGGTATTATATAAATAATAATAACGATATCTTCAAAATGGCATTTACTTAAAAATTCATGCTTTATTTATTAAATTTGAATTACTTTGAGCAGCCTCCAAAAGATCTGGTTTTGATGGTAAAATCTTGACAGGAGTAATTAAAATTGATGCATACTTGAAGTTCTGCTTTTACACAACCCCCCACTTAATTTGTTTCAAACTTTAAACCGCAATTGATTAATAATATTGAACACATGTTTGCAAGCTGCATTAGACACGGGAACTGGACCATTTAAAAGCAGGTATATCTGTAACATTAAAAAGAAATAGACAAATGGCAGTTTAAAACATTCAAATATAAATGAATAATGTAACACATCAACTGTATTCATCGGGGATATAATATCTCGATGTAGGTACTGGTAGAGGGGATTTATATAAGTAAAATTATGTTGGCCTGTGAATCGTTGTTTCCTGCCCAAACAATCACTAATAAATGATTGAAGTAAAATCCATCTTACTCAAAATGAAATGGATATTTACATAGTGTTTAAATTTACTGGAAAATAAATTGCTGATTGATGAATTTCTCTCTTGCTGCCAAAACAGCAAGTGGTTGTACATCTACTAAAATGGATCTGCCAAATTGCCAACTAAATTAACATCGTATATGTATCTTGCATCCTCACTTTGTTTACATCTACATACCGAGTTTTCCTTCACCACGCACACTTTAGGATATGGTACTTATAGTTGCTCTCAGTATGAGCTCAAACCATAACATCCTTGTCTAATTACTCTATATAAGGGGCTTTGTTATTCTGAGTACGAATAACTTGACCTTCAAAAGAGAAGGGCAAAAAATGTTCTACGAAAGATTATCCTGAAACAATGTCTATCTGCTCAGCTGCCTGAGTAGAACTTATTGAAGTTAGAAGTAGCATTCATAACTAATTCGTTCATTCTCTCTTTGTCACAGAAAATGACTCCAAATGAAATATTTAAATTTCGTCGTTTACTTGGTCAGCTTAAATATGTTAATTTAAACATTGTTCATTGGCAAGGAACAATAATTTCAAGTATTTTTTAAGGCCATGTGAAAAATAAACTTGATAGAGATTGTTTCTTTGCATTTTTAGGTATTTTCAAATTTAGCATCTTTATCTTACAAAAAGTTGTTTATTGTTATTTCTATTTAAATTTTTTAAATTTTAATATCTATTCCAGTACTTTCTAGTAATATATTGCTTGCTTTTTTCATGAAGAGTAGAGTATGATGATTCTCATCTTTCAATTAAAAATATTTTCGTATTTTTCAGTTGCCCTTTTGAGGATGCAATGCACTGTTTTGGAGGAAATAAGAAGAGTATTGCAGTTATTTTTTAAATTTTATATTTCTAGAGCCTTTAATAACAAGAAGAATATCCCAATAATTATCATTGTTTCCATATTTTTCTGAGGTGATATTTAATATTTGTGGGTTTAACCATATTTAACAATATAAGATGAGGTTTTCTTGTGTTAGTATTTGAAAACAAGATGAAATATTTCAGTAGTGATGAATGCTTAAACATCATTATAGCGCAAATTGGGGTTAGTGAAAAAATGTGCAGTGATATAAAAGATGAAAAGAAAAACTGAAGTTAGCCATTTACGTGGATCAAGTTTTTTGGAAGCCCAAGTATAGGCATTCAGAGCATTGGTTTGAATATTTTTTCAATAACTCAAAAGTTATATTTGGGGGTCATCTTATATTCAGGTAAAGGCCAAAGTGTAATATATCCCCTCTGAAAGAAATACTTATAGCAATGGTAACTATGGTATTGTTTATTATTTCGTTTTTATATTTCTGTTTTAATGAGTTTCTTTCTGTTAAATTACAACTTCTTCAGGCTAAATTGGGTTGTGCTGTTCTATAGAAATTGAGGGCTGTGTGAGCAACCCCCAAACAAGCACGCCAAAATGAAATTATGTATAATTTTTAATGGACAAATATAAGAAATTTTAATTTGAAGTGCTTCTAATCAGAATTTATTCAGGGCTGACATGATAATTTAAGAAATAAATGTGGCACCATTTGGGGAGAGGGGGGTATATTGCACTTCCTCCCAAGTAAATGCAGTATATATTTCATAATTTCTTTTTATAGAATATTATTCAGAAATATTTTGCCATAGAAAGTGGTTTTCTACATTCTACAATGTACCACTTGTATTTATCTTTATAGCTATTTAATCTAGGCCAGTATAGCTGAAAATATCATATCTATGTATGCTTTAATTCTACAGGCGAATAACCAGTTCAGGTTTTTAAGAACCCTTTTTATGATGCAATAATATTATTTTTATTTATTATAAAAATGTGTTGCTTATCAAAATAGTATACTTTTTTGTCTGCATTGTTTATTAATGATGTAAATGCAGAGAGTCAGTTCGACTACTATGCCCTAGTCTACCTTATACAAATTGCCAAAGCATTTATATATATATATATATATATATATATATATATATATATATATATATATAATTATGAATGGGACTATTTACTTAATGTGCCAGTGTGTTGTATAGTTATTTTGAAGGGCATTCATTTTGCTCTGTTAGTCATTGTCAAGTGCTCAGGAGTTCTTAAACTGAATTTGGTTTGTGATAATGATTTTAATCTTCTGTAATATTTTTAGATGTTGGTGGACGAATAAGTAATATATTTTGCTTCAATTCAGTGAATGACTTTTTTGTTTTATTGTAAGTAAACTATGATGTATAATGTTAGTGATAAAAAGAAATCAAATTTTTACCAAAGGATTTGTAAGAGACTATATGTTACCTTAAAAGCAAATAATGAGCTTTGTATGATAATTTATAATTTATTGTATTTATTTTTGTTTTAATCATTAAATATTTAAAAATATATTTTTACGTTAATGTGCTTTTAATTGAAATTATTTCTCCTTTAAAGCATACATTCCATTGGAAGTGCACCAATAATATTTATGCTTAAAATGTTGGATCAAATTTAAGAGATATCTGTAGTGATGCTCTTTCTTTTAAATCTGGATTTGTGAAATATGCCTGGTACTTTTTTCACTCTTAAGGAATTGTGATTATTGATTTTCAGTTTCTTACACAGTTTTAAGTATTTTTGTTGCATGTATTTTGGTATGTTTTTGATGTTATTTACTTTAGAATTATTTGATGACCAATTTGAAATAATAAATTGTTTGTAAATTCAGTTCCACTATAAGCATAATGAAGAGGAAGCAGTGTTAATACTTGGAGATGGTATTTTGCATGTTTTATCTTTCTTGGATTTGTTCAAATTTTAATAGTTTCATGCTCATATTACTTAATTATTTAGATTATTATCCAAAAAAATCACTTTAAAAACTTGATTATAATCTTGCTGATGTTTAAGTTCCATATGATATAAAGAAGTTTATTTTGGGTAGTTTTAAGTATTCTAATAAAAGTTTATTTTTGCCATAATAAAGGTTGATATACCTTTACTCCATTGCCACTATAAGAATTTTAGTGCCGGTGGTGTAGTGGTTAGGATGCTGGCTGCTACTTGCCTGCTGCTTGGAAAGGCAGCGGGCATGAATCCTGTGCAAGTAGGATTTTTTCCAAGGTCGCCCAGCTCCCTGTTTGTGTGGTTTGTGGAGACCACGCAAATTCAGCTGTTCCATCCTTCGGAAGGGACATTAAGCCATTGGCTCCCTTGGTGTTCTTTGTTAAGAGTAGGCTACTGTCAACACCAGGTTTCTCTTCTCCCTTGCTCTACCAGCTATTCATTGGACTACCTCTTAGATACCCATTGCGAGTAGGCAAGAGTTGAATCGACTGGGAACATACATTACTATAAGAATTTTAGGTCTTTTTTTGTAATGCTCATTAAAAAAACACTTCCAGATAAATTAATTTTTATATTGGGCCTGTTGCTTTCTGTTAAATAATTTTGCAAAATTTTCATAAACAGGATAAACTGCATAAACTTGGATTCCATGGACATCATAACAACTTCCACGATCATCATCCTCCTGAGATATTAGATTCTGGACCTCCGGCTTTTCCACAAAAGGAAGTCCATGTCCACATTCACAACACTGGAAGCCATGGTTACATAACAAGTGGAAGCAGTCAAGGATATGCTGGTGGAAGTGGAGGCTTTAGTGTAAGTGGTTCAAGTTCTGGTCCTGGAAACCATCCATACCATGGTTGGACAAGTGGAGGTCCGAGTGGAGATGGGTACACTCCATACCGAAGAAGTTCGGTGGAAAGGAATTCGCAAACGACAGCTTTAGGAAGAGATGGTTAACAAGTGGTGTCGTTTAAATGTCATGTTTTTTGCATGAGATTGTGACTGTTTCACAGCTTCTATTTGTGCTATTATGCTGCTTCTAAGAAGGAGATACTTGAAGAAACCCAAGATAGGAGCTTGTGTGTGTGTGTGTTTGTGACCAAAGTTCTCTTTCTTTCTGCGAGGCTTCCGTTATTAAATCTTTATTTATTCATATTTAAAAGGCAGGAAAATTATTTTTCAGTACTTTTCATTCTCTCGAATTTTTGTGTCAGGCAAATATTCTCTGTGCCTTTTCTCAGTGATATTTATTTTATTCCTTATTTTGCTTATTTTCATTTATTATTTATTTGATGATGTATTTATTGTACCTGCTCGTTATCACACTGTTATGTTATTAAGGAATGTTTTGGCTGCGATGTAAACTGAGAAATTAGAAAAATGGGATTTAAGACTGGATTAATTTTGTTTTATCAAAATGATATTTAGATCATTTGTTTAGACATAAGAAGCAGTCATTATATATTCCAGAGATTAAATATAGTATTAATGAACTCATGACACATTTTCCAAAGACATGGTTTTACACGTAGAATACAATTTCAAAAGTATTGTAATATTTCTTGACTTATGAAATATTCCATATATAAACTACTTATTTATTATTTATTTTCTCCTGTAAATTATTTTTCTGAATGAATGTCATTTGTTTAAAAAACACCCGATTACAGTAAACCCTTGATTTATCGGACCCCAACTTAACAGACTTCGGATTTAATGGACTCATGGCTAACGGCCATCCAGTCATGGAGGATCCACTCCCTATCGTTGCTTTGTCCACGATTTCAAACCACTCACCGTGCGTCGATGCCGAGGGCAGTCCGCATTATGTATTGCCTGACGTTTGGTTCCTGTCTGTTGTTTTTCTGTACTTTTCAGTTTTTGCCACTTTTAAACTTCCCACTGGGACTGTTGAAACTTCTAGGGGAAAGTATGTTTGGTGAGGGTGTCGAGTGATGAAATTAAAACGAGGCAGAGTGAGGCAGTGGAAATACGAATTCATTTGTTATACTGCACTTAGGGATACATTGGTTTGATTCTCGATACCACAGGATTTCATGCAGGAGTTTGTACTTGCTGCAGCAATGTTTTTCGTGTGTATGTTAGTAACTTATGAGACGAAAGCATTGTGGAATGGTATGTCGAATGAAATAAAAGGCATGCTAATTTAAATTTCAAGGGGTGAAAGCATAAACACTAGTTGAATGCAGTGATTGCTCCGAGAAAGGAGGAACTAAAAAAAACTTCGGGCAATTTTGGATTGTCATATTTATGTTCCAAATCTTCAGACTGCCAATAGTTCCAGTCTATTAGTTTTTTATGCTTTATGCTTTTATGCTTATTCTTTTAGGTTGATAAATAATGTGGTGATATTTATAGAATATTTATGTAAATGGAAGCGGCAAGAGTGTGAGACCGTGGATTACATGCGCATGGTAATTTCAAAATCGTAATTACACATTCTCTTCGAATTTGAATTAATAGAGTTTTACTGCATTAGATAAAAATACGTATTATTCTTGTTTAAAAGTGTTCCTAATGTAATGCATATGACATAAGATGTAGCCATTTAGTAGGTGCATTTTGCTTCATCATATGATGAACTTTCGGCTATAACAGACAACCTATCCTCCAATTAGTCTGTTAAATCGAGGACTTAATGTATCTCAGAATTTTTATAGTTTTAAGAAAATACTTGCTTTAAGAGATTAACCTCTCAAGTGTGATTTGAAAATGGTTATCTCCAGGATTTAACCCTTCAATTCTCACATTTCCTGAGGACACTTCTCGTTGATGAATGGTGTCTAAATATTTAGCCAATTTATATTAGATAGAATACCAAACATTTATTGAATATTCAGTGGCAGATTTATGCCTCCTGGCACCTCTGGCGCTAAACATTTGGTGGCCTCTGGCACTAAGCATTTGGGGGTCCCTGATGCTAAGCAGTCGGGGACCCATGGCACTAAGCAATCAGGGACCCTGCAATCTAATTATATAGTGAAACCGCTCTTAACAGCTATCCTCTTTCTGACACCTCTTAACGATCATTTTTCTGTGTAATCATAAAGAGATTCCACTGATTTTTAAATTGAGATATTTAGTATTTCTGAGATTATATACACGAACATTTTTTCGGGGCCCCTTACTTCAAAGGACCCCTGTTACCTGCCTAGTGCGACCCCCCCTTAAATCTGCCACTGTGAATAGTGAACATTTAATGGCTAAATATTTAGTCACCTATATACACATTTTTTAAATATGTAAATGATTGTTCAAAAACTACTTTTGTGCAATAAATTATTCATTATAAACCACTCCTATATGAAACTTATCCAATTTAGCTGAAAAACTATGTGAGCACTCAAAGATAAATGTGGTGGCTAAATATTTAGCCACCAAGCATTAAAGGGTTTAATGCCACAGAATGCAACTTGTGTTATTTTAATTTATTTCTTGGAAAACATAGTCAACACTGCCAGTTGACTAAATATTATTGTTTTTAGGCTGGCAGTATTTAATTTTTAATAGATTTTGTACTTACAACTTTTTCCTTCGAAGCTGTAAAATGTGTGATACCTTTCATTATATGGTACCAAACCTCAGTTTGTACAGTGTTAGGATCTCTCTTTTCTTATTCCTGTCATTGAGCAAACAACACACCTTAATCCTGCTCTTCTCCTTCTATAAGGAGGATTTTCTTCTAAGAAGTGACATCCTGTTAACCTTGCTGCATTGGAGTCGGTGCATGTTGGCTTGCCCTTTTTCTTTTCAATTTCACACTCCAAATATCTCGAGTATTTTGTTTGTTAGTCTTATTCAGAATAATAATTGGTTCTTTTTATTGCCTTTTTATAATATAAAATGTACTGTCAATATCATTTCTCTGAAGAAACATGGGCTCTATTGCTCTCGATCTCCTATTCTCTCAATAATACCTTCCTTGTCTTCAAATTAACTTTCAGAAGATAGTAAATATCCTTCAGAAATAATAATCACCAGAGAAAGAATACTTTCATCATCAAACCATTAATTATCATTTATATTTAGTACTTCTAAATCACTCAGTATCCTCTTCATTCAACTGAGGAGGGAAAATCTTAGTAAAAGTATTCTTTAAGTGGGGTTCATGGAAGAACTCCATACATCAAGGATAAATGAACTGTAAAAGTGAATGCCGCACTGGATGGCATATACCTTCACATTCTTGAGCTTTCTTCAAATAATGAAATACCAATTTTGCTCTATGTAGATTTGTGCTGTGACTGTTACCACATTGGTGAATTTAAGTAGCTTTTTTATATTTCTGCATTATTGCTTTTATTGTTATAATTCAATTCAACTCTTATGGAAAAATATTGGTGAATCATTAAGTATTATTTATTTCATAAAAAATTTTGCAAGTACCTATTTGGAAATATACTAACTATGAACTACTTTCAGATAGGTATCTTGGTTACAATTATATTAAAAAGAATAGTACTCTCTTTACCAAGAGTATATTACCTAATTTTTTAAGTTATGTTTTTGAGAATATTTAATATCCATCTTCGTAAATTCTTATTAAATACTCAATTTGTCAAATTTATTGTTTTGTAAATTATTTATTTATTCAGTTCAAGAAAATGATATTGATATGCGCAGTCTGATTAAAATGTAAATACTTCATAGAGGCAAATGAATTTTAAATTATCTGAGTGTGTTATTCAGTGATATCAGGAGTGGAAGTGTGCATAACTATGTATAGGGATTGGCAACCATTATTGTGTGTCAGGCTACATCCATAAATATTAACGATTTCCCAAACTAGGCTAGAGATTGTATATTGGAAGTTACTTAAGAGATTCTGTTCATTTTATCATGGGCCCTGCTCCAATGGACTACTTTGAGCCTCTGAGGTAGTTGTGCATGTTAGCAAACTTATCGTGCGCCCATTGTTGTTTCAAGTTAAATCTGCCCTTAGGTGGTGAACCTCGACTCGAGCACTCTTTGCACCTTTTAAACATACTGCTGGACACGTATCAGCTCTTTAATCGTGATGCTTGAAACTTTCACGAATATTTTTCTGGGGGAGGATTGCTTTCATATGCTTTGCCTTTCACCATACTAACCAACCATCCTTCATTAGGGGCAGACACAGCCTGAAACAGCAACTGGTGGATGACATGTTCACTTGTGGCAACTGCGCACTCAAAGTAGCCCATCAGAGCAGGGCCCATGATAAAACAAACATTCTGTAATTGAAAGTATGATATTTTTATCATTAAAACCTCACTATACAAGATATTATGATGTACAGGTGATGCTCAATTTACGCCATAGATACGTTCTGAGGATTATGGTGTAAATCGAAATTGGCATAAATCGAATGTTATTTTCCGGCAGTATTTGATCATGTACAATGGCAGCTACTACCATAAGGGATAGTGAGATTCATTCCTACCAAAACATTTTAAACCTCGGTAACATCTTTCTTTATGGTGATTGAAATTCAGTAATTAATTTATTTATTTATTTAATATTCTTTGAGTATTATAAACGCAAATAACGTGTTATAAATTTATCATGCAAGCAATATTGTAAAACTTTTATATACGTTGATTGTCCTGTGAAAAAATTCGAAATAGTAATCTAGGGGTTCCAAAATTACGCTCACGTGCATACACAAAATTATGAAAAAATGCCCCATCAGTTAAAAGGCATACGAACTGGTGCCAGTCATATAAATTAAGGGAGTACCGTTCCCAAATTTAAAGTCACGAATTGTTCTTATTGTAGAATCACTAAGTCCCAGCGCTTTCCAAATGTCAATGTTTCTCTCACCACGTTCAAACCTTTTAAGAGCCTCTATTTTAATTTCTAAGGAAAGAGACTTTTTAGCTTTTTTCGTGTCCTTCCTTCCCATGTTAGAATCACTGCTAACTCTGTTGAAGCTCATTTTAACACTGGGAATATATATTAAAGAATATTAAGAATTAAAATCACAGAGGTAAACGACAGCTAGATGGAAAACGTTAGCACTATGAAAGACGACATCTGAACTGCCAACTGTATACGTATGCCTATGTACGTATACTTTTGCGGTGAAAGAAAATGAATGTGAGACTTCACAATGTAACAGTACGTATATTATACATGGTATACTTTCTCGG
The DNA here is from genome assembly GCA_028673005.1 of Tanypteryx hageni. Lineage (NCBI taxonomy): Eukaryota > Metazoa > Arthropoda > Insecta > Odonata > Petaluridae > Tanypteryx > Tanypteryx hageni. The sequence goes on along the minus strand of CM054116.1, from coordinate 70,737,904 downwards.
CGAGCGATAGGATGCACGTTAGACTTCACAATGTAACATTCAAAGGTAGAGGAGGCGTGGAGATGAGCAAGGTGGCGCAAATAGGATGTTATTTGTATGTTCATTATAAATGGCGTTAAAATGAAAGTGCATAAATCGGATTGGTGTAAATCGAGCGTTGTCTGTAATTCATTAAAAAGTAGTGTTAATTTTTACAGCTTGTTTTCGTTGGACACAAAATGGTCTTGCTCTTTTTATTTTCTCCCAATGAATACATAATATTCTTGTTGGTAGCCTGCAGGCCATTGGTTGCCTATCCATTATTTTTTTAAAAAATTTGTATATTTTCAAAAATTCTATTAGTTATCTTAGTTATTTAGTTATACATGTATTGATCAGATTAATATGTACAGAATAAGTTTGCTAATGCTCTTTAACAGTCAACAGAGTGTATAGTTATTGTTCTTATACATGTATATATTTTATGCCAAAAATGTGTAATATTGATGTATTTGCAAAATAATAAGTATTTTGATGCATAAAAATGTTTACTTTTTTATATTATTGAATTTATTTTATAAATGACAATTTCATGCATGTTTGATGATATTTCCATCAAATCTTTAATTCAAATTGATAGTTTTAAAAGAAATATTACCCGATTTTCCACAGATTGTTTCAGTGAAATCCTCAGCATGGAACTAAATTAATCATTACTATTTTTATAAACCCACTTGATTAATAATTGTTCCATTTTTACCTCTAAACATCTTTAGAAGAGATTTATTTTTTAACTTGATGTGTGGTTCTAAAATACATTGATTTTGTTCCATGAAGTGTTAATAAATATGTTTATCTGCTTGATGCTAACATTGTTCTTTTTATGCTGTGCCTAGACCTGAGGTCTCAAACACAAACGCAAGATGTGGCCTACAGGTTCAATGTGTGTGACCTTATTATGTAGTTTCTAGTGAAAGTCAATAGTGAAGGAAGCATATACGAGACAACAATGAATTAACAAAGAGATTATGACATGTGGTTCACCATATACATTTAACTCATTATTGTTACCGGACCCATCTATTTAAAATTTATGCATTTGGCCTCCATGTAATTTGAGTTTGAGACCCCTCTTCTAGATTTTGTTATATACTTGGCTCGCCTATAACATGGATTCTTATAACACAGAATCCACTGTAGCACGGCTTGATTTTTATTACTAAGTATTCAGAGGACACGGGTTATGGTTTGTATAACATGATTTGGTAAGACATGGGACTCAGCTAGCTGAGTGAAATGAGATGCGTTGAAGAGAAGGATAACTTCATTAATGAACTTAAGAGACCAGAAACAACACTATTCTTTGGAAAATATATTATATAGAATGTCTCATCGCTAAGGATCTAGATGAAATTGATGATCTAGGTTCAAGTGGCTAATGAACAACTTGTTTGTGGTGGGACTTTTTACACTATATGTATATGCTTTTTCCTTCCTTCACAGTATTGCTCACTGTTAAATAACTTGGGATGGGATTGTGCTAACCAGCAGTTCACTCTTGGTTTTCACAGAAATTGGTTGTTCTTGCTATCATTTCTGTTAAAATGTCATTCATTTTATAATAATTCATGAGTGCATTTCTCTGACTATTTTTTGCATTTAAATACAATATGGCTACCCCTATGAAGAAATCCAGGACTGCACTTATGCTGGAATCAGTCGGATATAATTTAATGACTTGGCAGGGAGAGACTGCTGCATTGCTTGAACGTTTCTACAACATGAGCGAGACAAATATGCGCACAATAAAGAGAAAAGTGGAAGATTTTTTAATCAGTCATGCTCCATTTCTGCAAAGAGTTAGAAACCTTTTTTTTTAAAGATGAAGAAAATATTGGGTTTTTGGGTGGAAGATCTTAATCAAAAGAAGATAGCAATTAACTCCTGTATCATCCACGCAAAGGTGCTGAAGATATAGGATCACTTACAGCGACAAGATGTGGTGGGCCCTTCAATTGTTGAACCATTCATAGCTAGTAAAGGTTGGTTTGATAAATTCAAGAAATGCCAACATCTCCATAATATCAAGCTTAAGGGAGAAACTGCCAGTGATGATGATGTTGCTGCTTCTAACCTCCCAAAAGAGTTTAAGGCCATTTCGAGTTGTGAAGGATACAACTCTCAGTAAGTGTTTAATGCAGATGAGACAGCCATTTTTGGAAGCGAATGCTGTGCTCAACATAATTCAAAGGAAGAGAAAACTCCTCCAGGCTCCAAGACAGAGAAAAATAGCTTGACACTTTTGCTTTGTAGCAATGTTGAGGGTGACTTCATATGTAAACCCGTAACTAGTTTATCACTCCAGAAATCCCTGAGGCTAAAAAGATCATCTTCATCAAGGGTTGCCAGTTCATGGGAGATCCAATAAAAGGGCTTGGATAACTGGGAAATTGTTTAAAGATTGATTTTTTAAGTGTGTCTGTCATGAGGTGGAGCAATACTGCTGCAGTTCAAAAATTGCTTTCAAGGCTTTACTTATCCTTGACAATGCCCCTGGATACCAAACATACTTGAACAACTTACATCCTGGTATTAAAGTTGTCTTTCTTTCCCCAACACCACCTCTATACTTCAGCCCATGTATCAGGGTACGATTGCTGCTTTTAAAATGTACTATCTGAGTCAGACATTCTCCCAGTAGCTTGATGCAACCAACAGATCTGAAAAGACATCTATTCATGATTCCTGGCATAACTGAAATATCCTGCATGCAAGAGGAATTGTCTGTAGAAGACATTTTCCAAAAGAAAGAGCTGAACATGAAGAGACTGGCTCATTTCTTCACACTTGCTGACCAGCTAACCCAGGAAGTATTGGATATGGATCCAAATCTTGAACTGAGTTTACAATTTGGGAGGAATTTAACCTCAGCCTTGGCTACTTACAAAGAGATCTACAAGGGGAAACAGCATACAACAAAGCAGTCCACTTTAACTCAATTTTTCAAGACCTCTGGAACCACCACCTTCCTACCATCTATCACACCAATGTGCTCCTCAACTTCTGCTAGCCTCCTCACCATCCTGAAAAAATTCAATGATGTCTGCTGGTAGTGATAGGCCAGGAGTGACCATAATGTCAACCAGTCGATTGCCAAGCCATTTTTGGTCAATCTCAAGCGAAATAATTATATATATATATATATATATATATATATATATATATATATATATATATATATCATGCTCAGTTATGGATTTTATGATTTTTGTGTAGTCTAATGGGTGTAACTATGAAAAAAATGGAAACTTATCGAACATTGGTCCATAGTTGCTTGCACTGTTTAACATCCCTACATGAGCAAGAGCTGTCATTTCTTGCTCTAATTGTAGCCAAGATAATTTTCTTAAATCCCACAGTTTGAGATTGATGAAAATGACAGATAAAAACAGCTAAGCATATATTAAATGTAATGAGGGTAAGAATCAATTTATTTAGTTCATTAAAAAATATCTTTAAACAGGAGATAGCACCATATTAAATTCGAAGCAAATTCGATTAACAGAGTTATAAAACATCTTCTGGAAGTTTTATTATCTCAGTTGTCATACTTGACTGCCCCCAAATGGGATTCGCAGAAATCTGGGTTTATTTCGTAGTTCTAATGAATGTTTTTAGTCCTGACACCCATCGTGTAAGTGGAACGGACATATTTTTGCCGCAATGCTAATGACAGTTAATTTTATTTATCCCAATGTCTGCTTTCGCGGTTCGGAAATTCTGCCTACGAATTGAGTGACATATTTTCCTCCTTCCATTTGGAATAGAATCGTGCATGAAATTCTCCTGTCTTAGATTCTCTAAGCAGATTTATTTGGAGCTAAACGACGATCCGACTAAGGTAAATCCATATACTTCTCGTGGAACGTATCGACAATGTTTGGCTAGAGTCGTCCCATGCGCCAGTTAAACCCCTCACGAGAAATGCTTTCTCCGAACGCTCGAGTTTACTTACTCAAGCGTAAATATTGACCTCACGAGTTGGAACTTCCAATCTCAACCTAGATTCTCAAAACTCCAAGGACGACTGCAATCGTCATGGTGCGAGTTTTTGGTGCTATCAAAATTCTTGATATTATTTGAACGGTTTCGGGATATATAATAAGAGTACCAAAAGTATTTTGTGATTCGCCAAGAATAGTTATGGTATTTATATTTAGAATTAATTGGTTTAAGTCTACCGTCGAAAGGTATGCCGTCAAATAACTACATAGGTTATTAAGAATTATGCCAAAGAAAGCCCCAAGAACCTCGCCAAATATACATTTTATTTAGCAAGTAGCACCGAATATGACAAGCAAGTACCCTTATTTACTGTGCTCGGAGTTTGCTTCTTTATAAAAAAAGATATATTGATTCAAAAATTAATTTGCGGCTTGAGGTAAAATCCATCGGCTATAAAGCGGTTGCTTAAACATGCGCATTTCAACTAACCACCTATTTCATAGATATAGTCAGCTTTATCATTATTGATACAGATTTAGTGCTTAAGAATAAAAAATTGAAAAAATAAGCTCCAGTCATTATAATTTCTCAATTTTTCATACTTTAGTGCTTAATCTGGAATTTATTTACAGCTAAGAGACGGGCTCGGTGGTTCTCTAGTATGTCTATTGATTTTTTTGTTTATCCGTCCAACCATTCACGATCTCGGTTCTTATGGCCCATGTCACGGATGGCGAAATGATGGCGCTCCGTGCCCCGTTTGGCGCGCAAGACGGATTTACTTATGCTAAGTACCGCGTCGCTTTTTTTTAAATCCTAGAGGAGGTCATAATATATCGCCGAATGTGAACTAGCTACGTTTTTTCATTAGAAAAATTTCAGGCAGATAAAATAATCCGTTCATCGATTTCAATTCTTTTACCTTATCTGTAAATAGATCGGTATGTAAAAAATATACTGTAATTTCTGTGCTGTTTTTGGACGCGAACCTAATATGTAGCATTTTCTTGATACCGCGAGTTTTTGTGCCATCTCCGGAAAAAACTGATGAAATAAGAATTAAACTTCATCCTATTATTTAAAATTAAAACAACATCCGCGTCATCGGATGATTCTTGAATAATCGAACTTCAAATTTTGCGTGGATAAAACAAAATAATTCTCGCTACAGAGGCGTTCTCCGTATTTCAACTGCAGGTCGCAGATTTGTTTTAGTAAAATTTACTCTCGAAAACTGTTGCCACCCAAGGGGTTCGCGAAGAGAAATAGGTTAGCTCAAGGGGTTCGCGAAGTGAAAAGGGTTGGGAACCATTGCCTAACTTATCAAAAATATAAGGGCAAGGGAAGGCACTTAGAGAATTTGCGGGAACGAGGCTGCGCGCTTCTTACTGCGCATAGGACGACGATGAGGACAAATGGCTGCGCTCAGATAAGGAATTATTATGAGTTATTATTGAGTTTCTTTCTTTTATTTGTCAAGTCTAAAATTTTCTCGCAATTTCTTAAAATATTTATTATTATGTAGCCTCTTTGGAATTTTTAGAAATATTACAGATATGGAGAAAGTCATGTGGTGACCACATCAGATTTTTTACGTATAAGGAAAGCACCAGATGAGTTAAATCCTTCCGGGCAACACAAAATGTATCGGCGGGCCAAATTTGACCCCCGGCCCTATGGTGTGCACCCCGGCCTTATATGATCTGAGTGTGGTCATTTGGCCTCATCGTCGTCATATAATCAAATTTGTCGACCGATTCCAATTTTGGTTAAAATCGGACGATAATAACGTCCACTTTACATAAGGATCTACATGTATTTTGCAACGTATTTCGCAAGACTCGTTACATACTCATCTGAGCGAAAAATATTGAGAACAAAAGTTGAATAAAGTAATTTAATACAAATTTTAAAAAATTTCTTTCCCCTTAAAAGGTAAGATTTATGATAAATTTAAAGAATAGAAAATTAACATATTTACGTAATTATAGCAGTTTACCAAACATTTTTTCCTTGATTGTAATAATAAATTTTGTTTGTTATAGTAAAAGAATACCCCATGATGTAAGCATATTGACACGAGGTACTATTATTCATCTACCTAAAAATCTTCACAACAATTTATAACTTTCAGGATTGTGAATTCTCAAGGAGCGCATTTGGAAACTGTACGACATGGAGTACACCTTTGTATTCTTGTTGATTTTGATCTAATCATCTCACAACCAATGCTTTGATGCAAACCATAGGTTAAACGTTCTCCTTACCATTGTGTTTCTTTTGTCGATGCTCATTTTTTCACACTCTCGACTTTTAATTCTTCTTTTCCGTTCATTCTTCGTTTGCACAGTATTATGATAACGGAGGATAAGATGGGAGTATGTAGGAAAGGGATAGTGAAAGAGAGAAAGAGAGGAGGGGCAGGAGGAGGGAGAGAATGAAGGAAAGTGGAAATTTGGGATATCAGGTTTGGAGGGAAGAATGTGTGGAGGGAGGTAGAGAGAATGGGGTGAGAGAGGGAGGGGGAGGGAGGAAGGGAGAGATAAGCCCGAAATTAGGGCAACATGTAATTTTCTATTACCTTATATAATAGCCGTTGTCCGTAACGTAACGCTCATTTTCGTTAATAATTATTGAATACAGTATATAATAATAAATTAAAAAATAATAAAAATATACCTTTATTATTATAAGAGCATAAAAATTAAGAATAGAAAAAATATAATAATTAATTTATTTATTTACTACACCAGTTGTTTATAACGGCTGTGAGGGAAGACATTGTTTAGCTTTAGATATTGTTTAATTTGAAGAGGTTTATAGTTAAAAGCTACAAGCTACTTAATCAAGATTACTTTTTCTTTTTTTGTTTGTAAATAACAATTTAGGATTGTAACATATGTTTATATTGTTTTCTTTTTAAAGAAAACTTTGTAAACGGTATCTGTTCATAAAATATGTTATTGACATTTAATTTGAAGAGGTATAAAATTAAAAGCTACAAATAGGTATGTTAATCAAGATTATTTTTTCTCATTTGTTTGTAAATATCAATTGAGGAATATAATATACGTTTATATTGTTTTCTTTTTAAAACATGTTTTTAGAAAAGTTTGTAAACAATATAATTTTGTAAAATCAGTTATTTTATATTGAAATTTTATTGAAAATGTTAAATTCTCTACGAGAATGCATTTATTATAAGTAGGCTGACCATTCGTCCCGTTTTCTACGGGACAGTCCCGTTTTCGGGCCGTTTCCAGACCGTCCCGTCGTTTTCGGCGAAAAAGTCATTTTGTCCCGTTTCAAAGCTTTTCGAGATTAAAATTCAGACTTTCCAATTTTCTCAAATTATGGATAATATTAGATTTTAACTGAGAATATTTCTCTGTTTAGGAAAGTTAGAATAAGGCTAAGTTGTCACTTTATAGAGCAGGTACACAGATTTATTTGTCTGCCCGTTTCCGTGAGCTCCGGATCTTTCAATGTTTAAGCTGAATAGCTAGTTGCATCTTTGTTGCGGGGTTATTTAATTAATTCTTCTTAATTGTTGAAAATATTCGGCAACAAATATAAAAGAAGTAGTTTACTATTATATTAAAATTGAGAGCTAAAAAGGAAAGCAAACGTTTTCATAAAAAATTTCATTCCTATTAGGATTACTCTTTCCTTGAAAAAACTATGTTGACGTAGCTGAGAATAATTTTTCATTTCAAAAGAGAGCTTTTTGGAATTAAAAACGTAGTGAGCACATTTCAACTTATACTGATGAGACCATATGAACGCATGAAGTATGGGTATTTTCTCTCTACTTAAGATAAATAAATAACTAAAGATAAATTTCCAATCTACAAAATTACTCCAATTCCTTCAAATCATGGATTTATTGGAGTGATATAAACCACCCTTTTTAAAATAGTCGTGCGAAAAAATTGTCCCATTTTCTTCATGGGAAATGTCCCGTTTTCGCCTTGTTGGGATATGGTCAGCCTACTTATAAGCGATTAATTTATCTTAAAACCGCTAATAAAAAAAAAGATTTCAATGGAAGAAAGTCGTGTGTTGATAATATCAGATTCTTTATGTTTACTCCCGTCATATTTGACGGGCATATCCGCTAGTTTTAAACATATGCCGAAAAGAGGAGGATCTGGGTTGCACACGTGCAGCGGACGAATTTGAGGGTCTGCCTCATTAAGAATTTCCTTGACGGTAGTTAACGGCAACAAAGGGATTGGCTTGGCATTTTAACCAAATATTTTATAGCACATGTTCAGTCCTCCACTCTGATTGTTATCCTGATTTTCAAGTTCAAACATGTGTGACCAGCACTCCCTTCCCTCTTGTATTCTGTTATAAATCCTGCTTCGCAGGTGATTCATATTAACATTATTCTCACGGAATTTTTGCGGAAGAAACGCGAAGCCCCTAAATGTCTTCGGGCCACGGGAAAAAATCGGCCTAAGCGTGGCCCTGTTAATATTAACCGCCGAATTAGATTTCCTTAGAGTGATAACGATATCGCGATCGCCTCGATGCGTCTATCCTAGGGACGGTCCTGCGCGCTCCTAATAAATGAAGCATTCGAGTTTCCCTTTAATACTCCAGAGACTTCATTTCTGGTGTTTATCACAGATCTCGTAAATTTAACCCTTTAACAATCGTGTCGAATTTATTCTGCCGCATTGAGCACAAGATAAATTTGTTCATTATACAATAATTGCAAATGTAGTTCGTGTTTTTAAGGTTTAGATAGTCTTTTTCAGAGGGTCCAAACTTCTAAACTGATTGTGCTCGGTCAGGAACCGATTCTTAACGCAATTTTACCTTATTTTCCTTGAATTGAGTATATTCTCATAGAGTCAGCAGCATAACTAGCTCTAAAAGAATTTGTACATAGATAACTGGCCAATTCGTTAATCGAGGATTTTCCGTATATTTAGTTACATGGAAAAATACAAGATGCTGCGATTACACTTTGCTATACTTCTGCGGTACGCCAGATCAGAAAACCTTTCGCTAGAAAAATGTTTTGATGATGGATATTCCCTCAACATGCGCCATCTTCGCAAATAATTTGAGTTGCTGAACATTCTGACAGTAATTTTTTAGTCGTCCACCTAGGCAGTGTTGGTTTTGGAAAAAAAATCGCTTTTACTATACGATGGTAGGGAATTAAGATTGTGGCATTTTTTTTATAAATCCATAAAATGTTTGTTTAATTGCCATACACATCCGAAACGGTCAAGTATAAGAGAGGAAGAAACTGAGTTTAAAAACCTGCGAATTTTTTATCAAGGGTTTTCCTATGTTATGTCGTGTTACTTCGGTTAATCAAACCTCCATTAAATATAATATTAAAAATTTCTAACAAGATCAATAGAAGTTCGCCAATGAAAAATAAAACGTAAATAGGTAAAGAGCTCAAATAAAACGAAACATGAAGAAATTCAATGCAAAATTTCCTATTATTCCGATAAATGTGAATGAATTTACCCGAGGAAGCATTGCTTATAGGAAGAAATTTAGAAAGTCGAAATTTCGGCAAGTCAAATGTTTGGATAGTCAGTTTTTAGCATACTTTCCAGAATGGTAATAGGCTTATAGTTTTGTCGTTGTATCTATCTATCTATCTGTCCGTCTGTCTGCCAGCCTCCCCTATTAACTTTTGAACCAACTGACTGATTTTCATGAAACTTGGTGGAAATCTCTTGCTACATGGGCCTAGCTCCTGAGGATAGTATTTTTTGCGAAGATTGAAGTCCCGGGTTCGATTCCAGGAACTATCCTTCTCATTTGGTTTACATGGGAAATCTGATATCCATCTTGCACATTAAAATATCTTAGAATTGTAATATCGAAGCGAGTTTTGTACTATTCTCCGAGGAAATAATTGAAGATTTAATTTTTATCGTAGAATTATGCTTATCGATTGCATTCCTTAGAATTTCGCGTAAATAGTGGCGATTTTGCAGTTTTTATCACTCATTACGAGAGTGTTGTCATAACAACAACTATTGTTGGACTCAGATTCGGTATATTCAAATACGTACACGCGTTATTTTTGCCGCACAAATACGCGTGATCAATTTAATATTCCGTTCGAATGTATCTGTAGTATTTTATAACGTTAAACTATGAAATTTGGGAACACAAAGAGCTACATATCCGCGATGACTTTAAAGCTATTAAAGCCAATATAAGTATTAAATAAATGATTAAATGGAAAGTAGGCATCATAAGTTCTGTTTGGATCATCTTGTTTCTTATGTTTAAGGAAATCAAATACTCGATCAACCCATGCATTTATAAATTAATGAAATAAACTAGAGACCTAAACCGCAAAGTTGAAGAAGAAAAAGAATTGCTTTAATAAACCCAGAGTTCTTGATCTAATCGATTATATTCTTTCTCTAAGACAAAGGGGAGCAGCCTGCTTACGCACGCGGACCGCAGAGCTATGAAGAAAGAGCAATCCGTAAAAAAACGGGATTTTATTTAATGAATTACCCTTTTAAGACAGGCCATAGCACGTTTACTAATCTTGAGCGATTTTCAACTTCATGAATAGATTTCCCAGTTTTATGTTATCTCAATCTCAAATACAAATTATATTTATTTGTAGAATTATAATTTTGGTATCAATCGACGGAGTGCATAAAGAAGAATTGTATTGAGAGATAAAACTTTGGTTGAAGATATTGTATGTGACTGCCTAATTCCTCATACGAGTACTTTGAGTCACTCTTTCCTCTGCTGTCTCAAGCTTACCTCCTCATGATGATGCATAAGTCGGAACCGTTAACTTTTACCTAAGTCAAGGCCGCGTGACCGAGTGAACAATGTTGAGGTAAAAAAATAATGATAGTGCTCTCTAACGGAAGTTGGATGATCGCATTCTCCTATACGGTTGGTAGGTGTCGCTACCTGCAAGCAATACAGGCAACTAAAAGTAGGATGAGCGCCGTGTCTTTCTTGTCGGGTTTCTTTAATGCAGTGCCACCATCATCTTTTCTCCAAACTATTACGGAACTACCTGTACGAAAATTCAAATCGTAAGGTTTCTAGAAAATAAGCCGATGTTGCTTTTTTACATCTGGATTATATGAATTTTTAATGGTTATTTAGCCAGATATACATTTTAATAACAACCGATAAAAATAAAATGTGAAGCCGTTTTAAATAAATCATGTTAACACTATTAAAACGTCAAGTTAGTGTTAATAAAAAAATTCTTTTTTTTAAATAAAATTTCATGATGAGAAATTTCATGATAATTAACAATCCTTGAAAATGTTTGCTGAGGATAGTCAACGAATATTTTCGAAGGTATACGAGATATTAACTGTCGAGATTATGTTCTATTGTTCCATAACTTACTTTTTATTTCGTTCTACACGTGACTTTATTTCAAAAGATTATCACTTAAACCAGGGAGTTCCAAACATTATAAACCGCGCCCCCCCTCACCTAAGAAAATTGTATCATGTTATATCACAGTTCGTAAACAATACGTACCTACTGGATCTAGAATCGCTTTTAACTTTTCATAGACAAAGCTACTGGACATCATTTTCATTAATGTAGCCATATTAAGAAAAATATGGACGCAAACGATACGCCTTAGCTACTTGAGGGCTAGAATTTGACGACTGCACATTGTAGGTTTCACGATTAGGATGGTTAAACAGGCAGTAAATATATGTAAAATCTTTTGGGCTCCTCGACCAGCCCACAGTGACCCTTATGGGGGACGCGCCCTACAATTTGGAAACGGCTGAGTTAAATCCTATAAACATAAATAGTTTAGTAGAGCATATCAAATATGCAATTCGGCCACAGAAAAGCTGATTATTTACCGATGTATTACTTATTTGATGCATCGATGTATGAGTAGTGCTAGTTCGTTAAATTCCCACCAAAATACCCTCCAGAGATACCGTATCATCTCTACTAATACAATATAATCTCATTTTCTCTGACTGAATCTGTTACTGCCCCATGTCGATGGAGGTATATAGGAGAATGAGAAAACCGCTTATACCTAACTCGAAAAATTTTCCTCCTTTAACGATCAAACTCTCAGGAATTGCTTGACAGCGCCACTTTTATATTTTAAGCTGCTTGCCGTCAACGCTGAAGTCATGGGTTCGATTCAAAGAGCGTTTATTTTCTTTGTTTGATTAACACGGGGATGAGTGTAGCACATTAATCATTCGCGCATTAAAATTACCTAGAATCATCGTAGGAGTTCGAGACTTAATACAACGAACGCCTAAAAAAAGCGAAATTTTGGTTTCTTGCCATCCATTTTTGAATACGCGTCGAATCGATCAACAAATTAGTTTTTGACGCGAACATTTGACGTGTTCTTCCGTTAAGATCTTTCATCGTCAAGGTGATTTGCATTGTTGCCAGTTTCGTGTCATTGCCGTACGGTTAACTTGTATAATAACATAGCGTCGCATCTATTGACATATTCACGAAATTTCGACGCCATTTTTAAGTTTAAACAATACCTTGGTTGCGATAAATAATACGACTGTAACGAAATCAAACCAATATTAAATTTTTCTTTGATTAATGAAGTTAAAAATCTTTGAGGAAAATTTCTGCGAAAGCAGAGTACCTTTTTAATCTTTAACTAAAAACAGAACAAAGTTATAAACATTTATTTGAATGAAATCACGTTTTATATGCACTAAAAACTTTAAAAAATCCTATATATAATTTTCCAAGTGTTGGTCTGTCCGTACATCTGTCCACCTCTGTATCTCAAGAACTGTTTGTGATCGAGAAATGCGGCAAATGACACTTTATTTCTACCAGCTAGGAAACTAAAAAAATTATTTTCATTTTCATCCACCATTTTGAAACAAAATGGCGGCTGTTTAAAATATTTAAAAATTTATATTTCGGAAATGGTGTGTCGGAGATAAAACCTTTTTCAAAAGAACATGTATCTTGATTAGAGAAGTTTCAAGAAGTGATTTTCCACTTAACGGGAATAAATGCGAAGCGTGTAGCGCCGAGGTCCCTGAAGCGAGCGAACCGAGCGGAGAGCAGGTTTGGCGCGCCTATATAGTAGTACACTGTAAATGCCAGTAAACTGTACATTTAACAATAATGTAATTAACTCTACTCGCGCCTCACATTTAACCTCAATATTATTGAAAAACTTGAATTCCTCAGAAATAAGAAGCACGTGTGTAATACTTTACAGACCAACAATTCATTTATTAAACCTACCACTCCTTCCCTCCCTCTCCCTCCCTCTACCTCTCTCTCTCTCCTCTCTCTCTCTTCCTCCCTTCCTCCCTCTCCCTATCTCTCCCTATCCCTTTCCGTCCCTCTCCCTTCCTCTCTATCCCTCTCCCTCCATCTCGCTCTCTCTCTCTCACTCTCACTCTCTCCATTACTCTCCTTCCAACACACTCCCTATTCCCTTATCCCAATCTAATTCAATGGCAGTAAATTCATGAATTAGACAGCAATGAGGATAGTCCTTGGCAACGAATGATTTTCATCTAAAAACCTAAAATCGTCGTCTTCCGAAAAGTTTTGTAGACCAAGTCTAAGCGTATTTAAAAATCGGCGATAAGAAAATGAATTTTCAATCTTTATATGCGTCCTTTGGTTTGAGCCCCGAATTTCTGCAATAATTATAAGTAATTTTGACAATCAAACGAATCAGGCGAAAGATACGATGAATTCCAGCTGGCCATTCTCGATTTATTTTCGTTGTTGTATCCTACCCATTTCACAAAATGTAGCGTCTGCCGGAAAACAATTTTAAAGAGATAGAGAGATGTAATAATTCCTTCAAATCATTCGATGAATATTTAAAATATTCTTATGTCGTTTATCTCCTATGAAGCCAAGTAAAACCTAGAATAGGAACAAAAATTACTATTCTAGGCTTTAACTGGGGTCTAATTAAACCTTGCTGAATTCAGTGGCGCATGTTCAAGTAATTGAGTCGGGCACGTTTTGTTGAATACTTGACAAAGGATGAAAATCTCATTCAAATAAACCGAAACTAAAAATATACGCGATAGCTATTTAAATTATGTCCTTAGTTGCATTAATAGTAAGATCTTATCTTCCCTTTCTTTGGATTATCCCTCTGTTCATCGAACTAAGTCTGATCTTTCTTTTATATACAATATACTAAACTCTATTACTGACTGTCCTGAGTTACTTGCTCAATTTAATTTCCGTGTTCCTAATAGATCTACTCGCTCTTCTTTCTTATTTCACTACCCCACCCCCAGAATTTCACTTGCTAAACGTTCTCTTTTCTTTCGTCTCCCCTCCCTTTTAAACTCACTTTCCCCTAATGTAGATCCTTTTTCAATGTTCAAAGAGTCTTTTCTTAAAAACGGAATGTCATGTTGTCGCACAACCTAATTTTATTGACTGCTCCTGCATACACTTATATTATATTGTATTTCATTTTATATCATTTGTACATTATTTTGGTTGTTATTTTGTTAATTTTTGAATGTTTAATTTTCACTGTAAATTGGCGGTATCGCTGTATGTGAAAAATGATTAAATAAATAAAATAAATAAATAAATAAATAAATTATTTGTGAGAGTCAACAAAGGCGTTTTCCGTTAAAATAACACGTGAAATGGAAGGGAAATAAGCATGAACATTACCACTAGCATTTTAAAATGACAAACACTTCTTAGAGACCTAACGGCTAAATCTGTCTCCTATGTTTTCGGGAAAGGTTCGGCGTTTGCCCCACCTCAAGAGATCGTGCTCTCTCATGAAAGCTCACAGAGTGGCGCCGTGGAATCTACAGCTGAATCGCTTCAGAGGATTTTAAAAATTCATGGCTATGTTATTACAAGGTAATTACTGATATAGTTTCCTATAATACGTGGAAATTAACTTTTACCATTAATAAAAAACAATTAATTTCTCAGGCTATCTCGTGATTATTTAAAATTTTAAGCAGCGTTATTTTAAGAACGATTCGTGTAGGTAGGTTACTTTGTATTTATAATTGGCTCTAACGTATTCCGGATATTCGCAAGGAAGTTAAAATACGTATCTATAAACCAGACTTGTTTTGTAGAGGATATAAGTAAAGGACTTACAAACTCACCAAAATCTCGAAATACACGCGGAAACGCGCGCACACACACACGTTGTGGTTCGGGGATTTACCCTATGCCATAGAACCTATCACCAATAACATGCAAATACACTCACAATAACTTGCTTCTTTGAAATCACCAAAGTCGTAACGAGACGCGCATATCGACATCAAGGATGCTATCATTAATAGACAACTTATTGATATTCACCTTCGTAAACGGGAATCAATTTTTTAGTGTTTGAGTATTAAAAGTAAAACGCTCGTGCGAAAAAATATGCGGATAAATAATATAATCAAACCAGAATTCATCTTGTCGTGCTTTTTCGTATAAACCTGCGTGTCAAATGAAGACCTCTGAACGGTAATTATTTTCTTATCGACTTATAGTTTAATCCTCAAAGCAACGATTTGAGTTCTAAGGGTAAACGTATTTTCTCAACACAAATCATCACTGTGTCAGGATTCATTCAAAATCCATTGTGATAGGAGTTCGCCGAAAATCCTTTGTATATTCCACAAGAATCCGTCCTTCCGTAACGCTTTTTGAAAGACACTTTCAGTTAGAACTGGGATACCCTCATAAATGACCGTGAACCAGTTCTCAGAAAGTACGATAAAAAACGGAAAAGTGGCATTAAGTCCGAATTCCATAACAGTATTGGGTTTAATGAGAAAAACTCTAATCTGAATCACTAAAGCATATTTTTTATTTGAAATTTTTAAATGTTAGAACCGAGATACAAAACCGAGACTTTAATTTAGGTACGGACAATATAATGTTCTTATTTTTTATAGATAATAGAATTTAAATCTGTTTACAATTAGTCCAAAAATGAAATCGGAGCCCGGAAAAAATCGCAATCGTCACGTTTATAACAAATGGAAATATTTCATTCATGCCCAAGCGTCGTTTTTGACAGGCAATTACACTAGTCGCGTCAAAATTCAATAATATATGGGGGACCTAACCGAGCAACATTTGCATTCGTACGGCATTCATTTTAATAGGAGCTCTTCGAAAAATAATAATCTTATCAAAATTAAATAATTCGTGGGAAAATTAACAGAGCAAACTTTAAAAAAAATTATGGTCCGACTTATGTCATGATAAAAGAAGCCACTTTTTACTTTCTCCATATACGTAGTATAGAGGCAAGTATTACATTCATGAAAAAATCGACTTCGAGATTTCAACGGAAATACACGTTTTTAGGTCCCCTGAAGACGTTTTGACCATTTTCTCGATGATGTCTGTGTGTGTGTCTGTCTGTGATAGCTTTTTGTGGGTGCTCTAACACAAAAACTATTAATCAGGTCAACGCGAAATTTTATATTTAACATTTTTATAAAAGTCAAAAGAACTGATTAGTTTTTGGTAAATATCGGTCAATCAAAAGTGGGTGTTTACTCTGGTTACTTATCCGTAATTTTGAAATATTTGCTTTAATATTTGATAAATGTAAAAATGAACTGGAATAAAAGTTGTTGAAAATTTAATTTGATACAACCTGTGTTTGAAACATTTCCCCATATAATGCATTGTTTAAGAGATATCTTATATTTTTAGCTGCCACCACCACGCCACCTACCGACGACTATTGTTAACAATTGACGCTTAGTTGTCTTAGTAACGCTCCTTTTTCCTTTCTTAATTGTTGGAGCTTTGTGGCTATATCCAATATCAGAAGGCTATGGTTTGAGTTTATTTCTTTTATTTGTCAAGTCTAAAATTTTCTCGCAGTTTCTTAACATATTTATTATCATGTAACCTATTTGGAATTTTTAGAAATATTACAGATATGGAGAAAGTCATGTAGTGGCCACATTAGAGTTTTTCAAAGGATGAAAGCCTGTTCGATTGCGTCGGACACCGAAACAGTTCGATGTTAGGATAATCTTTCGATTCACATTCTATGTTGTCTTCATGCGACCTCTTTGTTCGGAACTAATGACACTGTTTACATGGCTACCGAGGCCAAATCGTGACGCGCAGATCAAGCGTGACCGAATAGCTACGCGGCACGAATATGTTCACGAAACAAAATAATATATTGCAAAGTTATACAATCGGACTTCCGTACAGACGACTGGATCCTCAGCGTCACACCATTTAATTAAAATGGCATTCGGTAAAGATTGGGTAAAAAAGTTTTAATATTAAATATGGTGGTCATGGATTCATTATGTATTACTCAAAGATATTCTAATCCATTGGTGCCCAGCCTTTTTTAATCTCCGGCCACACAGACACGGATAAATGTGCAAAGTACCACGCAATTTATTGAAAAATACTATAATGGACAATTTAAGTACTTATGGTAGGTTGAAGTTCCATTCTATAGCCATCTTTTTCACCTGTCGTTAATTATATTCCTCCCTACTGATTCGACGGTTCGGTAAGACAATGGGTTAACAAAGTTCAAGAAGATGGAAAAGTATACTCCATAAATGGAATACACAGAGAATTCAAAGGCGTTCTTAATGGGAAATACGTATGAAACGGAATCGAAAGAATGGTCGATTCACGAATTGTTATCCCCGAAATTATGTCGTAATTATATGGTCTCGGGTATTATCTTGTAGTAAATCTTGTTCTCTAGCCAAATAAATTTTTTAATCTATACCTCACAGATCATATAAGAGAACGGGAGAGAAATATATGGATTTTTAATTGTTGTTTGCTGAGAGAACCGCCTTAGAGATCGATGTAAACAAAATATGCGATGTTTTTCGCGGGATTTTCTAGCATTTCTATCTCCAAAACTATAACTCGTAAGTATATGGCCTTGCGGACTTTCTTGTAGTAAATGTTGTGCTCTATCCAAATAAGGTTTTAGCCTACTTTCCAGAATGGAAATAGGCTTACGATATAATTTTGTCGTTGCGTCTGTCTGTCTGTCCGTTCCCCCTATTAACTTTTGAACCAATGGACCGATTTTCTTGAAACTTGGTGGAAATCTCTTGCTACATGGGCCAAGAAGCTCCAAAGGATAGTTTTTGTTGAGAATATTGAAGTCCCGGGTCGATTCCAGGAACTATCCTTCCCATTTGGTTTACATGGGAAATCTGATATCCATCGTGCAGGGTAATTTTCTCTTGCACATTAAAATATCTTAGAATTGTAATATCGAAGCGAGTTTTGTACTATTCTCTGAGGAAAGGATTGAAGATTTAATTTTTATCGTAGAATTTTGCTTATCGATTGCATTCCTTAGAATTTCGCGTAAATAGTGGCGATTTTGCAGTTTTTATCACTCATTACGAGAGTGCTGTCATAACAACAACTATTGTTGGACTCAGATTCGGTATATTCTAAAGATGCAATTACACTATGCGAGCACGAGCGAACGAACACAAGCGAACGAATGGATTCGCTTTAATGTGAACGGTGATTTAGGACGAGTTCGTTCGCTCTCGCCGATGTTCGCTAGCAGGGCGGAAACCAGCGAACCATCAAGCGAGGGAATTCGTTCGCAGTAATGTTCGCTTAGTGTAAACGCTCCTTCCACGTGCACGGGCGAACGGACGAACGTTGGTGTTCGTTCGCTCGTGCTCGCATAGTGTAAACGCACCTGAATACGTACACGCGTTATTTTTGCCCCACAAATTCATGTAATCAATTTAATATTCCGTTCGAATGTATTTGTAGTATTTTATATCGCTAAACTATGAAATTTGGGAACACAAAGAGCTACATATCCGCGATGACTTTAAAGCCATTAAAGCTAATATAAGTATTAAATAAATGCAAGTGGAAAGTAGGCATCATAAGTTCTGTTTGGATCATCTTGTTTTACCTATATCTTACGGACCATATAAGAGCTAGGGGGAGAGAAGTTTGGTGTTTCATTGTTGCTTGACGGATGCCATTTAACGAGATACGAGTATAAGTTTATTAAATTAATTACGTAAAGTGGAAGTTCTAATTGATGAATTCGGTTCAAAATCACAATTGGGCGATAAATTTTAATAACGATCACTCATACTTAATTAAATTAAAATCCGTCGAGCGGCTCAGGAGATGAAAGTTACGACGGACGGATAGACAGACGGACGGACGGACCAGACGTGCCCATAAGGCTTTCCGCTATTACCGCTTCGCTGGTAAAGAATGCCTAAAATCGAACTTTGTTTGAAGGCTCCGCGGGCCACAGTTTACGCTCCACTGTTCTAAACACTGCTATCACATTTAAGATAAATTAAGAGATTATCTACAAATAAAACATTAAGCCATCGTGTACTTTGTGACCAAGCAAGCAAAACTAAATAATAGGCAAGGCGATAAAAAAATTAAAAAATAAAAATAAATACTGTGCCGAATTCCTCGAAATTACCACAATAGCTTCATAGTAAAGTGCAGAGTAAAAAAATTTTTTGAGCGAAAATTTGCTATTTACGTACACTAAGTCGTCTCAATTTGTGATTTTGACTAATAGCAATTACCAATATTGTGAATAATGTTGCACAAAGCAAATATCGTCTCTATGGAAACTGCGATAAACTAAACTAGCGTTGACCTCTTATTCAACTTTGACGATATCTTGCGTAACGCCTTCTTCGCGTCTCAGTTTCGCTTGGTATCGCTTAAGTTCCTTTTCGCCACTGTCAGGTACATATTTTACCTTATCAATTTTCTTTGATTTTATTTTATTCTACATGTATGGTATAAAAATAAGCAAGTATAAATGTAAGGATTTTATGCTATTATAATAGAAGCATTTTTATAAAAGGTTACTATTTACTCTTAAGGCGTCATTATTGATTTTTCAGTTGGCAACTATTTTTCGAAACTCGTACTCTGGAAATGGCAAGGTTGCTGTATGTATATATGTTATAAAATGTACATTCATTTCTATGTTTTATTTAAACCCTTGCTATTTTACACATCCTCTACCTTATGTAGTATTTTTGGTTTGCTGAAACAATGGTATATATGACTCTTTTGAATTAATCAAATAGAAACATCATGAATGAGAATTATCGAAGAATGAAATGCGTTAATATTTTTTTATATATATAAGGAATATACATAAATAAAGTTCCTTATTTTTTCTCATAACAATCGTCATTGTTATTTTTATATTACCAAAATGAAAAACATTTCGTGATAAATATTTTATTTTAATGGATATTGAATTCTTAATAAAGACAATTGATTCGAATATACAGCTTCGAAAGGAATGAGTTTATCTTTTAAGGAAAAAACCAGCGCAGCGACATTCTTAGCCGGACAGGAAGTAACGGTAGAGCACAGGGAAACCACTTTTTTATTAGGCTATTCTGTATCATGTTAAAAAAGCGATTTATACTTTGGTGAAAGTCAGAACTGTTACGTTCATGAAACGTCAAGCATCGCTGGATATTTCTATGTTATGAAATGTATTCCAATAAGGATACCTTTCTTGATCTGCAAAATGGTAAATTTTCATTATGATATAAAATTTATAAAAATATTTGTCTTACCTGCATTTTGACATTCAAGTTAACGAAGGCATAGAGATGCAACGTCAGGTCTCACAATTAAAATAAAATTAACTCACGAATCAAGTTTTAAAATTAAGACACACTATCCCATATTTTCCTTGCCTTACGACCTTAACCGGATCTGTTGACTCTCTTATGAAGTTAAAGGGCAGAAGTCATTTAATTATGCTGTTCCACTTTTTTTACCTAACCGGTAATTTGTAAAACGCGACCGAGAAAAGAATTGCACGTTATTGTATTCGTTAATTCTAGCCTAGTGTTATTTAAAAGATGTTGTTTGATTTTCAGTCCGTAAAAATCTCTGGGCACTCGTAAAGTTGCTGACATCCAGCCTGTCTCCTACTTTATCGTGGAGATAGTTATACATTGCATCCAAATACAAATCGGAGTAGTGTATTTCCTGGGTACGGGTCGTAGATCGAGTTTCCACTTTTTCGGGTCAGCGCAAGTGCAAATGTGGTAACCATAGCCCTATTGAGGTCTGGAACTCATCCCCCTTATTATAATGTAAATATTAGGTCCAGTATCCGGGAATTCGGCACACGTGATGTTTTCGCGGAATATCCCTCGCGGATATTGGGGGAGTTGCGTGTGCTTGAGCATCAAACCGGTGCGGATGTGGTAGATCCGGAATAGGCGAGAATATGAAACTTGGCAGGTATGCAGATATAAAGTAGAAGCCATCACGAAAAATCTGAAAACCTTAAAATGCGGAATAGTTAAGAATTAATTTACTTTTAAAATAAACATGTTTTCCTTAAGAAATACATTTCGACGCCATTTATACCCGTAACGTCGCTTTATGAAATTGCATATAATTAAGATACAAACTTGGACAGCTGTACAGCCAATAGAACGAACTGCGTTTTTCTCGAAGAGGGAATCCGAATTCATGCCAGAAAAACGGGAATTATTAAAAGATTTTTTCTGAAATTCTGGTACAATGGAAACAAGTCCAATGCTTACAAATTGTGTAATGGGAGGGGAAAAAAGGAGAGAGATAGATAGATTAGGACGGAATAACAAATTGCATTTTATACCGTGATATGAAGAAACGAAAAGAAAGAAGGAAGGCTATTTTTATTGCAATTTTACTATAGCGTGATTTGATTACTTTAATATAAAAACATACAATAACGTTCTTATACAGTTATTTCTTAAAAAGTAAATATTATATATTAAAATTAATATATATTAGTCCTTTTCCTATTTCCTTTCACCGCTATATACAAATTGCAAGTAGCGGTGCAACAGGTAGACGAGTCTTACTTCTATGATAATAGCAATTATACTTTATTGCTATAGATACTGTTTTGTAGTTATGAGTTATTTGGTTTTAGAGTCATTTAAATAGCATATTATCGTTTTAGCAATACTCAAATTATAAAAATTAATAGTTTCAATATTTTTTGACTATGCCGAAAACTTATACGCTATCTAGCTCTGGACATGGCCATTAAGGGCGGGACGATTTCAGTTCAATTGGCAGATTCCATCCGGTCGGAACCAAATTAATATCTCATCGTCCATAATATACCTAAAAAATACACAAAAGTGCATAAATATACATCCAATGAATGTGTATCAGGAGTCGATCCCCTATCCCCAAAGATCTTCCATTCATCGAGAGCTATTTCCCTCCTTCTTCACTCCAAATCCTCCATGGAAAATGGATAGAACCGGTCTTTTTTTCACTCTAAACTTGGCCACGTATCCTCGTAACTATTAAAGGAGTTGACATGAACGGTAACACATAACCCTATCTGATGAAGCGACCATTTTATAATGGGACAGAAGGGGAGTCTTAGAAGCGCATAGTGTTGGGGAAGGAGGCGTCAAAGGGGCGGGGGAGGGTGCACCGGTAGAGCTAGTGGAGGGGGATGTCCGTTCTCCTTCCTTCGTCTTCTGCGCCTACCCCCAGCCCTCGAGCCTTCTCCCTCCGCTTTCCTCTTGCTTCCAACTATTTCTCTCTCTCTCTCTGGAGTCCTCCCACTCCGCCTCCGCGGATGCGACGACCGACAAGCTATCCGTCATTCCTCTCTTTTATTTTCTAAAAGGAAAAAAGTATCATCCAGCTGAAGTTCTAGTTGCGGAGAGATGGAGTGCGACCCAGTGCTCCGATGACCTCATCGAGCGATTTTTGCGTCCAGATGTGGAAATGTCACTCTGTCGAAAAAAAAAACAAAAGTTCTATCGGAATATAGTATATATCATAAAGATATAAATTTATATTTAGATTCGTAAGTTTGCCATTTATCGGTATTATGATTATTTACCTCACTCTCGTTTTTTAACTGCACCAAAAAAGATGGAGCATGGGTTTAAGAATGTTTTATCAGATGTTTGGTTTTATTGTTACGAATACATGCTAAACTTTGTCGTTTTTTTTAAATAATGTTAAAAGGATATATAGGTACATTTATTTTCTGTTTTCCTTTGTTATGTGTGAACATTTGTTAGATATCTTTGACTTAACCGTCGGAGAAATGATGTTTAGATGGTTTAATTGACGCAGAAGAGGAAATGAAACCTTGGGCTTTCAGTAAACTGTATTTAACTTACCGTTGCTAGTTTTTTATCCTCTGTATTTAAGATAATTATACAAAATTTTAATAGTTATTGAAAACATAGATCTATCTTACATTTAACTAATTTAAAAATGAAATTGTATAGTGCCCTGCATCGATTTCCATGCTTTTATTACGGGTAATTGAAAGAAAACAATGGGATTTTTAAAAACACTAAAAATAAAATAATTTGGGATTTCGGATTTGTTCCGTCGATTGTTCTAATAATCTTTCATCGTGCCAAATTGTAGGTCTGTAGCTTTTCTAGAAGTACCTTAAAACTTATATCCTCCTACATAATATATTTATTTCCTATGTTAGATGCAGCTACTTATAATAGATGTGTGAGATGAACCCTCGGAGAAAATCGCATAAGTGTTTCTGCATAAAATAACATGAGTATGAAATTATCCTATCCAATGAACTTATCCTTTATGTACTTATCTGTATTAAGAATATAGCAAATAATAATTATTATGAGCTAACTCATTTATTTCCTCTTTAGACATAAATTTCCCTTAATGTAATTTTTACATTAGCTGTATATTAAATGCGGCGTTAAATTACAATTTTCGAAGTGACGGTTCTACATTAAAGTACTTCACTTTTAGAAACTGAAAACAAAGTATTGTCTTAGAATCCTTAGGTTTTGTTTTCGGGTACGAGATAAATTATGTAGGTAATATTTGAATCTAATTCATGATGAGGAATATCACCGACTATTTTCACTTTAAAGACAGAATTCTCATTTGTCTTTAGAAATTTCCCACATTGTTTATTAAATCCAACTTTATAGTGACCTCGCTGAATCAACTCTCGAATCATGTATGAGGTTCTCTTTTATTGCATTGAAGTTACATTTGGCCACCATGAAAGTATCAACAACTATGATCACTGTCATTTGTTGCTCCTTCTTGCTTACTCTGAATGAGGGAGGAAAATTTAACAAAAGATAAATTTTTTGGATGGTTAGAACCTCTAGGCTCTAGGCATTGTGTCGGAGGACAAACATCAACTAACAAACATTTACAATTCCGCGCATTTATGAATGCCTGAATTATGTCGCGAGTATCCGAAGAAGGGCGAGGATTGTGAGACTCCAGCGACGTCCTTAAAAGTCGACTGGCACTATACGGTTTGAATACTTCGGTCAGGCGCGATTGCTTGCGTTCCGAGGCCCTTTAAATTATGCGACTGTCACATGCAATCGAATAATGAGATATTTCTACTCAAATCACGTACTAAAGTTCTTCCAGAGGAGCACAGAGACGCGAGAATCCGCCAAGGCGGCAAATCACCGCTCCAAGAGAACGTCTTTCCATCTCATACTTGACCTTGGGAAAACTGAGGATGCGGATAGAAGGAACGTCATCAAGCCACTCCATTTTAAAGGACTGTAAACAGTGACATTAAAATTAAATTTTTACCCCGAGTTAAACAATATATTGCATATTCAAAACATTTCGTTAAGTGGACTCTTATGAGATATATTCAGCAATAGATTTAATGCACAAATCCATACATTGTCATTATAAATGCCTAAATAACCGTAAGTCTTGAATAAAATACCTTAAAAACAATGCTATATTATCCAAATTATATTTGAGCCATTTAGAAATTCTTTCAATTTTTTCTTTCGGTTTGTGACTTTCCAGAAATTTCTTTCACAACTTATCTGGAAAATAGAATAAAATAACATTTCAACTCATATTAAATTAATTATAGCAAAAACCACAAATTTTGAAGTGGGTACCTTAGTGGAACTGTTGATTTGTGGATGGCAGTGAATGGGTAAAAAAATGTAAAAACAGCGTAAATTGTTATGTGTATTTTCCAAAGCTTCTCTATGCATTAGCAACACTTCCCGAGTTTTATGAAAGAGTTTTCGGATGTTTAACTAAGCTACTTTTAATGACAACTTAAATGTGTATCGCGTGAGATGCCACCTCGACAAGAAAAATGGAACGGCCCTTCCTTATAGTATTTACTGCTCGACTTTTTCCTATCTGTTCCTCAAAAAAGCGCGGGCTCGTGTCGGGAAAAAGGTATCATTTCCATCCCAACCGACACACTGCCCCTGTTATCCACTTAATCTTAGAAATATATAGCGACCACTCCGCTGTCTGCCTTTGGGCAAAAGTCCAGATTTGGTAGGACGTCTTACAGCACCCTATAAAATCCATCGCTTCGCTCAACCACTCTTCCGATATTCCTAATAACCTCCCGAAAAAGGCCCCTTCGATTATCTTCCCGGTTGAAAGAAATAAACAAAGAAAAATCGAGATAAAAGACCACCCCTTTTTACCCGAAACGACACGAAATCGTTTTACTTTTGTCTACTCGAAATATCCCTTCCGCTTTTGCTCGAGGCCGCGACTTGGCGACGGCGCTGGCATCCTTTATAAAGAGTAGGAAGTATAACAGTCGAGATTCCGCGGAATGGTGATTCTTGGACTCTGGCGACGTTTCGCCCTCAGGTTCGCTTGCCCTTCTCTTCTACACATGGCTTGCTACCGTTCTCGCCCCGTCGCATCGTCCTAGATCCACGTCTTCCCTAACCTCTCTCTCTCCTTCTCTCGCTCTCTGAACCGACATCCGCATCACGAATGAAGGGTTCCCATCCCAACGGTTTCTACGCCCTCTATTGGAGATTCGAAGAGGGTTTTATTCCCCTAAAAAGGGGTAACCGCGCCGCCCATCCGAGATCCATTCCGAAACCTGTTCCCTTACTTCTCCTCCTCTTCTTTTATACATTTCTCTATCCCTTAGCAGCAGACGCGCATGCTCTCTCTATCCCTCTTTCTCGCTTCGCGATCATGACCATCTCAATGGATGCAGCCGTTGACCGCGGCCGGTGACACGGTTGGGAAAGCACGGAGTGCGCGAATGGCGGACGCCAGATTCTGGCGGTTCGTCGGTTGATGCCACTGTTGAAATAGGTGCAGGAGGAAACCCCGATGTGAATCAGAAGGAAGAGTTATTTTCGTTTTGATACATTAAGGAGTATAGAGTGACCCATCGACCCCATCTGTTATTAACGGATTACTTATATGCTAGCTAATTACACGGGTTTTGCCCCCGGTTTACAGTTTCGAAAATTTAATGCATATTTCATTCACCAATATTTTCATTCAAACTTAAGGTACTCTTCTAGATAAGTAACCAAAATTCTCCCTTAATTGGTATGAACAAATAAAATATAGATGTTTTGCCAAGAATATTCCAAAGAAGTTTTGTATGGTTCCCTCTCGCCAAAAAATAAAAATTCTGGCACCGAGGTGCACATCCTCAAGGTCTCTTTAGAAGGTGTACAAAGTTTTAAGTCTCTAAGTTCTTGGTTTTCGAGAAATTCTGTCCACACACACACACGTCGCCTTTTCTTAATATAGGTTAAACAGTGGCTAAAAATAAGGGGCTTAAAAAAGATATTTTTTCAAATGTAGAAAGCATAAAAAAAGCGCGTAACTTTGCTTTTTACGAAGGGAAAGAAAGAAATTCAACGAATTATCTGTCTTTCTGGGCTAAGAATATAATGCTTATATCTCGCGCAATTAACGTGTTGATAATTTTTGCGATAAAAAATTAATATTTTAATTAATACCCTTATAGTTAGAACATTACGCATAGAATGCGTACTTTTTAAATTAAAACGCAGTGGTGTATTTTGGGTGAGTCAGACCTGAGCGCAACCTGGCATTTTGCGCGGAATTGGGACCTTCGTCCTCATTACTACGGAATGTATTTTAACAAATTACTCCGGACTAAGAACATTCACTCACGGACATTAATCTTCCAAAATAATAAAATGAAAAATGTTTCTGGCATTCTACGTATGCTCAAATTCAAGATTCTTTAAAAAAATGTTTTAAAAAGTAGTTATCTTAGTTATCTCCAATGTTCATAGGTTTTCATAACCTTGTTATGGCTATTGGAGATAGCCGAGATAAATACTTTTTTCAATTTTTTTATATTGAAGTTTTTATTATTGAATTTGTTTTCACTCATATGGTCACCTCGATAATTCTCTGGTGAATTCTTTATAAAAGTATTTTTTCAAAAATTTTCCCTCTGCAGAAAAACAACTAATACTTTACGAAAAAGCTCGAAACGTCGCTTCGGAGTTAAATCGCACTTATATCCTTAGCTGCCGGAGACGTACGTCAAACCTAAAACTGCGACGTTTAACTCCGCATCCTGCTGAATTTCAATCGGAAACCTATTCCAAAATGGGATCCAACCAAACAGTTTAATCCGGTTCGGATGAATTAATCCGTGCAGCTGCCCTCGTTAACCCTCAAACGCCTGCTTTTTATACAGGCAGATTTCTTGCCATTTTTTCTCGCAAGGAATACAGGTCCTAACCCGAAAGATATCTTCCGCTATCAAATCTTGGTTAATGCATCGATAGTTCGAAATTTTTTAGTCATGTGATCAAATGTAAAATGCGTTCGATAGCATTTTAAAATAAAGGAACTCAAAAATTGTCTCCTGCCGAAGAATGTCAGAGATCTTAATATGTAGAGAACTCTTTCTGTGGAGAGGATACATATCTCCTCCGTGACTCCGGCTAAACTACTTTCGAGGGAAGTAAACGGTTATTTTGCTTCAGCAAAATCGTTCTATTAGCGAATAATAAAAACTTCTACATACTTCCTAAACGATTATTGGAATCGAACACGATCCAGCCGTAAATCGAGGGTAAATCCATATTCGTCAAAAACGTCCATTATCACACGGAATCTGAATTTAATGGCCTCCTTCTCAGCGGAAGTCAAGTACGACCAATCGGTCTTGTTGTTGGAGCAGTCACGCAGGTAGAAGGTATGTCCACCCCACCTCTCTCTTTCTCTCCCTTCCATCTGGTTTAATAGAGATCTTCAAGCATTTCTAATATAAATGAGGAAACATCTGCCCTTTATTCCACAGCCATACTATATCATTATAAATACCTGCTTCTTACATATATAATCTCTGTAAAAAATCCAAAATTTCAGAAAAAGTTATATTTAAGGGGTGTGTTTTGACCCCAAAGTTCAATTTGATCCATTTGATTTCAGCCAACGACGTATGCATATGATGACATGATAATTTTAAATTAATGTTTTTATCCAAACACGTACTGGAAGGCACGGATGGTGACACCATAATCATAACACACAAAATATTCTAATTTTTACATAAATTTTAGTGTAACATATAGGCTATTGTCTTAAAATCTGAGAATTACTTAAATTTATAATTATAGTCCTGTGCTGCATTCAATATTGTGGAAATGCGAAATGTGAATTTTTTAAACATATCCTTAATGTTGGGTTATTTTGGTGACCAAATTTTCTCTGCAAACGAACCAAACATAAAAATAATCTTTAATTTATTCACAGCAGCTAAATCATCTGAGCAGTTTTAAAATATATTTTGAAGGTTTTTTTAGTAGTAGTAATGATAGCTACTAAAATGTTTGTTTTTAATGACGTTTGTCCCTTTAGACCAATTTCCAGAACAGTGGCGGATTCAAATGAGGGCGATAGGAGTAGGGATTTTCAAAAGATAGGGTCGTCGGCAGAGGTGGATTCAAGAAGGGGGAGAGGCGATCGACCCAACCCCACCCCTTTGCAAAGTTTCTGGATCAGAGCGTTCCCAACTATTTTCATTCCCCGACACACTTACTCAAATAAAATATTGGCGGCATTTTCCAGTTCTCCCGCTTCTCCCAAAATGTCACGGCACTTAATGTCTGACGGTACACCGCTTGGGAAACACTGCTTTAAACAATAACCCAAACGGAAAAAATCTTCGTGAACCGTAACGACATACTTATTTATTTCATTAAAAAATCCGTTTAAACCCAAATAATTCCCCGATAACAGCATTCGTTTAGCGATTTAGTTTGAAATAGAAGCGTGCCTATTTACTAGAAAGTAGAATTCCGCGCACGCAACTTTATGCAGCCGTTATTATCGCGGCCAATAACTCTCTTTTAGCACGCTTGCACGCAACTGAAGAAGAATTTATATTGCACGTCATTAATCTATAAAAAATATTGTTTACTTGATCTCCACGGGACTCTCAATACCTATTAGTCATTTTTACTTCCCATTTGTCATAGTGTTTTCCCAATAAACTTGAGGCAGTTTCATTTTTACATTTATTAACTTTATACGCGACAGTTGAAACGCCGATAATTACTGATTCCGGTTTATATTTACTGGCGTAAAAATTCGTGACACCTGAGGCGTACCGAGAACATAGTTATTTAACACCTTTAGAGAGGGAAGAGAAATTCATGAGATTTCTTAGATTCTTCAACGCTCTATTAACACGCAACTGCGCTGACTTTGAAAAAAAAGCAAGCGAACCAACGGTCGTATATGTATCATCGCGAAACGTTCTTCGTTTTTTATCGTTCCTGTGGTGAGATTATAAAATGTGACCTCATGGGTAACTCGCTGCAGTTGTAAGACGGAAGGTTTCATACGCAATAATAGCAACAGAAATCTAATTCTAACTTTTTAGCTCTTTAAAAAAATTACTTGGTATGTGATCGGTTTGTTTGTCCGTCCGTCGTCTGTCTTCTGTCTGTACGGGCAATATCTCTGGAATTCTATAACTTTGAGAAGTTGATTTTCAAAAAAGCTAGACGTAGTAAAAATTTAGTAGATCTAGAGTTAGGTGCAGGGGAATAATCGCAAAAACTGCTAAAAAGTACATCCCGACACATATGTAGGCAACCAACAATATATAGAATCTGCTATTCTTTTACTTCGATGGAAACATGCAATTTGCTCTGCAATTTCCCCCCTTTTGTTCTTAAACATAAACGGAACCGCAGGAATAGACGATGGCTGCGGAGAGATTATCAAGTAAGTCTCTGGAAGAATTAATCATAGGACACTCCACGCACGAGTTCATGTTGCCTTTAAAATTTTGTTAAGAAATTCGATGGATTGAGGCGGAATAAGAATATTTCTAATTTTGAATGAATACAACCTAGCAATGATATGATTGAAATGGATAGTTTTCTTAAAGATAACAAGATGGAGAAGTATACCCCATAACTGGAATACACAAAGATTTCAAGGGCGTTCTTAATGGGAAATGCGTATGAAACGGTATCGAAAGATTGGGCGATTCTCGAATTTGTATCTCCGAAACTATAAGTTGTAATTATAATGGTCTCGGGCACTATCTTGTAGTAAACGTTCTTCTCTAGCCAAATAAGTATTTTAATCTATGTCTCACAGATCATATAAGAGCATGGGAGACAAATATATTGATTTTTAATTGTTGTTTGCTGAGAGAACGTCTTCGCGATCACTGTAAACAAAATATGCGATGGTTTGCTCGAAATTTTCAAATTTTTATCTCTGAAACCATAACTCGTAATTATATGGCCTCGCGGACTTTCTTCTAGTAAATGTTATTCTCTATCCGAATAAATATTTTAATCTATGCCTCACAAATTATATAAGAGCATGGGAGACAAATATTTTGATTTTTATTTGTTGTTTGCTGAGAGAACGTCTTCGCGATCGATGTAAACAAAATATGCGATGTTTTGCTCGGAATTTTCAAATTTTTGTCTCTGAAACCAAAACTCGTAATTATGTGGTCCTGGGGACTATCTTGTAGTAAATGTTGTCCTCTATCCGATCAAAATTTTAAAACTATACCTCACATATAATATAAGGGCGTGAGATAGAAAAACATGGATTTCAATTGTTGTTTGCCGAGAAAACCGTCTTAGAGATCGATGTAAACAACATATGCTATGTTTTTCGTGGGATATTTTAGAATTTCTATCTCCGAAACTAAAACTCGTAAGTATGCGGTCTCGTGGACTACCTTGTAGTAAATGTTGTTCTCTATCCGAGCAAATTTTAGAATCTACACCTCACAGATCATATAAGAGCTAGGGAGAGAAAAGTTTGGTAATTCATTGTTTCTTGACGGAAGCCATTTAAGGAGATACGAATATAAGTTAATTAAACTAATTATGTAAAGTTCTAATTCTAGAGTTCTAAAGTTCTAATTGACGGATTCAGTTCAAAATCACAATTGGGCGATAAATTTTAATAACTCATACTTAATTTAATTAAAATCCGTCCTGCGGTTTAGGAGATGGAAGTTACGACGGACGGACCATACGTAGCCATAAGACGTTCCGCTATTACCGCTTCGTTGGTAAAGAACTCCTAAAAATGATAAATGAAGAAATATTTAATGATGATAAATGCATAAGTAATTCAGAGAACAATGCGACAGAACGCGTGAAATCATCTTCGTTAAAACCATTGTTTTCTCATATTCACTGAATATTTGCTTTAACTTCAAAATACTGAAATGGGTTTAATGTGTGAACTTTGTACTGTTTCCACAAATATATGCGGAAATATTTCAAAGGTTACAACAGACTCTGGAATTTGTTTCATTTTTAGTATAAATTATACCCATTCCCCATTTCTTCTCAATTAGTTATAAGTAATTTTTAATAATGCGTTTTGAAGAATAAGTACAAAGATATTCCAGTCTTAGATCTTTAACGAACGCATTCGGGACAAATTCGCTTAGCAACTAAAAATTTGAAATTTCTTTCAAATCGATCACTGTTAAAGATTTCTTTGAAATGAAATTGTGTTATAGACGTCTGTAAGATGACGTCTGACTTGAATATTCCGTTAAGGCAAGATCCCACATTGCTGCATTTACTACTCTATTACATTTCTGATGAGCTAAAACAGGCCTGTCTACCTCCTTTTTTATGACACAGCCATCATTTCACATTGACTCGTGTCATCAATTGTCATTGCTCTTTCCCATCCCTATACCCTACTTCAGACTACACCCTGATCTCTATTCCGGAACAAGATTTTTCTATTGGAAATTGCATTTTAGATTCAATTCTATTTAGAGGCGGAACCGCTTATCGATCTGATTTGTAGGTATCCTTTGTTTTCAACCTACTCCAGACATTATTCCCATCTTGGTATCTTCCTAACTAATGTCTATTTAAAATATTTTTACTCGAGAAAACAACCCCTCTTTACTTTTTATACGGTAGTAGTTTTTAGATAATCATGCTTTATAAATAACATTATTAGACTTTTTTGACGGGTACGCACAACTATTCCATTTTATATTAAAGAAAATAAGCAGTATATTAACCATCTCTGATATATATATGTGTCTACTTTTATGTTGATTTTTTAAGAATTAGATGAATTTTCTCACAAAACTACATGGTCCACGATTTCCATTTTTATTCGAGTTTATACAAAGCGACATGTATCACTGTCACGATAACAAAAAATTATGATATGTATTCATTTTACAGTGTCATGTGCACGAAAACTCATCTTTAATAGGATGGCTGTGCACGTGGCTTTCTAGGAATACAGTAAATGGAGAGATTTTCGAATCGTGGTGCAATAGACCTTATGATAGCGGTAAAAAGGGCAGCACTCGTGGAGTGTCTCGATGCCGAGACATTAACATCCATTTCATGTCAATTCAGGAAATATATTTCTTACGTATGCCATATTATGATATATACACATTTTGCTTTAATGAATTAGCTTTCATGGCATGGACTTATTATTATTGATTGGGCCCTGCTAAAGCTAAAGTGAAGTTAGCATTGGGGCTGAATTTAACTTGGCTACATGATATAAAATGATACATTAAAAATGCTTAGTCAATATTAACCAATGAAAGAATTTGTTCAACCAATATCAATCGTTTTGTGGGAGTAAGTGATTTGAATTTACATTTCCACGATGTTGTCTAAAATTTATTGTAGAAGTAGGTAATCACAATATCCCCAAGAGAGGAACGCTTTTTAGAGAAACCGCACTCGACTTCTTAAGCCGCCACCCATTTCTCCAACTCC
Source organism: Tanypteryx hageni (assembly GCA_028673005.1). Classification (NCBI taxonomy): domain Eukaryota; kingdom Metazoa; phylum Arthropoda; class Insecta; order Odonata; family Petaluridae; genus Tanypteryx; species Tanypteryx hageni. The sequence goes on along the minus strand of CM054116.1, from coordinate 70,704,869 downwards.
CTGAGACTACCCCCTTCCGCCTCTCCATTACTACCATTCCGGTTTGCGCGACCTTTCCTCTCATCACACAATATCTTTCCTTCTTCCACGACGTTCTCACACACTTGGATGCCGGCATTCGTTCCGCGAGGTTCTTCTTTTAGCGAGCTACAGTGCATCAGCATTAAGTTCAGGAATCGTCACTCAACGCCTGAATTGACTGAGTGATTTCAACGAGTGTATAGAAAAGGAACTTCGAATTTTTTTTATTTTACCTAGGATATTTATTTATGATTTCTCTCGGACACAAAGAGCAAAAGAAATACAGAAGATTTTATTTCTGAATGGGCAATTTTTTTGCTGCTAATTTGCAGTTTATCAAATTGTGATTCTCGGAAGAGTGAAAAATCTGTGAAATTGCGAGTGCGCATATTTATACACTGAAAGTCAAGTTGAAGATTAATTTATTACGAGAAAGTGAATCAATAAGTCTTCAGATAGCAGTTTCATAATAATGGTATCGTAATCCAACTAAATTCGATATCCTTCGGGAAGAGTGAACTAATAAACAAGTATTTACGGTGACTTAAAAGGCAAACCCATTGCAGAAAAAATAAGTTATTGGCCAACATAACATTTTGCAGAGTACGACGTAAAGATAGGGTGAGTGCAGTTACGTTTTTAAGAAGAATTTTAAATCGCGGATATTTTATTTCATGAGATTTTGATGGAATAGCTCTGCATTAGAATTCAAATTTTTTTGCTATAATTTTAAAGGTTATTTTACCTTTAACTTAAAAGAAAATATTTTTCTTGGAAAAATCCCGCGAGTAAGATGTGGGAGAGTGGAAAAAAACCGATAATTGGCCGCCCTTCCTGGATGGTCTTATTCTTTCTCGTATTCCTCCAATCATCTACGTGTACTTCCACCCTCGGAAAGCCCCCAACGGTATCAGCCACTCCGACCACCATGGACGACGGCGTCCAACGCATCGGTGTCGGAGAGGTCCTCATTGTCGACGAGTTTGGCAGAGAGGCGAGGAGTTATTGGGATTCCGCTGAAACCGAAGAGAAGGTCGAAGCGGTGACTGTATACGGTGGCATGGAGGTTGTGAGCGGAGGATCCACCAACGATGATGGCGGTCCGGACGTGGTGAAAGGTCATCATATGAAAGAGGAACCGGAGGAATCCGAAGAGCAAGAAGACACATCATTTTCCGACCTCCCGGATGAAAACTCCGTCAAGCAAACCGGTCCGGAGACGACCCTCCTGGACTGCGTCCTGCAAGGTGACATAACATGCATACAGAAGAAAGCATTCCGTGCCCTGCAAAAGTTGATACAGATGAGCAATTCGGGAGTTTTTCCCGTCACCCATTCCTCCTCTGCCGGGGAGGAACAGGTTACTTCGAAAGAAATCGAAGATGGCATGGAGAAGGTGGACAAGGGCGTTCTTCAGGGCACCCAATCCTGGTGGACCGTTGGTGGCGGAGTCGCTCCGGTACCGGAAGGAGGCGCAGGCGGTTCGGGAATGGTAGGGGACGTGATGAGCGCGATGAGCGCCAACGGAGGGATGTCAAGGCTGTTGGAAGAGGTGAGGGACCTCGTGGTCGACCTTGTTTCCAACGTTATCAGTCTGCAAGAGGATGAAGATGACAGGAAAAGGGGTATGGAGAAGAGGAGCGAAGGAGGGACGAAGAAAAGGAAGAGGAGAAGCGTGGTGGCGAAGAAGGGGGCGGGACCGGTACCTTCGGACATTGGAGTCAGATCGCCAACCTCGCCGGTGTGGAAAGCGGGGGCGACGGAGGCTGACGGGGTGTCTGGGAAGGGCGCGGCGTCCACCTCAGTGCAGAGTGAGTATCAATGCCAGCGACGGGTAACGGGGTATTTCCAACGCAGCGGATTTTCCGTGTGTTGTGGTTGTTTTAACAATTCCTAGCCACGTCCATTTACATTATGCTTGTGGGTAATAACATGATTTTTCATCTCTGACTTTTTCAAATAATGCAGGAAGGCTGGCGCTAAAAAGTTTCTCCCTTCTTTGAATCCTCGTACATACTAGGAGAAATAAAATTATCGAATAAACATTAAAAATATTCATAGCTTTGTCAGAAAATCACTCAGTTACAGTGCGTTGATTTTTTACTTTTAATGTTATTTTCTTGGGATAAAATGTGGTTTTATGAGCAAAAATGCAATAGCTAATTTTGTCCGAATGGAATATTTTCATCGCAGAAATATTTTTACAGGTAGCCTATTTAAAACTGTTATTAATATTATATTAAAATTGCTGTCCTCATTTTAGGAATCTGTAAGTTATTCTGTTCATAAATTTTCAAAGGTTAAAATTAATCTTTCAAAAGATAAGAACAAATAACGAAAGTTCTTTAATGCAATTTATATGGAATATTTAGATAGATATTAAAAATAAGTATGAAAATATTTATTTTTATACCCTTAAAATGTAGCTTTTGTAAGGTTTTTTTAGTTATTACTAGCGTAGTTGCCCGTCAAATATGACGGGTAAGCGAGAATTAAGTATTAAGTTCAAATTGAAATAAAAATTAATGAAACCAACTTTTATAGGAACTAAAAAGTAAACAAATATAAAATTCGCATTATTGAGTGTTACGGAGAGTAAAAATAGTTTTGGGTGAATAGAAATTGCATGAAAAAGAAATACATTACGCTGTACAATTCTTATAGGCCCAAAATTACTTTTAATTTACGGAATATTTAATTTTCTCTCTCTCTCCCTCTCTCTCTCCTTTCTTTCTTCCTCTCTTCTTCTCTCTCTCTCTCTCTCTCTCTCTCGTATTAAAGCATTCAAAGCACGCATTCCTTACGCATCTATAATAATAAAGCTATTTGTGCCTCACTGACTGACATAAAACTCTTAGGTACTTCTAGAAGGGCTAGTTCTGAAATTTGGCGTGTAGGTAGGTAGAGTGGCACGACCGATGAAAAAAATCTATAATAAAAAAAACTAATATTTAAGAGGTCTTTTTAATCTCAATGTTCCATTTCAATACTCCATAATAAAAGCATGGGATTCAGTGCAAGGCTTTCTAATAATGCATTGTTAAATTACTTAAAATTGGGATACAAATTCGAAAAAAACAGTTGTCTGGCTAAAATAACGGAGTTCTCAATTGTTTAAGGCAGAATTCAAATACGTACCGAATTAGCGTAAATATCTGCTTTAAATCAGACAAAAAGTGGGAATTTTTTCTCTTTTAAACAATGGAAATGTAGAAAAACCATGGCAACCACCTCATTACCTTTAAAGGGAGCTTTATTGCTTTAGATGGGAATTAAAGACGTTTTAACGGAAACTAGGGGCCCGTTGCAGTACTTCCCGTAAACATTTAGGGAACCATTAAGGCCCTGAAGATTCTCCTTCCATTTAGCTCTACGTACCTAGGTGAATCAGGATTGTCAGCTGTGGTCGCTACAAAAACAAAGAAAAGAAATCCTTTGTTAAAACTGCAATCAACGTTAAGGTTATCTCTGACTTCTTTGGCTCCAAATATTGACGAACTTATGCAGGGTATGCAACATCACGGTTCTCATTAATACATCCATTTTTGTTCATATAATAATAAATGTTTTTTTGTATTTTACAACTCTTCCGTATTACGTTCATAGTTTAGAAATAAAATGTATTTTTTATTATGTTTATTATGATGTTGTTTGTAAAACAATTTTATATTTCACGAATTTCTCCTACAATTTTTGAAAATAATTCTTGAAATAAGACAAAAACTAATCAGATGCCCCTCAAACAGACAGAAACATTTGAAAATGTTCAAATAAACTACATATCCAATTAACCCCTTTTCTTGAACGTAGTTACAGTAAGCACGTTTGTGTAGGAAATGAGGGGGTCCGTAGGGCCTGAAGGGTTGCTGTAGTGGTCTGCGAAGCTCAGAAGTTTGGGAAGCACTGATTTAGACTAACATTTACTGGTACACAACATTTCGTGTTTTGTTCACTATTTATGATGGTACAACAAATCATATATTCTGTGGTTTGTTAATGTTAACTATTCACTATAAATGCAGAAGCCACGCGTCAAATATCTTGCTTAATTATCGAAAGAAGTTAATCACAAACATTATCAACATAATAGTTTGCTTTAAACTGCCCAATAAAATTTGCAAAAGAAACGATACTTTTAATGTACCTACGCGTGAAATATCTTCCTATTTGAAATGTTAAGTTGTTCATTATTACAATGGATTGGAGTCGTTTCTGAGTTCAAGTTTCTTCGCTACGTGTTTCATTTGTTTTATATTTGCACGAAAATTTTCACATAAATTTTCAATCGGTTTTAGTCCTTCATGCGTTTGTTTCATTGTAAGCTTACAATTAGTGCAAATGCACTAGAAAGCCCGAGTCTAACAATGCAAAAATCCTAGATGAACAACTAGCAACCTCCTTTTTGAAATGTTGAAAAATCGGAGGAAATCTAATATAAACTTGAAATATGAGCAAACACGAATTAAACAACAGAATCGGCGGAAAGAATAAGAATCTTTATTTTTCTCTACTTGAAGCAGTGTAAATCTCGAGTCAAAGTCTCGATCGTAAGATATTTTAAAATGTTAAAAACTAAAGGTTTACACACCATATTCTAGCCGATTACGTGTTAATCGAACGCAAAAAGTAAAACTATCTTGGTATCGAACCCATGCCTTTCCGGGGGACGACTACCCACTTAAAACCTGCAAGAATTTGCGCCGAGTATTTATGCGAAAGATTTGTCGAAATCGAACCGACCGCTCTCGTTTTATTTACGTTCATGCCGGGAGGTGACGTCACACAAGGCTTCGGACGCAGGCAGGGACACAGTGGTCCCAGAAGTCCGGCCACATATATTATTATATAGATTAATTTATGCATCACCTGTCTTGAAAAAAGTTGCATATTTTATGAGAAAATGCTTGATGGGTTTTAAGAGCAGAATTTTTGAAGAATTTTGATAAAAACTTGTAATAAAGTGATGTGAGACATTATTTGGTGTCAAAATCTTCAACAATCGTAGCTAAAGTTTTAAAAACTTTAATTAGACAAAAATCTCCCATACAATTTTGAGAAAGATTAATCTGAACTGTTATAAATCAACATCATGCATAGAATGGAAATCAAGTGCAATTAAGGACATACCAAGCAGTGATATAGAGCCACAATATGTCAGAAAGAAAACTTGTCAACATTGCTGGTCATCATTTAAAGCCTACTTTGACATAAATACCGTAAGCTGCTAAAATATTGCTTTTCTATCTGATTTCGATAATGATTTACTCTAAAATAGAATAGTTATGAACTCGAAATTTTATAAATTTTTAAAATAATTTTTTGAATAAGGATTATTAAAATCATAATTAAAAATTTATTATTCCAATATAAAGATAAACTGATGTGGGCAACACATGACTTTCTCCATATTTATATGGCAAATTACATGTTGTTAGCTCTGGGATCGTTGTCAATATTTACTTCCGGTTGACAATTAAGAAAAGAAAAAGGAGCATTACTAAGACAACTAATGTAAGCGTCAATTGTTAACAATAGTCTTCGGTAGGTGATGTGGTGGTGGCAGCTAAAAATATAAGATATCTCTTAAACAATGCATTATATGGAAAAATATTTCAAACAAAGGTTGTAGAAAATAGCACAAAAATCTATCACATACAGACAGACAGATTGTCAGACAGACACAGACATCATCGAGAAAATAGTCAAAACGTGCTCAGAGGACATTAAAACATGTGTTTCTGTTGAATTCTCGAATTCGATTTTTTCATGAAAACAATATTTTCTCTATACTTCATATATGGAGAAAGTAATAAAGCTTATTCATATATTTAAAATATGTTTTGGTTTGCAGTTTTAAAAATGCCTGTTAAAAAATTGAATTATGTTGAGATTGAAGCCTCACAGATGGAATCTAAGAGGATATTTTCTCCTCTCCTTTTCTTGTTGCCTAAGGGCAGCAGAGGAGTTAAGGTTATAAACTAATATTATGTAATTAAGAATAGAATAAAAGATTTACATCACTGAATTCAATTTGGATAATTAAAATTCCTAGTACATATTTCCATAATTAAAAAGTCTGATGTAGGCACAACATGACTTTCTCCATACCTGTAATACATATTTCTAAAAATTTCAAATAGGTTAAATGATAATGAATATTTTAAGGAACTGCAAGAAAATTTAAAGAATACAAAGTACGGAAATAGACTCAAACCATAGCCTTCTGATATTGGATATACCCAGGAATCTCCAACAACTCAGAAAATATAAAGGAACATTTCAAAGATGTAACTAAACATCAATTGTTAACAATAGCCGCCGGTGGGTGGTGGCAGCTAAAAAATTAGTTTTTAAAATATCTCTTAAACAATGCATTATATGGGAAAATGTTTCAAACAAAGTTGTAGAAAATTAAATTTCCTACAACATTTATTCCAATATTTTTTTACATGAATCAAATGTTAAAGCTAATATTTCAAAAATAATCTGATGTGGCCACCACATGACTTTCTACGTATCTGTAATATTTCTAAAAATTCCAAATAAGTTACATAATAATAAATACTTTAGGAAACTGGGAGAAAATTGTAGACTTTACAAAGAACGGAAATAAACTCAAACCATAGTCTTCTGATACTGGATATAGCAACAAAGCTCCAACAATTAAGAAAAGAAAAAGGAGCATTACTAAGACATAACTAAGCATCAATTGTTAACATTTGTTGATGATATTAATGCTCTCAAGGCTGATATGAAAATGTTAAAAACTTGTTTTTTATTTGGTTTAAAAATAATATTACCCATGTTAATGTCCAAGCTGAATCTGTTAGCCATGGTGAAAGAGAAATACTGGTACGTAAGAAACTTGTAAAAAACAACATAAAAAGTCACACTAATTCCGATGCCATTTGCCAACATAGTGAAAAAATTATTGACGAAGGGCAGCCTATGCTGGATGAAAGCCCCCTCAAATAATGGTTTCATTATGGTGACAAAGAAGCGTCATCAGAGGAAGGTGATCGTTGGATAGGCTGAGTCAACGGATGGATTGATATCTGGCATGCACAAGAAGATACATCTCCATGTTTGGTGCCTAAAAAAGGGAATGACAGCCAAGGATCTCTTGAGTTACTTGAACAAGATGATTGCAGCACCAGTTGAAATAGCTGAACTTGAAACTAAAGGCATCAACAGACAGAGATTATTATGATATACTGACTGATTCATCCACGTGGCCCCGTAATGTGTCTGTCAATCAGTTCATATTCCTGCGCAGCAAACATGTGGGTGCGTTACCAAAATATTCGCATGTGGAATCGATCAATTTAGTTCAGAATAATTCAAATACCATAACTGAATTGGAAAGCAATGAAAATTCCCCTGCAAAACATCAATCATCTATTATAACTAATGATAGCTTAATGAAACCAGCAACCCGCTTGCAATCAGGTGTTATATAACCTAAAGTAAAATGACTAGAGACTAGTCATTCTAGTACAAATGCCATCACTATCTTGGATGATGTTTACAGTGCATATGAACTAGGTGATGTTGCTTGTAGAATATTCCATCAGGGCCTTAGAAATAAGGCTCTTGATCTTGAAGCACTTTTCACAACCGTGCCTGCAGATATTGTAGTTCTAAGTGAACATTGGCTGTGTGAAGAGGAAATGAAAACTATTATTTTAAATGGCTAATATCTTGTATCCTATTTCTGTAAGAGTTTGTCAAAAAATGGTGGAGTTGCCATATTCTCTAAACAGCATATGCAAGTTTGTGCAATTCATATGCCTGCTAATGTTGAAAAATCCTATGAAAGTGCAGCCGCAAAATATTTAATTGGTAAAGACTATATTTTCCTCTTAGCCATATGCCGATCACCATTGGAGAATATTAATAAATTTCTAGCAAAATTTGAAGAATCCATACAATTCTTACTATCGCAATGTAAAAGAAATGACAAACTGATAATCTGTGGTGACTTTAATATTGATATACTTTAAAAAAAGCCCTCATCAATTTAAGTTTCTTGACTTGACTGCATCTTATAATATCTTTCCTGCTGTTAATCAGCCTACTAGAATAACTTTGACAAGCAGTACATTAATTGATAACATTTTAGCAAACTTACCAAAATACCAACATAAGACTACTGTCATTGACACAGGTATCTCAGATCATTGTGCTCAAATCATCTCACTTAATGGTAACTCCAATACTAAGATACAAACATCCTATGAACAAAGGCGTAAATTTGTAACTCAAAACATTTCCACCTTCATACATGCCATCTCATCTGTTGACTGGTCATCCATTTATTCATCAAATTTTGTGAATAAGATCTTTGATTATTTTATGGACATTTTGTCTTTCAACTCCTTTCCAAAAAAGTACATAACTGTCACCTCTGCATCTTCAAAATAGATCACAGATGAAATTATCAGATCAAGTAAATATCTTCGCGATATGTATAAAAATGTCAAAATAACAGGCAATACACATAACAAGATAAACTACAAATAACTACTTAAATTGAACAAGCTAAAAGTTACTGAAGCAAATAAAGCTTACCATAGTAAAATTAGATCAATATCAAAAAATAAAAACAAAGCTGCCTGGAATATAATTAATACTTGCACTAATAGGCCAAGATCAAAACAATCCCATATCAAACTAGACATTAATGGCAATATATATGTGCATCCTCTGACTGTTAGCAATCTACTTAATCAACATTTTAATGAAATTTCAGATAAAAACTCAATAGATACTAGTTTCAGTCAAACATCTGCTTCTTCTAGATCCTCTATTCCCTCTCCCCAAAAACATCATTCTATCTTTCTGCTGCCTAATGATGAAAAAGAAGTCTACTCACGCCTTCTGAAATTAACTAACCATCATTCTTCTGAGCCTGCGATATCCCTGGTCACATACTGGCCAAATGCTCACATTTAATTACACCACCCCTTATCCATATCATTAATTCCTCACTATATCAGGGTATTTTTTCCTCATCACTAAAATTAACCAAAATAATGCCAATACACAAACAAAAACTCAGCTGAAAACCCTAATAACTACCGACCCATAGCCTTGACATCAGCTTTTTCAAGCATTTTTGAAAGAATAATGCTTTCTCAAATTACCACCTATCTCAATAAATTTCAAATAATATCACCATCACAGCATGGATTTCTTAAAGGCAAATCAACCAACACAGATATATTTAACCTATTACAAGACATCTATCAATCCATTGATAATAAATCACCTACCCTGGGATTATTTTATGATTTATCCAAGGCCTTCAATTCTTTAGACCATCATTCTCTTGAATATAAACTCAAACATTAATGGTATTGCCCTCAAATGGATTATGTCTTTCGTCAAACACCACAAACAACTTGTTGAATTAAAGCACTGCAATGAGGCTGGCTCCATTAATAAGTATAACTCCCAAATCACTACTTCTAGCTGTGGTGTATCTCAAGGATCTACCATTGGCCCACTTCTCTTTATCCTCTACACCAAATGACCAGTCTACTTATATTAGCAATGGACAATTGGTAATTTTTGCTGATGATACAAATCATGTTATTACTGCATCTTGCATGAAGACCCTTGAAATAAATCCTAACAAAGCCAAAGCACAAATGGCCAATTGGACAATGCACAATAAACTTTTATTAAACCAACAAAAAACATCTTACATATTATTCCATACATATTTTTTAAAAGTCGTATATCCATCGCTTGAACATAACAATCTCCCACTCACGAACTGCAGTGAAATAAAATTCTTAGGTATTAATCTAACTGAAACACTTGACTGGTCAAAACATATAGATTATCTAGCCAATAAATTACACACATACATTTATATGCTAAAATTATATTACTCGGTCTCTTCCAATGTGTCTCTTCAAATTTACTATTCGTATTTTTACTCCCAAATTAGAAATGGCATAATGTTTTGGGCCAAATCCTGCCATATAGATCCCATCTTTAAACTACAGAAAAGAACTATTAGAGCAATTGTAAAACTTACAGTATTCTCCCTCTCCCATGCATACTGGTTCTTGAAGCAGCGATATTTGCAAAAACCCATTCCCATCTTTTCAGTCTTAATAGACAAGAGCATTGCTACTCTACTCGCCATAATCTAAACATACATCATGTAAGATATAATCTAAAAAAATCTGATAAAAGTCCATATCATACAGTAACTTTAATATATAATAAATTACCTACTGACATAAAATCCATAAATAATATAAATCAGTTTAAAACCAAAGTTAAAAAAAAATGTTTTGTTTTTTTTTGTATATCTCATGCATAGATTTTCAGACTTAGTAGAACAAATTTTTTTGTATTCAATATGTGTTGATCCATTAAGTTCCCTTTAGTCCGATATAACAATGTTGTGTTAAAGTAGCAGCTAAGCAATCCGATGTCTCCCACAGTGCCACTGCATAACATCAAAAGTCATTGCCTTTGTAATAGATCGAATGACTTGAGAGAGACTTCGTATTTTGTCTTGGCACTCATTTAAAAGGTATCTTTATAAAGGAGAACAGGGAACAAAACTGACATTGGACCATGGAGGTGGTGCCAAAATTGATGATAAAGCAGTGGATAGATGCACTACATAGCCCTAGGAAATACATATTTTGTGCATTTTTGGAAGAGGAATGAAGGAACCTACCTCTCGGAGAGTGCAAATATGATTGATTGATTTGACCCTTTATTAGGCGAGGAAGGAAAACCATGCCAACCCCTAACCAACCCAACCCTCTGGGGAAGCATAATATTTCATAAGTTTCATATATCCGTAATATGTAGGTATGAGTGAGAGTACAATATCTCGGTGAGGGCAAATGTGAATGTGGAAGGAAAGGATGCGAACGATAAACAAAGTGGCGCTAGCGCCACCGACGTTGCAACAAAGAATATTACATGTCAACCTTTACCTATGTCGTTTTATTAACCTTACAATCTTATACTTACATTTGTCTTCCGTTTTTCCTCCTTTCCTCCTGGTAGTTCCATTTCTCGTCGCTTTCTCAGTGTCGCCTTGTTTACCTTCACCCCGGTTATGCACAAAGTACTATAATTTTTGTACCATAAATACTTAGCGATACTAATTTAATCTGCGATTCTTAGAGGTAGGCATTGCCTTTCCGGGAATCACCAATGAGGTGTTTTTTATTTACATGTTATGGAGTTACCACATTGTGCATCTGTCTTGCGGCCAGATTTCAGTCTTGCTGCCATCATGTTACCGAACATTAGGTTCACCAAAATTGCTTAATTTTTTGCAAAGCTTCAGAGATCAACTTAGGATCACCAAATTATAAAATAATTTATTCTTTCTATACATTGGTATTTAAATATTTGATAGTTAACAATAAAGTTAACGTACAACAAGAGTGTAAATTCCATCAAATTTTAATAAACACAGGGCACATAAAGTCATTGGTTTAAACCTATCAAAAATATTTCTCTTATATAAGTCGATCCCCGACTTTTTCGCTAAATACCTGAGTGTGTATATATATATATATATATTCCTTATAATTAGCCTATTGATAAGTTTATTCTAATTAAATAAAATAGTGTAAAGTGGGGAAAATGCTTAATAGTAAATGTCATTTTGAATTTATTAATGCTGTAGTATTTAAAGGCAAATACTTTTAAATTAATTTTCAGAAAGTGATAATGAAAATGAAATAGGAATCCTTTTGGTTATAAACATTTAAAAAATTATTTCTTCTTCAGAATTTGTGTCTTTCTATCAACAATAATATGCAGGGGAGACCCTTGTATCTTGGGCCAGATTTTTTCTGATAACTATAACTGATTATTTATTCACTGCACCACATGTTACTTTATACAGGCACAAAGGTGGACAGATGCTGTACATTAATAATTTTTTCAAAATTTTAAAAATATAGCATCAATGTGATAAATTAGTGTTAAATAAAAGTTGCAAGTTGCCCAAGGTACAAAGTAACCTTATACCTTGGTCCATCACATGTTCTACCTTGGGCCACCCAGTAAGTAACATACAAAACAGACGAAAATCTTGTAAATCAAAAAATGAAACAAATTGTAATTAAAGAAAACATATAAATGTATACAGACACACACATATGTAAAGTTTACATCCTTTTTTCAATGTCATTAGGTGAAAAACTTGTAAATTAAAAAGAATCATATTGTTACTAAACAAAATAGGTATACAATTAAACAAACATACAATTTGCATGTCTTTTTAAGTATTTAAAAAAAACTGTAATACAATTTAAGAAACATGCTTGCATCTGATTAACAAACATGGAGTCCTGAAAATGAAATGGAATATCATCTCTTCTATCCTTCAATGGTTCTGGAAGTAATGCTATGACATCTTCAGTTACGATCTCACAGACGTCATCTGTTTGTGGCAAAACAAATGTAGAACTGTTCTTTACTCTTCTTGCAAACTTAACAGTTGGTTCTCTCTCAGTAACAGACACAATGATGCCAACATAATGTTTCTTTGTTTTCTTTGTGGTGAAAACTACTAGAAACCATTTTCCTTTCTGAAGAGGAAGGTCTGATTGTAAGAAAGCTTCCTCTTGTTCATCTTCACAATAACGGCATGCTAATTTATTGATGCTTATGATGCTTTTCTTATCAGAAATGCCCTCTTCATCAAAGGCATGAGAAAGTTCTTCATCAGAGCTTGATTCAGCAGGCCTTTTCCTATTTGTCTTGGATTTCCTTTAAAAAGTTGTGCTGTAACATTTCCTTTCTTAGGCTTCATTGATTTTTGAGATTGCATTGCTTCAATCTCATTTTTCTCAGGGGTGTCTGTTAATACCCTTGATCAACCTAGTTTGCGTCATTTCTTGCTTGAATCCTTCAATTTAGCTTTTGGATATGGCTGTATCTCTTCAAGGGATCTCTAAGATGAGGCAATGATTCCACTTGTTGGAGTTGATAGATGGACCAGCAGCAGCTTCTTGTTGAACTGTCTCAGGTGCAAGTGACTCACCAGTCTGTGGTAAAGGCAGCTGGTCAGCCTCACTCACACTTAACAGAACTGTGGTTGAGGCCTGTCTGTCACATAGGAACTTAAATACTCATCTTCTCTGAAGATATCAGGATTGACAGGCCACACACCAGCAATGCACAACCCAGACTGAATATTGGAAGGACTGAAAGCACTTGGGTATGCCAAATCAGTCAGATGTGCAACATTTTAAATTTAAATAGATTTCCCTGGGTTGCTCAACATCCAGCTACTACATGCAACATTGAGAACTTTTTACATGGTCCAAAGACACCTCTCTAATGGCTGCAGCTTATGGCTGGAGTGAGGGGGAAATGTTAGCATTATAATACCATTCTCCCTAGCTTTTGAGGTAGCTGCAACTGTGATATGGCTCTCATGGTTGTCTAACAGGAGGAGTACTTTGCAATCTTTCATTGGTTTTACATGGTAAATGAAATGGTCCAGGAATTCAAGAAACTTGTCGCCATTTGACCAACCACTTGGGTGTGATGTTCCATATGTACCTGGAGGTGCACCAATCAACATGTTACTCTTGAAGTGAATGCATGTTAATATCAATACTGATGGGATTCAATTGCCTAGGGCATTAATGCATCCAATGATGGTGACATTAATTCCTCTCTCTGCAGATGCCACGCTGCCCACCTGCTTGCTCCCTTTGGCAGCAACAACCTTCGGAGGACTGTCAACTGTGGAGAGTCCACTCTCATCTATGTTATCGATCTGCTCAGGGCCAAACTTATGTTTTTCCAGTATATCACCATATTTTTTTAAAAAGGCTGAAACAACTGGTTTGTTAAAAGCAATGGCCCTAGCAAGGCTGGTAGCTTGAGGCTTTTTCAAAGAGACATTACTGTTCGTTCTCTTCATAAAATCAGTGAACCACTGTTCACCTGCTCAACCATTCACATCCCATGAATTAGGATAGTTCTTCAACAGCTCCTTTGCAAATTGGTATGCAAGATCCATAACTTCTTTTCTTGACATTCCATAATGCATATTGCTGGCTGTGAGAATGTAATCTACAAGCTTGGCCTCTTCTTCCTGTGTGAACACTTGCCACACTGCAGATTTATTGCTGTAGGAGAACTGTTCATTGCCACTTATTTTGTGAGCATCTAAGTGCCTTTGAAGAGTTGTGCTTGAAAGAGTAAACTGTCTAGCTGCTGCTCTAACAGCTAGTCCTTTCAGAGCAACTTCAACAGCAAGAGTCAGGTTTTCTTCGTAAATTTTTTCCCGCTTGCACCCTTCTTTGCTTCTTGGCATCTATTCCACAAATAAAATATATAGAATGAACTTTTAAACAAAGCCTCAGACAATTACTTATTGATTGAAAGGAAAAAAATAATTGCTGTATTTATATGAAATAAGCTTAAATTAGTCTGATTTCATCTTTAAACCTTGGGCAATTTTACCTTTGTACCTTGGGCCGACCCAAGGTACAATGCTTCTTGATGGCCCAAGGTACAAGGGTATGACTTTTCAAATTGAGCTTAGTTTTAGCACTTGCTTTTGTAAATAAATAATTTTGGGCCTAGCCACTATTAATTCTTTGAACTATAAAAAAAGTTCTACAGACATTAACTTTACATAATTTCTCTTACCTCTTTGTCTAGGAATATAGATCTCTTGATAAGAATAATTACATTTGAGGTTGTAAAACAAAAATAATGCAACAGCAATCAACTGTTAACAACTGCCAACTCCTGGTATGGAGAGGAAGCTGGAAACATGAATACCAGCATTAGGAAAGTGGAATTAAAATTTCCCTCTCATATTCTGTGGAGTTGAGCTAGGTGGCCCAAGGTACAAAGTGGCCTGAGGTACAAGGGTCTCCCCTACTTCATCATAAATATTTTTCCTATTCTTATCAACTACTGTACCCTTATTGATTGAAAATTGAATTCCTTAAATGAGTTTTATTTTCCCATAGGACAGAGGTTCCCTAACTTTATGTATCTGCAACTTCCTCTTAGGGTAGTCGACCTTATCTTGATCCTTTTGACCCCATCCATCAACCAATAAATATAAAATGTAATATTAAATTCAAATCATTATAAATATCTATTTTACTTATAGGGAATTAACTTTATCTTAAATATTCCTCTAAATAAAATATTAAAAAAATTGTTTTTGTGACACTGTAAACCAGGCATGTCAAACTCGAAGAGGCATAGGGCCGCTTTGAAGCAATGGGTGTTATAGAAGGGCAGCATTAGTATTACAGTTGTTAAATAAGGGCCAGAGTTGGGAAAACAGACTTGGTCTAAAAGGTTGGACATCTGTTTTACTTTTAAAAACAATAATTTAGAAAATGAGATCTATTATGTATCAATAACAATGGCAGAATCTTATCTCCTTTTCACAAAAATAAAGTATTTATATAAAATCTTGAATAATTTAGTTAGGACAAAAGTTAGCATCCATGCCACAGATAAGCACACAAAGGCTTGCATGCAGCGTGCAGGCTGCCAGTTTGACATGCCTGCTGTAAACTATTATCAACCACCTTGAAAACCACAACTCCCAGTTTGGGAACCATTGCCATAGGCTGATATTATTTCATATCTTTAGTTTTGTATTTTGTGTTCATACGTTTCTGTACCTAATAGTATTTGTAAATTGATTTTAAAATTAACACAATTTGACTAATGTATCTTGGTATATATTTTAACAGGGCAACATCATAAGAATAAGAGGAGAGATGAGATGGATTATATAGTAATGGGTATTGTGATCATTCATTCCATTTTCTCCTACCTTGGAATGGTCTTCTCACAAGTGCTACAGATAAAGCTAATTGGAATTGGAATTGGAACTTTCATTGTTGCACTACTAAGGCTCTTCATATTATTCCGCCAAAGTAATGCTGCAAAACCGCCACAAACTGATACCAAAGTTGTCTACTTGAAACCCCAACCTAACCAAGGTCACTATGGAGCTAATCAGCAATCACAACCCCATCGTTCTGGTGATTACTATAAGAGATCATTTGATGGATCCTTAAACCATGAGCCTACACAAGTATCAGCTCATGACTTGGCATATGCGGCACAGAGGCCTTTGGAAATAAAATAATTCCTCTGGCTAAATGTTCTGCAAGCCATCAGGGAGGGTGAATACCTAAATATAGTAGTAATTGCTCAAATGATATGATGTAATTTATGTTTGTAAAAAATTGTAATTGTTTAATTGTAATTTTCATTGTTATATTTTTCATATTCTCAAATTGCTTTTCACAATAATTTTATGAAGAACTATATAGTATCAGTTGAGAATTATGTAGATGAATGAAGATAAGTTATTTAAAGGCAGCATGATTGCTTAACAATATTGATTTACATTAATTATGAAATATGCTCCATCCTTATATACTTATTTTTTCAAGACTGATATTTGAGTTAATTATGACATGAAGTAACGTGTAAGAGTAACTGTATTTAAGATTATATGCTATTTATTTATTTATATTATTATTATATATTTATTGTGATTTCATATCAATTACTTGCATTATGTTTGAATGTGGGAGCTACTCAGAAATAATTGATCATATAAAGATTTTTTTGAAAGAAAGTTGGCCGTTAAATTATAAAAATTTGAAAAGTGAAAATGTCCAGAACTTTATTTCAACTTTATTTTTGTACATTAAGATGTGCTAGACCAATTACTACAACAGGTGATTGCTTTCCTGTTATTATATCACTCCAGATACAATACTATTATAAATTCTGGGTCAAAGAGAAACATTTAACATTTTAAATTTAGTCATAGTTTTGATCAAATGAATCATAAATAATAACTTTAATTTATGTATTTCTCAGTAATTAAATTTAACTTATATTTTTAGGAGTGTAATATGCACTTCTATATGTATAAATAAAGTTGCTTAAAGTTTTCCTATTTATTATAGTCTGAATATACCAAGCAGTTGGTGAAACATGAGATCATTTATACCAAAATACCAGAGGTGTGCTGCATTGCTGTTTATTTTTTGTAAATAATGATAAATGTAAGTTCATGGATCATGACATTTTAAAAAAAATAATTTTAAAATTTTTGTTTATCTTGTAGTCAACCATGTTTGTATACGCCAGAAAATATAGCACTGATAAATCTAAAAAAATGAGATGTTTTAATTTAATGTTCCATGACAGCTTTTGTATTTAGTAATCATTAAAACTAATATTTATCTGCATCATTATATTTTAATGATTTATGCAAAAGGTAGTTAGAAAATATGGCAATTTTCTTTTTTAACCTTAGTTATGTAGAATTTCAAAAAAGAATTTTCTCTTTTGATTGAATGTCTTTGTAAATGTTTTCCTCAACCATTAAATTCCCTGAAATTGTTTTTTTTTAGTCTAAACAGAGTTTGGTACAATGAGAATTATAATGGAACAATATATGCTGAAACAAACTTCATATATATGAGCAACAGGTAAAATATGTATATGTGCATTCATTATAATATTTCTATCCAACAACTAATGATCTAACATCAGTTATGTTGCATGATTCTATGGTTATTGACAGAAATCACAAAGAATTTTCATCCATTTTTATTTGTAACAGTATTTTTATTATAATTTGTATTTATAAATATTTGTATTTATTAAATATTTTGAAACCAATAAAAATTTCTTTCATTGTCACATTTCCAACATAATAATACAAATAATAATGAAAGCTGCCTGTGCATTGGAATACTATATTCTGAGATGTAGAAATAAGGATGCCATTTCCAAACAAGGTTAATAAAATCTTTTTTTTAGAAATGTTGGAAAAAATCAAAATATTTTAAAATGCAGGATGTGCAAAATATATCTGGTCAATGCTTTAAAACCCTGGAAAATTTTATCTTTTAGGAATTCCATACTGATAGTTGAGTGTCATGAATGAGGAATTGTCTGGGAAACTGATTTATTGAAGTCCTACATCTCTAACTAAAAAGACGATTGCTACAAATTATACTAACTGCTATGAAAAATTTATTAACATGCCCTCATCAGGGTGAACCACCTATGGGTCATTCTGCATATTTCAACTGGTCCAAGAGACCTTCTCATTGACCGCTTATCCAAAAATCTTTTAGGACAGTGACTTTCTGGTGGGTTCACAATATGTAGTGACTTTCTTAACCTCAAATTTGGCAACTTTTTCCTGCTTAATTATTTATGAACTTATATTAATATATTTATTTACATGTTTTCAAATAATGGTCCACAAATTTACAAGTGTGATCTTCCTTTAAAGAAATAACTTGAGATAAGGAAAAGTGTTCTACTAGTGAGTCATGGTATCTTTTCTGATTAATAAACAAAAATTAAGTTACAGTTTATAACAATTTAAAGAATGAAAGTAGATTTATACAGATATGAGAAAATGATTAGATTAAACTGTTTTGCCAACAAAATGCCACTTTCATGATTAACTAATTGCAATGAATCTATTGTTACAATCTATTCTTTGTAAAATCTCTAATTGACAATTAAAGTATTTCCTATAGACACAAAATATTCATAAATGAGCATTTTGGGTTCAAAGAGAGTCAATGTTTTTTGTATCACCACAAGAAAGAAGGCAAACTGTGCATCTGACTTTTCCAACTGTTTCTTGTGTATCAGGGTTATCTTCATCATAAATTGGATTCTAGCAATAACATGGGCTCCATATTTCATTTTTGCAATTTTTAGGTAACAAATTTCGAGATTGATTTCATGCTTTTTTATGTGAGAATAAATAAATTATTGTAGGGATTATAACTGTTCTCATTAGAAATTTTCCCAAATTATCCTAGGAAATATTCTCCCATGCATTTAATTTAATTTAAGAGGAAAGTTATTAGTTATAAGAATACAAAAGATTTTCTCCTGTTATCACTTATAAGACAATATTCAACATAGTAAGTTTAATTAAATTAATTTTACATTTTTGGAAAGTAATTTACATTTGATACCTTACATTTTATCAAATTTTGGATATCATGGAGTTTCATTTGTGGATGTGATCTTATTCAGTAATAAAATACATTCACATAATTCTTTGTTTTCAAGATTATTAATTTCAGCCAATAGTATCCTACAATGTTTTATTATTTCAGTCGTAGGATATTTGCCCAGATGGTAATTAATAAAAAGGGCTTTGGATGAAGCACACAGGATGCCACCATCTTTTATACATATAAATGTCTTTGATAATAGTCATTGATTATCAACGGCAACTTTTCAGATGAATTATACTTCTCACAACTCATGACACATCATGATAGCAAATGTCACAATTTTTTCAATTTCTGCATTTGCTGTAAAACCACACAATCCAAAATAGGATTTTTAATTTTTAAAAAGTCTTATCCTTTTAATCACAGACGACTCAATGACTTTCAATACACAATAATACGAGTAGGAGTGCTCCAAGAATTCAATCCCTGATAACCACTTGTGGCTTGTTGATGGTAAATTGGTTGGGAGCTTTGTTGAAGGGCACGTAGCTCTCTTTGATGAACAGGATATGATCCAAACTGAGGTGGTTGAACTATGGTCAGTGTCTGATCTGATGCAGATTGGTATAGAGATGCGCCTCTATTTGTAAAGGAGGGACTGGACGGTGGCTGTTCTCTGTATTCCGGCAAAGAAGAGGACTGTGGAGCATTTCTGAAGCGGTATGAGACTTGCGTTGGAGTGGTTAATGTGGTCCTTTGCTGTTGGCTTAATGATAAACCATGCCTACCCCCAAGGGATGCTGCTGCTGCAGTTGGAGGGAAACCAGCCGATGAAGGAATGGTAGGATGCAGTGCATCGTTTATCAAGTCATCCTCTTCATAATCTGTCTGATTTGGCTCAGAATCAACTGCAGGCTGAAGTGGCAAGCTATTTTGCTGTGACTTTTGTTGGTATTGTGTTGAGGGTACAATTTTAGTAGTGTAACCTGGCCTGGCATTGGTTATATAAGGTTGTCTAGTGAAAGGAGCTCCTTGTGATGGGATTAGAGGTTCTTGTTTTGGTACCTGTTGCCTAGCATTGTATTGAGTCTGTGGTTTATAGGATTGAGGAGCATCAGAAAATTTTTGATGACTCTCAAATATTGGAGGTTCATCTGTCATCACGGTCTGCTTTGCAGGGAATGTTGTTGTCAAGGATGGTGGAGTTTGTGTTGGTTTCGAGGTCACAATGACAGGTTCAGTCAACTCCTTTTTCTGTGCCCTGTCCCCCAATGCCTGAAGACCTCTGGGGAGGGAAGTTTGAGCAGATGCTGAGGAAACAGATCGTCCACTGCCCACAAATGGAGCTGTAGAACTGCTCGGTCCACTGGGTCTGTATGGCCTCCTGGAGATTGCAGGTTCAGGCAGTTTTGGCTCGCTCACCAACTCCTCTTCCCCATCATAATATTCCCCTTCTTCTTCATCCTCAGGTGGATCTTTTACTTTTGGTGGTGGAGTAGGGGGAGGGGTCCTAGGAATGTACTTGGCCCTGATCGGCGACAGTGGTGCAGGGGTGGTGGTCGTGCTGGTAGTGGTGGTCGTGGACACCCTCTGTTTTACCACTCTCACTCTCTCTCCCCCTCTCTCTCCTCCTCTTTCCCCCCCTCTGTCTCCCCCTCTATCTCCTACCCTCTCTCCTACCCTCTCTCCTTCCCTCTCTCCTACCTTCTCTCCTCCCCTCTCTCCTCCTCTTTCTCCTCCTCTCTCTCCCCCTCTCACTCCCCCTCTCACTCCCCCTCTCACTCCCCCTCTCACTCCCCCTCTCTCTCCTCCCCTCTCTCCCCCCCTCTCTCCACCTCTCTCTCCCCCTCTCTCTCCCCCTCTCTCTCCCCCTCTCTCTCCCCCTCTCTCTGCCCCTTTCTCTCCCCCTTTCTCTCCCCCTCTCTCTGCCCCTTTCTCTCCCCCTTTCTCTCCCCCTCTCTCTCCCCCTCTCTCTCCACCTCTCTCTCCCCCCTCTCTCTCCCCCTCTCTCTCCAGCTCTCTCTCCCCCTGAAGTCGCTCTTTCCTTCTGAGGCGGCACGACTTCATCTTCCGTAGTGTATTCTAACGAATCTTCGTCTACTTCCTCATGCACGGGAGCTGGCAGTCTTTTCCGGCTGTTGTATGTCGAAGGTGAAGGCCTCACGCGTTCCTGATTCGGTGGCGATCTCAAAGATGGAGGAACTCGCTTCCTGGCTGGGGCCGCAGTGGGGTCTGCACCGCCTCTCGACGGCAACTGTCTCGATGGATACCGATCTCTTTCCTTGTCGTCGTCGACCGCACTCTTCGAGCTGCTCTCCTTGTACCGCGTACCCGCCGGTCTCCCCTTCACCTCCTCCTCCTCTTCGTAATCGTAGTCGTCCACTTCTTCCTTCCTGTATGCCGGTCTCCTCCTTCTAACCGTAGTGCTGGATTCCGCCGCCTGTGGCCTTTTCCTCCTCCTCGTACCTTCCCTTCCGGATGAAGAGTACCTGTCTGCATCTCTGGTCGGTTCCTCCTTCGATTCGTACTCGTAAGGGTCCTCTTCCTCCGATTCCTGCTGCTTCACCCTGCTGCTTTGTCCCTTCCTCCTCCTGCTCTGCTGGGAGCCTCGAGAGGGAGGGATTCTTTCGTACTCTTCTTCCTCTTCGTCTTCATAGTAGTACTCGTCTCGTGCTTTCGAGGAGGCCGGTGCCGTAGTCGGCCTTTTCTTCACTCTCCTCTCCGCCACTTCTTCCTGGGAGTCGTCTCGCGTCTTGGCGGATTGTGCGGGGCTGCTGGAACCGGAGGCGGCTGGCCCGTTCCTGCTGTAGTTGTACTTCTCCCTCTCGCTTATCGGTACAGGGGGTCGTATCTTTGGGGGCGTACGTGGCCTGTCGAAGACTCCTTTGCCTCTGGTCGAAGACGTACCCACAGGCACGAGACCTGCTACGCTGGCGCTGGTCTCGGGAGGGTCGTCTTCGAAGTCATCCTCG
Source organism: Tanypteryx hageni (assembly GCA_028673005.1). Lineage (NCBI taxonomy): Eukaryota > Metazoa > Arthropoda > Insecta > Odonata > Petaluridae > Tanypteryx > Tanypteryx hageni. Next base: position 70,682,872 of record CM054116.1, on the reverse strand, counting down.
AGGTCGTCCTCAGGTTCGACCGGTCTCCTGCTGGACTGAGGTCTGGGTCTGGGCCTATGCTTCCTCCTTCTGGCGGGATACTCGTCTTCCTCGTACTCTTCCTCGTCTCTTATCCTATCCCGACTTGGCTTCTTCTTACGCCTCCTGGGTGGTGGTGGACGGCTGTATTCCTCGTCATCCTCCAGGTCTTCGTCTGCGTAGTCGTCCTCGTAGTAATATTCATACATGGGACGGCGCCTGCGCATTGGGCGACGTCGCTTAGTTCCAACACCACCTCGCCCTCCCGAGGATTCACTCTGAGATGGTGGGTTTGGAAGAGGAGCCGGAGTGGTCGTGGTGGTGGTTGTGGTGGTAGTTGTCGTTGATGCTTCCTTGTAAAGAGCCTCGTTCCTGTATGAATAAGTACGGGATAGATTTCAGTGCTACTACAAGCTAAGAGAAAAATGACTTGTCATTTTTAACAGGCAAATACACTAGCGCAATAATAAAAGCCTCCTTGATGACATCGCTATAAATCTGGTAACGTTTCTTCGGTGTTTAAGATAATACCGTATTTTTGTATAGATAACGCGCGCGTTATCTATACAAAAAATTTCGAAATCTGGCAAAAATGTTCATAAGAAAAAAATTAAAACATTAAAAGCGAATAAAAGTTTATTTACCTCTAGCGTTGTGAGGCTTTTCGCCATCTTGACGACTAATTCATGATAATTCGTCTAATTTTCTTTTAAAGCCTCGATGTACGCAATTATTTAAAATCGGTTTTTTATAACATAAAAAAATAAAATTTTCTAGTTCAAAAATAATTTGCTACAATCTTAAAGAGTAATAAAAAGGAACTGTTGGAAAAGAAAGTTTCTCATTTGAGCAGTATTTATTTAAGTTTAGAGTTTTCGCCTAATTTTAATTAATAGTTTAAAATATAAATGTCACATATTTTTCCATACTATACAGATGGAGTCATGAATTGCTTTTGTATTCAAACACAGTCAAGTTTTAAATATGGCAACTAACAAAAGGAGTCTTTAGGCAGCGATCTCGAAAACTAAAAACTAGATTTAGTTACTCAACGTTTGTGGGAGTTAAATCACACCTAACAGAAAATTTTCGACTGCGCATTATGCCTACATTTTAATGAACGGTGAAAATATTGAGGTGCGCTTTATACATTAGGTGCGCGCTAACTATTAAAAGGCAGTAATTATACACTCTCAGCGTCAATAATTGCGATAAACTAACAAAAGCCCGCTGGTTAGGATACGCTACTATATACGGTATGTACATGTGGCACACTATATACTGCATGTCTAGGGTATGGAATTTTCGGGTTTTATCCGATTTTTACCCTACGATTGCCTTTTTTAAATTATTAGTTTTCTTTAAACACAAATTTTTCAGATTTTTTCACAGAATTTCTTTTCTGGCGCTTGTAGGCACCTTAGCACTTGAGCGCAGTCTGAGATATTTGTGATCGATGATTATTCTCTTTGTAGCTGGTGCATATGCAGCTGTTCTGAGATCATTATCTAGTACAACACAAATCATTGCGGCTATAAATGAGTTTTCGGAAGTTCTTTCTTCAAAATGGATTGCTACAATAAACATAAATCTTAATACATCCGTTAAATCTTTCAGGAGAATGGCATCCGTATAAGATCCTTTTAAGAAATCTATGCATGACACAGATACAAGTGCTGTCGTCGAATTTTTGGGCACATATGACGATGTGGATGAGCAGATTAAATCCGAACTTACTGCCTATTTATTATAGGCAACACCTCTAAACAAAGATCCCTCCGAATTTTTTAAAACCCGAAAAATCCATACCCTATGTATATCCTAAGGGGACCCAAAATCTGGAAAATCCACAAAACCGGCAATCCGTGCATCCCAAGCTTGCCTGATAATAGGTCCCATACTGTAGTGCCATGTAGGAAACATGGCCTCTTTTCTTAATTTAATGTGTTCCTTTCCTCCTGAGGGCTTGTAGCCTTGATTCTAATTATGTGACATATAGGTGCACAAGGTTTGCACCTCTGCATTGGATGTTATCCTTATTAATTTATATCACTGACATTTTTATCCCTAGCTACTCTAAACTTTGATGTACAAGCTCATTTATCTTATCATCATTGGAGACACTAGAGAAACTTATGAAGAGCAAAAAATGTTCTTTATGTGAATATTATTGAAGCAATCATATACTTAAATTGTTTAAATCTGAATTTAATTTTTTTACAATAAAAAAAACTTTAAAATCCAATACAAAATCATGTTAAATTAATTTCTTTAAGTTTAAAGCAAGTTTACCTTTAAGCTATCCAAAGTATGCATCAAAAACTAAGTTTAATGGCATTATTTTAATGATATGATTTTCCATCGACAAAGATAATGCATGATAAATCATACATTGTCAATATCTTTCTTCTTTATGACAACAATGCAGTATATACATTTTGTATTAATATAAATTTATGTACACCATATTTTACTCTCCTAAGGCATGGCATTTCCTATTTCAGGCTGAATATCACGCTTTCAAATAATCCTAAATGAATATGCAATATATTACTTATGGATATTAAGTACTAAGGTGAAATCAATATAAAGTTCTGTATACCTAGTATCAGGATTTAAATTAATGAAGTTAATTTAAATTAGAAGCATGTGGATAGAAATAATGAAAGTATAAATTTTGTTTCTTTAAGATAATTAATTATATCCTGCATTAGGTTTAAAATAAACTCTAAAAATAAATTATCAAATAAAAGATATAGTAATAGATTTTCAAATCCCATATATGTATTAAATAATCTAACTTTAATTCTAAAATTGATTTAAATTATTAGAAGAAACTATTGAAGTGTCATATTGACTAGCTGGAATCAATTTCTTATTTATGTTACTTTAAATTTGTTTCATGTCTGTGAGATAGCTTATTACTTTCATTAGTGGCAACATCTTTAAATTATCTGATATTGAAAGTGTAGTTTGTAGAAAGATACAAAACCTTAAAGACTATCTCATTAAAGTTTTATAATATGGTCTATGCACAGGGACAGATTAAGGTGGTAGAAGACCCTAGAGCAACTTCAACTCAAGTTAATATGTTAGTTATTATTCCAATGCATTATGGAGAACATCAATGGGCAGGGACCCTAGGGCAACCACTCTATTTGGTCCACCTTTGTTCTGGCCTAGTCTATGATTACAAATATATGCCTCATTTTGTTTTCTCCATGTTTTACTAAGATTATTAAACTATTTAAAATACAGAGAAATTTATTTAGCATGACTAATATTTTAAATTGACATTGAACAAATATATATTTTTCCTTAAAAATTTGACTTGTAGCATAAAAATATGTGCTGTTTCAAAAAACATATCGTCAACTGTCAAAACTATTTCACTGCTTTGTAGTTTTCTTTTTGTCCTTCCTATATCAAGTGTTATACAAGAATAAGTGTCTAGTTGTCCATTATTACATAATATTGGTATATGTTATATTAAAAATATTTATTACTACGATACCTGCTAAAATATTTTGGTGAATTAACACAATCCACCTCTGAGACAAAGTGGCAGATGAATGTTGTCTGGTCAAAAGCTGTGTAGTTTGCGCATAAGAAGTCATATCTTGTTCCAAATAAGCAGTGATGATAAACCTGTCAATTATCAAATCATTATATATTAATGTTAAATAAAATTTACCAAACATGTATTAATTTTATTCTTCATGTGTTAATAATTTCCTTTATGACAGTAAATTAGATAGTTTCTCATTATTTCAATGAAATTATTACCAAATAAAGATAAAACTACCCAACAATTCAAATTCATTATCTCACATCAATCCTCTCAATTGCATTGAGCTTTCATTAAACAAAGAAATATATTCTTTTAATGAAATATACTTGTTATATATGAAATGAATTGATTTATGCATTAAAACCTTGATACTTGGTCAAATAATGTGATGTTCTACTTCATTTGTTTAGATTCTTATTTTAAAATAGCTACAGAGACAGGACTGAGAAAATATTTATATTCTTTTCCTGTATAAGTTAATAACTGTTGCAATTCTCTGAAAAATTTGTTTTTAATTTAATTAATGCAACAAATAGTACATTATAAGATATTATTTTTTTAAATGTTCACTTTAAATATGAATTCAGGAAACAGCTGCTCAAGCAAGTAAAAGAAGGAAGATTTTTTTCTGGAGAGATTTGAAAAAAAATTCTATGGAACCATAAATATTTGCTTAAAAGTTGAAAAATCCAAACTTTCCAATTCCATAATATGTAGTGACAGTTTTAGTCAAAATAACTACACCACCTTTTTGAACTTCGCGAGTAATTGGTTCCGGAAAACTGACGCTAAATGCAAATTCGCGCAGTGCATGTCGTATTTTCACATAAGATGCAATGTAATAAAAAAATGTCACTTTTTTATCATAAATAATGTAGTTTAACAGAAAACAAAAGAAAACGTAACAGAAAATGAAAACCTAGTTTCATAAAGTGAAAAAATTCTTTTAATTACTTTCAAAGCGCCTAATAGCAAAAGGAAAATCCAGTATTATAAAGCGATAACACTTCACTCAAATAAACAATTCCAAGCCTAAAAAAACACCGTCATTATAAAGTGGTAACATTTATTTTATTAATTACGTTCGAAATGCGTAACAGAAATTCAAAACCCAGAGTAAGAAAGTGATAACATTTCTTTTACTTGTTTAAAGGACGTCCCAAAAAATAAAAACGAAGCATTAAAGTGGTAATATTTCTTTTAGTAATCGCATTCAAAATATGCGGCCCTGGCAGCATGAGCCTCATACCAAGTTTCATGAAAATCGGTCCATTGGTTCAAAGGTTGTTAGTAGGGGACATACACACAGACAGGACCATTTCATAAGGCTATGTTTCCTTTTGAAACCAGCCTAAAAATATAATGTCATCTCAATCATCAAAATAATTCGTGCATAAATTTCATAGAATTCTTTGTCTTCTGTGAGTATTAACATAGACGCAAGCATGTTGCAGTGAATTTATTATCAGTACTTGCAGTTTATATAACCTGTTCAGAAATCCTCATGGAAAACAATTTTTCTTATTAGCATTTTGGGAAAAATGGTTAGTGGATACATTAAATTATAAAAATTCCAATTGTATGAGCATTATTACTCAGCTGCTAAGTTCCTTTATCTTTGTTAAATAATCTTGTTGAAATTAAAAAATTGGTGTCAATGAATAGGAAACAGTTCATATCCAGTACCAGGAATAACAATAAATATATAAAATCCAGCATATGGAATTTATATAAAGTGGTGTATTAGGGCTAGAATGCTCTAGTCCTATCATTATACTTTTATGAAAGCCATGGTATTATGCTAGATATTCATCAGAGCAGAGCTAGTTTGCTATGAGATCCTCTGTATTTATTTTAATTTTATTTTTAATGTTAAAATAAAAATTATAATTCAAAATAATGTTTGCTGTGGACTATTTAACATACTCCTGCAAATGCCAGCCCTTAGCCCTAGTGTTAAGTGTGGTTTTAATCCACAAACCTAAAATGCATCTAGGCTTCTTACTCATATCTCCTTTTTAATATTAAAAAAATAAATTAATCTCTCCTTGAATCATAGAATGCAGTCCTCATCGTGAAGGTTTAGCCAATGCACCATATGTTTCCAGCCAGAATGGCATATATGAGATGTACAATATGGCTTATTAGCATTTATGGAAATAGATCTTAAGATGCCCTTGTAGTACTTTTTTATTTTTTCTTTTCCTAAATTTTTACCATAACTTCATAAATAATGAAACAACAGGTAGTTATGGAATTAAATTCTTTTAATATATGAAAATGTGAATTTTAATTATTTATGTACTCTCTTGCACTATTTTTTTCTATGGCCACGTCTCTGCAAATGCACATAATTCATTTTGCTGTTAATCCTAACCCTCTATGTTAATCTGTAACTTCCATGTAGCATTGAATGCATCAATTTTCTTATTTTATTTTTAAGTAATTAATGTTTTTGACTGCTAAAAATTTTAATGAACTTTATTGAAACCAAAAATAATTTAAATGTAATCATTAAAAACTTTTTTGAAACAATTTGCAACATTTTAGAGCAGAATTGATTTTCCGTAGAAATAAATTTGGGTTATAGAGGATCATGTTAATTAAGATAATTTTACTGAAAGCAATTATGTGAATGTGATTATTTACAATTACCTGACATTTGTGAGGAACTGAAGCATAGAAGCCATCATGGAGGCCATCACATTTGAATGCTATATCTTTTGGTATTTTGTTGTAGAATGGGTAGCTAGATAGGTTGTAGCCATTCAATTCCCGAGGAAGATTTGGGTCCAGCACATAGTCAATCTGAGGAATTCCAGTAAGAGGGCTCTTTGTTGTTCCATTGCCTTCTTTGTCATCTTCCGAGGGTTTTGGAGTGCTTTTAGCAACGACTCCCACTTGGTAGATTGAGATTGCTGGGTCCTTAACAGGGGGTGCTACAGAAGGAGCAATCAATTCGGGCGGTGCCTCACTAATAGGTATCCCAGCAATACTTTCCTGCCTTTCTTTGTTGTATTTCCCAATAAAGGGAGTTGTCCGCAAACTCCTCACTTCTGGCATCCATCCCAAGTAGGCGATTGCCAGGACAACTGAAAAGGAGAATGTTGCAATTATATTAGGTTCTTTGAGTCTTTTTAATGGAGACACTTAGATAATTATGTTGAATTCCATAATGATAACAATTCCACACATAAAAGGATAAAATAATTTGAAATATGTTTTAAAATTTTGTTTTTAGCAATGTTTCATAATACAGCTTTGCTAGATGCAGTTATCATAAAATATTTCAAAGGAATGCTTTGCAATGTTTATTGAAAACAATGGATCATATTATAAATATGAAATAAAATGAGTGTATTCATGAAATTTTTCAATTTTACTTTTATTACTTCTTACTTATGTTCATGGAATTTTTGTGTGATAAGTTTACATTTTCTGCTCATGAAACTCATTTGACCTAGCAGTCATTGATGCAATATATTTGGTCTCAAAATATGGACATGGAGAAGAATGCAGAGAATGTAGCATTGGGATAAAGTGAAAATGGAGAAATATTAAGAAGAATATGAGAGAATTGAATCATAATACTTCTGATAGTGAAGAAGAATGCAAACTGTATTAGACATTTTTTGGGAAGATAGTGGACAATTAAAGATTTGCTTAAAGGATCAAAAGGGAGAGAAAGGCGACTGACATAAAAGGGAAAGAGGTTTATCAAGAAATGAAGAATGATACCGTGAACAGAATATTATAGAGCAGCATTTCTCAACGTTTTTTATAATACAGCCCACTTAAGCTACATAAAATTATCTGTGGGCCACATATACTACAAGAAAATTTCCGCGGCCCATCTAAATATCAAAAGGTGAATATATAGGCAGGAGAAATTTCTATATTATTGACTAAATGTAGCGAGTTATTAAAATAACATAAAGCAATTATTAAAATTTAGTCATTAGTCATTTATAACGCATGATTTTTACAAAATTTTAAGTTTTCGTCATACTTTTAAGACAGTTTTTAAATACTGTTAACCGATCTTAAATTTTTCAAAATTTCGCGGCCCACCTCAAGTTCTTTTGCAGCCCACTGATTGAGAAACGCTGATATAGAGAACCCAGATTAATTTAATCACGAACCTGTCAGGCTTTGAGCGATGGTGATCCATTTGAAGCTCAGATCTGTTATATATGCGCAGAATAAAATATAGCTAATCAGTACCTCATTATATACAAACACATGAAACTACGTAGTACAACGCCTGTACAGCATTTTTAACTACCAAATAAATCTCATTTTCGTTAAGGTGAATGCTAAAATAAATACCCCCATAATTGCATGTCAGACAGGAGAGCAAAAATAATTCAAGTAGGCAATTATTTTTAAGTAAAAACAATTTAAATTTAAATATAAAATGGTTTTAGGACTCTCGCTGTGCTATCTATACTAGCTATATTGAATTTCTTTTCAGATACTTTCCAAGATACCTGGCGTCACGCTTTCCAAAGATAACAGGGTGCGACTTTTTAAGCCTTCGAAGCTTGTTCGTAGTGCCATTTCTTTTAGTAAATTTTATTGCTTGAATAATTTTACGATTTTGAATTTATTACTCATTCTCCCTCTCTCTCGCTATTTCTTTCTCTCTCTCTCTCTCTCTCTCTCTCTCTCTCTCTCTCTCTCTACCTTTAGAGCTTTGCGAAAATTTAAACAAAATTTATCAACCGAAATTAATTTCATGTCGAATATTTCACAGTTACTTTCCCATCGACATGAAATCATATTATGATTTAGTCTTGATACACGAAAAGTGTAGCGCGCAATTAAAGAACGAAGAAAAAAATTAATGCCTTTCAAAGTCAATGGCATAAATAAAAACTATGTCATTTCGACCTCATAACTTTTTATTGTTTTAAAACCAACGCTTCACAGAAAAGACCAAAGCAGACTACGAAACTAAAACATACTTGCCGACTCCCTCAGCTCGACTCCAACCCATAACCTCAATATTTATTTTTTCTTTCGACTGCCACCAGATAATTATCTTTCAAGCGAAAGAAGGAAGGTCGTCGCTGCGTGTATATAATGCGCGACCTTGCCCATGCGGTCGTTCAAAGCACCTAAGAAAAACGGCGAATGTGGCCGAAATAATCCTTCAGCTGGATATCACGATACCCTTCAAAAAAAAAAAAAGAATAGTGTCATCAGCTGAGAGTTAATCTGTCATTGACCGTTCCGCATTGGTAAGCCACTGGAGCCTAAATTGCCCCTCTGCATGAACGCAGAACCCCGCGGAGGCACGTAAATCTTAGAAAGCTAAGAGAGCCTTGGAAACGCTCCGTTGGTCTCTCTCACCGCGAGATATTCTACGCCTCACTTTCTTTCGGGCTGATATTTTTATTGCTAGTGTTATATTGAAAGCCAGAGCCGGCCTGAGGTACGGGCGAGCCGGGCGATTGCCCGGGACACCTAAGTCTTGGGGAGGCTATCCTGATCATCTATCTATGCCAGCGGTTCCCAATCTGGGTGCCGCGGCACACTGGGGCGCCGCAGCTGATTTTTAGGAGTGCCGCGATAAAATTAGTTTTGTAAATAAGTGAACGATTTGAGATGTGTTTACAGGTAACTAGGATATTAATTTTATCTCTAATAAATTGATTATAGTGTGATACCAACAAATGGATGTGTCCAAAGGTTTTAATACTCGTTTGCGAAAATATAAAAACATTGTTTGAAAGCTGGGGTGCCGCGAAATTCTGGTTATCTTTGAAAGGGTGCCGCGCCTACAAATAGGTTGGGAACCACTTGCAAGTTAATAAATATTGGATGTCAATTTACATCGCGGAACGGTCTGGAATCTTCATGACATCCCTTTTATTTTTTCATTATCAATAATGTTTACAGAGCGACGAATAAACGAACATTTACTTTGAAAATATCAAAACAAACATTTACGGAGTGCTATACAGCCCGGGAAGCCAAAATTCCTCGGACCGCCTCTACTAAAAGCGCAGACATCCTCGAGTAAACAGTCAGTTAAAATATATTACAATTGGCTGCGATAAGATTTTTTTGGAATTCCGTTGCACGATGTTTGCTTCGAGCTCGCAATTTCACTGCATACGCTCGCAATTATGCGAAAATCGTTTCTTAGAGATTTGTTCTTACATTAGTTCAATGAAAGGTTTCTCTTACGGTAGATTGACTTTTCGATGGAAAGTTGCTACTACTGAGGAAAATCTGAAGCACCGAATCTGTATCTGTATAAAAACGTACGTAATGAATTGCAAGCAGATTTTAATAAAGATTCGTAACTATAAAAATAAGAATTCTCCGAGAAAAAAACAAAAATTAAAATCTTTCTATATAAATTAGTGCTCTTTTATGAGTCGTCGTTCCAACCAAATCGTCAACTCAGTTTTCAGATAATAATGTAAGTGGAACTGTTTTGAGAATACACGACAAACTGCTCGAGGAGAGGAAAAATTGTCTGATTCATCCTATTTGATTGTAGCTTCTGTTTAGAACTATGTAGAGACTCAATTAATAGATCTCTCATTAAACCGGGAGAGCGGTGATGGAGTGTGCTGACTTCTCATGCAGAGGACTCGGGTTCGAAACCTGGCGGTGACTGCTTTTTTAATTCAGGCTTGCCCTGCCCCGACTCGTGTGTTGTGAAGAGGACATGCAAGTCAGACTATGTCCGTCGGAACTTTAACCACTGAGGTGAAATAACGATCATATTATAGCAGGTTCGCTCTACTAGACACCTATTATTATTATTATTTACTAACTATATTTACAATTGTATTTTCCGTGTTTAATAATGTCATGAGGGTTAAGAGGTAATTAAAAGAAAAAACTTAGTATCCATTTTATTTTCTTGTAGAATGTAAACTAGCGAATAATAACGGGGTAATTTGACACTATAACTTAGTTGATTTCATACAGACCGCATCTTGGTAGTTAAAGGTAAAGCGATGTGCCCCTTGGTGATCCTCGCATCCTCGTGTGTTTGTGTGTGTGTGTGTGTGTCGACTGAAAAGCCCGCAGGCAACTAGCTTCTCAATTTCCCAGTCTCTTATTAAACCAAAAAGCAGAAATTAAAGGAGAGTATGACTAGCAAGCAGCAACAATATTTTCTGAAGGCAGCAACGTATTTTTTTCGGGGGCATTAACCTCTTTCCTGTCACAACGCTCATCCCGAACGCCTTTCGTTCCTAGCGAGGGAAGTTCTCGGTTCGAGCCACGCAAGGCAACGACAGTGTGGCCAGTTGCCATGGGGGAGAAAAACGCCCCTTAAAAAAACAACTCCTTTTTCCTCCTCCTCCTTTCCCTCGCCTCCTCCTCCTCCCTTCGGACCTCCCTCTATCGACTTGAACTCCCACATCGTCAACCTCGCTTTTACTTCCTTAGCGGCGTGACCGAGGACTGACGTCCCCCAACCACTCGTTCCAATCCATTTCCTACACTTTTAGTCTCGGGCAGCCTTCCGTGAATGGTCGCGCCAAGCTTTCGGGGTGTCGTCTTATTCGAAATCGCGACAACGTCAATTACTCTTCCAACTCCCCCCCTCCTCTTCCCCCGCGAGTTGCGACCGCAAATTCCTCGGCGTACATTCCTTTCCGGTGGCGCGAGAGATCGCCGTTTTGTCCCTGGATGCTGAGATTCTATTTTAAATTAAACGAGGGAGTCTTAGCGGGTAGAACAGAAGAGGGGGAAGAATAAGGGAAAGTGAGCAGATGAGAGAAGAGAGGTAGAAATGGGAGCAGGGTCTAGGGGAAGAATGAGAGATGGAGGTGGAGATGGAAGCTAGGGAGTGGGGTGAATGTGGGAAAAGAGGGGGTACTTGACGTGAGGCAGGGAATGGGGAATATTCCAGAGCAGGGTTTCTTACCCGTAACTTTGAATAAGTACCCCAACCCAATATACATATTTCTTTTAATTGCATATTTACACACACAGAAACAGTTTGCTAGATTAAAATAAAGAAGCATGTACTGTTATCCAGAATTACTGACCTAGTCTTTTATTACTGAATTTTATATGAATTTTTCAAACAATCATGACATTACAAGGCATAGATTTATGTTTAAATGAGCATCGAGGTACCCTCCCAATTTATCTCGCGTACCCCTTAGCGTACTCGTACCACTGGTTGAGAAACCCTGTACTAGAGCGATAGAGGGATGAGGGGCGTTGGAATGAGGATAAAGATTTGGATTGGGAGGTGATTGAGAAGAGAGTGGAAGGTAAGGATGAAAGAAAAGGAAGCGAGCGCGAAGTAAGCGTGCCAAGGATGCGATTTTCCCATGGCTCGTCCTCCAAAGCATCTTTCAGACCGCAACAATGGCTCTCCCTCTTTCTTCGCGTGTCTCGAAACAGTAGCCAAGGGCGACAAATTGCGCCGGGTGGAGATTTGGAAAAGGATTCTCCGTTCTATTTTGTTTTTGTCCCGACTTTCAACCTGTTGATGCATGGGTGGGATTTTCGTTGAGAAATTCTGCGACTTTACCGTAAAAGGCTATGGTTACTTATTTGAAGAAAATATAATCTTCTCCCGCTATCAAGATATTTTGAATAATATTTACGGTGGTGTTTTTATTATTTAAATACGAAGACCGATTTTTCTCTTTAAATATCAATTTTATTGCCCACTACCTGCAAGATTTGCATAGCAAATTTTTATCATGACTGATAGCAGAGCGAGAGAGATCTAATGGTGATATCAACTAAAGTAACGTATAACCCGATTATTTAACCAGCTCTTTTATTTGTTAGTCGCGATACCAACAGCGGGGGATTTATTTGGATTTACCTACCGAATGGAATTTTTCGGGATTTCTTTGCACTGATCCACGCCGTTTAAAAAATTTCGACAAAACCGGATCGTAACGTGAATGGAAAAGCATTACATCCATCAATAATATTCGTATGCAAAATGTTTGGCAGTACATAATAATCATGAAAATGGTCAAACTTTCTTTTGTCGTTTATCGATTTCCAGGAAAAGTTTCTATCTTATTGAAAAGAAATGCTTTTCTGGTGATGCGTTGGGACAAAATAAAAAGCAACATTTTGAGACTTCCAACTGCATCAACCACTCAATTTACATTATATTTCCATTTATAAAATTTTGGGCTAGAATTTTACAGATTACTGCGACGTAGATCCATTTAAAATTTTAAATTTCCTGAAAACCACAAATGGGAACCGGGACAAATGCATCCTCTTCCGAGACAATGGGGTAATTGCGTTTCAGAATGTTTCGTTTCAGTGCTCCTATTGTCTGTAAATTGCCTGTAATATGCATTATGCCTATGCGTGGTTTTGGAATAAAAGTGAAAATGTTTTATGCACTTTCCTCGCGACGACAACGCATCCGGACTATTTCTCTTATCTATTTCTGAAACGCTTCTAAAATAATAGTGAATGGGCTAAATAATGGGTTCCCTACCTGGTGCTCGCGAGGACCGCTGAGGTCTTTGGCAGCCTGACTGTTCTCTTCTGCTATGCTTAAAATCGGTTTTTTTATCACCAGAAATGTAATTTGTTAGGTTGATTTTTTTCTAAATGCATCTAAGAACATTAAGAGCAACTTTAACGTTGTTTTGATTTTATTGTTGCTCATCCCTACGTTTGCAAAAGTATGGTGGTGCTCGCTTGATATTCTACAATACAACTTGAAAAGGTTGTAAACCCTTGAGATAAATAGTAATATAAGTATTGCAAAATATCATTACCGCATCACTTTTCTAATTTTTAGTTGAATATCACTAGGCTAAAGAAACACCAGTTTCAACTGTATCGAAAGAATAAAACAATGGATGAAATCAAAGAATGGTTGGGAAAATGAAAAAAGCATTGAATGAAAATAAAAAACTTCGACGTGAATGTAATGCAAATAAACATACAAAGTGACAGTTTTTAGCAAATTATGTTGAGAGATCCTGTCCAAAATACAGAAAACATCAGGCGCATTTTATGCAAAATAACGCTTCGCTTGAGGATAATAATCCTACATTATTATTTACTTAGTTAAAACGGCGGACAAACTAAGGCTCTCGAACAGCCATATTTCTTTAAATTTTAATATCAGCGAAAATGCAAGTGTGGTTTTTTTTATGGCTATTGAAAGGACATGTCAATTTTATTTTTAGCCACAAGAGGGGCTCGATAATTATCCCATATAAGAGTCAAAACAGCCTTCAGACCTGTAAACAAACAGAAACCAGCTTGTCGTCAGAGGTAGGCTGGCAATAAACGGCAGCTTGCACAGGCTGAGGATTTAGACGATTACAAATTTGGTTTCACCGCTGGGTGAGTTGTCGACACCTAACCGGATGGCATGTTGGGAGAATAGGACGTTTGATGAATAGAAATGAACCTCCGCTGAAATCCAGGTAATGATTAGCCTATGACGAGGGTGAGGTTTGTGTTTTTTTCTCCTCGTCGCTAAAGCACTCAGCGTTCGCCCACACCTTCCTTCACTTCTCCCCGTCCTGCACTCCGAGACTTTCTTCACGGAGTTCACTCAACCAGAAGAGGATTAAGGCCATTGGGAGAGAACGATGGGTTCGGAACAGTTCCGCGATACGGCGCTACGAGCGCAGTGACCGCGAGATGCAGATTTTGAAAGGTAAGGAGTGGGCAAATGTGGTGGGAGGAAGGCCGCGCCTTTGCTCTGAAGAGAGAGGGACTAAGATATACTTTTATGTTTACTCTCCTTTTAGGGATAAGCGATAAATTGTCTCTGGTGGACGTTTTGTTGAATGGGGAAGTAAAAATTCTCTTAGGAGAAACGATTCGATGTAAAAAATACTATAAAAGAAGATTTTTTCTAGTCACTTCTTTCGCTATTTTGTCAATGTCTTAGTGAGTTGAGATCTTATCAATTCCATCATCAGTGAAATGTTTACGCGTAAAATAGCATAAATATAAATAACCACTTAAAATCGGATAAGTGTAGCAATATCATTGCTAGATATTGCATCTCTCAAGAACATATCACCGGTATAAATTAACTTCCTGAATGAATGGCCATTTTGAGGAATAAACTTCAATATACAGAGTTAGTAGATTATGGAAGTTATTAACATATATAAGACAATATTTAAATTTCCGTGTTCTAAATTAGTAATTTTACAGAGTAAAAATTTCAGCGTTTTTTATAAATCAGCTCCACATCGCGTAATCTGAAAATTTCAACTTAAGAAGTGGATTTTTAATATTTTGTTTTGAAACCGCTATAAAATGAGACTGGAAATTTAATATCACTTTCCAATTTGAATATGTAGCTCAGTAAATTTTCTGAGCTGTTGGTAAAAGATTTAGGTTCTTATTTTATGTTATTCCCGGCGCCATTTTTGACTACCCTTTATTATGCTTCCTATCATTGCTCAGCTAAAAGCCTACCGTTTAAGAATAGAAAAACACATTTTCAGTATATTTACCTCAAAGGAGTATTTTCTATACTGGAAAATTGCCGTAGTATATGTATTAGTACAGATATTACGGTACGCAGTGGCGTAGCAACTTTTTGGGGGACTCTAGTACAAAATCATTTTTAGTTCGTCATATTATTATTTTTATATACAAAATATCAACCTTTCAATGAGAAAACAACTTACTATCCATCAATAAGAGCAAGACTACGCAACTTTCAACATGATTTGCTGGTAGCAAATGATTTTCAATTAGTTTTGACGAATCTCGCGGAAATATTGCGATTATTGAAAACAATTATCGTACATGACAAGATCTCTTGACAAACAGGAAAGTTACGATTTCTCGGATCCCCCGGCGTACGAGTTGGAATAGTTAAAAATAATTTACAAAAATTGATAGTTAAAAAAAATAAATGTGACAAAATGCAAATAATTTTTGCTAAAATGCTTCCTTGTTGTAGGGTTTATTGCACTGGTTTGCTATTGGTACGCTACGCCACTGCCTATACATAAGGTGTGCCCAAACTACGGCCCGCGGGCCACATGCGGCCCGCCGAATGTTTTCATCCATTCCGCCATGAGTGTAACTATCATGGGACACATCGTATAATCTCCATTTAAAACAAATCAAGTGATAATGACCTCCAAGTTGACCCTATAGTTTCTTTGTATTAATTAGTATTAATCTTCAATCGATTTTTCAACTGCATGTAGCCCGCAGTGAGAGCATAAATGGGCTGAATGGCCCTCGAGCCGAAAATTTGGGCACCACTGCTGTACGAAATCAATTCGTGATGATAAAAATAAAACTTGGTAAATTCCACATAAATTTATGTGGAATTTACCAAGTTTTATTTTCATCATCATGAAGCAGTTCCACACAGTTACGTCGGGAACTATTTATTACTCCAATCAATTCATCCATTTAATACTCTCTTTGTGAGCAATATTTTAACTAACCGAAGGGAAAAAACGAAAAATAAATAAATCGAGGAAATTCTAAGTTTGTGCTTCTATTTATCCATTTTATTTCTTATGATATCCAACTAAAAACAGATGATATTCTTTTGTACACAGATAAAATAGTTCGACGATTAAGAAAGGACAGGTTTTGGAGGGGCGTGGTAAGAATAATAGAAGCAAAATGGGGAATGTCAACCCAGATGCTTATGTATTCATTCACGGAAACCATACAACGACTCTCACGCCCGAGAAAATAGTAGAGCAAATGATTTGAAGATTACTGAAGAATAGCAACTTTGCATAGGAATAAAGAGAATCGCGCCTAATATTGACGTTTTAATTTAATAAACGGTTATCGTCAATAAGTGCGGGGAGGAGACAAATATGAACTGATAAATGAGCGGAGCAAAATAACGTACACTGTGTTGTTTTATGGGTTAATGGCTATTTACGCAATCTAAAATTCAATCACGCCCATCGCCAATGAATAGTGCTCAGATATGACGAAATTATGACCGATTATTCCGACATTTGCCGATTTTTAAATTTTCGCACTCGAGTCAAGAGCTCAAGGAATGGGTTTATTTTAAAATTACAGGCGGCGTGGAAATGAGATATTCGGAATGACTGAGAAGCTGTTTCGTTCGATGCCAGGAGGCTGCCATTAAGCAAAGATAAAATCTACGCTGCATTCGATGAACTTTTTTCGCAAATGGAATCGCAGGTGGTTTCACAAAAAGTAGACAGACTGCCATGAAAATGTTTTTGAATCTATAAAAGTCCGAAATTGAATCGGTAACGGAAATGAAAGATCGATAGAAAACAGAACAATTTCAAAATCATGGTCCAAAAGGTTTCTAAACTTCACTGGAAAATGTTTTCCTATCACAAACATGGTTTAAAATGTGTAATTGTCTCTTCAATCCCACGAATCGCCTTGCCATCATAGTTTGCTTAGTATGCCAACCTCTGTTCTATAATATCGAAATTATCGCTTTCCACCGAACTCGGACGAAATATCCTGGTTCTTCCGAACGGCATTTCGTACGCTTCATATCGCCGAAGGCATCTTCGAAGCTATATAAAATTGAATAAAACGAAGATCCGTTACGTCACGCCTGGAAACTTAAAGCGATAAAAGGGTTTGAAAAAAAAATCGGGACGGACCGCGATCACCTGTTCCTTAACGACACGTCCACCACATGGTGGAGAACGATTTGCGTAATAATGAGGTCGATGATGCTCTCGATGTGAGATGGTGGAGGGAGAAAGAGAGAGGGAAATAGGAAGACCCATTGCGCAATCACATCCTATCTTCCAATTCTCTCTCAGCTACGGACGAGAGACGAGCAAATTTGCAAAAGAAAACATCTCAGAGAGGTTCTGAGCATCCCGGGGGATGCGCTCAACCGCTTATTACCGCTAGGTCGTTTTTTTTCGGTTCACGATTCCTTTTCGCCGCTTGCGCAAATCACACTTGGCGAATAAAAGAAAGCGAATCTCATCAGCTCTCAACGGGGCAATTGTCAAACGTTTTCGCCACTCGGGACTCGACGTCGCATTTTCTCTTTCTGCCTGACCCGAAGTGGCGAAAATTTCGGCTTTTAAAGTAATCACGGGCCTCATTTTCTCCGCTGTAGTTTTTTTTTTCGCGAGAGTAACCTTTTCCAGAGAGAGATTTTGAGTCCGTTACAAAAAGAGGGTTCTGTAAGAGCTTCTTGGGGCTCAAACATAGCAATTGAAATGAAATTGTGGAGAAGGAAACTCGATGAAAGCGAGTAATCTAAAATTTCGACGCACGCTATAATTTTGAGCCATCGACCTCCTGTCACCACAACATCGCTTCAGTTTGGATCTACAGTTTAAACTCTTTTTTATTTTCTAAAATATAAACATAGGATTAAGAAGCAGAGAAATATTTGCGGATCGAAAATAATTATTTTGTATATAAAGAACTAAAACTAATTTTGAAAGAATCCGGAAAAAAAACTATGTTATCCTTCCTTACTCTTAATTATTCAAATTAAAGCATTATATTAGAGATATTATCGAAATTGCACTCTTTTTTTAGGTCAAACCACATTTAGCTGTAAGTTTGTAGCCGTAACGATTTAAATTATATATCTGAAGTGAAAGGAACGTACATTTTTACCTTTTTATTATGTTATAACTAATAAAATAGTTGACTAAGTATGTGTGCAGACGAAATTATAAAAGTTTCTAGTCGGGTGTACAGTGTTGCTATTCTTTGCTGTAGTTACTGAAATTCTAAATGCCGCCTACTACAATGGTGATTATAATTTTAAAATCACTCATCGCATAAAATAATGTATTTTACAAGTGTTCTTCGTGTCGTAAATTTAAGAAATTATTTGAGCCACCTATCTTCTATTCTTTTTTAAGATCCTGGGACTTCCACCCGGAGCTAGATCTTTATTCACTACGATTGAGTGAGAAATTGTGTCGTATTAATTCAACGAAAAGAACCCGCAGATTCATGAGCCTCTTCATCATGTCTCGCAGAAAGGTATGCATCATAAAAAATAAACGTAAGGATAGGAGGGATTAAGATTAGTGAATCAACTAGTCCATTTTAACGCAGGGAAACTGCCAAATAAATCCAGCGGTTCCCAAACCAAGTATCTGCGTCCCCCTCTTAAGGCAGCCGATTTCATCGCGACACCCTTAACTCCATTCGTTTATCAATAAATATAAAATTTAATATTAATATCAAAATATTATAAATATTGTTTTGTATGCGCAAAAATGAACGTTAATTCTAAATATATTCATGCATAAAACTAATAAAAAACGAAAACATTGTTTTCGCGACCCCAAGTTTGTGAACCGTTTCAGCACTCCTTAGGTTTGGCAATAATTTCCCCAGTTTTAAGTCGGCAGTTTAATTGAAATGGTTCTAAGCCCTCTGTGATAGTTAGGGAGGACCCATTGGCAAGTAAAATCACTAGTTTCCGGCATCGTTTATTCCGCCAAAACGCACCAGTGGGCGTACAAAATCGTTTACACGCCCTTCTCACGGAAAGTTGGAGAGAGAAACTGATCCTAGCAGTAATCCTTTACACCAGTGCACAGTTGTCCCAAATGCCATGAATTCTGGCCAAAAATGCTAAAAATAAACTTTCTAATACCTATTCCATATAATGTCGTGACCAAAGAGGGATAACCTGTGCATTATTTTATATAAATATAATGGCGTGTGCGCTCACTTGTCAGTAGGTAGTCCACATTCAAAATGTAAGGTGCTACGCTGCTGCGTGTGACTCAGCTGATTTAAGTCGATTTTCAAATTCATATTCTGAGAATTGCCCACAACTGAAAGCGCAATAAAGCAATGGATCATGCACCTGCAGGTATATTGTTGGTTTTGTCATGTTATTTTATTCAGTTTATTGTTACTTTACCTTATTGCTATGCTATATTTTTATCAGAAAATGTTGCCCACCGCTGCAGTGGCAACATTTTCTATTTGGCGGACCGCATTGGCGGTTGCGAATTCTTCGGCGGGACGCGTTGCAAGTTGTAAATGCTTCGGCGGACCGGATTAAACTTAAAATGGGACGTTAACTAGAGATTCTGAAGTATCGTAGCAGTGAAACTCAAAGCTAAATTAGGTTTTTAGGGTTAGCATTTCAATCTCTACTGTTTTATTGTCGCAATCTGAATGTACATGATATGAATTTGGGTTAAATATCTTTTTAATCATAGATTCGTGGGCCGCATGCGGCCCGCGGGCCGTAGGTTGCTCACCGCTGCTTCTCACTCTGGACTCAAACGTGAACCGCCAAACACGAATAATTTTCTCGACCATAGTCATTGATTTATTAAATCCTGTTTGAATCACTATGCATATGCCAATATGATAAACAAAATGTCTAAAAGATAAATAAAATATCATCGAATTCCACCGTGTATCAAAAGCAAGCCAAACTCGATAGCCATTGTAGTTCTGTATTAGCACAGATTTTTAAGGTAAACTTAGTCAAAAACGTTAAATTTTGTCTTCGTGGATGAGGAATCAATTAATAAAGTTCTAAATTTATAAGCATTCGTTGCGTCATCATTAGGAAAAATTGCATTTTAATTACGAAAAATCGTCTCATTCAGTCCTTAAACGTCTAGTACTTTTAAATGTGATTCATCTTCTTTACTCTGGTATATACTACTTGCATGTCATTCTAATATAAGAAAATCAATTCATGGAAACACTCTATTATATAAACATCATGCCTTTTCAGGGCAACGTCGAGCGCGATGCGCTTCATGATACAGTTTAAGCGGTCCCTGTAGTGGAGTTGCGTTCAGGGTACGCATATTGCAGGCTCTAGTTTGTGCTTCCCTCTAACACCTGCTAATGAAACTCTTTGAATGCTATTTATGATAAATATGAAGTGGGAGTTTTGGGGCTATCGACTGATAATCATATCGAGAGGGTCGATGTTTTCGATTTTGTTTTGTCATCTGTTAAGATGTTTTTGTCAACTGTTTGGGCTATACATGGCGTCAACTGGCAAGCTAATTTTATCTAATGAAAGTATTAATTTTTTAAAGATACATTTAGTCATTCTTAGAATATCTGGAAGGATTTAATGAAGATTCAACGATCTCGTCTGTTACAAACAGAAGATAAAAAAGGACATGGTGTGTGGTGCATACATTGTGAAGTAGACCTTTACCTCGATGGTCTCTATAAGGAATATCATGGAGTGATGCAATTTTAAGGTAAAAATCTGTTTTAAAGGCACATCTAAATTTGAAATAATATCACCAATTATGCCGTCATGAACCCGTATAGTAATTTGAACCTAAGTCAACGTTCTCGGGCAAAACCTCCTGTACATTAAATGCTGTCGTGAAGGATTCAAAGGGAAACAAGGTATGTACTCATTGAATCTTAAATAATTAAATAACAAGTTTATTATCAAGTTTGTTATGCCTGGCCTATTTTCTTCACAGTCTTCTCTTTCTATCCAGTTTTTAGTGGATAAATATTCTTAAACTTAATACATTACTAATTCGTTCACTTTCAATGTAGTTATCTCTCTCTGTATTTTTATTTCCAAGTCTTTAGGATTATTAAAAAAAAACCCTAATGTTGTGTTTAATGTGTTATAATGCTTTAGTTTATGTTGGTAATTTTTAGAAACCAAGACTTATACGTTTTTTGTCAATGAAATCAACATAGTGAGAAAAGCTAGTACAAAGTAAGGTATTTTTTTTAGTTTACTAAATAATTCAAGTGAGAGAAAACAGCTCTTCTAATTGTATGTGAGTTCTTCTACACAATTGGAAAAGAAGGCAGCTTAATAAAATTAATAACTGTGAGGACAATAAGGAAGCTAGTTGGAAAACAAACTTCCGTCCGCACATATAACTTTATCGCGGTAGCAGCGCTGAGCTACAGACTCTATTCGCATTCTTTCTAATAGACTTTCTCCCGCCTAATAGGATCGTGAAATTAATCCCGCCAATTAGACATACGACTCCATTCGGCACTCATTAAGCGACCGACTCTATTTCAGTGCATTTGAAAAACTTTCTTCGACTCGTAATTGTGCGCTCGCCTTTAAAATACACCTGTCGGAATGTACCCATAACCTACAAATCCGCGGGTTTCCCAATCAAAGTCGACGAGTCGAGTTCAGAATAATAATGATATCCTCCATCGCACGCCATCCCAACTGCACGTTTCGTTTTTTAAAACGGAAGAGAGAGGGAAAAAATCATTCCCGCGAAGTCAGAGAGTCGCTTTTGTCGACAACACCGTTCGCGATTTCCAAACAAGGACCTTTTCTGTTGAGCGCCCAACCAAATCCACACCGCGGATTAAATTCACTTTTCAAACCGCGTCGCCTCGGTTCCAGATTGCGGAAATTGCAACGCAGAATTCGAGTGTCGCATAGCTTATTAGAAATCTCTCGCCCCGCCCTTCTGCCTCCCATTAACCCTTCTGCCTCTCACCTCCCCTCCTGCTCCCACCCTACCTTCTGCCCCTCACCCTTCCTTATGGCTCCCATCCCCTATTCTGCTTCCTACCTTCCCTTCTGCCTCCCACCCCATCCTCTGCCTCCCACCTCCCCCTCTGCCTCCCACCATCCCTTCTGCCTCCCACCACCCTTCTGCCTCCCACCACCCTTCTGCCTCCCACCACCCTTCTGCCTCCCACCACCCTTCTGCCTTCTACCTCCCCTTCTGCCTCCTACCTCCCCTTCTGCCTCCTACCTCCCCTTCTGCCTCCTACCTCCACTTCTGCCTCCTACCTCCCCTTCTGCCTCCTACCTCCCCTTCTGCCTCCTACCTCCCCTTCTGCCTCCTACCTCCACTTCTGCCTCCTACCTCCACTTCTGCCTCCTACCTCCCCTTCTGCCCCCCACCTCCCACCCTGCCTACCATCTCCACCTTATGCCTCCCGCTCCCTCCTCTGCCTTTGATACCCCTTTCTGACTCCGACACCCTCCTCTGCCTCCCACCTCCCCTTCTGTCTCCCACCACCTCTTCTACCTCCTACTTTTCCTTCTGCCTCCCACCTCCCCACCTGCCTCCCACTCCCTCCTCTGCCTCCCATCGCCCCTTCTGCCTTCCATCCCCCCTTCTGCCTCCCACCTCCCGCCCTGCCGCCCACCTCCCGTCCTGCCTCCCACCTCCCCTCCTGCCTCCCATCCCCCCTCCTGCTTCCCACCTCTCCTCCTGCCTCCCACCTCCCCTCCTGCCTCCCACCTCCCCTCCTGCCTCTCACCTCCCCTCCTGCCTCCCACCTCCCCTCCTGCATCACACCCCCCAGTCGTCTCTCTCTCTCTCCTTCGTTTTCCGCCGTCGCCGCCTCACTCCTCCCTTCACTCTCCCCCCTTCCCCCCTCTCTCTCCTCTCACTCCCTCGCCTCGTCTCTCTTACCTTAACGCCCTATTTCCCTGTCCGTCCCGAGATTAACTTTCCTCTCGCCAATTCACTCGTCGCTCTACTTGCGCGGAATGGGCGCGACTTTATCGCCCTCTGCGTACGCTAGGACGGGACGGCGTCCTTCCCTCGGCCTCCGCGACACGCCAAAGTTCCTTCGAATCGTTTAATTATTTTTTTCTCCCCCGATACGAGACCAGACCGCGATGTAGCGTCGGCCAGTCGGCGGAGGATGATAGCCCGACCGTAAAAAATATTGCTTTTTAATTTTTAGCTTTTAAGAGAATTTGTCGGGAATCGAGAAGGAATTCGATCGGTCTATCCAGTACTATTGATCTTCGTAAATGAAAAAGAAAAATATATTTTCGGTGGGTTTTTTTGTCGCCTTTATTTTTTTTCCTTTCCTTTCGCTAAGCGAGAGAATAAATGTAAGGTTGCGATGAGCTAACGTACTTATTTAACTAAAATTACGAGATTTGTGTTTGATTTCGGTAAATGTGCTGTCATGTCGTTGATCTGTAGTTTGAGTCTTTAGGCGTGGTATTGGCCCGTGGCGTCAAACATGGGTTAAACAGGCGATCCGATTGGATTTTTTCAAATCGGAAATACGCATTTTCTCAGTATTCGGATTCGACATACCTTAGGACTTCTACAATGCGTCAGAGATATGTCATTTGGTCTCGTATTAAGGACCTATTAGGACCATCGAGTAGTAACGAAATGCAACTGATTTTTGGAAAGCAGATTTCTAAATATTATTTTTGCAAGATTAAGTTGCGTTTATTATAAATTTGAAATTTCTTAAAAGATTCATTGAATCATATTTACTTTTAAATAATTCAAGTACAAGAGTACATTTCTGGAAGTCAGATATTTTTTCCAGCGTGTCTATTTTTATATAAATGTAACGCACGTTTTTAAGCGTAGAGAGAATATTTTTAAAAAACTATGCTAGGCATGCTTCTAGGTTTATTCGTATTCTTTAAAGTTATCTCAGATTCGTACATATTCTGAAGGAATTTATTGGATTAAAAACTATCGATTAATACACACAAGAGAGATTGTCATAAGTAAATAAAGATTTATCCTGGCCCTTATTTTAGAGGTTGTATTAGTTGATTTTTGTAATCAGTTATTGTTGTCTTTCTATGGATAGTTTTTAAAAATATTTCTTAAGATAAGATAAGATTCTCTACCTCCTCTTGTTTCTTCAGTTTTTTAATTCCTGTTGTTTAGGAACCTGTCCCAATAGTTCCTCTTCCGATTATCTACCTCACGCCATGCATTGTTCTACGTTTCCCAAGGACTTGCATTTTATAGACTCCTGCGCCGAATAATGAGAAGTAAATTCTCTCTAGAGAAAGATCAAATTTTTTTAGTTAAGTGATACTACGTGTGTGAAAAACGTATAGTTACCTTAGAGCTGAGGTCCCCAACCTTTTTCATCCCATTACCCATTTTTCCACCAGGTAAACCTGCCATTGCTCCCTATTGAAAATGTACAAATTAATAAAAAACCTAACTTCGGTAAATTGCAAGAGTACAGCCGTTTATTATAAGTTCCATCCTTACTTACAAGTTGCAGAGGAGTTAAAACATTCAAAGCTGAGAAGAAACAATGCTCATTGTCAGTTTTTATTAATAATATTAAACTCTCAGAGTAACACCAGTGCTGGAGAAAGTTGTTCATTATAACGATATAAATTAGTTAGGACAAATATTTACAACGTTCAACCAATGAATATGCATATTTTAATCATATGATTTTAAAATCTCAAAATGTTATCGCAACAAATGTCTTTTTTTATCAGAAATATTCTTTCGCAGCTTCAGAGTAATTTTTAGGAAGAAATAACGTTGAAATGAATTGGCGGGGTCAAAAGAATAGGACAATAAATTAAGAAATTTTGATATTAGAAAATTGAGCGGAATGGAATGCCGATCAAATTAATATGATAGAAAGTTTTACAATGCAGGAAGCACTCTCCTCCACCTTATATGATAAACGATTTTTCAAAGGTCGTCCGGGACGTGGCCGAAATAGGATCGAGGAAATGACTCTATAACTTCATTTACACTTACGCTTTTCATTCACGTTGGCCTAAGAGATACTTAATGATAAATTTTAACAGCATCATCCTGCCGTTTAATTTTTTGCTATTTCTAAAGCACGCCAATTACATGGGCCGCTTATGATAACCGTAAATATCATTATCAAACATTTGTTGTCTCATTTTTTTCGCGCATCATAAATGCTTCACCATCCTAATATTTATTTTTAAGGCCAAACATTGGTTGCTATTTTGGCAGTTTTTCATGTCCCTTTAAAAAAGTATTAATATAAAATTATATAATGGCTCTATTCTAATTCATTTTTAGGATTCAGAGAGATAACGTTCGGGATGAATGTGCGAATCAAATTCGAGCAAACTAAGAAGAAAATAATTTTCAGTCGAATTTCTCTAGAGGAGATGTGGCACATAAGCAACTTATGTTAACGAATTTTGTCACAGAACGCATATTTTCAAAACGATAAAATTGTTTGAAAGCCTTTTGACCGACAATTTCATCATGGACAAAGCATAACATTATTTATTCAGCCATCCCTCATACCTTAAGATGTTTTTCCAATTATCCTCTTCTTAAATTTTGCCTGTAGTTTCGGTTACCACATTTACATCTCTATAAAGGATAATGTTTTTAGGCCCCGGTGGAATTAAACGTCTTATAAAACCATTCCAAGAGTAGGAAGATTAAACAACCTCCACGGAGGAAAACGGAAACGAGGGCAAAATAATAATAAAACGTGGAAAAAAACTCCCTCACTCTCCCTTTTCTCGCTGTTAAAGAAAGGTCCACCCAAAAACATCTCCGAATAAATTGAAACTCGCCACACTTAAACCCCTCACGCGAGCGCTCACTGCTGGGTTGGATTTATGAGCGGAAACCGGTCGCGTTGCACGGCGGGAAACAGGAAGGGCCGCGGCTACGGAGAGACAGTTCCGATGAGATGTGGGCATTTGGTCGTTATAAAGGGTCTCGTGGATGTAGAGCGGATTACCTAAAATTCCCGATCCATTTCCCTTTCGCGGCTTCTCTCTCTCTCTCTTCCTCCTCCCATTCCATATATAAGACGAGAGATGGAGTAAGGCTGAAACGGCTCGCGCTAGGAATGTATGAAGGTGTTTTTATTGACGCGATATATAGCTAACGAAGAGGGGGAAGTTAAAATATGACGATTGGGGAGAGAGAGAGAAAGGGAAAGAGAGATATGAGGAGGCTGATGTCAGAGCCAGTCCGAAGGAGAAAAGTTAAGCTTACCATTATGGTGAGTAGAAAAGGAAAGTGATGGTATGTAATTAGGGGGTTAGGAAAGATAGGCTCGTGGTTTAAAGCGAGTTTTTTTATTCTCCTTTTAGAAGAGCGTGAAGACGTTTAAAATAGTGTGGGATTTGGATGGGAAGGAAATGTTTTAAGGATGTAAGTGCATGCGAGTTAGGAGTGATTTGGGTTGCTTATCTCAAGCGGCTGAAAAATTGTGAGGGAAGCGGAATGGCTGAATTGGGTAGGGGACGGCAATTGCGCTATTTACGCGCCTTTTGCCGTGGCCGACAAGTACGTCCGGCCTCGTCCTTAACTGCGCCCTCTTTATGAGTTAATGTTGGCTGTAAAATGTATATTTATTCGGTTATTGAACGGAAATGTAAATTTTAAATAGAAACGTTTCTCTAAAGCCATCTTGACGTCAAATGCCACCATCTAACTTTGTTGAAAGACAGCGAAAATGATTGCATCAGGCATAAGACGTAACTATAAAATACTTTTTATTTACGCTGAATTTTACATCTGCTTTTTATCTATGAATAAAAACAATGCAATTATTATTACTAATTCATCAACCTCAATCCCGAATGACTTCGTGGCGGAATATTTGGTTTGTCTCTTGCCATTAATTGAAACTGTTTGACAATAACTTCGGCTGTATATTTGTCCAATTTTTTGTGTAACTATATTTCAATACCAAGTAAGATTTTATAGAAATATATTTAAAAATGGAAGCCAAAACAATAAAAACCAAAGGTATATTTAAAGAATAATTACTGTGAAAACAATTTTTCCGAATCGTTTTTCATCGTGTGAATTGACCGTAAGCGCACGTGTAAATTTGAAAACGCATAACTTACTTTGAATTTTTATTCTTGGAGCATTAAATTATCTCTTGGTAATATATCTCAGCTGATAACTATGAGGTATGAAAACCGGTAATTATAAAAATCTGGAATTCGACCACCAATTACGACAAACTATGAAGTTATTTTGTACTAATTTCATCCTTTTGTCGGCTAGTATCATTGGAAAAATTATAATGACTTAACCTTGCAAATAAAAGAGAGATAAAGATTTTTGTTTGCAAAAATTCCTATGTTATTAAAAAATGATAAATAACCCCAAAATCGACCTTGAACGACTTGCATACAATACTAACAGTAGCTTCACGTTTTCAAGTAAGGATTTTAAATAAAAACTCGGAATAATTTTCTTCGTTAATGCAAACGAAAGACGGAGAATAAATGCAGACGTAATGATAGTTCAACTGATTCAATATTATCAAACTGAAAAAATAACTTTCGTTATTGAAACCTGATTTTTATGCCATTGTTAATACTTATAATTTATCTCTATGTTTAGTCAATTCCATCTCTTTGGAAAAGGAATTGATTTGATATGCGGCAGACTAACTGCTTTCATAATTTCAAGATGTGACGATCACACTGCTACTTATTTCCATGTGAAAGAATCAGTTGTATCTATTATCTTGTTTGATATTTTACGTAATCGTTTATGAGTATATCAAGAACAGATGTTAGACACATAAATTAAGCTTTTTTGGTTAAAAGTGGTGGGACTAGACTTAGGGGACCGGTTGGCTTAATAATATTCTTTTTTAAATAACCAGACCTGGGGAATGCCGATGTACCATTTAAGATGCGTGACATCACTTGTAAAAAAGAGGATTCACTGGTTAAGAGAAGGAAAAAAGGACATCCCCCTCTCTCTCTTTATTTCGTCAGATTAAGACGGATCAGGCTCATCTAAGAGGGTCTTCCTGTTCTTAATAGTAAAAATCTCTTTAGGGATGTTAACGAAACTGAAATCTTGTGCCGAAGTATCCTTCTATTTGCGTTATCAATTTGCTTAATTTTTAACTCCTTCATCTAACTTTTTGTATTGGATTTTCTTATTCTCTTCTCGCTGCTTGACTCAACTTGCAGCGTCAATATACTCAAATAGTTTGGGTAAAAATGATTTTCGAAGTTGCCTACGAGAGATTCTTCAATTGGCACAAGTCGAACTCATTTCTGACACATCTCTGGTTTGTTTGACTCAATAGACAACCCAAATAACCATAAAAATGGGATGTGCATCAAGACCACAAAGCAGCCGTCATCAGTAGTATACAACGGTAGTAGATTCAAGAACAACTACACTTCTGACTTGAAACTATATTTATGGGCATATTTAAACATAAACCTGATATTTAATAAATCGGAAACCAGCACACAAAAAAGCTATTTATAAATAAACCTTTAATAAATCGGTTTGAGTAAAATTTTCGCGCGATACTACGAAAAGTAAAAAAAGCCGCTGCGAAACTCGCTGGTCATATTTTTCGCCGGCGTGAATCGCACTGTCGACATTTCGTGCTTCTGCTTCTCTTTTGAGTGTCACTGGAGAACTGTTTTCTGCCGAACAATCGAGCGATATAATATGGGTCCTCCAGCAACTTATCGAAGGGACGATTTCTTCATTTTCGCTCTGATCGGAGCGCGTTTGGTCAATCCTCGCAACTCATTCCACAGCCCAAGGGCTCGCACGCCCCTCCTCCCCCCCTCAACTCCTTCTCCGCCCCTTAATCCCCCGTCCCTTTTTCAACGCTCTCTCTCTCTCTCGCGACGACAATACACGGCACGAAAGAAAGTACCGCGTCCACCCGACTCAAAGTGGACGGCTGAGGTTTCCGCATTCCACGTTGCCTAAATAAACCCTCCATTCTCTCTCTCTCTCTTTCTCTACCTCAACACGTATAGCGAGCTCGACTCTCGAGGTTCCCGGCTTTTCCTTCGGTTCTCCACCGATCGAACACCGCCTGTCCATAAATGTCCAAAACGTTTAAGTTTTTCCCTATATCCGAAAGTATGTTGTGCGACAGGAGAGGAATATGAGTACTTAAGCCAGTGGTTTTCAACCGGTGTGTCGCGACACCATATTGTGTTGCAAAGATCTGGGAGGTATGTCGCCGAAAATGTTAATAACGGTTATGTTAAACAAAGTAAATTTTGTTAAGGAGAGTTATCGTCTTTCTTGTGCATAATAAAACATTTCGTTATATTTTTTGCTATATTTATGATGTTTTATTGTTAAATAAGGAATTGTAAGTATTTATGTTATGTTTTAACGAAGAAAATTGCCTTTTTATTCAATGGTGTGTCGCGGGAGCTTTTCATGGTGTGTTGCGGGAGCTGGATCATTTAAAAAGTGTGTCGCCAAAGCAAAAAGGTTGAAAAACACTGCCTTAAGCATGAGAAATTGAAAAATTAAGTACTCGTCTCAGGGTTATGTCATGGCTATTGAAGAATCCTAAGGCAAGTATTTGATTTTTCAATTCTTGACACTAAGGCGCTTATTCTGTTATTAATTTTCAGCCATAAGACGAACTCTGGTGAAGGAGAGTGATTTACAGCTGTATATAAAGATTTCTCAAAGTATAACTCCATATTTTTATTATTTGGAATTTACTCGACTATTTTACTGCGACTAAATTGCATTCCCGTTCTTTCTATAGCTTACAATTGACTGTAACTGTCGCTCACCTATTTTTTTTTTTTTTTTTTTTTTAGAAAATTAAGTCCATTGGAATGGTGTTGAAGAAAAGAAATTAAATTTAGGCGGCTTCTTGTAATATTTCTTCCCGGATATTTGAAATTTTGGCGAAACTTTGGAGAGATGTATATTGTTAACACAATTATTAATTGAACTATTCGATACGTTACCTTATATATCTCGGAATCTGAATAAATAAAATTAAACGAGTTGAACTTAATGTCTCGAATGTGTATTTTGCCCGGTTAAATTAATATTAAAGAAATAGCGTTAACCACCATCAATTATTTAACAAAATCCTATACTCGATATCGCTATATCAACTTGAGCATATACCAAATGTGTCATCTTACAGTCTTTTAATTCTATAAAAAGAATATAAAATTTTTTCGAAGGATAGAGCTATTCATATATTCCATGCAAATTTTATAAAGAAGTAATTAAGAAAAATGAAACAGGAGAAGATGAAGTGGGCGTTGACAAAGCGGCAGTCGACCTTTGACGCTTTCTTCCTTTCATTTTTTTCTCGCTCCATCCGAATGGCAGAGGCGACATTCCTTCGGGGATACATATTTCATTTACGCTTTCTCGGCCGCTAACTCTCCTCGATCAACGAATTCTTCGAGTATTTTCCGCTCTTTCTAGGTCTTTATCACCGTGCGAGTAAAAGAATGAAATGAGAGTCCCGCGAGACGGGACTTGGAAGTCGCCGCTGAGGTATTTTAGAGGTCTTGAGGAGGAAAAGTTGACGCCGAAAGTTTCTTTTTGCGAAAGCCCCCCAAATGTCACCGAGAACGCGTGGAAAGAAGAGACGGTCTTTAAAGAGCGCGGTATTGAGTGCTATAATTGAGTACAATTGAAGAATATGAAATGAAAGCTAAAAATTGTGTAACTTGGAGGTTAAAAGGAAGAAATTTTGAAGGTGGCTCGTCATGAACCATGAATTACTAAACGTGCATGGCTGAGAATGATAGCCGAGTTTTTGAAAAAAATTACATGCAGAATTTATTTGTCGAATTTAAAATGCAGTGGAATATCTTTAACTCGAACATCTTTCGCTCTAATTTTGGACGGTTCGAAGAAAATATTTTATCCAGAAACATATCTAATACGATAACTTGAAGTCGAAATTTTTATAATTTTTATTTTACAGTATTCTTCGGCGGTTAAAATTATAAAGGTTCGACTGCACGTATTTTAGTAATTGTCTTTTTTATTTTATTCTATTTAATTTAAATCGCGTCCAGTTTATTTTGCGCATCGTTTTCGTAATAGTTTTCAATAAGGTCTCTTTCGTCTCTGTATGTGTAGATGTGCCATGGAACGATCATTTTGAAACGCTATTAATCGAACCTTAGGAACAACCTAGTACGTTTTCTACAGCAATTAGATTTCCAAAATATTCTATCCTTCGAATACACTGTCTCGCCGTCACTAACAACCTATTAGAAAATACACTGATTATATTTCTCCATTTTGGACTTTGTTTAGTCCTTTCTCCAAACCGGTCGAATTCGACTGGTGAATGACTTTTTTATTCGTCCTATTCTCGTGAGTCATTCCTCTTCGCCGAATATAGATTTGGAAAGGGTTTAACGGTTCTTTTGGCGCGTAGTGCCATCACCAAAGTCTAATCCGACGCGATTCTGAATGAGAATATCTCGTACTTCGTGCCGTGAATTTTTTACGCGAGCGTTTTTTTACGTCCGATTCTTCATTTAGCTATTAAAATGCTCCACCTCTTTTCGCCAGGAAAAGGAAATCGATTTTGGGATGTTCCTCGATATAAATTTTCTCCTCGCCGGCATAATCCAGTTTAAACAGCACCTGTAAGCAAGCCTTTCATCTCCTCCACGCATAATTCTTTCACATAACACTTGCTTTCTCTCTCCGTTTCCCTCCTCCCGCCTTTAATCTTTCTCCTCTTCTCTCCCGCCTCCGTCCTCTCACCTACCACCGAAACCATTCGCCTCCTCCCCACACCACTCTCCGTCTTTAACCGCTGCCGCCTCCTCTCCCACCACCCTACTCTTCCGTCTTTTTTTAACTCAACAAGGGGAAGACATCCACGCTCGCTCAAAAAATGCAAATCTTAAAAGGACCATCACATCCACAGAATGATTTCTACATGTGATGAAACTTTCAGAAATGTAAATTTCGTCAACCGACTAATCAATGCCCATTTAAAGCTTGAACTCATTTGAATGACTCAATATCAAACTCAAATTTTGCTAAAAACAGGCAGTTTTTATCATCAATTTATAATATAATCAGGGATCGGTTAATGTTTTTGAACACTACTCATCCTTAAATATCTACCTGGAAGGTAGATATAAACTTTTTATCGCAATCGAGATGAATTTCAATTTTATAAATTGGAATAGAGGATTAAGTATATGAGTAATTGCTCAGGCATGTCTTTAAAAATAAATTACTTCGCTCTAGGAATGCATGATTAAGTTCCTATAAACAGTAAGTTTGTACCATCGATGAACAACATAAAAAGCAAAATAATAACAAGAAAAATATATATCTGGTCGAATTTACTAACTCAGTTTTTACCTAGTGTCAAATGATATGGGCCAATTCTATGTCCTAAACTGTTTTGCAACTAAATAAATTACTTATATAGTTTATTTGTATTATTTAACATAGACATTAAATTCAAAGGTTTGTTTTTGAAAATTTTACTGGGAGAATATCATAGATCCGATATTATTTCAAAATTAGATATTATTTTTAAGAATTAATAGTTTAATATATATTAAGGTATTAAGCTATTCCTTAATTAATGTAATGCACAAATTGGATATGAAAAGTACAGCTAGTTATTTTGTTGATAACTATAAAAGGTGAAATACTCAGTCTTCGTAGTTTATTCTCCTAAAATAAAACAAGCTTCAATCAAGTGATACTTTCAAAATCACAATTTTACACTTATTGGATCACCTCATTCCTTAAATCCTTTTATTCGCCTTGTTCAGCAGGGTCAAACTCTCTTTATCTTCTTCACTGACGTCTCTTTTCCCAATTATTTCTGCATGGCCTGTCCTTTCCCTTCCATCTTCATCTAATATCTGCAAATCAATTTATTCTCTCTTACTGCTATCTCCCGCTCCACTCGTTTCATTTAGTAGCTACGCCTTTCCTGGTCGTTGACCGCAAAAAGTGTTATGACCTTAGCATTATAAAGAAGAAGAGGTAGAAAGAAAGGGACAATATAGAAATAGGTAGCGAGAGAGAGGGCAAGAGAGAGGCAGGGAGAGGGGGAGAGAGGTGGAGGGAGGGATGAGAGAGAGAGGGAGGGAGAGACAGAGAGGGAGGGAAAGAGAATGGCAGAGAGAAAATGGAAGATGGAAAAGAGAGCACAAAAAGAGAAACGAAGGGAGAAGAGAGGAAGAGCGCGAATTAAAGGAAGAGAGAGGGATAGATAAAGTGAAAGAAAGAGAATGAGAGAGAGAGGCGGATCCTTTTGGCGTTCCTTTGCCAAAACACGTCCCGGACTGGAATGTAGTCGTGTTCAGCGCCAGCTAAAGTTTCTCACTCGCACTTCCTTTCTCTAAATTCCCTCTCCAGAAATCTCTTCTTCTCCTTTCCCATTTCATCGCTTTCTCGATGAGAGATAAGACGCTATCTGACGAAAAAAATACGACGTAGCGATTTGTCGAATTTTATCGGGAACGGCACCGTTTAAAACTTTTAGCGTGTCAGTTGAAGGAACCAACAGTACAAGAAATATCCGTAATTGATCTTGAATGTTAACAGTATGAGGCTTTTATGTACATCAAAAAATCCTATCAGCAACACTTTGTGGATGCAGAGAGTGAGTTTGCTGAGGCACTGGCGTGGAACGGAGAGTCACTTTCATTAGCCAACGAGTAATGGCTTTACCATTCAACATAAGCGATGATAGAAGATCTTCGAGTTAATTTGCCTTATTATGAAATTAAAACTCTAGTGTTTGACGCAGTCAGAGCTTGCATGTCTATTTAGTGTAACAATTTTTTTAACGGTAATATCTATATTTTTATAAGCTCGTATAAATTCTTTTTCTCGGTTATAAGCACTGGGCTATTCAGAAAAGGCAATTTTACTTTCACGCGTAACACACAAACCAGTGCCCGAATACCTTTTGAAAAAAATGCAAATAAGATTCGGAGGATATCAATATCGGGCTCCAAAACTTTTCTCGAGGCAAATCTTAATTATATTTATATTTCCTTCTTACTATACGTTTTAAAAAAACTTCTCAGTATGGAGGAAACGACTCCTCTTACAAATTCAATCTCCGTAAAATGCCACAGGATGTTTACCAGCTGAAAACAAAATGTGAAGCGACTTAACATAAGCCATCTTGGCGAGGTTGTTGACCATTTCAAACGAAGGTACCATGTTGTTGTTGGCCTTCAACTTTTGAACCCTGAGGCTATCCTTAGACATTCACATCTCTCTCTCTCTCTCTTAAAAAAAACAGTGATGCTCTAAGTTGCCATCAGTTGAGGTTGGGAAATGAATAAATAAATATGAGAAATTTTTCTCGGGTTACTGCCGGGTCATGTCGTCGTTCAGGACCAACTCATCAGTAACCCTGAAGATGGCGTCGAAGTCAGACGCCGGAACGTTGGTCCTGAACGACGACATGACCCGGGCAGTAACCCGAGAAAAATTTCTCATATTCATTCGCCGGGAAAACTTCAAATCTTTCTTAATAAATAAATAGTTTTAAGGAAAGGTATAATTTTAAATATTTCGGTTCTCTTATACATTCCAATAAAAAATAGTTTCAAGAAATCTGCAGGAGGTTTATTTCGATTTTTCAGAGCTGCAGATGGGGAATTAAAGTAAAGGAAAATCACAATCTCAAGAGGAGCTGTCTCCGTTTAACAAGGGAGGCCAGTAACGCTCGGAAAATCTTCGAAGCGGCTCTCATCCTCTAAGATCGAATTAGATTCGCTTCACGCCCTTACTGTTTATCTCACACTCTTTTTCTCCTCTCTATTTCATCGCTGTCTTTTTTCTCTATTAGCACTTTCTCTGTTCTTCCCTTGGAGGATCAGTGCCATTCACCCGGTCAGCGGAAGAGGATTTGTGCATCGGTGAACGCTTCACACCTTATGGCTCTCAGCAGTCTCTCATTCTGGGTGAACGAAGGCCAAAACCGATGGCGCTAGTAGGCGAATATGTAAAGTGCATTGTTGGCGAGCCCTCTTTATCCTTTATTCCTAGAGATCAAAGAATATGCTTCTTAAGAGCGCGTCGTAACGGTGAATGCCAATGGCTCGGTGGACAGGAAAAGAAGCGATACAAAAAGCTCGAGTTAAATAAACTATTATAAATCTATAAATTTATTTGTATAAAAATACAATTTTTAAAATTTTAATATTTCCATATCAGTTATTAAAATAAGATCGGTTCCAGCTATTCATTGTCATCGGTCGAGTTTCAATAACTGTTGGGGAAAGAGTAACAGTTTTCATAAAAAAATATTTTTATATAAATACATTTGTGTAGAATGGACTTTCATCAAGTATTCCCTTGTAATATCGATTATACTATTACCACAAATTGAAAAAAGAAGTGTATATATAAATGGAAAATGCCTTCGCCTTATCTTTGTCTTCCAGTTTTTTTATGTATTTGTGTTGACACACTACGTCTTTCTAATAGTCATAGAATTATTAATTTAGTTTTTCTTGGCTTTTTATAGCTGCTGTAGAGACACAATGTGTCAATTTGGCTTTAGTTAAAAGGCGAGCTCGATAATTCTGTATAGAATATTTTACTAACGTTCATTTGTCTTTCAAAAAATAATTGGTTGAATGTAAGTCATGAATCCATATCATTTCTTGATTTCTTTTCAGATGAACCAACATCCCTTTTTCTCTTCGCCCTCCGTCTCATTCCTTACATTCCTGACATCTCTCTCGGTTCTTCCATCCTCCTTAAGAATCCGCCCTAACCACTTCCTTCTTATACTATCTACGATGCTTCTTAGCACTGTTGCTCCAAACCTCCCATTTCTCCAAGGCGAATGATTTATTCCTATTCTCTTCCACGCCCACGTCTCGAATACCTCTAAACCAATTTATATTCTTGTCTTCTTAAAAGGCGTCAGCAGAACCTCGCTCGATATTAAAATCTCGACTTATCTTTTCTTTAGTTCTTTGCTAAAAGCTGAGTGTCGACGTTTCTTCCTTCTCTGACGTGTTTATCAAGGTCGTAACAAACTGTCTGATTGGTCAATTCCTAGGACGTGGAACTCATAGTGAAGTTTTCAAAACATCGCTTCTTTACCAGAGTGGTTGTTACGTGATTCTTAAACAAAACTTAAAGCCGTTATTATCATTTCCTTAGTCTATTTTAGAGAATTATAGTAAAATTACATGAATAAACAAGTAACTGCGTAAAGCAGATGGTACCGTAAATGAATTTTTATGCTGTCTATATAAGAAAAAATTAGAATAAGCAGTTCTCTAAATTTGTATGACATTAAGTATTCATTCGTATGTGATTCAATGTGCGCGCTATAAAGCAAATTGTAATTTAGAAACGTGAATTCGCCAAAGCACAACTATAAATTTTGCTTTAATGTATCTCGTAATGCCGAATGTCATTAAATCGGAGCATATCCCTAAATAATAGATCAAACTGTTTGATATACTGTTTATTCAATGACGTCACCGGCTATTAAAGAAATGCTGGATTCTGAAAGAGATATATAAACTTCCGCCATAAACGAAAAGGAACGTACTTTCAATCAATACCAAAATTCCAACCAATAGTTTATTTTGCATAAAGCATAACGATTTGGTCGATCAGAATGCTCAACAATTTCTAGATACATAAGAAAGCCTCGAGAAGGTAATCAAGACAACCATCAATTCAAATAAATACGCTTGGTTGATGGCAAAACGTTTTAAATTCATTCAAATGGGAGAAGGAAGTTGATATTATAAATTATTCGTTTTGGTTCTGCCATTCTTTGAGAAATGTTACTATCTACCTAACGTACTTGTGGTTTTCATTTTTATTCTGCAGGTATAAGAAAATAAACTTTTATATTTTTACTTTATGTCATATCGATGCAAGAATTAATTTGATAATAACTATTTACTCGAATAAAATAAAGTTAGTCTTTCCCTGCAGCGAACTGCGTCACAGCGTAAAAACTGAATGCATGGAATGATAACGGTATTAAATTATTCACCTTGAAGTGACTATCCGATTGATTTTATTCACGAAATTGGATGATTGTCGAATATAAAAAAGGCTATCCATTTCAAGATGAAAGGAAATTGATTTTTCTCATACTATTATTCTTTCTGGCATTAAATTCATCTATAGGTGTGATTAATTAGCATATAATAATTATCATTGTTAAGACAATCGAATTTTAATGGTCTTTTTAAAATTTTAAATTAACGATATTGGCAACAACAACTGTCTAGATTAATATTTATAAACAACAAAATAATCCAAATTTACCGATGGTTGTTATAAATATAACTTCCTTTTGAAATAAATAAAACTTTAAAGTTGAGCTATATGCAAATACAAGAAGTTTTAGCAATGGTTGGTTTTATGTAACTATTAATATACATCAGAATTCATTGAAGGAGTCATAAGCCCATTTCCTAGTTTTCGCCATACTCAATTAAATGGCACGGAAATAAAATTCCGTTTCACTAAAACAATCGTAAGTGATCAAAGAAATTCCAATAAATCATCGTCAGAATTTTTTGATAGTGCTTTTTCCTCCTTCGTTTCACTACGTAAATATTCTATCATCGCTCAATTATATTTTCGTCCCCCGCTCTTCTTGCCCCTCTCGTAAATCCCCTCTTCCCTACATCTCCCCTCTCCTCCATCTCTCCATACCCACACCATGTCGCTTTCTGTTCCAAATTTATCGTGAAACTTTCTCGCTGTTGAAAAAGAACGCAAGCAGGCAGTTAAATGCCATTAGGACGTTCCTAGCTTGGATATATTATAGTGGAACTAATGATCAGGAATGAATATTAAGTATGTAAATTAATTTATTTTCGGTTTTATTTCAACGTAAACAGGAAGGTGAATCGCGGTGAAATTTAAAAAAATACAGCAATTAATGAGGAAGTAACGTCATAGAATATAGGTAATCTGGAGTGTTTTTACAGCCTCCTTAAAATCGTTCATTTTTCCTACCTGCCAGTCGCCATGGGAGCATAACTTGTAACACCCGGGATCGCCCGCTCATGGCTCCCCCTGCTTCTCCTTCTGCTGAAACAAAGAAAGAAAAATATTTTAGACAAGTTAAAGACAGGTAGATTCATAAATTATATTCTTTTTGGAGAATAACATTTTAGTAAGATGCATACCATAAGAGTTGATTAAAAATTTGCCGAGTACTTGAAAATCTGCAAAACACCTGTAAGCTCAAAACGAAGTTTTTAGACTAGTCGTTTTAATTATTAATGTTTTTATTGTAAGAGAATATATAAATGCACCATGGTTCTTTATTCGTCATGGATTTGTTTAAATATTTACGCTACATAATACAAATTAATTTATTTACCGTCTAAAATAATCTAATTCTTTACAAACACACATGAGCATATAGTGCAAAGTACTGCAAAATTAAAAAATCCTCATGAAGTATATAATCATTATCGTTTTTGTAGTTTGTTTAGTGGTTATTTGCCGTAAGTATCTTATAATCTTTGTTGACATGATAGAATTAAATTGCTATCAGGAAGCATTTTGCCCCCACCAATTGAGAATATTCACAATATATCATAGTTATTGTTAAATTACGTGAAAATCCCCGGTATTGATCAATAAATGCGCAACCTTAAAATTAATTGAAAAGTTCATGAAATTGGAAACGTAATTTTGCAGACTTACAGCCTTTAAAAAAATATCATTCGCAAAATATGAGTAATTCCTAAAGATGCACGCTGCAAATCGTGGGAAACGTCGAGCATCGACCATGTTCTCAAAGCATTGAAACCCGAAAACCTCCACCTGCAACCGAAAATACTTAGAAAACCGCCTAAAAATAATCTTTTGAGCTTTGTGAATATTTTTAGGCGGGTTTATACCGACTTTAAAAAGGCCGCTTATGCGTTCGGGTATTCCGTCTGTCTGACACGCTAACGTTTCCTAAACTAGAGCTAGAGACTTCGTTTTTGCCAATTGATTTAGTATTCCGTCTCATTGTGCATTTTTTCTTGAGAAGGTTTGACTGTCTAATTATTTTTTTTAATACCGCCATTTAATGTCAGCTTCAACAGTTATTTCCTTACATGTTCGTTAAGTGCCAATTTGAAGCTGATTTTGTAATGCACCTATTAATATTGCATTCAAAATTTTTATAATTTGAATACATATGTTGAGCTCTAACATAAAATATAAAGTTTCTGCATTAATGTGGAGCTTTGTTCTATTTTATTCGTTAAGCGTTCACCGTAGATTCTTGAGAGGTTGGAAGTGTAGTTACAAAAATCTCTCATTAGACAAGGTACCATTTATAAAATATTTAAAAAACTTCAGTGCGCATTATCGCCGCCATACCGCAAACTCAAACCATTAATAACCATTTGCAATTTCTAAATGCCTAAAGGATCATCAGTTTATAAATATCACGATTTTCTGGACGTCTTATTTCACGGAAAGAAGTTCCGCCATAAATTCTAGGCACACTATTTCTCGGAGATGACCACGGTTGAGTTGTTTATCTACACAATTTATTTACTTTCACTAACCTTTTAGAATTTCAAAGTTGTCCTTATCGAAAGACAAGGCACGCTTGAACACTTTCGTATAGAACTAGCGGTGCTTCCAGTTCATTTCATCGGACGTTTACAACTGGCGGTTAGATATCTACCCAATTTCTCCTAGCCAAACATCAAGCGAATTACATTAAATATGTTATCAATACTTCTAACACGAATTTCGATGGTAACATATCTTACCCACCCAGAAAACCGTGAAGTTTTCCGTGGCGTTATCTATCCGACATTTGAAATTAACCATTTTGGCACGAATTACCCCAATTGTCCTATTTTTTTGGAAAAACTCAAACCCTGATTTTCGTCCTTTTATTGGAAATGGGATTTAGTTCTAATTCAGGAGTTTGAATCATTTGCCTTAAATCTGCAAACAAAATGCGTGTCAAATTCTGGAAACAAATTTCGCCGATATTTCCGCTGTACCTATACAGTGGAACTTCCATAAGTCGTGGAAATACGTTTTTCTCATTTCTATTTTGTTCGATAAAATTAATTCTCCTCAAGTTATGGAAAATTCGAGTTATACACGTTCGAGTTATGGACGCTCCACTGTACTAACAACGATGCATAAGTTTCTGTTCCCATGCCATCGCCAGAAATTTCCCTCGTTCCGCCCTCCTTCATGAGTTTCCAGCCACGTCCAAGTTTCACTAGTGCACTTATTATCATAAGAAACGACGATGGAATTTGAGTCGCCGCAAGTTTTTTCTTTCTTCTGAGAAACGGTCGAGACCACACGAAGCGCGTACAGTCAAAAGATATTGAGTACGAGTGCACGCATTCTTTTTAAAACGACTTCACGCCTTTTTGGAATAAAGAGGAGCAAAAAACTCAATTCCATCCTTAACATAAATTTGTGTGATAAACTTCATTTAAAAAAAATAACATCAAACGTATTTAAATGAGTCGAATATCAGTCGTATAGCAAGGAGAGTTCGATTTTAGCTTTCAAGTTATAAAAATCTACACTGCCAAGTGAGCTTGATGGCCATAATTAAAATTGTTATGAGAAAAAAACAGAATATAAATAAATTAACACGTCTGATCTTGTGATCTATATTGAGTAAAAGAATGTCTTGTAAGATTAAGAAGATATTTTTATGAAAACAACTGAAAAATGCCGAGTCACTCTGAGTGGAATGTCTAGGAGTCCTAACACTAACGTGAGTTAGAACATGCGCATTCGCTTAAACTTGGCATCGGAGTTGAAAATATGGCGTCGAAAGACCACGAGTCTTAAGAGTGTTCACGACCTCCATCTCAATATATAAGATTGAACTCGATCTTAACAACGGGTTGCCCTTAAAATCTCTGGAACCACAGCAATCTTCGCAATTAAAAAATAAGTAGATCTCAAAAAGATATCAAAGGGATAAAATCTAAATCACGACACGGTCATTATCAAAACCATTCATCGACAAAGAACGTTTGAAGGATTTAGAAAGCGTGTCCAAGAAATTCGAGAGTCCGATCGCGTTTTGAATTTCTTCGTGCCATTTGGTAGACCAGTTCAAGTTTCCATTAGCTCGAAGGTACTGCCTTTGAAACCTTAAATAACTATTCTGTTCTATTTCAAGAGTCTTTTCTGAAAATTTATCTCCGACTTATTCATACGATTCTATTAAACCTTAATATGTAATTATACGATAAGCCAGTACTTTAATATAGAAATAATTACTTCTTATAACAATAAAAGCAGCAATCAAACAGAGATCCGAGAACTTTACCTTGATATAGGTAAACAATCAGGGCTGACCCGAGATACGGGCGAGCAGGGCGGCTGCCGGGGGTGTCAA
This sequence comes from Tanypteryx hageni, assembly GCA_028673005.1. NCBI lineage: Eukaryota > Metazoa > Arthropoda > Insecta > Odonata > Petaluridae > Tanypteryx > Tanypteryx hageni. The sequence goes on along the minus strand of CM054116.1, from coordinate 70,641,513 downwards.
AGTGTTGAGGGGGCTAACCCGGTCATCTATCAATACATTATCTTCAAATTAATAAGTGCTGGATACCAATTTATATGGCGGAAGAGGCAGGAATCTAGATGAAATTCATTTACCTTTTCATTGTCAATTAATTATTTTCACGCAACAATGAATAAATGAACAAGTTCTTTTTAAAATATCTTAACACAAGTTGATGGAAGGGGCGCTAGAGCGGTTTTTCGCCCGGGATGCAAAAATACCTCTGGTTGCCCCTTGAAGAAATTATCAATCCTTTCTTGCCAAAAGCCGATGTCCGAATGTCCTAGAATGTTCGCCAAAAATCTCTTCAGAACTGAAACTTATGAAAATTTTCCTTAGCGTGCATCCAGCATAAAGAACGGGTATGGTAATAAGTAAATCCTTGTGGGTATTTTCCTCTTAGACATTCCAGTTTCGGCCTTGTATCAGTTGCTGCATTTAAGTAGAATCGCTTGACCCAATAAAATTTCTTACTAAACTCTTTAGAAATCGTTCTATCAAGATACATTCAAGCACATGAGAAACAATCCCACGGACGCATTATTTAGCGTGACACTTTTACACCGAAATCTATGACTAATATGCGCCTTCCTTATAGATCAATAAAATTTATATTTTTAGGTACAATCTAAACGCCACATAGAATTCGATACATGGGCATTCGAGCCAAACATGTTAAGAGGGTCGCCGCTCTAATCTTCACGATATGTTCCCTTTTTTCTGTGTGGCCTTCAAACTATGTCGAGACGTTGCTTCATGAGGATTCACGTCTTGTTCGATACTTCCCTCCTTCCCCCTGTAAGAGAGTCCCGTGAATGCTTTAAGGAGGCTGTCTCTCTTCCAAAATGAGAGCAGCGCTCGAAGTGCGTAGAGAGAGTGACGGCTGCGTGCGAAAGAAGTTTCGTTTTTAAACTCGTTTCCATGCCTCTCCAAAGCTAAAACCTATATGTTTTCTTAACCATAACAACATGCAGGATTATTCTAAATAGATCGCGAGCGATGGCGACGGATAAGTTTACCTTAGCTTCTCAAGTGGAAATATGAAATCTTCCACTTTGTCGTCCAAATGTGTTCTTAGAGTGCGTTAACCGTTGAAGCATTTTCTAACCCAAGGAAACGACGTTATGCAGTTTGATCTCATAAATTAATTTAAAATGTCATGATACTCGAAACCCCATAATTTTAATAGAAAAAATATAATGGCTTGATATAAATATGTGGATACAAAAAAAAAACAAATATTGAAGTTAGATAGTAAAATGATCAACATAAATTCACCATTTATTAACTCACACGCATATGCTTTATTTAGGTTGGTATTACATATTTCTATGAAAAGAACTGGTCATTTTCATATTTTATTGCTACATTTAAGGAAGCAAAAGATATATATATATATATATATTTATTTATTTATATTTATATATATATAAACCGTAAACTAATCCTGTATAATGAAATAAAAAAATGGCTTCAGTCACCTTAAATGCCGCAATTTGCGCGCTGAATTTCTATAAGAACCTAAAAATTACATTAGTAAAATAATTAAATTAATCCTCTTATAATAATATAAGTAAAAGTTGTGGAAACTACAAAGTTATCCTTTCATTATGAGTAAATTCCACAAAGTTGAGCCTGACCTCATTAATTATATAAGTAGGGGTTTTAAAAGTATTTAATTGATCATCAGAGAAGACATGGACTAATGAATATATGAGTAACACATTAAAATAAACTTATTTTGGAAAGATTTGCTACTGAAATAGTCCATTAGAATACTAATTCTTAAAACAATAAAACAAATATAAAATCTATAAAACAGAAATTACAAGGACATGGGATGGATAATTTTATTTGAGTGTTCCAAAAAATCGAGTATGGAAGATTACCGTTCCGAAACAGTAATGGCTTGCTTTTGACGTGAATTGAGTTCCCATAAACCCTTCGTGTTTGTGAGCGAGTGGGTGTATTGTGCCTTGGCGAGAAGGAACTTCCCCGCGACAGTATTGAGTGTTTGAGTAAGCCCACTTACGTTTTATTTCTATCGTGTAGTTTTAAGAGGTTTTATTTGCATGCATGACTTCATCATTGAAACATTTTTCACGTAGTTCATAAATGTTCATATAGTTCAGAGGCATAGAAATCAGAAAGACATCCATTGAGCTCCTAACTCTAGTATGGAGGCATTTTGTTTGTTTAGGGAACATGATAATGTTTAAAGGTCTCCCCACTAAAATAACGCTAGCGATTTCTTAAAGTATTCCAAAAAGACTAATTACGACACTGGAAATCCCTAAACGTTTTCATTGTCTACGTAAGGTTTCATCACATCGTGTGCTGCTAGGTACCGCGAGTACCCAAATGCAAATGGATTCGGAAAAAATGGAGAGTAAACCTTAATTCGTCCCGTCTCCGTACTCTCCCTTGGGCATCGCCGTAAACAAAACGTTCGTTTCGGACGCGAGCACCCGGGTGCAAGGACCTTAGTGACGCAGGGTCATCGGGATAACGGAGCATTGGGTGCCATTCTCTCTCTCTCTCTCTCCATATGACGTGAGAGCCAAGGTTCGGAAGGACGCCCATGCGAAGTATAACGGGTGGTGCGTGGGAGATGGCCTGAAGAGGAGGAGGAAGAATTAGGAAGGAAGAGTGCGTGCGAGGGAGTGAAAAAATCACGCCTAAGGTCAATCCCAAACGCGAAGGTCTGCATCTATCGCCGCCGGAAGGGCGAGGCAGGTGGCGGGGAGGGCAAGGCGAGTGGCGGGGAGGGCGAGGCGAGTGGCGAGGATGTCAAGGAGTCGAAAGGGCAACGGGTGCCGCGAGCGGTGTCGCTACACCAGAATTCCGGGACACAAAAGTTGGCGCAATAAGGCATTTGATTTCTCTTTTCCAACGTAGTATCACTCCCCACGCGGCATCATATTCCTCTCATTCGCGCATTCATTAATGACGAAGAATTGTGCCAGTTGAGGGAGGAGGATAAAAAAACGCCCTGAATATTTCCATTCCTTTCGTAAACCTTTTTTCTATTTTTCATTTTTTTAAATGTGCCACTCATTGTTCCCAAAAAGTAAAGGTAATAAATAATCTTACAATAATGACCTAGATTAAAAGACGATATTTGGTTTGCTATAAATTATTTTGACTGATAACCTATCAAGAAGACATCATAATAAAAGTGTTTTTCTAAGCAGAGGAGCTCATAAACTTGTTTCATGCAAGCTCGTGTAGGATGAATTTCAGCTGCCTTTTGAATGCATTATGAAAACTACACGCCCCTTTCATTCGCATTAGAATTATAAAAGCTGCTCTTTCGGAATTAATTATTTTGATGATATGTTGAGGTTTAAATATGCCGAATGATGTACGAGAGACCTTAAAATCTAAGAATTGAGAAAGCACTTGGGAAGAGAGCCAAAGAATACGATTGTTTAAAGCGACAGATCAAATATTCTCGTCCATATATGGAAAGGAGAACCTAATTAGCTATTGTTTTTATGACGTAACTGGTAACGAATTTACGAATACATCGATATTGTTGTAATAATCTTACTTGCTCTTAGTTAAAAACATTCAAATACATAAGTTTTTTAAATAAACAGCAATTTTTTTTGCTGAATCTGGAAAGCTTAATAAAATTTCCGACTGTTTAATTTAAAACAATCTAATAGGATAATCTTGAAAATATATATAAATTACAGGAAACCATTATTACCTTACATTATTTCCAAGAGTTTAGAGTACGGAAGTCATTAAGTTAAATTTATCGGAATTAACCACGTTTTATTTTTACAATAGGGGATATTTGTTCGACCAATTAGTTCTGAACAAGTAGGTCTCAATAAACATTTAGCCCGATGAATTCCACCGTAAACCAAGCGGAACTTCACAGCAGTAAAAAATACTTAGAATGAGGCTTTCCTTAAAAGATATCTTGTAAATTACAAAATGAATAATTGGCGTAATTTTAACATAAACCCAAGCATAATTTTCAACCTACTAAGTCATTGCAGCGATAACAGCAATAAAATAGCAAAAACGCAACCATCTCAAGCCTCACACTTTGATAAACAAAATAAGAAAAATAATTACTTTAAAGAACATAAGACAATCTAGGATTCGTTACCCGTAATTACCATTATGTACCGCTAGAACAATGAAAATGCTTCTGCGGCCATGAATTACTTCCCGCTGAGAGATTCCTGACTCTTATATCACTCCCCGTAATAGTTCCGTACGCACAGCTGTTTTAATCTCCGCTCTCTTTCTCTCTCTCTCTCTTCCTCCCTCCCAAGCTTCCCTCACCCCCTGCACGCGACTGCAGAAAAAACTACGGCATATAATCATAAAATACTCGATGTGTCCCGGCCTGTGTTTGTGTTTAGAGCTGAGAAGAGAAGGGGATAGGCACATGGTATTTCGTAAGAGACACTCCGCGCGCCGTACCAGTCTGGATGTGGGATAGGCGGCGCCTTTCAACCTACTTAAAGGGGGACTTCCCTCCCCTCAGCAACCGACTATCCATTCTCCCCCTCTCCTCTACCGAGTCACTTTATCACCTCTCCAACATTCCCTCCCCTTTACCGCCCCTTGATCCCCTTTCCCCTTTACCCTCACTCCTTTTACTCCCACCCTCCGCACCATCTCACAGATTCACTTTCTCTTCGCGGAGTGGGCACGTCCCGAGGCTACAAATCCCGCCTCGCTCGCGCATAAGACAGGAAACCCTGCAATCTCTAAACTCTCTCCATCTCTTTCTCGCCAGGCCGGCAGGTTGCCACGGCGCGGAGGCAACAATGGGCCGGTCCACGTCTTCGAAATCCGAAGTCGAACGAATTAAATCCCAAGTCCCATTAAGATTTTATACGGTCCATAAGAAGGGAGGCGGATACGCTCTCCCGTGTCGCTACCGACCCGATCTGTGAGTTTGCTATCGAGGCGGCGTGATTTTCTTCTCGATTCGTGACCGTTACGCTCGCGAAGGAAAATTCCGCGAATTGATATCCCGCTTCCCTTTTGTTTCGCTGGTTCTCCCGGGCTCCGCGGTTTCTGTCGATCCTACTTGGGTAGACGTTTGTTGATCTTTGGAAATAGCCGAGATGTTGCTTTATTTCTTATATATAAAATACCTTTCTTTCCGTATTTTCTATTATTATTAAAACCACTTCTTTACGAATTTATGAAATATTCTTTAAAATATTTTGGCACATAGATGGTATGTTTCATATGTTGGGATTATCGATTTAGTTTTCCTATGTTTGACGCGTATATTATGTACCGTCGACAACCTTAAATCCTACTATATTATTGTACTTCTTATGAGATATGAGGATTTGTTGAATGAGGAGGTAAAATTTTCTTTGCACCTTCTCCACTATTTGCATTCTAAGAGTTTGAGAAAAGATAGGTTTGTTTAGATATCGTTATCAGTTTCAAATTGTATTCCAATGAACACCCTCAGCTAAACGTTATTGGGCGTTGCGTAAATATTTCTCATCTTGAACCATCAAAGTATAGAAAACTCCAAAATTGCGACCTATAGTTATGGAGACTTCAACGTCCGACGTGTAATGCGCCCCGAATTTAAAGCTTATATCCCTAGACCACATTATGAATAGATCATCAAATGATACTATTTGACTCACTTTAAAGAAACAAATGAAAAAATCACATTAAATTTGTATAATGTTTTCTTTATCTCCAAAAGATTTGATTAAAACACATTTACTATGGAGACTTCAACGCTTGCGAGTCTCTTGCGACGCTTTCGGTCGAGATGTGGTTTTAATATTTCTGGATGATGTCACCAGTCCCTTCGTACCGTATAATTTTTATTTAATTTTAGCTTTTCCCTCGTATTTTTTGAAAAAAGACGAATTGAGCGCAAAATTCGACGCAAAGTTTTGACGTAAAGGTGAAGGACATTGAGGTGGAGTACCGTTAATAAAAACCTCGCATTTCCATAAGGATTGCTATTACAAGAGGGCATTTGTCGTGACTGAAGATGATCTTCGAGGAGAGCGGAGAAGATCCGCTCGACGGCATTTGAAACAAACGTGAGTACTCTTATGTCGTCAACTCGTGTAAATGGAAACGTTACAAAACTTATCGCCGGCCTCTCGCTTTTGTTTCCTTACGAATTGACTTGACTAACGGTTTCGCCGTTTCTGTATGTGCCATGATTCTTGATAAACAGCTCAGTTGTGTTTGCGCACTAAAACTAATAATCAACACGTTATTATGTTCACAGCGGTCTCTTACATTTTAACACGTCACATCTAATATTAATCTCTGAGTTTTATTCTGGGCGTAATCTAGGAATCAATATTTTTCCTTTATATATTAAATTTTTTCGGTGGTCCATCCAATTACTTTTGCTTAAATTGTCACAAATTTATATAAATATGTTGGTAATTATATAATGCGATACGATGCTTTTAATAACAATAGTAAAATGAACGATTTTTTCAAAAATTAAAAAATTTTAAAATTTAATTATTCAAACTAAGTAAAGAAATCACTAGATTTATCACGGCATTGTTTACTAGAATAATCGCGGAATGTTTCGTTTCCTTTTTTGAATTTGTCAGCTATACATTTTCAGTAAATATTTTGTTTCCTTTCACTCTCACCAAAAATTCTTTTCACCGGCGTTAGGAGTCACGTTCAAAGGCAGTAGCTATTTTTCTCCAATATAAATGCCTCACATGTACTTTCACGCGTTCCAGCTACACTGTGACCCTGAGAGGGAGGGCACCTTTAACCTCGTTTCCTTAATGTCACGTGTTTAGATCCTTAATCCTTATTGCCATTGTCGAGAAGCCTCTTACTGGCACATCTCCGAGATTACCACTTCGACAATTAGATGCAACAATCCAAAATGAAAAAAATCGCCAATCTAGCTGCAGTACAGATTCACGTTCTTTAATCATCAATATCGATTCCCTCTCTCGCAAAAATCCTATCGGTTGTCACTTGGTGAAATATCGTTGGATAAATCACCTCTGATCGCAAAAAAACCCCTAGTTTCTCAACTTTGCGTTTCGATGAGGATTCGATCAAAGGCACGGATAACGCGGAACGTCACTTTTTCGCTCAAAGAAATTTCTTTTCCGATAGAAATGCGGAACGTCACGGTCCAGTACACGACAGCAGGGGCTAATAATCAACGACTCGGAGGGTTAGCCAGCTCGAAGCGCCAAACGACCTCGCCAATTTCCATGTTGCCACACACGAGTGCCTCGTTCCGGTGGAGAGTCTGAGGCAGCCGAAACGCTCCCTCCGCTCCCCTGTCCCCCTCCTCCATTTTACCCCCCTCCTTTTCAAGACAGAATCCAAAAAATTGGCACTTCAGTCGCTAATGTTTTCCGATCTACAGCAAGTGGACCAACTGTCTAGCGACAAAATAAGTAGCATATCCATAATACCGAGCGTATAAAAAAACTGTGAGACCGTAAGTCGTTAGTCCGAAATTCGATAATTCGAGTATTCGTTGGACATATATCGCAAGGCGAGAGAGACGAATGACGTCTTTGCAACCAGAGATCGTTCGTGCGCTAACTTTCAAATCGACCTTAAGCTCGTCGCGGTGATCGGATAGTTGATGCAGTATCACGTGTTTGAATCTCGACTAGAAAATGGACGTCTTCACTCTCCGTGTTGTCGTTTGTTTAGTCTACGATATTCCGAGAGTCGTTTGAGAAAGAATTATAGTGCGAATGTTCGATCTGATGTCCAATTTAGTCATTTTTTTTTGCTTTGCTGGCATGCTGCTTTACGCGAGAAAAATAATAAATTAATCCTTTCTGAAAACTCGTTACAGCGAGATCTGCAAGTATTTACCTAATGAGCGAGACCCGTTAAATCAAACCCAAGGAGAAAATTGGCCCATAAAAAAGGCTGAGTTAGGCGCATAACAAATTTAGATTGAAGTTACTCCAGGTGAAATTTAAAAGATTCCGTTATTTTTCTCGGGGCTATCGAGCTATTCTATCAAAAAAAATTCGAGAGATTGACATCGGTATGATCGCATGTCTATGTTAAAAGGTAACGGTGTTTACAATACTAGATTCTAAACGGTATACAAAAATAAATACGGGATCACCAATGGAAATTATAATTTTTGGGTGCGAAAGTTTTTCGATATAAACAAATTTTTATCCTGATATTATAAAAAATTTGGCAGTGAAAAATACGTTAACTTTTAAAGAATGGTCTAGTTAACTATCTGTCAAAAGAGATGCGTCAACCATGCTTAACTTGAGGAACCGCTACGGATTTTTAATAAAAACCAGTGAGAATGATAACATCTCTATGTCGAATATCGAACGCACCAATTACTTTATACACTGATCAGCATTCACAAGGACTTCGAACCTTGGCGTTACCTTTCGAATGAGAAAACAACACAACCACCATCTTCCGTAATTCGAGACGACCTCCGGAGTCATTGAGAGCGAACCGATCTGAGACAGCGGACGCAGGGAATTGTGGGTTCACATCCCGACAGAGGCACGAAAGTTCATGTGCGTGTCGTGTGTGATGTCATACTTTGGAGTAATTTAATTACCATAATAGTATATTCTGCAATCTACATAAATCGAACAGAAAAATGAAATCTAGTCCTGAGAAATAGATAAGATGGTGGCGCGTCTCGTTGCTTTACGTATGGAATGATTAAATGTACATTTTACGAATGTCTACAAAATAACAAATATCCAATTCTTGAAAGTCTACATTACCGTAGACAATTCGTTAAAATTTGCTTCGGTAAGCCAGCTATTGATAATCAGGTCCCTGCGATGCTAATTTATTATTGTGCTCTTGTATTTATGTACTATAAGTACATATATATTCGCCTATTATTTATTCTGTAAATTTATCGATTGAAGAAGTTAAAGAGTCTTAGTATTTCATAATACCATAAAATCACGAATTTCTTAGAAGCATGTTTGTCGACTGCCAATAAGTTTCCTTGGGTTAGTCTCAAGGAATGAATTTCCGACGATATTTATCGCAAATCGTGACACAAGAACAAATTCCTTTGGTTTCAGCCATAACTCATAATGTTTACTCAAATTATACTGAAAATTTCTGGCGTTAATTACGACTTAACTTCATGTAACGGCGCATAATCATTGACGCTAAATGACCGATACAAAGATGCTCTTTTGAAAAACCATTTGCGCGAGACTGCTTTTACTGCTAACACGTCGAAAAAAACGACGGGGCCTAACACATTCGCCATACTTTCACTGTTAACCCGGAGGAAAATAAAACAAACCAAAACACAGTGCCACAAAACCTTACCTAAAATACGTCACGGTAATAAAAAACTTTAAAACCCCGACAGAAAAAAGACTGTCTCCTGGACACCAGACCTCCGTAGCGAAAGACCTCCGGCGGCGAAGAGAGAGAGAAAGAAAAAAGCGACGGTTTTTCTATACGAAGTATGCATTAATATCCCACACACTCACACTCACACAACGCTTTCCTCCCATATTTTTCTCTCTCCCCTCTCTCTAGTAAATCAAACATTTCATAACATATCCACTCTCACAGGCACAAGCACAGGTTAAAAAAATAACGTCCGCACAGAGAATAAGAAGAATAGGAAGCAGAGGAAAGCACAACCCGCAGATGAGACTTACGCGAAGATTTGAAATTTTCTTGTACAATTAATAACTTTTCTTTAAAAGTGCACGTACTGGAGGACTGCTCGTGGCGAGAACGATTTTTCACTCGGGGATCCCCTCTGGGCTTTCACAATCTCCTCCGCTGGCGAAGTCTCCTCCCTCGTTCGGAAAGGCGGCACCAAGAGCCAGCGAAAACACCTTCCTCTTCCACACGGGGGCTACAACGCAACTGGGCGTGGAGACAGCGGCGGCTGGAGAGACGTGGGGTCTCTCTTTCTCAGGGAGGGAGGTATTGGTGGCAGGGAGGGGGTGTGGGGAAGAGGGGGGGTTGCGAGGGGCCGCAGGGGGAGAAGAAGGCGAAAGGAGTAGGTGGGGAGGGTGGACAGAGAGAGTGAGAGTTAAGGAGGCGGGGGCGGAGGAGGGAGAGGGAGGGAGAGAGAGGGGGGAGGAGGGAGAGGCGGTAGGGAGGCTGCGAAGGAAGAGGGAGGGGTGGTAGGATGGCTGGAATACGACGAAGAGAATGCCCTTGATCTTTTCCTTCCTTATCCAACAGTCCGCCACCCAAGAACCTTCTCCCACTATTCTGTTCCACCTGTTCCTTCCTTCCACTTATAGTCGCACGCACAAGCACACCAATAAAAACGCAATTCACACACGCACGTACACAATCTCCATCTTTCTTTCCCATCTCATCGTTAACTGTTTTCTTACAACGCCATCGCTTCCTTTTGATTCTAGAAAGTACAGTTCGGATCATGACGGCACGCGCATGTGACTTGCAATATAAAAATATTATATAAAAGATTGCCGTGACATCATTAAGCGTCCCTCACTTTAAAGGCGATTAATTAAATTTTTCCCTTGCGGAGGACAAATATTATAATCTTACGTTGTGATAACACATTTACAGTTGACGTTCTTTTTGGCCTATTCTTATCGTCTGTTCATTAGTAGAGCTGTTGATTAACTGTTATATCGCTTTTCGTGCAGCTTTTTTAGAATTTTCTCGGAAGTGATAGATTTAAAGAAATGGTATTATTTATATGATATAATAAAGACACTATATGTTTAACTTGCTAATAGACTTGTTGTCAGCGAAGATAATAATACATTATTTTTGGGCATCGAACATACATTAACATCAAGCTATCATGAAAGAATTCTAACATCTGATATTAAAAATAATATTTTGAAGGATTTCAAAATTATTTCAAGGTAAATATACCTCCGAAATATATTTATAGCTCACGTAAAGCATATTTCGTGTTTTACTCCAGGGAAAATAATAATAGATAGCCAACGGGAGAATCTCACAACCTTTTGTCCTTTTATTCCTCCGCCAAATTGTCGAGTATTTTCCCATTCTCATTATCTTCCTCCTCCGCTTTGAAGTTAACGGGCCCTTGGGCGATATCCCATTCCTCATTCTTCTCCTCCATCTTCTCCACTTCCCACCCTTCTCTCCCAACCCCTCTGACATTCCAAGCCCCTCTCCTTCCATAATATCTCCCCTTTCGTCCTTCGCTCGCATATGAGCCTCTCTCTCTCTTCACATCTTTCTCTCTTTCTTGCCTTTCCGTACCTCTCTCTCTGCTTCCCTTTCCATTTCCTCTTTAACGTTCTCTTCCCATTTCCTCAGCCAGCCTACGCCCTTATTATAACTGGCTTGCGTTTTCCTAGAAATTTCGCCACCGTCATAGTCAATCCGCCCCTCTCTTATTCCCTCTCTCGATACCGCTATCCAGCTTTTCCATTTCCGACACAACAGTTTCCAGAAAAAAATATATATCCTAACGAAATTTCTCGAGGTTGCCTGTAACGTTTTTTCCTTTTTCTTTCTTTCCCTCTACGACTTTTTTTATTTCCACCTTCGAGATGTTTCGTTCTCGTCGGATAAAGAACAGGAAAATCTTTCGCGTGACGAATGCAATCTGCCGGATAAGTTAATTTCCCTTCCGTCCTATCGCACGCTCGATCTAGTTTCGGAGTTTTTAAAAAAGGATTTGCGGATCATGGTCAGTTAGACCGCTCGCAATTTGCGAGTCTTTACATTATAAAAATCTCCGCAGACGGAAGATCTCGAGGGAAGCGTGGCCGTCTGTCGTCTTCGGAAAGGGCGGACGAAGCGGCTTGTCTCGGATTCGAACTCATTTCAACATTGAAATCGTTCTCTCTCCCTCTCTCCCATTCCCTCTCTCTCTCTCTCTTCCAGTCGAGGTTCGAGAACAGGCGTCACGATTAAGGCGGGGCTCGCGTTCTTTTCGTCTCAATTGCGAACATTTTCCGCGTCGTACGTATGCTAACCATTTCTTGTGGAATTGTATGCGTCCTTAACTTCCACGTGCATATCATTCCTTTGGACATGCGTGGTTTTGTTAATAATTTTATCTGTAGTCTGTTCATTCTGTAGGTCGGCATTTCTTACATTCGGTGAGATAATTATTTCAGACGATACTACAAGCGAAACGAGGTATAATTTCTTTGGCATTGGTAACATTTTATACGTACATAGATGAGATTTTACTCTTAATAGTACCAAATTTTTTATCTGGGGTCACTTGTCGAATAAGAATGCAAAGTGTCCAAATCTTTGCGTCATTTTTATTGTTTTGTTGAGCTGTTTTCGGGTATCTTTTTAAAGAATCGTAGGGAGCTTGGAATTAGCTACTCACACTAACTCGATCCATCTCAAGTTAAAATTTAAAATTACGCAATAATAATAGGACGTAAATGCTGTTTTCCTGGCTTCGTGTCTACTTTTAAGTTGTTGACGTGCGCTTCCCCCCAAACCGTTGTTCCCTGTGTCAATCTTCTCTTGATCATCTTAAAATCATTATGATAGGACTGGCCATGAAAACTTCCTCTTCAAATCGGCCATGTTCCCAATATGTATAAGAATTTTATCCTAACAATGCCTTCCTCGATTCTGCATATCTCACGTTCTTTCCGTGGTTCCTCCAAGGCCCTTTCTCGTTATGTCACTCCCAAGAAAATTCTTATCTCGAATTTTGGGTCAGGTCAAGCAAGGCATTCGATCGAAACCGAATATAACAAAATTAAGGAATATAACATAATGGTAGGAGATAATTCACATTACCTTCGTTCGTGATCACGATAATAATTTGATAGGCTAAATTGACAAATTTACCTTAGACATCAATAACGTTGTGAAATATTTGTTAATATTGTGTTTACAAACATACTGACGACACTGTTCAATACACTTACACTACATAGTCTACTACACATTTTGAAATTTTTATCTTGTTTTTTTATCAAAGCCAGCGCATTTTCACATCTGAACTTGAAATTTTTAGTTGAGATAAAAATGAACAGGGAGGTTTTTTTAAGATAATTAATTATGTGCACTTGAAAAATGAGAATAACTGATTTTAAAATACCATTCATTTTTGACCAAGTGATTTCATTTTGAACATCATCAAACTAATTTTTCAGAAGTGAAGATAAATATTCCAATTGGCATTGCACATTAAAGTTGATATTTATATCCTATATAATTTTTGATTTCTGAAACCACAGTCACAGAAAGCTATGAAGAAAATCTTTGGAAGATATTATTTTTGCAACTGGTTACCAATGTGTTCCTCATTTTGGGATTACTCTCTACCCGTATATTCTTGAAATTCTAATAATGATATCCTATCTAATAAAAGTTCCATTTGCTCCTGAGATTATTTAAATATATGAAAATCAGGTCTTAAGAGCACCCGTCAAATTTTTGATTTTTCGCGCGCTTAATAAATAAATTTCATTTCATTGGCATATTTTTAAAGGGCTTTAAGGGGAAGTATTTCTGCAATAATTATGAAAAGTTTTGTCATTTCAAAATAATTCTCGAATTAAAATTCTTAATTAATAGCTCTGTAAAAAGGAATAATTTTTTTTTAATATTGTCCTCATTTACATCGAAATCGTAAATTAATTCTTCTGAATTTTCAGTATAAATGCTGCGAATTGAAACGGAGATAATTAAAAGGATAATTTCTCATTTTCAGTGTTTTAGTTTTAATAATTCAATTTCTAACGGAACATTAACTCAAATTATTAATTATAGCAAAAAAATCTTTCAAATAGATATTCTGAATCAGATTGGACGTTAAATAAAAAAATTAAAAATAAAGGCAGACTGCTATTTTTGCGATTTGGAAGAAATAATTTAGGACTACAAAAAGAATTCAATTGGCGAAAAAGTATTCAAGTTTATATAAGAAAGTGAAAGAAACTAAGAGATTTTTATTGTAAATTTAATTCCGAGGCTCCGCGGTACTGCCGAAACAATTTAGTTATTAAAAGCTTCCACATCTCGAAAGAACACCAGTGGGGAAGTAGTAATAAATAAACGGCGCAATATACATTGCACAAACTTTCTCATATACGAGTACGTCTGACCGACTGCGTACGTTTATAAAAGAAAAACGCTTATAAATCAAAGTTAACCGTAGTTTAGTGTATATTTTAATGCCAATGGTCAATATTTAGTAATTTTTGGGACATATGGCTTAGTAAGTATTATTTGTGACATCAGGCTGTACGATTGGATGGATTTTAATCAAAATACTTACAGCCATTTTTGAGAAAATCGAATTTTGTTTCAAAATATCCTAGAATAAAGCACCCTTAATTGTGTCGCAATATCGTTCATATCGTCCGAGTGTCTATTATGAATGATATTATCCACAAATATGAGATACTATTCGATTAAGTTTAACCGTTTAGGCTGTAATAAGATTTTTAGTGGATCGCGGCGGAGGCGTGACGTCATAGAGCTTATCGTACATTGTAATGTCGCTGGATGCCATATAGTGATTTCAAGAGATTGGCTTACGTAGTATTATTTGTGACATCAGGCTCTACAATTGGATTGATTTTAATCAAATTCTCTAGAGCCATTTTTGAGCAAATAAATGTTTTCTAAAAATCGCCAAGAATAAACTACCCTTAATTTTTGCGCAATATCTTTTTTATGAAAAAATGATCTGAAAAAGATGATATAGTGCACAAATACGAAATATCATTCGATTTTATGTACGCGTTTGGGCCCTAGAACAGCGAACAGGCGACAGATAGACAGACGGACAGACAGACAGACAGACAGACGGCATGGCGAAAACCACTTTTATGGACTCAACGTGTATTTCCGTCAAAATCTTGAAGTCGAATTTTTTCACGATAACAATACTTATTCAATATACTACATATATGAAAAAGTAAAAAATATTGTAAAGTTACTCTGTACAAGCTAGTTATAACAATGGAAAACACAGGAAAATAAAATGGGAACAACAAAAGAAAAAGGATGTACCACTCCAATTTATGGATTCCACTTTCGGAATTTCCCTATTAATTTCATCGATCACAATTTTATGAGAATTTTTAATCAAATAATTTATCCGTCGTTGCATTCGTCAGAAGTAGTCTTATGTTACTTAAATTGTCCAAATTCAGAATAAAACACTAATTGGCCTCCTACTTTTCTATTTAAAATTTTTTAAAATTAAGATTAATGTGAGATCGTATTATAAAAAGAAATAATTGTGACTTAATAGCCTGCCTTAGCTTAGATCACTTAAGACCTAAACAGTCAGTGTGAATTTTACAAACGTAGAACAATGAAGTAAAAGGCACCCTGTAGACTGTAGAGATTTGTCGGCCTTGAAGACTCCCAAGGCATGTATGCACTTTCATGGAGATTCATTCAATAGCCCATCATTGAAACACGATTAATACTCTCAACTCTCCCATTTCGAAGCCCCTTTTATTGTACGTCAAACTGTACAGAATCTCCATTTCCTTGCTTCCTCCCAGCTTCAATATGACATGAAACTTGAAAATGATTAAGTGCGGAATGCTTAATGATCTATACTTTTTCAAAGATAACAAGCCAAAACAATAGGAAGTACCAGAATTAACATCGCCCCCACCACAATCTACGTTGACGGATTGAGAGGTGTCGTTTGGCCGACAACATCAACTCCGGTTCATCAACCATAGCGGGTGTCATTGTTCAACAATTAAGGATATAGAAAGAGACTTTCTAATGCACAAATGGCGTCCTTATATGTTGCACTACTCCAAAATGAGCGCGCTAACCGAATTACGACACGCTGTACGAACGAAAGTTTTGCTACTTGAAGTGTCGTAATCGCGCATTATCGCGTCTTAGCCCTCACGCTCACGCTCACTTGGTCCGAACCTAAAAGAGAGAGAGGGAGAAGGGAGAGCGATGAGAGTGAGAGAAGGGTCCGAAAATAGTTTGCGCAGACTTTTAAAGAAAATGCCAAAACACACCGTCCTTTCCCCGTTGATTTCATCGTGGGGCGATTGGGTTGCCAACGACCTTTAAAGGTTGACATTAACGCCTTACCCCTTCTTCCATTGTGTGAATTGGGGAAAGCCTCCTCCACGTACATCCTATATCTATGTCACTTATAGAACGTATGTGATACGACTTAAGATCTAAAACGGCCAATGACGTCACTAGTCGGCTAACCTCGGCGTTATCCAACTCAAGCGACCACGGTTCAGCTCCGGATGGTTAGCGCGTCTGGCTCCCAATGCTAAGCGGGTTCGAATCCTCCCTGGACTTGGTTGTATTTATTCGTCATTTTTGGCGTTTTCAACCTCATTGTAAAAGGCCATCAACGGCCGTTTATGAGGTAGTTAAACTAAATAAATAAATAAGTGCATGTTCGTGATATAACCGAGTAATCTTGGCATTAACCAATAGAGTTATAACTAATTTTATATCAATAGAAGTTTTAAAATATCAAAAATTAACTATATTAAAGAGCAACATTTTTTATTGGTGCGAATTGAAGAATTAGGTAAACGCGGCATATCTAAGATTAATTTCATAATAGTTTGGCTGAAGAATCCGGAAAGTTGAGGCGGGTCTCAACGAGTTACTGCTAAAATTTGAGCGCCAAACCGTAATTTAAACTTGCTAAAATTACCAAACTATGTCCTCAAGTTTCTTTTGTTAATTTTATTGTGAAAATTTCAAATAATTGTGGTAAAATTGCAACCGAGACTTACTAATAATACCCAATTTTTTCTAACAGATTTATCTTTTTTTAAATTCGAAGAGTGATTTCAGGTGAACAAGTGGCGAACTGTACCTTGTTGTTTTCAAGCTTACAAAACTAGTCGCATTCGAATGAGAGAATAACATACAGCACATTAAGAAGTTTAGTTAGGTCTGTCCAGGTAACGTCGACAGCCATCTAAAATTCGAAATCTCTTGAAGGGAATAAGCCACTGAACTCCGGTTAATGTCGGTATTCGTCCGGCTAATACCGACATAGACGACATTCCACTCTTTTATCACGATCTACGCATAGGCGTGAAAAATAATTTATATGAAAAGAGATGGGGAGAATGAAGGAGAAAATGTGGTATAGTGGAATCTTTTCTTTATTTTTCTCCCCGACTTCCGTTCGGCCTATATATATATATATATATATATATATATATATATATATATATCGATGATATTCCTCTGTCGCTATTACTTAGCAACGCTCCTTAATTGGCACAAATTCACACCCGCACGTAGCACTTTCTCGCGTACAAGGAATGAAGCCTCGCGGCGAGGAAGAACTTACTCACATGAGAGTGGCGGGCAAAAGTGGAATGAGTTAGGGAGAGTAAGGAGGGGCCCCATGACCGGGAGGGTCCAGCGAGAGTGAAAGTTCCTCTTCCCCCTAACACTACTATTACTTCGTTTTCCCTCTCCACTTTACTCTATTTAAGGTCTCCTTATGGCTGATCCGCAACTCTCGACACATGCATTATATAGCGAACGATTCACGCGTGACATGGAATGCTTTTGGAGAAGCGCGGCGGACGAATTCTAATCGGATGGCGTCATTCTCCTCCAACCGCCCCCTTTCAACAACCTAAGGGCAAATCCTAAGGAATTTCCTTCCTGGCCATCGTCTCTAAATTCTCCCATTCCTCACTGCCCGCAACGTTACGCCAAACGGAACATAGGTTCGGAGGTCGGTGGAATGACGGTTCTCTTCCATTTGGTGTTTGTTTGGCTTCCTCCGTTTTAACCCTTTGCTAAGATAAAATTGGTAATGTGCGATTTTAGAAAATCATAAATCGAGGCCAGTTGTAATTTCACGAGGCTCGTTGCCATTTTTTAATTAGAAGGAACCTTCTATGTCCCCCTAGCTGCAAAATTGACGACTCTCTTTATGCTTTGTTTAAGTAATAATTTACACGCGTTTGTGCGCGTACAAATATGTACGCCCAATTACGTAACATGAAAACTTGTTTATATGAAAGATTCCTAGGGGTAACGGATATCGACCGATAAAGTAACTGTTTCAACTGTTATGTTTATTTGTTTTTATGATGTCCACTTCCTCAAGTTTTACGAAAATGAGGTCAGAGAAATAGATCGGTGGACATTCACGTGCGCAAATTTGCGTTATTGATTGTATGGTCATGGTTTGAGGAATCTATGTGGGTTTGTCATAATGACGTCTTTACGTGTCATTTTAATGGCTTGTCAAAGCGCAGCTTAAGTTTACGCTGCACTCGAGCCTTTGTGATTTTGAAGAAGAAATTTGTTGATGTCATACACTTTCGTTTCATACTCAGTTTTGGTGACCACGCAAAATATTACTTAGTTTATTCTGAATGGAAGCGAACTACGGATCGAGTTTTGACATTAAAAAATGTATAGACTTCCACAAGAATTCAGAAGGAACTACTACGTCAAGAAAAACGTGGAGTTGTAAAGGACACTCGTATCTTTTTATGTTTACATATTTAACTTCATCAACAGATATTGTATAAAATAATTATATATATATATATATATATATATATATATATATATATATATATATATATACACATACACATATATGCACCCACTTTATTAATGGTCATGCAAAGCTTTAGTCGTGTAACACAAAAGGTAAACGATAATTATTCCAAGTAATATTTTACAGTGAAACCGTGAAATTCATGTTTATCGGCAAGTAAGTTGGAATAAAATCCACTTCTAAGATAGGCTAAAAATTCACGCGAGGGAAAACATCATCCAAAACTCTAAAATTTTAATATAAAAAGTGCATCGCATATTTGATTGAAAAAAGGCTGGAATGATGGGTTAATGAAGTTGGTTCCTAGGATACATATAAATTAGCACGTGTGCATTGACGTCCTCTTCGCCCTTGCTCTGTCTAGCAATTCCAAACCGGAAATTTTGGAGAGGGTGTACTTCCTCTTCAACGTCTGCTGAGTTATAAATTCAGGGTTAAGTCTACCGGATCACCTTCTATCGGTATCATTAAGGCAGAATTCGAGAACGAAAAGAATGTCGTCTACGTCAATCTTTAGCTGGCGAATCAAATTACTCGCAACAAGGTTTATAAATACTCTATCAAAATAGATATTCATGTGATTAGAATTCATTAAGCAAGCCGTAATTTAGTGGAATTCCATCTTAAGGAAATAAAACAAATACTTGGACAAAAAATTCCACTGTATTAATATAATTAATATATATATAATTATATTCATTTGCAACTTGGCGAAACTCAACACGCTGGATTCTTTAAGCCAGTGGTGCCCAAAAATTTTCGGCTCGTGGGCCACACAGCCAACTTCCACACTCGTCACGGGCCAGATGCAGTCTAATATACAATTTTTAGAATAATTCAAGTTAACTATAGGGCCAAGTTGGAGGTCAATATTACCTGATTTGTTTTAATTGTCGTTGTCTACTATTGGAATAGAGAGCAAATGACAAAATATATTAGCTTTATAATTAATTTTCATTTTACGTGAAATTGTGTCCTTTAATTTTTAAACTTATAGCGGTCTGGGTCCGGGTTTTGAACCTAGCTTGAGCGCCTCTACTCTAAACCATTGATGTTCATACATTGTTCTTATTCGTCACGGCTATTTTAAATGTGAGAATCCTCTTGTTTTTCAGCATCTTAGAGAAATATATTTGTCACTGAAACTAAGATCACATTGCCATGATTTATAAAACATGGCTTGACATAAAGAACATACAGAGTTTAAATTAACTACGACTTTTCCCTTAAGATTGGTAAACCACATTACCACTGTTAAAAAAATTGAAAGCCGACAACTTAGGAACTCGATCGAGTGACCTGATACGCTTCCAGCACAGAACTTTTATGGACGAACGAGTGCTGGTGCTGAGAAGAGGATGATTACGGCCGACCTTGGTCCAGAAAGCGTCAGAAGCAGACCAATCTGCCAGCGCGTTGCTTGGAGCAGTAGCGTCCAAGAAGGACTTATTCATAGGACTGGACCGCGAAAGAAAAGGTCGAAGAAAGGACAGAAGAAGAGACATGGGTTTGCCAGATGGTGGTTGATGTGATGGGATTGTCGCTCTTACTGAACCAAATGAAAGAGTGGATGTGGATATAGAATTTGAGAAAAAAAAGAGAGAGATACGGATTCAACCATAAGAATTCATGAAATCGTTCGTTTCGCGTAGTCGCCACATCAGTATTTGGTGGTTAACCTTCCACTCAGATTGGACCATTTACTATGGATGAATTAATTAAGGTTGACGGAAGTAAAGTTGGTAAGCGAATAACGAGATATGAGAAGGCATACACTTTTTAAAATTACGCTTCAGAGCTCAATGGTTTATAAATTCATCGAGTTTTAAGCAAGTTAAATTTCCTTCCTTTCTCGTTTATTTTTATAAACAACTCGAATTATTCCTATGCGGTCAAAGAGAAAATAGTCTATGACTCGAACCGTGGGCGGTTTTTGTCGGCTTCACTCTTCGAGACAAACTAACCATTCGTTTTTTTTGTTATTGAACCTCTAATTGATGGTTGTCAAGATGCGTTGCCTCAACTGTAATTACAACGGCAGATGAAAAAGAGATGTACAAGGAAGTCAGCAGCAGTAAAACATAACACACACTTTCATATTTAAATAAAATTTTTAAAGACAAATATTGAAAAAAAAAATTGAGTGAATACAATAAGAAAACACAAAGAACCTTTTAAATTACATTTAATTCATGACTCTTTTCTCTGTTGTGAGATCAAAATTTAAGCTAAATGCCAGAGAAGAAAAATTTGTTGCGTACTCTTATCGGTGAGATTTATTCTTAGGATTTTGCAAGAAATGTGTGACCTTGTTAAGCAGTCAACTCCATATTCTATTTTCAAATGGTAAAAAATTAAAATTCTTTTGTATTTAAAACGTTCCAACTCATTAATTCGATTGTAGACATAAACACATAGTTGATTTCACCTTTTAAAGGTTTTATCCTTTGTCAGTACTCTCAGATACTTTCTTTTAGCATTGAATAATTTTCGAGTAATTGATAGATGTTTTGATCTACTTGTATTTGTCACTGGAGGTGATAAAACTGCTGAATGCCATGGAAAACGTTGTAAAAGTGGCATATATGTATTTTCTTATTATTACGACAAGCTGAAATAACCTACTCTAGATTTTGTATTCGATTATCATTTTTTCATACAAATTAAGAGAAAGTAAGACACTGAATTCTATTTATCATAGTTTTTTACTTGGATTGCACACGCAGTCTCTGAAAATGTAATGTTTCTCTCATTCATATTTGCCCAGTCCTAAGTGTTGGATTCCGTACAATAGTTTTGAATTATATTATTCGAAAGTAACGCTTAGGCCGTGTTGTCAGAATTGAAATACATTTTATCGATCAGTTCAAGTCTTTTGAACCCTTAAAAAAACTAAAAAATATCCAATTAAAGAAATAATCTCAACCAAATATCCTATCACCGAGGCGGAGACAGTTATAATAGTAATTTTAAAAAAACCCTGCAGCTCAGTAGCGAATGAAAAATAGGTAACTCCGTACTTTCAAAAGGACGGAATAAAAGAAACAAAATATCCCATGCGGCAAATCCAAATTTGGAACGGTGAAAAAGTTTCCACCAGCCTCCGCGTGGACTTCGTTCCCTCAACCTCGAATCGAGGGCCGTAAAGCAAAACGAATCTTTATTGGAGGACATGGGAGATAGATAGAGGAAGGTGTGCGGGATTGGTGGGGGCGAGGAGAGGGTGTGCGAGAACGACCCCGCACGTCTCGTAAAGGCGACATCGGCGAGTCTTTTTTTAATCGCGCGGACGCGAGGGAGAGTGGCGGCGTCCGATTCTTCGTTTGATGAACGGAGAAAGCGAGCGGTCACAAAAATATTGCAGCCGCCCATCAAAAGGGCTTCCCGATGTTTTTCTTATTCTTCTCTCCACGCGAAGGAGGCGAAGGATTGGGTGAAAATGCAAGGGGGAGGCGGAGAGGAAACGCGGCGAGGTTCTGGGAAAAGAAATGAGGAGGCGGATAAGAAATTTCTTGCGAAAGATGCCGTCGAGCCTACAGAGCTTAACGTCCTTTCTGAAGGACGGGTTAATGACTCGAGAGTGAAGGCGAGATGTTATACAGGATGGAAAACATTCCGTGCAAAACGCTACGTATGGTAAATAGGGTAGCGAACAAGGCATTTCCGCATACGGCGGAGCCCGTTATTAACGTCATATTTGAGTGATTGGTCATTGGTTTTAGCCTGCGATAGAAATACGAGATATATGAGAAATTAGTGTGTAAAAGAAGCTAAATGAAATGGGTCTAAATTGAGGAATCGAAAAAGTGTAAAATATATTAGGGTTAAATGTTTAAATAATAAGGAAGAAGCAAGCCCGGATTAACTCATAGGCTAATAAGGTTATAAGCTTAGGCCCTTATATTTTTAGGCTATTTTGGAAGCATGAAATACAATTATATAAGTTGGAAAGTGCTATGAAAAATTTGAGAGGGGAAAATTTTTCCTGAAAAATGCAATTGAAAGAGACGTATAAAGTATTTGAGATTAGGAATGGTTTAGAAGCTGAGGAAATTTAGGATAGGATGACTCGGTTGAGAGAATTGAGAGGAAAGTGTGTAGCCTAAACAATAACCCGCTGAATCAGACTTGTGGGGTTAAGAAAGTTCAATACAAACGGCTGTAGTTGCATTCTTGGACAGAAGTGCTTTCCTTAATTCATGCACTATTAAATCTCGGGGGGAGCGGCGATCAGTTCCATTTTAGCACAGTTGATTTTTTTTTAAATACATAGTTGTGTAATGCACTCACTACGGTAGAACAATGAGACTCATTTTCTACCTGATATTTATCGAAGACATTGAAAAGCCGGCATTGTTACTCCGATGAAAGTTTTCACTAAGGAATTGGGGCAAAGCGGGTATGCGAGTGAATGTGGTATGTGAAGCAATTTTTTTCACTTCCTCATCTGCATATTTACCCGGACATTTGCAGTTTACTTTTCTTCGTGCCGATGCCGCAAGAAGACCGCGCGGATGGCATGAGGCGTGCAATTATTCTCTTTTTTGTAGAATCTACTAAATTTTTTTCTGTATCCTCTCGATTTTTATACGCGTTCATGATGTTAATCAGTTGAATGTGAAAGTTTAAAAAATCAGCGATTTTTCAACAAAACATCGGTTCTTGAGGTGACATTTTTGATTTTAGTATTCATGGGAATGCGCATAGCTCATTAAAAAAATTCCGCCGTAATTGTTTCCAACAGTTTTATTTGTTTCTTTGTAATTAGAATTATTTCTAAGAATTGAAACTTTGAAGTACATAGTACGAACGGATTCCAGTAGTAGATTGCTTTAAATGCATTTAAGGTGAAATCTGTAAGTAAAACATGCACATAATTATGAATATTTGTTACTTGGTGCATAAGAAAAGAAGTTTTGATAAACAAGCGAAGAAAAAAATATTTATAAACGTGAATTTTTAATATAAAATTGTGTGCCGATCAGAACTTCAGTAACCCAGCGTGAGATAATTTTCTTTGATTCTGTTCAATGGAATATAGTGAATTGTCTCTCCTTAGGATTTCAGTAATTTCATATTGCTATAAAAATAATTTCTAATTTCCAAAATGAGGCAAACAATAAAAGTCTGTTTGATTATTGCACTTAAGGCCATAATAATCATCCTCATTGGAAGATATTTAATTAAAAACCCAATAAAGGTTAATTGTACTTGACAATAATGTTCTGAATATACTGGGGTATGTGTGTTACTTGTAGTTTCATCGTCAATCTAATTGGAAAATGACCATTCAATACTTTGCGGTGATAAAAGCATGTGGTATATATTAGTTTTCTAATTCGCTCTGTAGTTGAGAGAATTATTAACAATGAAAAACTTAATCATGAAAAACTTAAATGTGGACTTGAGTCAAACCTCGTGGCAGAATGACAGATGTTATGTCAGACTGACATAACAAGATTCCACGTAATATGAATAGTAATTCTTTTAGCATGGATACAATGTCCTCAAACCTTGCCATAATTCCGTGCGCCCCTGAGCGGCGTTGTGTGTCTCACGCACATTAACTGCGGAAATAAATAGTTTCTAATTACATTTTGGATGTCCTTAATTAGAGAAGGCATCGTATAACTTTGGTCAGCATAGTGAGCGGATGTGAAGACCTTGTCATCTCGGAGGCACGCAAAATTTTCCATTGTTTATGAGGGGAAGGCTCTTTGTTTTTTTGGGGGATTCATCTGTAATTGCTCCGTCAGCCCATTGTTCCTTGCTCACACCAAATTAGGTTCCTTTTTTGTTCGAAGAATTTGAAATTAGTTAGTTTTAGCTCACGGTCTTCAAAACATTGTTGATTTTCCAAATTGCTTGCTTGAAAAGCAGTAAGCATTAATAATTTTAAAGTCGCAAATATTAATTTTATGGTTAAGAATATCCAGGAATAGGGTTGCCCAATTCTGGGTTGTAAAAATGAGGACGCCATTTCCAACGACACAATTTTTGAGTCTTTCTTGAAGAAGTGTTGTAATTCATGAAAATAAAAACGCAATATTTGGATCTGGCCAATGCTTTAAATTCCCAGAAAATTTCAACTTTTTGGAATCCCTTCCTGTTGGGTTGAGCGCCAAAAATGAGGATATTTCTATGACATGAAGGTCAATAGCACAAATTATCAAAATTTCGAAGTTGATATTCCACTTCTTCCGTATTTGCACGTTTGCTCGAAATTCTACGACTCGTCTTCCTTTAACGTTCATCATCTTGAAGTTGAAATGATGTCCTTGATTCCACATCATAGGGACGAGTACCAGTGGCGTGTTTACGAAATCGCCGTAATGAAATCCTTCCAAAATAAAAGGGTTAATTTCATAGATCGCTACGATATTCATTCATCTATAGCATCTTCTACAAACCTGAGGTGAAGTTGTCCTGTCAGTATAATGAAAAATGTAACCTCTTTTTAAGATATTTGTTATTCATCTTTAAAATTTAAGTTTTCATCCCAAATATAAAATATATATGAGCAAAACAAGAATAGTTCCCTTCTGCAATGATCAGTTACTCCGAGATTTTGAAATAATATAGTTTTCATTGAATCTTCATGACAAAGTCACTGGCTTATTACTTCAATTCAGTGTAATCACACTCATCGAAATATGATTACATCCATTCCAATAGCCACAAAATGATTGGTAAAACAAAGTGCATACAAGGCAGCCGTCCTCAATTGATCCAAGGGTTGCATCTAATTTTACCAACCGTTTTGTGGCTATCGGAGTGAGCAGAATATTTCATTTTTAACTCGCAGAAACTACTGAATCGCATCGGAATAGCTAGAGAGTATTTTGTTATCAGGACTGTATTTACTCCTATATTTTTCCAAGATTATGCCATGTGCAATGAAGAAGTAATTAGTAAATTAAAATTTTAGATGGCACAGCTATGGGGTTGCTTAAAAATTGAGAAATATGCCTTTATAAGGTTCGGGTAAAAAATTCAATTTAATCATTGCTATGTAAATTGCATTCAATTTCACCCACAGATTGTCTTATTACCAACAAAATGTTGACGAAATTTATTATGCAAAACTCTTGACATTGGCACTGCAATTTACATGAAGATGCAAACCGCGCCTGGCATTTCATTTCTCTCATAATCGCTTTCCCCCAGGCTCAGTTCAATGAAAGTATACTGTTTATACTCGACCGCTTAGGAATTTGAACGCATTTTAAAATGAAAATGAGTTTTTTGTGCCGGAGTGCATTCCAAATCACAGTAATTATAACTAGTAACACGAGAATGAGGAGATAATAAGGAAGACTTGGCTTGCACGCCAGAACATGGCGTGCTGTTTCAAACGCGCAAACTCATGATCCGTCGCCTCGGAAATTCGTTTACAAATAGTTCTATCGGCATGGCAACGTAATACCCATGCCATAGCGAGCAATTCTTCTAGTTCCTAGTTAAGAATTTTCACCTGACCGTAAAATACACGAAATCTTCAAATTAATATTCCAAGAAGAAAATATTCCGGGAATAAACTTCACGTATTTGATTTCAATGTCCACCAAAATAAAGAGGAAGAGTGATACTCTTTCAATGGAATGTACCAGCCAAGTATCTCTCATTTTTTCCGAGTGAACATCAGTCAAACGTCCCTTTCGCAGCTGCATTCCTGACTTACGGTTATGTCGACAATGAATGAACAACAGCCAGAACTCGCGAACTGAGGACAAAGTATTATGACTACAATATTTATGGATGCAACCGTTCATTTTATTGTGTTAGAAATGTTTCGACATACACCAAGTTCCTCTGTGCTAACTCAATGGGAGGGTACCGAGAAATCCCGTAAGAAAATTTATAAAGGTTATTTCCAAGGATCGACTTCTTTCAAAAGAGACGGTTCAGATACTTTTGTTGTCTTTCTCCTCCCACTGCTCGACTTCATTCGATTTCCTACGGTGTCCGTCTCATCCGCCCCTTCCATATGGGGCGCCGTGCACTTCCCTGGACGATGGGCAAGAATGCAAACGGCCCTGTGCATATCCTGACCATGGAGATATGCTCTCGGCGCGGAGCCAACTGAACTTTCGTAGCAATGCTCATATACCAATCGCGACTTTCCGTTATATCTGGCAACAGCGCGCTAATAATGTCTAAATGCTCAGCTATGCCGCGAGACGCGCTTTTTATGCCACATTTTTATCCGGCGATCTCGACGAGGGGTAAATTTTCAAATACGAGATCTAAACGCGTGATAAATGGATGATGTCACCTCACTAAGCTTATGAATATTTGGTATCCCCTTCGATAGAATAATAATAAGTCGTCCCTGGATCCTAAAAATGCTGCCTCATTACTTTTCAACCGGCGGGAAAATGTCGCCCTTCCATTGTTTTCCAACGACGATGGCGATGGGTTCGGAAAATTCCGATGATAGAGATAACTCCAGCAGACAACTTAGGTTTGGGAAGAGGAATTGCGCATTTCCGTTTTAAATCAGCCTTCCTCAGCGGTGACCCACATATCGCTTGTTAAGACTTAAGGAATACATTGCAACTTTATAAAAAATATTAGGACGCCTACTGATGCAGAGGTAAACTAGTCGCTATTGTTTTTTAAATAAAGTTGAAATTATAAATTTACAATTTCGTCTGCTTTCTGTTGACACGGTTTTCCACCAAGTAAAACCATATGCAGTACGCTAGAAATAACAGTAGGCGGATAGATGATCGAAGTATCTCGTCTATCCGTTGAACAGATGAGTGAACTAGATTCGTATCTCAGATACATATCAGCCATCCTCGCTGGTAAGGCACCGAAGAACTTGATTACAGAATTAATCAATAACTAATGCTCTAACTAGGTATTCTGAAGCTTAATTATTCATGGCCATTGCCAAAACTTTGTTTAAAAGGAAAATAACGATGCTCCTTAACCGTATACGAGGGTGAATCAAAAAGTTCCCGGAAAGTTTCAGTAACAATGTTCCTGTATTCCAAATAATAACAAAGCATTGTTGCCTAAAACTAGCAATATCTTAGCCATATAAATTCAATATTTCGTAATAATTCATTCATTTGTAATAATATAAAAGCAGTTTTTCTAACCCATTAATTCATGAGTATGGATAACTTTAAGTTTGAGATTCGAGTAAACGTAATGTTTTTGACAAAACTTGGATGAAATCGAATGCCATTATTCAGGCTTTGCAGAAAGTTTACGGGGATGATGCCTCTAAGAAAACTTCAGTTAATGAATGAATTAAACGGTTTAAGCTTGGACGAGAAGACATTAAAGATGACTATCGAAGTGGAAGACCATCAACGTCGATCAACGAAGAAACCGTGGTCGCCGTCCAATCAATTGTGGAAGAAGATAGACGAGTTTCAGTGCAAATGATAGCAAAACGTTTGGACATCTCATATGGCTCAGCTCAATCAATCTTCAAAGATAGTTTAGGATTAAGCAAGCTTTCTGCTAGATGGGTACCGAAAGCGTTGCGCCCTGAACACAAGACTCAGAGAGCTGACCATGCAGTTGAGTTCCTCAACCGATTTGTTGGAGACCCAGAAGATTTCTTTCGCCGAATAGTGACTGGTGATAAAACATGGATCTACCAGTACGATCCAGAAAGCAAAATTCAATCTAAACAATGGTTACCAAGGGGGTCAAGTGGACCAATAAAGTTCAAAGCTGAACAATCAATCCATTAACTATAGAAAGAAAGAAATATGGGTAGACCACCACCGAAGAAGAACGCTTATTAGTCGAAATACGTCTCGGTTTTCTTCGATCATTTTGTAACCGTAGGATTTATTTGATAATAAATTGGATTCCAATCATAAGGCGAGCTACATGTGACGTTTTTTTATAAAATGAAAGTACAAAACGAAATAAGTTTGATTTTCCGGAATTTACGAGAACATTGCTCCCGTTCATTAACCTTTCGTATTTCTTTTTTCACGTCAATGACCTTCAAACACTTATTTCGACCGCCTTACTTACGCCTCAATCAGCTTTTGCTCTCTCTCTCTCTCTCTCTCTCTCTCTCTCTCTCCCTTTCCCTTCTCTCTATACCTCTCTCCAAACCGAAAAACAAATTACACGGGAAACAAAACCATCGCGTTGATGCAGGGGCTGCAGCGTCGTTCGCAGAACCTGTCGTGATAGAATGGAAAGGAGAATTTTTTTTCGAGAGCACGAGCCCCCCTACGGTAGGAGGAGGAGGAGGGGAGGAGAGCAAAGGATTGCGGGGAGTAGGGTGAGAGAGGGAGGGAACGGGAGAAAAAACCGAAGGAACGAATGAAATGTCGGTCAGCACTTTCCTTCTAGTCACGCCCGATGCCTTCCCCCTTCCTCTCCCCCTCTATTCCTCTCTCCCTTCCCCCCTCTATTCCACTCTCCCCTGATCTCCTCCTGCCGATCTCTCCCACCCCCTCCATCAAGTTCCTCGCCCTTCGCTTCGCACTTGTCGGATAGCTCCCCGCCCTATCTCACTCCGCCCAGATTCCCTCTCTTTCCCTCCAACTCTCCCTCTCTCTTCCTCTCTCCCCCCTCTCTCCCTCTCTCTCTTTCCCTCTCCCTCTCTCTCCCTCTCCCCCTCTCTCTCCCCCTCTCTCTCTCTATCCTCCCGTCTTCTCCGCCGCGCCCGTCACCGTTTCGTATTTCCCGTGACAGATCGTCGGTTCCTTGATGGTACGTACAAAAGAACTGTCCCATGACACGGGAAGATTCCCTTTTTATCAGTGCGGTTTCAAACGAAAAAAAATGAAGCGGGTTTCACTTCTGCGTCTGTCCGTCGTCGACTTGCCAACGTTGAAGCTGAGACTTAACCAAAAGGCTTACGGTGATGAAATCATAGGAATACGGACTTACGGCTGAACCTCTTGTATCCAAAATTCTGCGGTCCGGAAACATCCATGGTTCGGAGTGGTACTGGAATTTTGACCGATCCGTAATGTGCATTCTTGTTCCGGGAATATGGCGGAGATGGCTTTACGATTTTCGCATTCTCTGTATTTCCTCTGCTTAAGAAAGAATTTTTAAATGTCAAAACTAACCGTGAAACGTAATAACTGTCCGTTTCATCTATGATCCCATCCGGATCGGGTAAAATAACTGTTTATGTGTGAGCCTTCATACACAGAATTAGAGAGATTCCTCTCTGTATTATGATGCTATGTATTATTATCGCTGCGTCCAAATCACTCATGACAGCGGGCCGCTTATTTATTTTAGCGATTATCGGATTTGTGCGGAGCTAAAACGTGATGTTAACTGTCGCTTTCGCGTACCCGCGTTGCCGTTATAAATGTTTCTATTTGCGCAACTATACGCATATATGTATTCTGATGAAATGCCTCATTACATGAGTGACAGCCAGCGACAGAACTGAATGCAATATAAGGTACACTTATTTTGTATTTAATATCTTTATATGACTTAAAATATAATTATTTTAAACAAAAATTTCTATGAAACAACTTTTTGCAGTTTAATTTATTATTTATGCTCTACACTTAAGGGGCTTGTGATGCACATTTTGAGTTTCTCATAACAATGACGAATTATTGTATGGATATACGTATTTGAAATAAAATTAACAGCTTTCATTAGCGAATATAGAATATAAATTTTAGGATTATCGAAAACGAAAACGTCCAAAGTGCACGGGTTTGTGTTGGAAAGAGAAACACTTCCTGTTGCTTAACACGTTAATTACTCGTTCTGCTAACAGAGAGATAGTAAAAGTAAGAGAAATGGAAAGTGCCTATTGAGTGCCTAATATGTGTTAACCTTTGTGCTAACGGAAAATTCGGATGACAAAACCAAAAGTGAAACCTTTAAACAGTCAGTGGTTAAATAACGGTTATACCGATCGCTTCTCACATCATAGTTAATACTTTATTTGGGAAATTTCCTTTCACTTTTATTCGAACAACGGTCGTCTTTGTGCTTTACACGAAATTTAGAACTAAATTTCCCCCAAGAAACTTCCAAAAATACATGTGAAAATTACATTTCGCCAAGTATGTAACAACCAGAAATAGAAACGCTGTATAAAAAAGACGGAGCCCACGAAACAAATATGCAGGTACTTCGAATTGGTATTCTGGTTCTCTCAAAATTTCAGTATTTAATTTTATAGAATAAGAAGAAGATAATAGTTGAGAATAATATTTTCAACTCGGCGAACATCTTGGTAGGCATTAACGCAACTTTGTAAGAAGTGTTATAGGCGATTTAAATCTACATTTTAATTTATAAAAGTTTAAATCCAGAGTTTTGGGCAACAATTTGTGGCATTAGATCGTGATATAATAAAAAATTGTGAAAGGTGACAATTGCCTTTCTTTTTTGTTGAATCATGAATAAGTTCCACAAATTATTCCCTCAAAAACTCGATTTAATCTCTAACGCTGGCCTAGCATATAAGGAAAATTTATTTCTTATACTCTTCTTGAAGTACAGAGTAGCTTTTATATACCTATAAGATGTTCCTAACTTGTAATTGACCTAAAGATGTCTTAACCTTTTTTCTCGTTTCAAAAATTGTTCCAAATGTCTTAACCTGGTTAAACCGTGGTCTTGTTGCGGCAAAAAAAAATTGTGGAAAGTGAAAGTTGTTCCTTTTTGTTGAATTATAAAAATTTCCATCTAAAAATATTTGAAAAGATATTTTCAACATGGTACTGGACAAGTTTTATTGAAAAACAATTCATTAAGTATGGACTAAAATCAAAACCTCGTTCATTATTCGGCCGCGGTAATTATAGGGTGGATTATTCACGTAATATAGGCATCCTAAAAAAATCACTTAACTGCTGTTTCCTTACGGCAAAAAAATAAATCCCTTAGGCTTTGTCCTTTCATTTACTTCTAGCAAATCGATAAGGTCCCCAACCCGAATGGCAAAAATCTATTTCGCCACTAAATAAACTTTTGACTCGGCTTTTGAAGCCATCTCACAATATTTTATTTTTCGGGCAGAAATTTCACACTCGAGAGTGTTTACGCGGTGTAGACAGGCGATACACAAGAGTCGAGGAATGTCGTGGAATGGCAGCGACTGTTTTTTGTCGAATTTTTTCAAGGAAGTCCTTGGATGAAGAAGAGAGGAGAAAGTACTCGGGAGACGAGCATAAAAGAAAGGATTGGATGCGCGTTTAAGTTTTTCTTGCCGTATAGAGGCGCTGAAAGTGTTTTGTGCAAGTCAGCAAGCAGACACGGAGGGAGGAGGCAATAAAAGGTTCGATGCTTCGGCGACAAACGACTCTCGATGCTTTCGCGCTTCGTCGAAGGTTTCGCATTTTCGATATCCTTTCTAACGAATTCAAATTAACTCCAACTTTGGAATGTGTTTGCCCAACGATGGTCCTTTGTGAGTCGTGAAAGCGCTGCTAAGAGATTCATATGTTAATTCACAGCCAACGATTTATCTTGTTTGTTTAGGGACGTAACCTTCAAGTCGCTGTGCAAACCCGTTGCGGGAAAGGTCTAATATAGTTCAAAATATTTTTTTATTTTATAAACATTAATGGCGCGCTCTAAGATCTCTAAAACCTAATGATACGCGAGGTAGAGTTTTGCCTAAAACATCATGCGCATGCATGTGTTATGGGAATTATATAGTTTAAGTGCTTTTAAATTACAGGTAATATTTTTGACTTAATAATGAAAGACGTTTCAGATTTTACCCGCTCCTATCATCAACCCAAAAAATAAGTACTTTGAAATCAAAACTGGAAAAATAATCTCAGGTATACTCAATAGCCATGAAAATGTAATGCAACAGCCAGATACTCACTTCGCCTACATAATGGAAATAGGTGTACAAGTTGACGTTATATATCTACAGAAATGTACTAAATTCAATTTTTATAATATTTTAATCCATGCCTTTTCGAAAAAGTTTTATTGTAACAAATTTATTATGATCAAAGAATAGGATGTAAAGAGGAAGGTATAACCGCGATACCTTCCCTTCCAATCATCATTGCTTAATGTGAAAGTCTGAAAGTGATGTTTCCATTATTTTCACTTAGCAAATTCTCAACTTTAGGAAGATTTATGGTCATATTAATTTTCGATGCGGGATATAAACTTAAACCTATGTACCTAGGGAATACATCTCGTTAAATGCACACCGAATGCATAAATGGAAACGTTTGTATCTTGCCGGATATTCTACCAGAAGCAATTCACAAAAGGTCATATATAAAGAAGAAAAAAACATCCGCGACCTTTTGGAGAGAGGCTCATCACTCTGCCGCGAGTTCTTGGGAACAAGCACTATTATAGTTTATCGAAAGAATTTCTTTGTTTTTTGAACCTACCAACTCTTTTTCGTTCATTCCATTTATTCAGCAGGTTTATTCAATCAAATTAGATTAAATTTCTCTTTGCAACTTTTCTCTTCCGTTTAACCATACTTTGTGACTGTGATTTTTGTTGATTTTTTATCCTGATATTGAAGACCGCGAGTTTTTTACGCGCCATTGGCTCGTTTGAAGGATTCAAGCCTCGTTAAATGACTATATCGACGGTGAATAATCACTAATGCCAGTCTACGATCGTGGCAAGTTAGGAAACCGCGGGACTATCATCAGGTCGCGGATGTC
Source organism: Tanypteryx hageni (assembly GCA_028673005.1). Lineage (NCBI taxonomy): Eukaryota > Metazoa > Arthropoda > Insecta > Odonata > Petaluridae > Tanypteryx > Tanypteryx hageni. Next base: position 70,608,375 of record CM054116.1, on the reverse strand, counting down.
AGGCAATCGCCGAGTTGTTTCCGAAAGTTCATCGAAGCGCCAAAATACGCTTACACGCTTACAAGGTCAAAAGGATGGCGAGAAAACTCCTTTCTCGTGCTCTACGCGTGCCTTGGACTTGATCCAAAAAAATCGGTGGCCCCGGCCAATTGGGAGTCCCCCTAAATCTCATCGCTCCGAAATAGAGAGACACTTTCACTAGGGAGGACGAGCAGCCCCCGGTGGCACGTACGAATCCTTTTCCATCTCAAACAGGAGGTCACATATCTCCCTAAACTTTTGAAACTGACCAAGCTATTCATCGAATTACCTCTTAGATACCCATTGCGCGTAGACAAGAGGGAATCGGCAGGCTGTATAGAAAAAGGTACGTATGCAGAGTTGGCGAGAGAACACGAGGAAAGAAAAGGTTTTCACACGCTGAGACAGGTACTTCCAACCAGCACTCTGTTCTTTGGCAGTGCTCTTCCGAGATCGCGCAAAATAATGCGCTCGAGTTTCAGGAATTTAATTTGCAAATCTGTTTGCATTCTAAATGTTTTTACTTTCTCCATATACGCAGTACAGGGGAAAGTATTGTTTTCATGAACAAAATCGACTTCGAGATTTCAACGGAAATACACGTTTTGAGGTCCCCTGAACACGTTTTGACCATTTTCTCGATGATAGATAGATAGATAGATAATCGTCTTTATTCGGGCGAAATTTAGACCAGAAGGTCCATTCTTACATTTAACCCTTTATGATGTCTGTGTGTATGTGATAGCTTTTTTGTGGGTGCTCCAACTCAAAAACTATTAATCAATTCAACGCGAAATTTTATATTTAACATTTTTATAAAAGTCAGAAGAACTAATTAGTTTTTGGTAAAAATCGGTCAACCGAATGTGGGTGTCACTTATACGTTATTTTGAAATATTTGCTTTAATATTTGATAAATGTAAAAATGTATCGGAATAAAAATTGTAGGAAATTTAAGTTTCTACAACCTTTGTTTAAAATATTTTTCCATATAATGCATTTTTAGGAGATATATTATATTTTTAGCTGCCACTACCACGCCAACTACCGACGACTATTTTTAACAATTGTCGCTTAGTTACGTCTTAGTAACGCTCCTTTTTCTTTTCTTAATTGTTGGAGCTGTGTGGCTATATCCTATATCAGAAGGCTATGGTTTGAGTTTATTTCTGTTCTTTGTAAAGTTTAAAATTTTCTCGCAATTTCTTAAAATATTTATTATTATGTAACCTATTTGGAATTTTTAGAAATATTACAGATATGGAGAAGGTCATGTGGTGGCCACATCAGATTTTTGTAACAAACTTTCAAAAGCATAAGTAATAACTTTGTCATTGGTGCTCTATAAAATAACTAGGTCCTCTTCCCAGTGAATAGGATGGGAACCTAGTGTCTGAGAAGAGGGGTGAGTTCACCCCCCCCCCCTTCCCCCTCTCCCCTCCCCTACGCAAGGACACCCTACCTCCGACACACACGTGAGAATCAAAGAGGAATACAGAGCAGATCCGCTCCCCCCCCCCTCTATTCACTCCCTCGGAGGTGAAAAGATGAGCCCGAAGAATAAAAGAGAGATACTATGGGGAACGTCCTGCGTATTTTTTCCACGCGCCGTTTGTTCTCCTGTTGTGGAAAAGCTATCTTCCACTGTTTTCTCTCTTCGTTAAAAATCCCACCTCATTTCAGCTTGTATATATGTGTATGTATGTATATATTTATGTTTGTGTATATAATATATAATTGGAGTAAAATGAGAAGAATGATTTCAGTGTGCACTTCTGTCACACAGGAGAATCGACTGAAAAGCTTACATACTAGGTGATCCTCTTGTTTGACAGTGGATACCTATTCCGCTCGGACATCTATGAGTATGTGTTTACGCAAGTCCCTTTGTGTCAGTGGCGTCTTTAATTCTCGGCTCGAGGGCCGCATAACCTTTCTGCGCTCTCGCGGGCCATACAGCGTACTTCCACCCTCTTAGCGGGCCACACCATGTCGAATATATAGTTTGTCTAGGTGGGTCTAGGTGCATAGCTTAAGCGCTTAAGGGGTTAGTAAGAAAACAAACGTATTTACTGACATCTATTTTTGCAAGATAATACCGTCTCATAATAAACAATAACCCTGGTTAGATATTTTCAAAATATTTGTAGAATGCCTATAATACAAAATAAATTAAATGTGATAATACGTATTTTAATGAAGATTGATCATCTTTCTTAGAGGGCGTAATTACCCTATCACCCCTCCTTTGTATGCGCCATTCGTGTGTCTACAAAAGCAATAAAGAAAAATGTATTGTCTTTTTAATTTTATATTTTCACTAGCATAATTTCCCATCAAATATGACGGGCATGTGCATATTAAGTATTTAAATGAAGGTAATTCCCATTCTTCCTCCTTTTCTCTCATCCTCCCTCCCCTTCTCCATCCTTTTTCCCTCCTATTCTCCCTTTTTCCCTCCTATTCGCCCTCTCTAACTCCTATTCCCCCTCTCTTCCTCCTATTTTCCCTCTCTCTCTTAGTCCCTCTCTCTCTTAGTCCCTCTCTTCCTCCTTCCCATTCTCCATTGCAGTCAGTCATAAATAGTTCTCGATTATCCCGCTCTTTTATAATGGCGTTTTAAAGGCGGCGCCACAGTCGAACGTAAGAGGATGATATATATATATATATATATATATATATATATATATATATATATATATATATACACCCACATAAATATATATAACCTCCAGTATATATCTTTCGAAAATTGTTTCCGTTGTTCGAAGTCGTTATATTAATCAAGCTTTCACGGTTAATAGGTCACATACGGTATCGTAGTGGTCCTATAATTCTCTCTTCCCAAAAATCTCTATGCTGGATTAAAAAAAACGAATGTGCCTTTCAACCACTCTTTTGATCAGCTAAACAAAGAAAAATTCGGTGATTATGGACGGTACCCGAGTACGCTCATTTTTTCGCATCTGGAGTTATTGTACGAGCGTGCGCTAATCGTAACGGATATTCCGTGGCAATTCGCGTCGTATCCACTTGCACTCTCTTCGCGGTTTGGTCACGGATGGATGTGTATTTTCTTCTTCCTCCTTTCTACGGATCGGGAAGACTCGTACATTTATTTGCGCGGCCTGGGAAGGCGCGGTAATAAATTCGCGGCAAGATATAAAACGTGAACGAGCGGATATCGGAAGGAAGCCGCCGGCAAATCTTTCAGGACGAGATCGAGATGAGGCGGGCGCCCGATGAAAGAGCGCCTCCGAGCCATCCGGTGTCGCGGGCATTTGCTTTCGGTTCGTGAAGATGCGGATTCCGAAACGGTTTCTGTCGGAGAAAGTGATTTCGTGATTTTAATTCGGCCGTTTCTGGATGAATTTAATGGATGCTTTTCAGAAGTCGAACATTTTTTCTGCGCTTGAAATGATAAATTTTAATACGACGCGGAAAACGGGGTTCGGACCACCTGCCATCGCCGCCTTATCGTTTCCTTTTTTATTATCCAAGCACACGTCAAAATTTAAGGCAGGGCATCGCGGTTCCGCGTGACTAGAGAAAGTCAATCCAGAGCCAGAGAGCGGAAGACGAAATGTGTAGGAAAATGTCGTTTTTTTGGCCGATCAACTCTGTTACGCAGAGTTTGCGTGTCAGACATTTATTATTAACGTAAACAGTTCATATTTCCGATGGTTTGCTTTATTAAGCGTTATAATTGACTGTCGAGAGTCGACACCCCTGCATCTGCATCAGGCTGCCCGAAGACTCATGACTCATGGTTATATCCTCATCCGGTATACATTTTTCCTTCCACAGGTTTTTTCGAAAAATATCGCGGAAAAACTTGGCGTTTTATTTTACCAAATATTTTTTCATATTTACACTGCAGTCACCCAGTTATTATGTCTACCTAACGACGAAAACTTTATTTTGAAGACATTTTTACTTAAGGTATTTTTTCAGAAACGAATTTGTCAGTTTGCCTTACTGTCACGAGATACCTATAATTTTTTTCAAAAGCCAACGATTATTTTTTTCCGCAAAGGTTTGCTGGCTTTGGGCCAGTTTCAAACTTAACAGACTACTCTCCCAGATTTTATCCCCAACAACCGCGGATCCTCAAAAAAGTGGGAAGACGACAAAGGAAAAGTCGTCCAAGGCTATATGGGACTCTTAAAATAAAAAAATAAATTATTTTCCAGATTTCTTGTCAAGTGAACTTTCGACTTCGTCCTTCTCATGTTCTTAACCGCTTTCCCTTTGCTCTACATACGCGCAAAAAATCATTTGCTCGTGAATTGTCGCATACAGTTTACTTGCTGGTGGTCTTCATCTCTCCTCTTTCTTGTCCACGCACGCATGCGCGGATAGGAAACGCCTGATCGAGAAAAGGGATGTTGGGATTTTTGTTGGGCGTAAACATTACAAGAAGGCGATCGCATTTTGAACTACTGGCTATTTTTTAGAAATGCATTCAGTGCAGCATAAAAAACAAACAACAGGGAAGAATAAACGCGTTTTCGGTCTGCTGAAAAACAGTGCGCGATTGGCCGCGGATGGAATTCACGCAACGGATTAGCTTCAGCATTTCAAATTGTAAGATTCTTGTGATCGAAAAGAAATCTGTCGATCTTGATTCAGTTCCGAGGAAGCAGAAAATTGGGAGAAAGCAAGGCTTTTGCTCATGTGCTGCGTGATTCAAACCTCAAGGGTTTGAATAATTGAGATGGAATCCCCTGTCACGCGTAGAATTGGACGACATGGTACCCGGGTTGTTGTGGGGTAATTTTCTCCCGACCCGGAAACACTTTCTTCCGTTCTGTATGGACTCTTTATACTCGCAAAGTAATATTTTACGTTTCTACGTGAAGGCGTTGGTCCAGATTCCTGCTCGACTAATTTATTTCAAATGAAAGGAGTTTTTATGGACATATTTGTTCGAAGCCTAAATAGAGGGAAGGTAAGGAAGACGGAAATGGTAAGATTTATTTCAACTGTCGAGTAATATGAAAGGAATTATTACCAGTCCGTAAATTTCAATTTTCTCGGGGAAAGGTAAATTGCGACTGTAAGGATGTCATCTAAACGTCCATCAATATAATATATAGGAAATACGTAACTCTATTTTATAGAAAATATTTGAGTTGGTGTAGTTAATTATTTTTACATTTCTAATCAATATTTATCCTTTACGTTTCCTAATATATACTGCGCGCTAAATACTGTGCAGAATTTGTGGATAAAAATGAAGCGGAACTCACAAAATTATTATGGGGATTACACATATATTTTTTAAAAGTTTAGTTTAGAAATATTTACATTCTTTTCCTGTGACAGAAAACACTTTTACAAATATTTGGGCATTTTTTTCTTTGGAAAAGATAGCGGAATGCCATTCCTGAGCGTTTTCATCGCAAATGAAGCTCTGGTTAAATGTTCTTCAAGTCATAACTAACCGGTATTTGGACATAACGTCGCTAGGAATGCCATAGATATGCAGCTGGTACTGCGCCAAGATTTATTAATCTTTTACAGTTAAAAATTAATTAATTAGTTAACAATAGTAAAAGAAACCCTAAATTTGAAGCAACTTAAAAAAATTCAATGTAAATAAAAAATTAGATACAAATTTAAATCTTGCATTTCCAAGCAGTTTGGCCTCTCTTCATGTAAATTAGGAGCCGTATTAATTTTAAACCACGCCTATAGTTGGAATCTAAAATACATTCCTTTGCCTTTTAAAACACTCAAATGGAAGTTATATTCCATTACAAAAACCGAAAGTTTTTATGTTCTCGCCAAAATCGAAATAAAAAACCCGGAAATAAATTTTTGCAAGGACGGAGTATTTCCGCAAAACTCTGGGTTTGGGGTAATTTACCCGTTTGGGACAATGAGAACACCAGCCCCGTGCTTCTGTAGCCAACTGGATCGGCCTAGGAAAGCGTCGTGGAGTAGGAAGGAAGAAGGAAGCGAAGATGTAATAAAGGGAGACAAGAATTCTCTTATACAGGAAACTCTCGAGTAACCGGACATCGAATAACCGGTTTTCAATTAACCGGAATTTTTTACATTTATAATTTGAAAGTTTCTTACAGTGCATAACGTGCATACATATGTACATATGTAATACATTTACTTGTCCAATACCTGATAAAGGCATAAAGACTTGGTATAGTATTAATTGAGTTGCTTAACTGCTAACTTAGGTTTCTTGACAGTTTTCTATCATCTCGATACTTGCTTATTTTTTTTCATTTTTGCGCACTACGTCTAAACAGGCGTATAGATCAACCGGAATGGGCTCGGTCCCTTGTTATCCAGTAAATTGGGAGCTTATTGTATCTCTTACTACAAGATCTCTCACTTTATTTCTCTCAGCCATCGCATTCCAAAGAAACTTAGGAAAACTTCGCAAACTATATATACATCTCACTCTTTTAAACACACTACGACAGAAGCAGAGAAAGAGAGAAAAAAATGTCGAGCGATTTCTCCTCGTATTGTTGCACGCACAGCGGGGCGTGGCGGTGGTGTCGCTCGGAGAGAAACTTTTTTGACGTAAGGCATTTTAAAAGTTGTATATGGAGCGGCGAGACGCTGCTAACAAAATTCATCGTTTATTTCGCCATAGACCGATTTTACCGAGTAAGTTATCTGCTTGGACACGGGTTCGAACCTCGCCTCGGGTGCAGTTTTATCGCGATAGTAGTTATCATCATTGACACTGTATGTTTTCATCCCGAGTTTTACCATTGAGTTTTTGGTCTGTATATTAGAAGGCGATAGTGGAAATTTTGTGCTCTTACACTATATATCACACCGAGTCATGCGTAAATCGTTATGAATGAAGCTTGTTCTGGAATACAGGTTTTCAATCTTTAAAGGTATTTACATTTTTAGGAATGTTAAAAAAGGTCTAGATCTCAAATTGTGTCGAATAAAATTGGGAGAACATTCAGCGACTCATAAATCACAGAAGTCGAACGAATTGAATCGGACGATTTTCTCTCGAGCGGAGACTTGGACGAATAGAAAATGGACGACCTCGATACAAGACCCGTAAATAAAATTTTTGGGTGCCACTTGGATCGCCTTATTCCCTCGCCTTGACCATGAAACTATTTTTTTGCGAGTCATATTTTGGCAGCGCCACAAGAAATCAATTTGGGAGACGCGATGAAGCGGTCGAGAGATTCGAAAATACGTTTCAGCGAATTATTTTATAATTATTTTTTATCAATTTCCGAATTTTTCGAAGGATTATGTCATGAAATAGTGGTATCTGTTTAAAGACAATTATATAAATTTTGGCTAAGTAGGCGACCTAAACCTTGGCTATCCAAGGATTTGTTTTATGCTTGGAGTGGTATTATATGGAGCCAAATGGAGGCAGATGTGGAAAATTTTCTCTCTTAAAATCACGAATCGGCAGCAAAATAATCAATTTATAAATATCACGTAAAAGGCACCTCACGATCTTATGCTATGATAAAAATATAGATACGAGAACATGTTTCTATGGCCAGAAAATGGATCAGATATGCGGTCACTCGACCCATCCCTCTTGCAATATCGTGTTTTAGAATTTCTAATGCTGTTAATTAACGGAATATTATAACAATGAATCTTAATATTTACATCTACATGAACACACGGGAGCTATAAGCCATGACCTTCCTGACTTGGGGGCAACAGTTTAATGGAGCGCTTTTGATTGTGTGTTCTCTTGGCACACAAGTTGGGAGGCCGGGAATAAATTGCCCTCTGTCGGATTTGAACTCGAGCTCACACCGCGTAATGCAAGCACTATAACCATCCCATCACCCTATTAATTTTAATACACTCAAAAATATATTCAAATTTAGGTTACCCTGATAAAACGCCGATAAATATCGAATTAAAATAAAATTGATCGTGATGTAACCATAGAACCAGATGTAAGTTATAAGAAACCTATTCACTCACAGGTACTTCAAACTAAAACGAAATCGGGGTTGCCTTTCAAAAGAATTAACGCATTCTTAGATTCGAAAAGTGGAAATACGAGCAGTGAAGTTGCAGAACGTTGCGTAACCTCGAGAAATGCCTTTTATTTGGACCACCTCTCAGATGGCTGTCCGAGACGTGCTTCTCTTTCTTATAGATCTTTCCTTCTCCAAACGCCAAACCTTAGTTCGCCATATGCCAATCGATCTTTCAAACGCTGCGGCGCGCTGGTGTTTAAGCATCGCCCTCCGAGATTTTTCGCTCAATCCTTGTCCGGACGAAGAGCACATTCTGCGCGGCAGAGTTTCTTGCGTCGACGTTTGCCATTTAATTTTTTTCGAAATAATTCTTGAAGCGAGACGTGGGTTGGGTGATATAACCCGATACTTTGGCCTTATTAGCGTTCTTGTTGGTCCGTGCCAAAAGGCATGTACTCTCGGAAACTGGTAGGTATATATTTCGGGATTTTGTCTTGCATGCAGAAACATATGCGTCTCTATTGTGGAGGGAATTTCTTTCTCTCTCTCTCTCTCTCTCTCTCTCTCTCTCGGAATCTTTGATAATTTTTAAACAAATAACGATTATTTTAATTTGGCCAGAATAGATGGGAATTTATTGCCCCCTAATTATGTTTCTAGCAATTAAAAACTTTTTTTATTGAAAAGGAAAGCTTTATCCGATTAATTCACAAATAAGCCTAGGTAGCTGATTCTAGTGCCTTAGAAAACCAAATAGACCATAAGTTTATCCTGTTTAAATCAAACAAAAATGTACGTTTGAATATTGGATTCCCATCATAGCCGCATATGCCCATCGCTTCCTTCTGGTACTGGGCCAATATTCAAGAGTTAAGGGGCAAAGGTGATATGACTTAAAATTTACAAAATACTAGTCAACTCACGCGGTCCAACCCGAAGAGGCACTAAGCCTAAACGGGCATTTCCACGGACTGGACATGGTAAAGAAAATCAAATGTAATATGAATATAATCATGTCAAATGTAAAAGGGCCAATTCCACGTAAAATGTCTATGGCAATAAAGAAATTTTGAACTGAACTGAACTGGTGATAGTTTATGCCGCTCATCTTTGATCATTGCACAGCGAAACCGTCTTTCAAAAATAGGTCTGTATCGCATATATTTGATGATAATCTTCTGTAATAATTGGACTCAATATTATCAACAGCTTTCAAACATCTCTGTTTTTCTTTCATTAATGCTACAGCATCTATTCTCGATTGCGTTTCATCAAGAGCCACCAATGTTCAGAGGTTATTAAGCAAGTTTTGTCGAAATCATATTTTCGTGAGGCTTTTAATTTCACGTGTCGCCCATAACGGATGGACTTTCCTTTCAAAAGAAATAAAGAGAAAGAGAGAATAGCTAAAAACAGAGCATCGGTATTTTTGTACAACAGACAAAATTCCTACTCGTGTCAATCACTCTTTTTTTTGCTCCACATTTCCTCTTACCTAACTCTCCGCCGACAAGCCGCTAGCTAGTTTCCTAATACATATCTAACGTTCACATTTCTACGGGTTTTCTCAGCCCATAGGGTACTTTTAAAAGCCTTCGTTCGTTTAGATTTTTTGTAGTTGTTCGTCTCTCTGGTGGCCGAGATCTCTGCGTCGAGATTAAAAATCAGCGCCCTCGTTTCCAATCCACATTCAAAGACCGCTTGAGAATTTTCGATCTCTAGTTCTTTATTTCGTTTCCGGGTTGGCCGCCAGTTTGCGATTGACTTATTGAATTTACACATCCCCTCAGGCGATATATTGGCTCCAATCGAATTATATAACTCGAATGGATAAAGACCGTGTTTATACTGCCTGCCGATATGATCGTAACTGAGAGCTTTTTGAATTACCTGAATGTTGGGCAATGGTGGCAAACAAAAACGTCACTCGAATTTATTAATTGAAGCATTCTTGGTTTTTACTATGGAGGTCACTTCATATTCTCTATAAGTGCAAAAACTATCAATGTGCAAATAAAGTATCTCAACTTACGTTACAGTTAGACGATCTTATAACCATTGAACGGTTGAATGGGTTAGGTGCCATAGGTAGCACCAAATTGGACATCATCGTTGGCAATTCAAAAATAGATAGCCATGATAAGATTGCCACTGATCTACTACTTTTCAGTATGCGTATCGAGTATTACGGCTATTAGATTCGCATAAAATAATTTATTCCAGCTTTAAATCTATAACCATAATTTAATTTTCCATTTTTCAAATTCCTGTCTTATCTCAAAAAATTATTTCACTTGAAAATAAAATCCGACGAACTGTTAAATCAGATGTGTTGTATTTCCCAGCTTAAAAGGTTGAAATATAATTTTTCCCTTTGTACCATTCAATCCTTCTTATTCATGGCCATTTCAAGGGCATTAAGCAAATCACATACGTCGGTTTTTAGGAGTGCGGTACAGAAAAACACAATAGAAACCCTGTAAATATATGTCATTTGTTTAGGAACGTCTATATGTGTACAATCTATTTCACCTATACAATATTGTTTAGAGATATTAATTTTCAATAACATTCGTACTCGTATTGATATGCAGCATCCTCATCATCAAATAAATTTCCGCCACTTTTATTAAAAATTCAAAGCAGTGGCATAACTATCCACCGGGGCTTCGCGCTTAAGGATGGCCCTTAAGAGACAGAATTTGAAGGCCTTGAAATAATCTAGCCCAGGCCCCGAGCAATCTGAACTTCGCCACCGCTAGCGGGTGTAAGTTCTTCGTAAAATCATCACCTTTTATATCTTATTTATTTAATTAAAAAGGTTCATAAGCAGCCAAATTTGGACTTTTACAATGGATCATTAACATACATGAGTATAAAATAACAAAAAAGTAAAACAATATATAGTGGGAATTAAAATTAGCAATCGTAGAACAAATATTAAACCGTCCCAAACATGAAATCGAGAAATTTACGAGCACAAACATATTACACGCATTGGACAAATAAAAACTTACGGGAGTAACCAGGTAACTAGTGTGGTGAAGGATGAGATGCGTGAAAACATATCAATAGTATAGACAAACGCACCAGGGAATTGAAAGTTTGGGGCAGTCGATAAAAGAAAGATCTTTCGGTGGTAGAAAGGCAGCATTTGGGTAAGTGGAAAGGGTCGGGGGTTGCGGGGGGGGGGGGGGGGGGGACGAGAAAGGACGCGAAGAGAGAAGTCTTCCGAATATTGCTCGGTAATTTCTCCTCCTCCCTCGCTGGGCGTCGATCCAATCAGACCGAGGCGATAGATAATATCCGCGTCATCCTTCGCCAATCGATCCATCACTCGACGGACCTTTCCTGCCTTTTAGCGCGCGTCTCCAATTGCTACGCCCTCCCCCTCGTTTATCAAGCACCCCGATCTCGCTCCCGGAGGTTTTCCATCTCAAAGAGTTTCACCCTCGGTTTGATGATACCCAGGGGGCGTTAGGAGGGGTCACTCGGTCGGCACGTGCTGTTTCACTTCGATTCACCGCCGGAACTGGATTCGCCTCGAGAGTCGAACGATTTCGTCTTGGTCGAACCACGAAGCTTTTTGTTTCATCGAATTTTATGTGGCATTTATATTGTCCGAAAGAACTGTCCGTCTTTTTTCTATCCAGCGGGTTTCGTTTGTAGATGAGGATTTCTCGTCGTAACTCCAGACTGCCTCATAAAACGTAGGAATTAATGCCATCGCGTAAAAATATATGTGAGCGTCGAGTGAAGCTAATCGTGTTTAGTGCGTAAATTCTGTGTTGGTGAAACTAAATTAAAATTTTTATGTGATCGATTCTGGTGAAAGGTTTTATGCGGTCGTATATAAATACGTTTCGCTAATATTATTTTTAATTTAAGGGAGATTAACCAGAGCTTTTCTGGCGTTTGCCTTTTTTTACATGATTAAATCGATTCAAATTAAACTGGACTTATAAATGAATACCAAACCATTTACCTCCAATCTTGCTTTTCGAATTCTGAATACAACTGATAAATTCGGTAAATAAATTGAGCTACCTCATTTATTACTTGGAATGCAGCCACAAATCCAGTTCGATAATTACTAATTCAATTAATGAGTAAGTTTATGTGCCTTTTCGGATGTTGAATTCCGTGCAGACGAGAAAATAATAACAGCAATACAAAGAAATATTCCTTAAAAAGCATTTTGAATAACTGGCGTTGTGTTTTTAAAATTAATGACCAACTTCATTCCCATTCACGATGTTTATGGAAGAATTATAGAAAAAGACTTTGATAATGATTCAAATTAGTTTTATCGGAGACGGTCCGTTACTTATGCTATTTTACATGTTATTCACTATGCAAAGACGCCAAAGATATTTACGACGAAAGGTATCTTTCTTTCTGGAGAGGGATGAACATGAGTTCCAGAATTCCTTCGAGAGACTCGAATCCAGGTCATCGGGATTTCTCCAGTTTTCGCCTCTTTGTTTTAGCCATCAACATCTCTCGGAACATACTCTCTCAATCAGTTATCAACCCTCTGCGTCGACCGCCCAGAAAAAATGGCAAGATATCGTCATACTCTCATTTGTTTTCTTCGCGAGAAATTCGATTACAATTTTCTTCCACGTCGAACAAGGTTTTGATTGATTCATTCTTTTATGTAGTCTTCATTTATATCAACGTTTAATGTAACCAATAATTTTTATATCCTATTTTCTACTATCGATCAAAAAAGATTTGTAACGATGGTGCTGCTTTATTGAAAGGTCTCTGAAATTAAAAACGCATGCATAAAATAGCTTTAACACCCTTAATTATGTCTTACGTTTGTCAGTGATGGATTTTTCTCGTTGAATATTTTAACGGAATTAAAAATTTCCTGGCCACGCTCGAAATGGTATGAAAGATATTTCTGGTCGTAATGAAAACGCCATAGATGCCAATTATTAATATAATCCATGTTACGAGGGAATACTTGGTGGAACTCCGTTATAAATTTATTCGTATAATAAAAATAAAAAAATTTTGTAACCAAAAGAAAACCTTTAGAATTTCCAAGATAATACCACCAAAAATTTACCACCGGTAGCAAGTGTCTTGGTAAAATGTTTAATCGGCCCGTCATGAAACAACTATTTCTAAAAAAGTTCACCAGAGACAGATTTACACGGGCTTTCCCCTCCATAATGGGATGCAGATTAACGACTTCGGCAACAAAAACTCCGGCTGCAGCGCAAAACATTTTTTATCAGAGGCGAGCATCCGATCGCGGAATCCGTTCCCGTTCCACGAGTTCGACTCGGATTTATGTCCTTTCGATAATCGAACTCCGCTCTTGGAGAGAAAAAATACATTTTCCCGCAGAAAACCCAATTTTTTGCCCGACTTTCCGACTACGCACTCCTAAAATGGACGGACCGCGCTCGCGTGTTTTTTTTTCCGTTCCGGTTCCGATAAAGGGCTCCCCTCGCACGACAGTCTCTCTGCGGATGCTGGGGCTAAAAGGATGGGACGCTCGACAAGGGGACCCGTTTATCAGGAAAGAGCCGATCGCCACCCCTGAGGCGAGTCACCTCTTCTCCTTCCCCCCTCTCCTCATCTCCCCCTCCTCCTTCCCCCTCCTCCCCACCCCCCTCCTTTCCTCCCCTCTCCTCCCCCTCCTCCTTTCCTCCCCCTCTCCTCCTCTTCCTTCCCCCTTCTCCTCCCCTCCTCATTCCTCCTCCCCCTCTCCTCCTTCTCCCCTCCTCCTCCCCCCTCCTCCTCCCCCCCTCCTCCTCCCCCCATCTCCTCCTCCTCCCCTCCTCCTCCTCTCCCCCACATGAGATCGTACTTCACTTTCTTGAGGAATATATTTTTTCATTTGAGAGGTGAAAGAGGTATTCAGGGTCATAAATAAAGCATCAACGTAATGAATGGCGACTCGCATCGTCTTCGGATGTCTTTATCGATGAAGCGGTCTGAGATTCCCGCTGTCGCCATTACTTGTCGATTTCTGAAGTAGCGCGACCTAAATCTGTTAATAAGGCATGCAAGGAATAGTTCATTTTTTCCGCTTTCATAACGACGGTCGCGGTGGCGTCTTTTTAGCTAACGCTCGTTGTTTCCGTCGTATATGTAGGTCTAAAATTACCGATCGATGCAAAAGCCATGTAGACTTAGAAAAAATATTCCAAATTGACGCTGGATTACTGAGCTTCCTGATATTATTTATTGATTGTTTGAATATTTTTGCGTGACTTCGTCCCCTTTTACAACGAGAGTGTTAACAGATAAAAATGCCAGCTTGAGCATTAAAGTATAAAAATTTGAAAAATTAAGCACTTATCTTAGGCATCTCCAATACAAATAAAATGATTATTGTTTTTTTCTTCATTTTTTAGGTTTAAGGGCTTATTCTGGAATTTATTTTCAGCCATGAGACGGATTCGATAATTTTCCAGTGAATTGACGGATAAAAATATGAGCACATTCATCTATGTCTGCGGCAGATTATGAACCCGGTAGCTTAGCATTGGGAGGCATACACGGCCCGATATACGCTTTAAAGAGATAGTAAGTATATTTTTCCGCGTGGAAAAAACGGCCAAGAGTAAAAATTATCATTGTTTAAGAAATCTTTTCTTTGAAAGCGTTCAATTCGTTCAGATCCATCCATCCCGATGCATTATTCTTTTGCCAACCTGAACTTGATAGCGTTTTACACGTTTACGATTTTTAAGAATTCACCACCGCGTGATGTTGAACACACAGCGGATCATTTTACAGCGCCTGGTGCCGGAATCGATACAACCGCGGTGCGCTTTTATAAAAGTATCCCTCCACCCGTGCGTCAGTCAGTCAGTCTCTCTCTCTCTCTCCCTCCCTCTCTCTCAATCTCTCCTTTTCTCTCCTGCCATCCATCTTCCCGACGCCACTCTCTCTCTCTCACCCCCCTGCCCCTTCCCTCACCCTCCACCCTCTCCTTGGCTCCCCCGCAATCGGCTCCCCTCCCATCCACCTCCATCATCACTTTCTCCCTCCCATCCCCCAATTCTTCTCATGCTCCGCAGATAAATCCGAATCATACTTTGAACGCAAGAAACCGCAGGTACCTTATTCTGCGGGGAATGAGAAAAAATCCTGCATGTAGACAATCATCACGCCTTTGCCTGGAAACGTTTCGACGTTTTTATCTCGACGATTCTCAGATACATTCTCACCGCGGCCTTGAATGCGTTTTATTTATTCTTTGACGCACCGACAGGTTAAGAGCATTAAAGATGATTTCGCTTTCTTTTTGTCCCCTTTTTTTACTGGCAAATCGCCGGTGATTTTCGGCTTCGGGGATTGTTGTAAGGTGACGGCTAAACCCGCGGACTTTCGGCGCGACAATAGCGAAACGCTTTCCAAAACGAAGCGAATGGAAAAGTATCACCCTTGCTGGTTGCGGAATTGCCATTACTTTGTGTGCTGGGATCTTACTCCCTCCCCCGGCTCCTCCTCCTCTCGCAACCTTTGCGGGCTCCTTTCTCCGCGCTCAGCGCCTAACACACCCATGGATGCCCTTCTAACCCCTCATGACCTCGCAAGCACTTCTTTACCCCGCCCCACTTATCCTATTACAAATCGGAATACCTCTTTTACTCCTCTCTCTCTCTCTCTCTCTCTTTGCATCCACTCCCCCACCCCCTTCACTGCCTCCCCCATCCCCCATTGCCCCTCCCTCCCTTTCTCCCTCCCCTCCTCACTGTTTAACACCTCTTCCATCCAACGCATTCATCTCCGCACGCGCACCCGGATTTCAACTGTCAAAGATCGGTTTCTAATTTACGCCCATCATTCTAGCAACGCTCTTGAAGGTTGGTTAAGACGCGTACATGGATGGCCTCGATGATCTCTCGGATATGAGGACTCGTGTGCGTTTCTTTTATTTCCGACCTTTTAGAGGCGTCTTTGGACGCGGGCTTTCTCGAAAGCTCGCGTATGTAACTCGAAGGCAAATCGCGAACTGGGGGAGTTTTGAGTTTTTTCTCTCTTCTTTTACCGGATGTTTTTGTAAACATGTCCCCTTCCGTTGGTTGTATTTATTGATAGAAACGTTTATCACAAACACTGTATTAATAAGGTTTGTAAGCGTGAGAAAGGGTTATATAAATTTTAGTTTCAATGAAGCAAATCCTTTTTCATTGCAGCTAATAGAACTTTACAGTGTTTTCGTAATGCTTAAATATAATTTTAGGTATAATTAATGTATTCTAAGTGGATTCTAAAATATTTATTCGTTAATTTCAAAACGATGGTTTTGATTCCTTATCCACTTATGTTAGACGTGATGGCATGTGTTTCTGTTTCTTTTTTGTAATATTTTGGCATTCTTTTACATAATTATCTTTTTCTATTTAATTAGAAAGGTATCACATCGTAAACGCTTTATCAAAAGTTTCATATAAAAAACGTAGAATCGTTTCAGAGAGATGATGATGGCGAACCTCAAAATTAGTTTATTTTTAAGGATTGTGTCAAAGATGATTTTAAAAAAATCTCGATCAATATAAAACTCGTGCAAAGCTAGAGACTCAGGCCATCGATTAAAGAAATTCCTTTCGATATATTGAAAAGATGTATCAACTCTCGGCGAACATACTCTCTCTGGAAAACTATTACCGACGCCGTTTAAAATACCCGCCTGCCCAATCTATTGACACGTAGCTGCTCCCGTATCGAGCTCGATTCGATCTTCCATCTGTCGGAGCGTCTATAAAGATGCGAATATAGGCTCCTACTTAAGCGTATTTAATGACATGTTCTAGTTCAGAGCTGTCGCGTTAGATTTACGCAACGTGGACAAACAAGGGACGAGTAGCCGTCCCTTATCTGCATTTCGCCATCTGAAGAATAAAAGGCGAAACCAATCCTTTGCGTCTCTCATGTGGTAGTTAATGGAGGGTATTTTACCGAGATTCAATCTTAGGTTAAAAACTAAAATGTTTACGATGCATTTAATGAAGGGATTTTCTCTTTAAACATAGCTGGCATTAATTAAAGCAGGGCTTAAAACATTTTTCACAGATTTAGGTTAAATGCTTATTTGAGAGTGCGCAACTGCGCATATAACTTGATATTTTATTTCTCAAAGAATGGAATTATATCTCAAAAAAATTTTAGCTCGTACGATGACGGATAATTACGTTTTTTCTATGGTAGAGCTCTAGTTTAAATTTGATCAGTGGTGGTTAAAATTGAGCTCCATATTTTAATCTAAATTAACTACTGTGACTTTGGCATAAAACATTCATTTTAAATTCTATAAGTCAATCTAAGTGATTGTCTAAGGGCATGCTAGTTTTCCTTCTTTCAAAAGTACCGTTTAAAATTATTTTGGGTTAGATATCATTGAAAGACTCATTTTCGAAATAACGATTCGCAGTTATTTGTTAAAAAGCGTTTCAACTGGGAATTATGATGATATTTTTGCTATATCGCTAAGGTAATTATTCACTAACAAAATAAACCAAAAATTTTTATAAGCATGTATAATAAAAAAATGGTTAAGAATATTTTTAACTTTCGTCATCTATCCCGATTCCGTATATAGTAAATAGTTCAGTTTTCAGTTCAAACCTAATAATATTGTCCTAGCTGAAGAGTTTTTTTCATTGGTTTATATAATAAAACTCGTTTTATAAAATTTGCTCTGCAGGCCCGACAAAATAATCAATAATCGACACATTTTAATGATCTACATAGCCTGAAATTCAATTATTTTCGAAAACTGGAATTTTATATAATATACTCATTAGCATCGTCGCGTGAGTGCTCTCTGAAATCAATCGTAGAACTGATTCGCTTCGCTTTATGAAGTTAACATTAGACTTTATCTAATATATACCCAACGTTTTCTCTCTTGCGTCGTATTTGAAGAAACAAACGATGAATTATCGGTGTCTTCCGGAAGAGAAAATATCCGCTCATCTTGCTCTAGAAAGACCACTTCAAACTTGAGCAGCTGAAGGGGATTGTTCGAGAAAGTAACTACATCGAGAATATCATCCCCAATTACGACCCAAAATAAAAGCGTGTAATTTCGCGAGTAAAAGTCAACTTATTTCCGCATCCTCCATTTGGAAAGTGCGGTCAATGCATCTACGAATCAAACTTCTTTGTTCTCAAGGACAAATCTCGCTCTTATTTTTATTATTTTATCTTGATTAGTCACGACTTAAAAGTTTCAATTCCCGTTCGACTAATTACAATTCAGAGCGAAGCGAAGATTTCTCCCTAGAGCAATCAAGGGTTTCGATTTTAATATCAAATATGCGACGAACCAACTTATGTCAGATAAGTCAATGAAATTGATATATATATATATGAGCTGGAATTGAACTCAATACACATTTCAAAATTGCCACATAAATACCATTTTCCTTTTACGAGAATCGAGTGTGTATATATATATATATATCCGCTGTCCGCTGGGCTTCCCTCAACACCTTGTTGCCACCCTCATCACTACCTTTTCTTTTCCTTTAGTTAATATATATATATATATATATATATATATATATATATATATATATATATATATATATATATATAGGAAAATGGTATTTATGTGGCAATTTTGAAATGTGTATTGAGTTCAATTCCAGCTCATTCGACTCTTCGACTTTTTAATGAGCTTTCATTAAATATGTTATAGGAGCTGTTCTTCACAACGTATTTCACTTTGATTTAAGTTTCAGTGAACTTAATTCATCCGAACAAAGCACGTGCTGCTTTGTTATAAATAAATAAAAACGTTGTTACTATTGAGGAAGTTTGATTTAAAAAGATATACACATCAGAGACTATTCATATTCACGTTATGATGTGTAAATAACAAAGTTATCTCTATTGTACTTATCCATCTACATGATACCCTGCAAGTAACCTTTTTGGTGGATGGCAGGGGGTGCAGTGCACTAAGGGTCTATAGTTTTCCTACGTTATCTTCTCCTATTATGCTCTCTTATCGTCCTAGGGAAAAACGATCCTCTATATCGCTCCGTTTTACAGTCGATCTCGAGAATCTTATCCTCACCGTCCTGCCTTCCGAGATACGTCGGGCTTCTGATAAGCCCTACTACATCATTCGCTAGTTCCTCCGACATCAAATTTACCAGTAGCTGAAATATAGCCTGCAGCCTACGTTCGTCTAACGATGTCCATTTCAGATTTTCTATTATTGAGGTACGCTTTGTTTACTATCGTAATTCCTCTTTACAAATCTAGCTGCCCTGCGCTGAACCTTTTCTATCTCGTTAGTGAGTCCCTTTTCGTAGGGATCCCATACAGCTGCGGGCGAACCAAGGATAAATATCATAATTCTTTCACTTTTTCGGAACAATTTCGAATTTTCTCCCTATAAAAAAGACCAGGTTTTTTATAGCGGCACCTATCAATCGGCGATTGTGGGTGTCCCACGAGAGATTACGATGGATCGTGACTCCGAGATATTTAATCGAGTTTGAAACTAGAATCTCTTCTCGGTCCAACGAATAATTAACATCCAACGAGATACTCTTGGTTCCCCAGAAATATGAAAGGGGGGAAAATGCTTCGATCGTATTTAGCCATTAGTGTTTCCTTCGATTTTCTTTAATGCTTAAAGTAATAATTTTCATAATATGGGCTTAATTTAAAAATTGTGGAGAATGTTATAGATCAAATAACACACAACAGGAAATCAGGAAATTAAGTAATAGATTAACAAGGAACCGTAATTCTGAAAATAGGTAAGATCTCGAGAATATTAACGATCTCACGCGAGAAGCATATGAAGTTAATAACAATAGAAATATTGTAATTCTGTTCTATGATAGTTACAGATATATATATATATATATATATATATATATATATATATATATATATATATATATATATATATATATATATATATATATTCAGTTTACAACTGTTCGTTCCAAGGTGCTTACAAATATATAAATATATATATATATATAATTATATATATATAGTTTCCAGCCTAATCTCTTTTTTCTAGTTTTTCAATAAATTATTTCATAAGGTGTGGTCATGATTATATTTTTTAAAGCATTCAATAAAACGAGAAATAAATATCAGCCTAAATTTGTATGGATTAAACGAATGAAACAAATTGCAATCTGTTATGAATAATATCAAAAACTTCCACGGAGCCACAGTTAGTTAAACGAAATACACGTTTAGACCTTCAGGTAGAGCTCTGAGGCGAGCACAAGGCCCCTAGAAAATGCGTATTTAGGATACCAATTTTAGATCTAATAAGCAGATGTATCGTCACGGCTTTTTGCTACACACGACGTTTCCAATTAGCCGCAGAACCCTACCTTAAGCGCGTTGATCCAAAAATCCTTCTCTGAAGACGTACTCCGATGCACGCGAATCAGCCGATCCTTCCTTCACCTCATCGCCTTTACACCTGCGATCGTCTCCGCTCCTTTCTTCGACCTCGCCCGATCTTTGCGATTCCAATTTTTTTCGGTTTTACACCGTTCGTCGGGAAAGGTCGGCCCTTGGGGCGCCGATCAATCGCAGCGGCTTCTGCGGTGTCGGTTTTGGCGTTTCTTGGCGTCGGACGTTTTGACGTGCACCGATCGAAAACACCTCCTGGGGCTGTGAAAGAAAGAGAGAGAGATAGATAGATAAAGGGGGGCGGCAAGGGGAATGGGGAGGGGTGAGAGAAAGCGAAAGAGATTGGCGGCGAGATGGAGGGTCAAGAAGGGAGTAGGTGAGTGAGTAGTCACTCTCTTGGGCGTTTGGGCGAGATACGGAGGGAGGGAGGGAAAGGTGGAGCAAGATAAGTTGGTGGTAGTGTGGATGGTTAAGCGAAACTACATCAAGCCTTTTTCCCCCCACGCTGAAGTTTCTCTCTCCTCTCTCTCTCTCTCTCTCTCGTATCATTATATTTTTGCCAAAAGACTGGCATCAGGAAGCTTCTTATTTTATCTCTAGAAGTATTACAATTTTCCAAATTTATTACGTTGCTACGTATATCGTACCAATCAAAACGTTTAATTTAAAAAAATTAATAATTCCTAAGTCAACTCATGGCTTCAATCTATTGGTATCTCATCAGGTGATGATGACGTTGTCACGTTGAAACCTAGATCATGCCTTTCAAATACAGTGGAATTTTTTCCAAGTTTTATGTTTTACTTCCTTAGAATGGAATTCCACAAAGTTGTCTTGCTCATCTTTTCTTCTTGGTCAACTCATAAAATATCATTGATTACTTGAAATTATTTTACTTGGTCAATCATCGTCATTTAAAAGTATTTTTTCCATTCATTCTTCATAAATAAATTTTATAATTAGCATGGTTATTGCACTTATGATACGTTTATTTTTACTGATCATGGACGTTCGCCTTGGTTTCCATATGAATGACCCACCTAACTAACCCCCCTTTTTCCTTTAAGTCTTTGGTCTTAAGGTTCGCGGTTTTGATATTCGCGGCGATTCCCAGAAACGTATCTCCCGCAAATATCAAGGGTTTACTGTACTTTTATTACTGTAACTAGGGTCGATAATTGGTTTTCAGTTACAACTTTATCGCTTAGAGCTTCTTAAATCAATAAAGAGGGCCATATAGAGCACGGATGGGTAACCTACTGCCCACACCCCGTATGCGTCCCTCGAGAGATTTTTGCGTGGCTTGCAAGCTATGTTGAAAAAGAGATCCGTAAAATTTAACACCAAAATTCAAACGTCTGAAAATACTAACTTAATTATTGGAATGTCAACTCTAAAAAAAAAACTCATTTCGCTTAAATGATACCCCAGTACATCCCGGTAACTTAACTTTAATCTCTAATCCGGCAAGGCAAGATGCATTGACCACTTCCAACATGAAGAATTAGCAACCACCAATGCGGCCAGCCATGTAGAAAATTTAGCTCGCCCCTGATGTAGAACAAGTCCCCTCCCAGTTGAGAATCTCTGCATTAGGAGAATATGGTCACTCCAGTGACAATGGTACGTCTGAGTAAACCAAATGCGCATTCCAGTGACAACGTAGGCTTCCTCGATAGTAATTCGCCGATCGCTGTTTATTTAAATAAGTCTTTCGCTGCATTAAAATTGGAGATGTTACATTGTGGTTGAAATGCGCATTATGTTTACTCGATCGTTTTATGGCGACAGTAATTATATCAACCGATATTATTTTTGTCGTTCAACAAACTTAACACGACTTCTCCCGTTAGATTCTTCAGGTCTAGTGTATATTTTTCCAATTTACGTGAGTGTCACATATATCAGTCAGTTTCTCATAACTGGTTTTACGAAGATTAATCAGTGTCAATTTAGCTGTTTCTCTCGCTTGATGTGGTGCACTGCATTTCGAAGAAAGCAGTGTAAAAATAACAAAGTATACGCGAGGGTTCGCAGTTGCCCCATCTCTTTTATTGGTTATGCAATTTTCCTGGTCATTTAAGCACCTAAAATGTCTTTTTTGGACGACTTTTTCAGAAATGTATGCCTCCCGCATCAATTTCGGAAAGCACGTAACAAGGTCTCGCCTTCAGAGGAATGGACACTTCCTAAAATCACTGAAGCCCTCAGAAAAAGTTTCTAATAGCCGTGAAGTTCTTTCGTTGGTAGCAAAAAAATATGGAGTCGTCATGAATCGCTGTATGGCGAGGGCTCGTAGAAAACTTTCAAGAGTTCGTTTGAAGATTTCGGCGATCTTTAATGTCCACAAAACGATAATAGTAGCAAAGGTGTTCGTCAGCAATTGGGTTCAGTTTTGGTTGGTCGTTGCCCGATTCGGGATAGATGGTTGAATGGGTTTGATCCTCATCGTGTTCGGGAGATCGGGCGATTTTACTTAGCTCCATCTTTCTATGGATTCTCTTTGGCCTTAAATTGCAGGCATATTACGTGGTGGATTACGTAGAGAATTCGCTTATTCGTGCGCAACATAATTTTCCCTTCATTAAAAGAGCGATTGGAGAAATAAATACCGTGTCGTTACGAAGCCTCGATAAGATTAGAGAAAGTAGGAAACGAGTATGCCTTGTATATCGTGATAAATGGAACAGAACGACATTCATTATATGATGTAAGCAACTAAATTTTTTAAATGAAACAAGAAAGGACTCAATGCACTAACGATATTTCGACGGTCGGTTTGATTTCCGTGGATAAATCTCGATATTAATTGGTCACGTGTAATCGTTTGAATAAGCCATTCCAAATATAATCATTGCTCTTTTCAAAATAAAGAATTTGTGCTTTTATCTTTTATTTGGAGAGCAATTCACAAGATTTAGAACATCCAGGCATCGAATTCACCTTATCATTAATTGGAAATATCCCATAGAATTTAAACAAAACTTCCATCGCGGTTTAACGATTGGGTCACGCTTGCCAATAGAGTGAGGATTACATATCTAACTTTAAAATAAATGTTTATAATGAATCATTTTAAAATGGACTTATATATCGACACGAGACTACAGTAAATTTGGATTAGAATTTGCTTGTGCTTTTTCTTGGCGACAAATCTTCAGAGAGGATAAAAAATGGCAGAATCGTATAAACATTTATCACTAATGCAGAAAAAGAACAGCAAATAAAAACGTTACAGAAATGTCGGAGATATTTCTTCATGCTTCAGTTCTACATCGCCTTAAAATTGTCTATTTGCGGTGGAAATTATCACCAACTCTCCTCTTTAATTATTGTTTACGCAAGAATATTATTGATCAAACACATGGTTTATGTATGAATTATCCTCATTTTACTTATATTCATACTCATTGAGATTTAATTTCAGCGACTAAGAGTCTTTTAGATTCGACAGAAAATGCCGTTCTATGACTTCACGTTTCGCAAGTTAAAGTTGCCCAAAAATTGTGCTGTACCGTACTTTTTGTGCCTTTTTTGAGACAGTATTTTAAGATGATGACGTACGACCACTATCACATAAAAAGCACAATGAATTTAATTAAATATTCGTCTAAATGATTTTGTACGCACAATTAATATTTTTGCTACATAATTACGTATAATTTCTTGTTTCTAATTTCAATGTAATTTTTAAAATTTTTACATGCTTATCTGCATGTTGACATATTTTTAACTTCCGATATGTAATACCATTTTTACTTTCTCCATATGCGAAATATAGAGAAAGCATTGTTTTCTGAACACGTTTTTACTATTTTCTCGATTATGTCCGTGGGTGTCTGTGTGTGTGTGTGTCTGTGACCGATATTTTGTGGGTGCTCTAACTCAAAAACTATTAATTATATTAATATGAAATTTTATTTTTTACGTTTTTGCATTGCTTAAGAAATATTTAAAAATTATATTTTTTATCTACCACCACCACACCACCTACCGGCAACTATTGTAAACACTACGCTTAGTTACGTCTTACGTTAGTAACGCTACTTTTTATTTTCTTAATATCCAACATCAGAAAGTTACGGTTTGAGTTTATTTCTGTTCTTTGTAAGGCTGATGTTAAATAGCTGGGACCACATTCAAAAATGACTGCTGTATAGACCTCACGGCCGTCATCAACTCGATTTAGGAGTGCGAAACTCGAGGGCCCGGCCCAAAACCGAGCTCGCATATTAACAGAATGGCCCAGAATTGTTACTACAACTACATAGTCATAAACTGTTCCCAATACAATCCCGTCCCATAAACTCTTAAAAGATTAATATTCCTGGGCGTCAAGATTACATGTGAGCGTAAATATCTTATTATTTATCGTAGAATTACGCTTAAAAGACGCTCTTAATCAGCGAATTTACCCGGATTCGATGCTTGAGTTAATTTCTCACTAATTTAACAACATAAAAATGTTTAAATTTTATTTAAAATGATTTGGATGGCTAGAGATCCCCTGCTGCGAGGGGGCAGGTACCTGAGCTCGGTTTCGGGACGAATCCTCGAGTTTCAAACGGCTAATCCGAGTTAATGACGGTTGTGAAGTCTGAGCGGCGGTCAGTTTTCAATGTGGTCCCAGCTATTTAACACGAGCCAGTCTAAATTTTTCTCGCAGTTCCTTAAAACATTTATTATCGTTTAACCTATTTGGAATTTTTAGCAAATATTACAGGTATGGAGAAAGTCATGTGGTGGCCCCATCAGATTTTTCTAATAATGATTATATTTAAATGACATCGGTGTTAAAGGGCTGAAATCAATTTAGGTTAAGTATTTTTGCTTCCACGCGCTGAAAGGATTACTCGGTTGTGTCTCTCATTAGCCAGTGGCGGATCCAAGGAGTGGGGCTACCAAGGGAACGATCTCCTCCTTTGGATGTCCTCATTTGATGCATCATGAAACGCATTCCGCGCAAAATTCCTCGATTCTGCGATTCACACAACGCCCTAGAGAGGGGAAAGAAAGACTAGGACTGTGTCATAGATTTTCGGAATAGAGGATTGTCGGCAGTGGCGAATTCAAGAGGAAGGGTGATCCCCCTCTTCCCTATTTGAGAAGTTTCTGGATCCGTCCCTGTCATTGGCCTGCATGAAATCTACTAACTTAAGATAAATTATGTGCCAAATCAAAAAATTCTTTACGATTAATACCTTTAAAAGCATTTTCGTCGCTAATCATGTGATCATTGACCGAGTCATTGCTGAAGCCTTGCTAAATAAAGGCAACATTCCATTTTCCGGTCATCTCCTTACGTCAAGGGATACGGGAAAAGTATCTATACTTGACTCACATCGGTAATTTCCTTTCGATACCAAGTACTTTCGTACTCGATTCTTTTCTTTCGATTTTCTAGTGATATCGGTACTTTCGGTCCGATACTTTTGTGGTATCGATACTTTTCATTCGATACATCATATGATTACGGTATCGATACTTTCGTTTCGATATCGTATCCCTACTTACTTACGTCACGCTTTATAATGTATCATGAATGAGTTCTCTTTGCGATAATTGCGATCTGTTGATAAAACCCGAAGCTTTCAATTTAATTGAATGGTAGTATACTCGTAAGGGGTGAGACAGTCTGATATAGCCTCAACAAATAATTTTTGGGACATTTTCTAAAATATCATCTTAATATTTCGATGTCGTAGGGCGCTTATGAAATCCTTTGTGTTACGATATCAATTTAAGAAAAAAAAACAATAAAACAGATTCCGACACATTTACAAAAAGCACACACCAAAACAATTTCAAACTATAAGACAGACGTTGGATGGACGCATTTTAATCGTAACGCCATCTGTTAGAAATTCTCAATCTTTAGAAGTCGACACAGTGATGATAAAACATTTTTGGAAATTTTGACACCGACAGACGCAATTCATTGCAAAATTAACACGGTAAATTTCCGTATCCTTCGTTTTAGTCTGCGGCCAACGTAAATAAATTCTCTTCATTCTATTTTTTTCTAATATAATCCCTTTAGGTAAGATAGAACGCGCGTCCGAGTCATAATTTTGATCTCTCTTAAGATAAGTGTGTCGCAGAGACCTCTCCTCTCGAGAAATATTCTTGGACGCGAAGGCCTTCCCTCAATTGTTAGAGCGACTTCCTGTCTTCCACCGCTGCGCTGATCCCCAGGAATTCGCAGATAATGTTCATTATCCGGCACATAATCAGATTTTTCCGTTTCTGTGTCGTAACCTTGGTCCCATTTTCCTCCGATCTGCGCGCACTACTCTTCAGTCATTCTCTTTTCTTAATTTAATTAACAGCTATTTTATGTATTTTTGTACTTCCCCTCTGTGCACGAACTTGATCACACATTTTTGATTACGTTTAATCTTCTACTTGAATGAAAATTAATATAGTAATGTACGTCAGTTATCAATTTTATGCTTTAAAAAGAGCTCATTTTTTATCGCATATGTTTGGAAGATATTTAGGAGATGATCACTGTATTTAATACCAACCCGTCACTGGGATACAATATGACAATACGATTTTGTGGGTCGAATAAAAGTGTAAAACGATTTTTGTTTTTTAAACGATCATTACAGGTTGAGTATCCCTAATCCGAAATGCTTGGGACCAAGATTGTTTCGGATTTTGGATTTTTTCCGGATTTTGGAATACATGATATGATCGTATTGGATGGCCTTTTTTAAATATTTCCTGTATTTGCCTCATTACCGAAGGTTTTTGTATTAAAAGTCTTTCTTTTATCTTATATATTGACATTATTTCTTGTTCTGTAATAAAGTCACACTGCTCCAGTCCTTCAATTAGTTCATCACATATTTACCATGTCGTTTATGGGGATTTTTACTTCAGTTTTAACAATTTCATCTACATCGTCACTATCTCCACAATCTCCTTGATTTAAAACCATTTCAGCTATTTCGTTTCAATTTGTGGAATAACTAAGTGAGTTTCTTTTTCTTCTGATTTGTAAGGAGCTGCTACGCCGCTTCCGCACTGCCATTCACGCAACTGTAAGGAAACTGACTGGGAGAGTTGGACATAAACTTTTTATGGATAATTTCTTCTCATCTCCTCACTTATTTGATGATCTGAAGACACGAAAAATTTATTGTTGCGGGACTGTTAGATCCAATCGCAAAGGAATGCCAAAAAGTTTTGACGGAAAGATACAGAAACTAAAAAGGGGTGATACTGTATACGTGTTCAAGTAAAAAAAGATTTGACGGCAAACGAAACGTACATCTACCAACAAACATGCACAATCCACCTGTAAATGGTAATTTCTGGGATGAACATGGATGTGCTGTAAAGCCAGCCATTTTTCAGGACTACAATCGAAACATGCGATTTGTAAACAAAGGAGATCGAATGGCAAATATTTATTCGATTAATCAACGGACATGGAAGTGGACTAAAAAGGTATTTTTTCACTTAATGAACGTGACAATATTGAATAGTTTCATCATTTCTAAATCACTGGGCGGCACTATGTTCATATTATCCAAAGATATTTCAAAAAACTCAGGACTGAGAAGCGAGTTAATACAATGTTACGGACTTCGGAATATTTCGGATATCGGAATTTCGGATTGGGGATACTAAACCTGTACTATAATGTTTTTTTATTCAGGTTAGCAATATGTATAGTGTAAAAAGCAAATTCTCCATTTATAAGTTAATTCATCTGCATGGAATTCTCACCAAATATTATAAAAATAACAATTTCCAATGCATGAAGATTCTAAAGAATAGTTAATCGTTTAAAGTTTTTTGTTATACCTTTTTATTATTTGACGTATTTTTTACTTCATTAAATTATACTCAAATGTGTTTTGTATGGGCTTTAAGCAGAGCCGGTGGGAGCCTTTGTGGCGCTCGAGGCAAAATAATTTTAGCGCCTTTTTAAAGCAAGTTTATTTTATTGAATAACATTTTATTATTTAAATTAAAAAAGAAAAGCGAAATTAATAAATTATTTATATGAACACGTTGAGGACGGCGCCCGGAAATCTCCGTTTTTGTAAAGCGCGAAAAAATAATAATTTTAGCACCATCATGGATGGATAGTCAAGTATTTTGATATAGTTCTCTTTATCAATGATTCAAACTCTATGTAAGCATAAATAGTTAAAGATAAATCTTTTATCGATTGAGATCTGACGCTTTAAATTCAGCTGTCATTTCTTGTTTGTCGTGAGTTATTTTTTTTAGTGTTTTAAAATTTAAAAAATAACTTTCTTCAGGACAAATCTTTACATAAAAGGTAATATTGTTATATTTTTATTCACGTACTTTATGATTCGCAACTTGGGCAGTTAGGTCAAAAAAATTATCAATAGCAAAGGACTCTATGATGAACTGAAAATTTTTTCTATGTTACCTACATTTTACAAGTTATATTTAATTTCAAAATATTGTACCATACAAATTCAACTTAAAAGCGGTGGTAACTTTTTCTATCTCTATGAGCATTTCTTTCCATTAACTTAGTCACTAGTATCGTACAATCGGAAGTAATTTCGTATGATAGTTACTCGCACAAAAAGCTATCATATATGTCAAGCAATTTGCTTAGACCAGTTATTCAATAATTTCCCTATAGTAAAAAATGGATAATAAATATATTGAGATGGAAGTTACACAGAATTTATTACGACGGTTGAAAACCAGTTTCCGCAATAATCTATATGCTCATACGTTAATCCTTAAATGCGGAAAAACGGTTTTGAAATGGTTTCCGTGATCACAGCACTCGCTTTTGTGCCTCGGTTCAACAGAGAAATTAACGGGTCTACGAAGCGAAGCGGCGAGAACCTATCGGAGTGTAACCAGGAGCTATCGTGCGATGTCACTGTTAAAAGCATTAAAAATTACTTTATAAGAAATTTCTTCTAAAAATGGTTTTTTTTAGACGTAGTGAGAGAAACCTTTTTTTCTCAAGTCCGTCTAGTCTCCAAGTGGCGCAAATAATTTGAGCCGCGGCTGCTTTCGCATCAATTTAAACTTTGATTTGAAAATAAATATTTTTATTAAATGATCGTTATGGTTTTTCAATTTTATAGCGATACGTATGAGTAATTATTGGAAATTATCTTTATGAATAAAAATGCTTTTATTATTTGCCACTCCAAAAGTAAACTCATGACTGCGCTGCTGTAGCCTCATATGCACTAAAGTTCTCTAATACTGTGTCAATCCTGTATCGACTCAATCACATCTTTGTGGCTATCAAACCCTGTAATGGTGTTTATCGTTTGTATCCATGTTACCCTCTGTCTTTCTTTTGGTCTTGTTCCATCCATTCTGCCCCACGATATCAGATCCGGATCCACCCGCTAAACATGTCAAAACAATCGAAGCCGCTGCTGGTGGGTTTTATTCAATATTGTGGAATTGATATTAAAGAGTTTTTCTGACTTGCGTGTAGGTTTAGTTCAACAGGGAATTATCTAACTCGTCTTATGGATGACAAATTTCAAGAACAAGCACTTAAAAAAATACTTGTCTCAGGTATCTCGGAAAGCCAAAAAAAAGGTTATGAAAAACAGATGCGCGCACTGGCTGCAAAGCAGGCGTCTTCAGTGGTAATTCACCGAGTTCTTTTAGAATCACTTATCGGTGAATTACCATTGAAGGTGGCTGCTTTGCAGCTGACATGCGCATCTGGTTTCTTCTAACCTTGTTGTGGATATTGGAGATTCCTGAGACCAGAGACGTACCTGGGAGATATGGCGCCTATGGCAAAATTTAAGGAAACATCTAAGCTATAGAGAATATTATTTTTCTTGCACTTTAATAGAGAATAGTAGCATTTTATTAAACGTAAATTTAGCATTTGAGCATTAAATTAATACTTATTTTTGGGAAAATAACCTTTTGGCATTTTTTCTGGAACGTTCGGCGCCTTTAACAGGCGACGCCTATGGCAAATGCCACCTTCGCCATACCCTAGTTACGGCACTGCCTGAGACTAGTTGTTTTTTTGGGATCTCGAATGTAGGTTTTGTGATCGGCCCATTTGGTTCCGTTGATCTTTCTAAGACTCTTCATCTCGACTCAACTGAAGCCAATGTTTACGGGGCATTAGGTACCATGGGGATAGCTCCAAGAGGGCGTAGTTGAGGAACGACCTGTCTCCGCGCTTTCCCTTTCATCTTTAACGGATTGACGCCTGCGTGGCACTGCTCAATCTTCTCCGCGCTACGGAACGTTCTCCCCCTAAAAAAAAGGAAAAACGAACGGTCGCCGCCTTCGACAGGATTGAGTAGATAGAACTCTCCATTTTCGAAAAGGCGTAGTGATTTAGAAGAAATTGCCAAATTTGTAACAAAAACATTAGGCAAAGGAAGCTGGACATTTCATATCGACAATACCCATCTATATTTATATTATTTCCGTGTATGCATAAAAATTATAATTTTTGAATATTCGAGACCACTGATTAATTGGTTCTAATTCTTTCAAATTAATCATAAATATGAAGAAAATAAGTGTTTTGCGTCTAATATATGAGGTTATCCGTTCTTGCGCAGTGATGAAATGAAGTTTCTAAGTTAGATAGATAATTATTATGTTAGAAAGGCAAATATGATGCAATTTGTGTTTGTATGTTCTTAAAGATGATAAACAATTTAAAACGCGGTCATTATTTTAATTTCAAATTTAAAAAATATCAAATACTTCAATATAAAATTAAATTATTACCAAAATTATAGGAACGGCGTTAAGTAAGTCATTTTCATAATCAAACTCTCTGAAAACATATTAAGCTTAAAAAATATCAAATAATATAAAATTAAATTATTACTAAAATTATGGGAACGACATTATGTAAGTCATTTTTATAATCAAACACTTTGAAAACATATTAAGCATTAAAAAGTTTAAGTATGAAAGATTTGTATGCGTACTTTTATGTGGTATCAATGTAATAATCAGGTTTTCCTTTCCTTTTGAGAGATATATTCATCCAGTCACAACTACGACCAATTTTGATTAGGCCAAGGCTCAAAGCCGTTTTGAAAAGCGCTACGTCAGTCCATAAACATATCGTGCGGATCGTGCGGGGGGTATAACACGATTCGATGTATCATCTAGTTTGCTCGATAAAAAAATCTAACACGACGATCGACTTCGAACGGAAAAAAAATCCATTTTTCGCCGAACGTTCCCCATTGTC
The DNA here is from genome assembly GCA_028673005.1 of Tanypteryx hageni. Lineage (NCBI taxonomy): Eukaryota > Metazoa > Arthropoda > Insecta > Odonata > Petaluridae > Tanypteryx > Tanypteryx hageni. Next base: position 70,576,803 of record CM054116.1, on the reverse strand, counting down.
GGGTAATTCACAATCCCGCTGAAGGCACGTCGTAATTTCTTCCGGAAGGCAAAACCGAGTTCACGCGGGTCTCGAGAATAAATAAAGCGACTAAAGAGCGAGGCGCGTGAGAAAGAATATCTCTGACCTTGAAAGAAATGGGCAACGGCATCGAATTCGGGATTCCTGGAGACAAAGGGGAGCAGACGAAACGGATTTGGAAAGTTTACCTCTCTTTGTGGGGAAGGCGTCGAGTTCGAGACGGGTGGGACTTTTAATAAGACGGCAAACCAGGACACCGGGAATTGCGGAAGGCGTATTGGTCATGTTTTACGCCCTGCTGATTCACCTCTTGCCTACGCGCAATGGGTATCTAAGAGGTAGTGCAATGAATAGCCGGATAGCAAGGGAGGAGAGAAACCTGGTGCCGGCATTTAGCCTGCTTTTAACGAAGAGCACCAAGGGAGCCAACGGCTTAACGTCCCTTCCGAAGGACGGAGAGTTGATTTGAGCGCGCTCCTCATTTCTCTTTTTCTCATTGGCTCGTCCTCGTCTCCTTAGTTCCAGCACGCACAAATAGGGGGCCGGGCGTCCTCGGAAAAAATTCTATAAGAATTCGAGCCAGGTTTCGCTTTAGCAGATCATGGCGGGGCCAACACACTAACCACTACAGCACCGGCCCCCCTGTAGGCGAGAGACGCATATCGGCGTCCTTTTCTTTATATAAAAGTGGCAACTTTCGATTCTGGGACGAGTTTCGTCCTCCCCTCGAGAACACCACGTCCGTCGGACGTCCGGCGAATTTCGGAGGGAGTGCGAGATGGGTAAAACACGCACGTCCATTGCGTGAGTCGGATCGCGATGCCTTTTAGCGCGTCTCGCGGGTCGTAGGAAAGTTTCCTCACTTTCACTTCGCTCGCGAGCTTAGGCATATTCGGTTCGATTATAAGTTCCTGGACGGAGGAAGGAGAGAGAGAGAGAGAGAGAGAGGAGCGGGGGATTTGGAATCGTGACGAACGAATGCATAAGACACCGTTTTCTTCCGCGGTGAGTTGTGGAAAATAGATGGGGGCGGGTGATTGCTTCATAAAGCACAAGGGTCCGTAACATCTGCCGCAACGCGTGGTGCGCTCCTTAGGCAGCCTACCGACGCAATTTCTTCCTTATAGGCGGAAATCGGAATGGATTTTTTGAACGTAAACATTTTTCAAGGAGGGTTGCGTCAAGGAAAAAGTTTTCGTAGATCTTCGAGTTTTGAGCGTATTCTCGTTTGTGAACATTTCGTGCAATAAAAAACATAGATATCCTGAATAAGTGAGCCACAAAAACTATTTCGGTGCTTCTTGTGGTGTTCGAAATTACTCAACGTTAAAGTTGTAAATAATATTGTTGTTAAATCATGGAATAAAGTGCATATATTCAATATAAACTATCTAAAATTAAATTTTTTCCTAACTGAAATATACTAAAATAAATGCATCCAATAGGAGAAAGTGACAGTTACAAACTATTATTAAACTTTTGCAAATAAATTTCAATCGACATTTTTATATACAGCAGACATACTACTTCCCAGATTCGGCAAAGAAAAAATGAGCAGACGGTAGAAGTTGAAATCGAGGCTTCCTTGAACGGTCAAAACCATCAAGTATCCCCTTAGCACCTTATTTCACTCGGGATTGCTTATTATTGTCATTTTATGGCGGTATCAATTACGCGCCATCTTGTAATTGAATGCGTTTATAAATTTTTTTCAATAAGGCAGAGAGATCTCAGCGGAAATAAATTCAGAGCGTCTCCTTATTAGACTACACTAGGGCACCCATGAAGGAGCATCTTAATTGCTTCGATGAATTTAGGGCGCCCCGTCGCCGACCGCTGTAGTAAAGTAGGTAAGCGAAGTACCGTCCCTCTCTTTCTCTTTCTTACACACCGGCACACACCCTTAAGGTCATGAGATATAATCTCGATGTTGCCATTTAAAAAAATTAAATTTTCCGCCTCACTTTGATAACATTCCCAAACTTTTAGGTCCAAGGACGCTAAAATTAACTCGACTATAAATATTACCGTGAATGTAAAAAATAAGAACCTCACCTCGCGAAAATTCTCCAGGCCCGTCTTCTATCCTCGGAAGAAGATTTCTTCCGCGTGGTGAGGAACGATGCAAGATGTCGCCGAAGAAAACTTGACGCGTTGCAAAAATTTTAACCGGGATAATTTTTTTTTATAACCTCTTTGATGTCGAGCTCAGAAATCACTGATATAAAAATCCCGCGAGAGGCACTGCTGTCGGAGAAATAACACACTTTTGAAAACTCCGTTTTCTCCTAGGCGGACGGCAGTGAGCGAGTGAGTTTGCCCGACTGGATGGTCTCTCCGAGGAGTCCCTTTCACCCCCGCTTTTTCCCCTCTCACTCCTTTCCCCCCTCACTCTCTCACCCTCCCCCGCGGCTCACCTTTCTCTCACCCTTTCTTTCTCCGATCTCACCCCTTTCCGCTCCTTTTCTCTCCCGCCCTCTCCCTACCGTTATCACAATGGCCCGCGAACTCAAGTGTGCTAGTGTTACCAAACAGCCTTTCTCGCTGGTTCTTCTCTTTTAAGGTCTGAAGGACGTTTCTTTCTAAAGTACTATCTGTTTTTCTGAAACTAAGCTCTAAATCTTTAAAGCAGAGGTTCCCAACCTCTTCCATGTAGCGAGCACTAAGTTGAATTCTGTTATATCAAGCGAGCACCAAGCTATATCCTAAAACAGGGGTCACCAAACTTTTTACTGAAAGGGCCAAATGAGGCTTCATGATCCACTGTGCAGGCCACATGCGGCATTTCAAATGACTGATCTGGCCGTGTGAAAATTTCAGAGAGCAAGTTTTGAGATTTTTTTTCGATTCTGTAATACGTAACTCGCTTATATTAGAAGTAGATTTCACCCAAGTACTCGGAAAATGTCGTTTAGATATCATAAATGACGTCTAATGAATACTCTTGCTGATACGGAGGGCCGGATGTGGCCCGCGCCCCGTAGTTTGGGGACCTCTGTCCTAGAATATTAATCGAGCAGCACTATACTTTTACTATAAGAAACCAACGTCAATTTTATTAGTAATCTTCTTATATGCATTTAGAAAGAAACTGTTCATATTAAGTTAAAGATGATAGGAAGCGAGACTTAAGTATCGTAAAAGTGCGCAACCAGGCGGCCGAAGAACACAATCCTGCTGCCAAAGAGTACAGCGGTGCTCCCTAGACCCAGGTTGGGAACCTCGGCTTTAAAGATACGATAAAAGGAGGATTCTAGGCGACCGAAGTTATGTGGCTGTACTTATTTCTTCGACTATCTCAATTTCCCGCAATGATATAAAGATAAGCGAAAATTTGTAACAGTACTGCGTGATCTATATTCAACGTAGCCCTCTATTCAACGTAGCGTCTCTTTTCACAGCTATATCATTGAAATATAATTTTGAGATGATCCCGGTCGACTATATACGGGAGACGGGACTTAAGAATGGCAGACGTGGGGTTAATAGTATCTACCGTCGAATATTGAAGTCGCAAGTTCGAATTCCTCTTAGAGCATGGATGTTTGTATTTGCCATGCAGGGTTAGATGTAAATGAGCGCTACATATTCTAAATCTCGCCCCTGCATAAAAACAGACTATTTTGTATGTAAAAGGAAAAGATGGGAACGATATAATTTCCATCATTATTTTCCATTATGCTTTCCTGCTTATGTAGGTATTACCATCTCTTAATTATCATCATATTCATTTTAACTGAATTCAGCTTGTCTTAATAAAGTTATTTATTTATTTACGGTTATACATTTGAAGGCGTCAGATTAATGAAACATTTTATAAGTTTTCCGCCAGCAAAAATATATTCAGGAATTACATTTAATAAAAGGTATAAGAATGAACTATACAAAAATTATTTTAATGATTGTTTTTCCATCCATATTCATCCCGTATCAACTTTAATTTTATATAATAAATTATTGGAAATATCGTAAAGCCTTGTTTTAAATTTTATTAACAGCATTTTGTCTATGTTAAGTTTCATTTTTATTTGGCAACTTCTTCGATTTGCAGTCCAAAGATTATATTAATAAGGGGCAAATTAGTCACTAATTTTGCAAAAAATGTACGTCAGTATATCATTCCAAGATTTTAAAAATGTTTTAGAGGGACATAGTGTTTATAGCTACTTTGATTGTTTAATGTGTTGTTACAAACTATTTATCCATTATAAATTTTCATACGATATATATTACGAATAATTATTTTACCTTTATTACGAAAATACTTTCCATAATATATTCCTTCTTTTACTCAGATTAGTGCTTCTGAAAAAACTGACGAGGAAGAAAAAAGAACGTTATAAACCATTAGAAAGTTTCATTTCGTGCCATCAGTTTATCGTGCACCATTCAACGTGTGGTAATAAATTTGAAAGATAATTTCTTAGGAAAAATAAAATCATTTTAACACGGACCTCAATTTTCCCATCCACCATAACTTTCACGCCAAACTCGAACATTGAAATTACCGACATCACCCATCGCACATTCCTGACTAAATTGTTATTACTCTACTCATCTGCGGTGTATTTTACCACTATTTTCTCTATACTTATCGCGATTAGTTATCATACCATTGCTTGATCGTAATTGTGAGCGTGTTGGAAATTTTACGGGCACGAGGAAAGTTGTTTAACTGTAGACATTATTCGTGCTAATTTGGTAAGAGCGTATTCATTTCGTGATTTTTTACCGGAAATGTTTATTTAATTGTAATAGTATTTTCTATCTTACAAATATGGAAGGTTAAATTCACATTACTTTCTTTTTTTACTTCTCCGAAATTTGTAAAAAATGAACTGACTGCATAAGAACTCTAAAAAAAATCTCTTTTTACGTTCTGGACGATTATTATATTAAAATGCAATCCTATCTTAGATAAAAACACTCGCTAACTATCAACTATCAACTAACTCTTTGAGCCTCGTTATATAAACAAAATAGATTATTGTGCACCCATTCCGTTAGTCTCTTAAAGCAGCTTTATCCATTTCAATCAACATTCTCTATAATAATCCCCCTTCGAATTTGCCCTCTCTGTGATCATTCCCTCTGCAATATTCAAGTCATCACTTAATCTCAAATTTTAAAATAAGCTAAATGTTCTATGAACACCGTACCTCTCCTAGATACAGCTTTTCACTCCCATTTTAAACAACTTTCGCGTCACGGATCGTGCTTTGGAGTCATCCAATTCCCGTTACACGTTCTCTCGGCAGCGATCATTACGTTGTCACATCACTCGCCATCTACCGAAACCCACCCCTTTCTAAATATCCGGAACCATTTCTCCAAAAGTCGCCCGACTGTGCTTTGAGCTAAACGAGCACCTTTCTCTCCGTCCTTGTCCTATCTCCGGAATCACCCAAGACTTTTTTATACCGCCCCGAATTGCGCCCATCGTCCTTCCTTCCATATCTTCCACATTTCTCCCCGCGATCGGTTCTCGATATGCGTCCGTATCCCTCATCTCGCAAAGGCCGAAAAAGTCACTTCCCCGATCGTGCTTTCTGATTAGTTTATTGTATTTTTTTCGAGAGTCCCTATCCTTATGGGAGACTACTTTCCGAGGCGCCAATCTCATCTAAACTATCCTCGCGTGCTCTCACTCTCTCTATCACTCCTGCTCTCTTTCTCCCTCTCTCTCTCCATTCTTCCGCGGCCAAAGAACGTTTCTCACGAGCTCTCCTGCGTCGTCCGCGTACGTTCCTCCGGCGCTTCGTGTCGCAACTGGAGGACTTCGGGAGAAAAGCGTTCTCGGGAGTCTTTCTTTTTCCTTAAAGGGCGTTCGTGGTTCGTCCGACGTGGCGGGGAAATAACGCGTCGTTTTCCTCTCTGTCTCTATGAGAAGCGGTGGGATCTTTTCGAACTCGCGTACTTTATCACGCGACCTTGGAACGCTCCCTTCTTTTTTCTTCGGAATAAGAATGTCCGTTTTGTGCGGTTCAAGGTTTCGATTCAGGGGTTTGGTATCCACGGTGAGAATACAGCGTCTTGCGGTCGGCGTTTTGGATGGGATTCAATCTGCATGGTAACCACTCGAGGTGTATTGTCTACGCGCTGGTCGGTATTAATGGTTTTTGATCGGAAAAAAGAAATTTTACGTCAGGGTAAAAGGGTAATTGGAAATGGGTGAATAAAGCCTTAACAATTCTTTCCTTGAGACGACCTTTTTTTAAGATCATTAACCTGCCTTTGATGGTTTTAATCTGTGAGGAAAACGTAAATGAATATTAACTTATAGTGTACAGCTTTTAACTTATAATACGCATTTTGTGAAAACCCATTCACGCAGTAATTAAAAATATCCTTAAAATAATCTTCTAGATAGAATTTGATTAATCTATTTCAGCAATAAATCTGTATTATATTGCGCGCTCCCCTGAATCTTTGTTTGTTCAAATAATTTATTGGAAGTTTTAATTGGACACAGAACGCGCTACTTATGATACCAATTTTTGAGGATGCCAAAGGCGTAAAAACTCTAATTAGTTTTTTTTACAAGTATTGTGATTCCACGAATCCTATTTTATAATTAATTTTTTTACTTTTATCAGTGCTCAGATGGAAGGTGATAGAGTCTTATCGTTTCATCAGTTCTTGCATTAATGTACGTCTTATAATGTACGTCTTATTTTCTATAATAAGAGAAAGATAGGACGTCTTTACTATTTTATAAGAATGAAATATTTGACCTGTTAGCCGAACGTACGCTCCTCGAATAAAGCAAGATCCGAGTCGAAAATAAATCGCAACAAAATTCTCGGGAATTTCAATTTTGTTGTGATGGACCCACTACAAATTTTTTCGCTTCGCGTCGAGGCCACAGCACTTTTTTCCTTTCTATTTTTGTCTCAGAAAGAAGAACATAAGTCTTAATTTTCTGTTTGTATAACATTTTTTCCGGTTTAGTCAGTTGACAGCTGATGAAATCCGTAAACCCGACGCGGAGAAACTTTACAGCATGCAGACACAAAGGCAGACGGATTGCATAATGTTTAGTACGCTAATTCTTTCGAGGAGGCAATCGAAATATATTCTTCTCCCCCTAGGCGCTTCCACTCTTTCCTATCTCCCAAACTCTTCCTAGTTGCTAAGCAACTCGCGACGCTGTCGCCGGAGAAAGTTAGCACGCTCCAGTTGTGTGCACTTACTGAGAAGAGACGTACGTTGGCGAAACGAAGACCGTTGAATTAGCTTTCATCGCCGTCGCATGATCGTCGGACGCGAATTGATTCTCAACGACGCTGCACCATCCTTTTATGTAGTCAAGCGCATAGTTCAGACATCTTAGAATTCTGTATTATGAAGTCTTCGGGAAAAATTAAGAAGAGGAAATGCCGTTTTTAGTCAGAATAACAACTTAAATTGCGTCCAATTAAGTAGTAATTTTTTTTATACAAATAATTAATTGAGCCAATATTTTGAATAAATATTTATTTCTAGTTAAAACCGTTATAATTGTTCATTTGTGTTACTATGATGTGCAATATCAAATTCTAAAACTTTTCCATTTTACAGATCAAAAATATTATCTTAGCCGTAACGGTCCGTGATTTACCCTTTAGGTACGTTAAGACAAGTGTTTTTTTGCGGAGAGCATGTGTTATTAAATCATTCTAAAAGTAATTTTCAGATCTTTAATGGCGTGCTATATTCTGCTTTTATCATTCAATGTTCAAGAGACTATAGTCGTTGGCGCTATATCGACAATTCCGCTTTGTCTGTGGGAAGTTCTTTGCTATGAATTATTTTGTCAACTATATAAAATAAAACTGACGATAATAATAGTGAAAGTAACGTATAATATGATTTACGGTGAGTGCCCCGATAATCTAGCGACCAGTGCTGTAGTCTGGAAGATGTACCTCGGATATACATATCTCCCATTATATATCTTTATAATTTTTTATGATTTTTACTACCTTATCTCCTTACTTCGATACAAGAGATTAAACAAAATAATACCTTAGCCTTCCTATTACAAAACTGAAATGACCTTCACTTGGGAATTACCCACAGAAAATGTTATTATTATAAATTCAGTAAATGTTGTTAGATGTATGTACATATGTTGAAATTATACTTGGGAGCTCGATCCATAACTTACTGGGATCATGATTTTTATAAATTCAGTAAGGTATTACCCGGACGGCATCCTTTTAACAGTCATCCCATTGCTTTGTAATAGGTCAGAAAACGTGGCCAAACCCAATCAGAATTCCAAGGCTGTTGCACCCACAAGGATCTTCATCGTACCACTGGTGATAAATATGCATGCAATTCTACGGTTTTGCGCATTTTCAATAGTTATAAAATTTCTACTTTTTTGGATAACTTACCATTCATTTAACGTGAAAACCTATTATAGGGAGGGACAATAAATATTCATTATATAAATAATAAAAATATGCTATATGGAATGGCTTGATTTTAAATCATGTGTATAAGTTGAAGCAATGCTTTTTTATTGATTTCTTCGTTGTTTCAATTGTGAATATACACATTTTGAAATTGTATTGACAAATTCATATCGCGAGGATTGACGATTTGAGTCTAACGTCTGAAATATTCGACTGGTTCTCAATAGACACAAAAGGATCAAAGGAAGACATTCAAGGACAAGTGGAAATTCGAGAAACTTATCGCAATCGCTTGGAATGGAGAAGCGTGTGCGTGTGAATGAGGAGAATCACCGAGCGGTGGATTGTGAAAGCCTCTCCGTGATATATGGCCAAAATTAAAATTTTCATGCAACACGTGCCAACAAAAACGGTAGCTATTCGAAATAATTATTAATTTGTAAAATAAGTACTTTAGCTAAGTATAAAAAATTGGCATAAATATTTATATCAGCTTTTAATAATGAATGATAATAATAACTACCTCTCTCCCCTCAGAATATTATTCATAAAAATTTTATCATGCACAATAAATACTTATTAATAATAAGACTACAGAATACTAATTTCTCATCCTTTCCGGATAGAATGGTTTAAAATAAATTGTTCTGCACAGATAGTGGCAATTCGTGGAATTAAATACGCTACCAAAACATATCTATACCCAGTGAATTCAACGCCTGGTGCCAAAGGGCATGCTTTTGATTACCGGCCATAAGACAATAATTTAACTAATCAGGCATTTCAAAAATGTTAAATACAAAAAGGATATTCAAAGAGAATGTTTTTATATTAGGTCTCTTTTCACTTTCTGTTATGGCATGAATGGACATTCTTTAGCAATCTCGCGTGCCAAATACCAATCCATATCTGTTACAGAAATGGGAGAAGTTTCGAATGTGAAAATTTTCGTTTGGGTCTCCGACAACGCCAAGTACGCATGGCTGATACTTTCTAAAGGAATGCGCGTAAGGATTGTTTATCATGTCATCTCGGCGGAAGTTGCGGAATACCGGAAGCCATTAGAGTGAAGTTTTAGTGTGCCTTGGCTGCAAAAATAGCTCGGAGCCTCTTTTCCGTTTTAAATGTGTGCTCTGCAAAACTGCGCGATTGGTGTGAACGCTGGCTTTTATTTTATTGCTCTTGTTTGTCAAGAACGACGCTGAGCATGGACGCCAGTTACGTGTTTAACAAGGAAAGGAATCTAAGAGAGAGAGGAAGTACAAATCAGAAGCGGTCACAGACATGGCTCATGGATGAAAAAATATAAAATTGGAAGCCAATTTGATTTTAATAATTTTTGGCGTAAATATGTATGAGAACGGGAAATTCTAAGGAGGATGAATTCTACTTAATTTATTTTAAAATTTATTTGGCATAGCTGTTTTTACTTTCTCATATTGAGAAAGTATTGTTATCGTGAAAAAATTCGACACGTTTTAGCTGTCACTGAGTTCATAAAAGTGGTTTTCACCATGCCGTCTGTCTGTCTGTCGGTCTGTTTGCCGATCTAGGGTCCAAACGCATGCATGAAATCGAATGATATTTCGTATTTGTGCAATATATCATCTTTTTTACCCTATTTTTTCATAAAAATTATATTGCGCAAAAATTAAGGGTAGTTTATTCTTGGCGATTTTTTGAAAAATTTCATTTACTCAAAAATTGTCCCAGAGAATTTGATTAAAATCATATCAATTGTAGAGCCAGGTGTCACAAATTATATTACGTAAGCCATATATCTCTTGAACACTGAATATGCCGTCCAGTGACATTACAATGAACGCTAAGCTACCGTATCTAAATCCTATGACGTCATGCCTCCGCCGCGATCCGTTCAAAATCTTACTACAGCCTAGACGGTTAAACTAAATCGAATGATATCTCATATTTGTGGATAATCTCCTTCATAAAAGACATTATGAAGAGATGGACGATATTGCGCAACAATTAAGGGTACTTTATTCTTGGATTTTTTAAACAAAATTCGATTTACTCAAAAATGCCTCTAAGGAGTTTAAAATCCATCCAAACGTACAGCCTTATGTCACAAATAACACTAACTAAGCCATATGTCCCAAAAAAGTTACTATATATCGTCCAGTGGCATTATTTCTGTTCAAGACGCTCAGCGCACGCGTCAGAGTGGAGAGTTAATTTCGGTGCAAAAAGTGTAGTAGGATCAAACGTATATGAGGAAGTTTGTGTAATGTATATTGCACCGTTTATTTAGTTAAGCCATCTTTGAGAGGTAGTATAATGTAGTTGATTATGATTTAAAGATACCCATAATTTGGCCTTCGAAATGTTTTATGCATTGCATTCATCTTATGTTATTTCAAAATCTAAAATTCCATGCAATAATTTAGATGTAGCTGACATTACAATCACATATAATTCAGTTAGGAGAGCTGAAATATATGTGCATTTCGTGTGTTACATACAAGTAGAAATCATTGCAGGCTCTTGCTGAGGAAATTGTTCAATTTAAATCTAAAATTTCGGTAAACTATAAATAAAAACTTTCAGTATAGAATAAATCTGAATCAGTAGAGGTATTTAGATTTTTTAATTTCAATTTATTTAATTTCTTCCGAACATGCATAATGATTTACATAAAACGCTCAAAACTTCCTGTCTCCTTTCTTATTGACTTTTTCTCCCCACTCGTAGAATTGCTAGCTTAAATTCTACCAATTTTATTCAGCATTCTAGAGCTTCTTAAAATTCCCGTACTTTTTAAAGATTCCTTGATTCACTAAGCCGTTCATAGTGGAGATGTGGGAGGATGCGGTATTGGGAGAGGTACGGCAACCGCTTAGCGCAACAGGTTTTTTGAAAGGTCAAATTACACTTGCGTCTCCCGCTCGCCAACTCTCACATCTTATTATTTTCAGACGCATGTCTGTTCATCCTTATAAACAACCTCGTCAAACTGTCTTACCATCACTCTCTCTCTCTCATAATCTTTCCTCAACCGGGGACTTTCCTCCATTCTCCGCGACCGCCCCGAGGCGCTGCCGTCTTGCGGGCTTAATGTCCTCCTTTCGCGGATGCATCGCTTAGATGGGTTTCCACATTTGCATCTTTCGATTTCGAGGAAAGTAAAAGGTTCGGTTGGCCAACGTTTTTCCGCTGCTGTATGAGGCGCTTGCCAGCGTTGGCGTGATTCAGCTAAAAGTTATCGATTTCTCCGATGATTTCTTCTAGGAAAAAAAACGTAAACTTTGGCAACTCGTTTTCTCTTTAGGTAATTATTAACACGCGTTCGATTGGTTAACCGGCGGCTTCATTATATAAGTAAATGCATTTTTTTCATGTTTGTTTTATGAAACTCTTTGTATGTTCTCACAGCTCTGTCACTTTATATGCGTGATGACCATGCGCATCCGCATGCAAGTGCTTGCCTTTTATTAATAATCGCATACTTTCTATTACACATAGTAATTTAATAAAAAATATCTTTGTAATTATAAGAATCAAGTTTTTCGGTTAAATGAGTTAAGAATCGTCAAACGCCTGATATTAACTAATTTTTTTAAATCTGTAAAACTACCGAAGCACAGTATTTTAGCTTACAACTCGGATGAAATGCCATTTCTGCACAGGTGGCTCAGTTGCAAGGCCTTATTAAATATTTCCAGAGTGAATTTGATAAAGTTTATTTTGTGACTGGCACGAAATATCATCAGTACCAAATGTTTTGTTCAGAAAACTTCCAGATGATATTCGAGTTGATAATTTCTTCGCAACGCTGTTTGTTAAACACTTTTGTTTATTCACTTTTAGAGCTCAATTAACCTTGAAGTTTGAATGCTCATTTTTTATAATATTTTTCATATTTTTATCCTACTACCTACAGAAATACTCTCTCTCAATCAGTAAAATGGAGAAATCATATAGTCATTCACCGTAAATTTAACGAGATTATTTTTCAGTTCTGTGATTTATTTATATGTATTAAGTTGTCCATTACATAGTTCAGAAAACAGTCATTCCATTACTCATCGTAAAAAATCCTTCGTGTAATAAAACACAAAATAACGATAAGAAAAACATAAAAAACACATAAACACAGAAATAGTTATGCCACTGCTTATTTAAAACGTAACGACCTGGGTTTTACCCCAAAGTTAGGCCTTAAAACTGTTAATTTTATCGGACAGACCGACACTTGTGAATTATTATAAATGGATTTTTTTCTTCGCCCGTCGAAATTTTGTGTAAGACCAAAATACAACCTCAAACCAACTTCCAAAAGACAACTTCCTTTTTTATATTGCGTTATACATTTTGTGACATTTGGCTAATACGCCGACATTATCGTCATATCCACGGCTGGACTCAAATCATTTTAGACAAAAAAATTTAGGTATGTATACCGGAATATTACATTTTTATTGAACGATGAAAGAGAGGGAGTTTTTTTTTATTTCAAATGTATGCTATGAAGTGTTAACTCAAAAGTTAAAAGGATGAAATGTCAGCGTAGATTTAATACAGCTCCACTCCGGATATTCCGAATGTTTTCATTCATAATAGCATGAATTTCAGACCTTCAGTAATAGGAACTTTAATTATTATTGCAATTTAAAATTCCGCTTCCGAACTTTATGCCCGTCAACCAAATATTACAACATCATTCACGTTTAAAATTTTCTTGAGCACAATAACTAGCGTGAACACTAAGAAATAATATAACTGAGCTAAATTCATCGATGCTAGTGATGATATTTCTATATTTCTTAAATGATGTAACTGCATACTGACATATGGTTGACCAGTGATAAACGCTATCAAGTGTCTGGAAATATATGAAGTGTGAAGGTCGAATTTTCATATTAGCATCATTTAGATGGACTCCTTAAACCATAATCTAACAGAAACTTTTTGTTCATCGCTCACAAATATAATATTACGAAAAATGTATTTGTGATTGAATTATGGGTTTCATTTTTTATACTCATTATTATATCAGTGTTTTGTGATCCGAACAATCATTGAATCGAAAAATGCTGGCATAGCCTATGCAATAAAATTTTAAAACCAATCGAAATTCTATAACGCATAAAATTCTCACCTTCTAACGATTCTGTAAATATCTGAAGTGATTAAGTTGAGAAAACTTACCCTCAAGACTCTTTGCCTGACTCGTGATAAAAATCATCTAACCTTACCTATCATGACGTCCGCGGACAAATATGATACTGTCCTTGCCAAGCTATTCACGGTTATAAACAGGGAGCTTAACGGTACGCAATGAATTAGCGCTGGAGGGGTAGAAATAAGCAAAAAGGAAAAATTGAGTATATATTTCAAGGTAAATTATATTAAGCATTGTTAGCGATTATCATATTATAGCCAGGAGTTTTCCCATTTAATGCTTAATGAAAATAAAACGTTATTTTATTCGTCCTTAAATAGGTTTTATTCCAGTCACAGGGGTCATGAAAGAATATACATTCTGCTCAGAAATATTTATAAATTATCCCCGAGTGATTCTTGTATACCAACCGGTCTCCAGCTCATTTGTTTTCCCAGTGCTATATGGCGCGATAATTGGTTGCCTCCTCTGCAAAAAGGGATGCTTTGTCTTTCTTTCTATCCTTTTTTCCATCTTTATCTCTCTCTCTCCTTTTATTCCTATGGCCGCACCCTACAAACTACTTCAAGCGAGAGAGTTGGTGTCCTTGGGGAGCGAGATTTTTACATGCAGGGAAGGACGAAGTCGAATGGAAGCAAAATGAACAATTGAAAAATGAAGAAAAACGGTGACGTGGGCGAGTGAAGAAAGTGAGATTTAGAGAGAGATGGGGAGAGAGAGAAAGGGAGTGGGAGAAATGGAATTGGATGCGATTGATCATCTGGGTACGCCATATGGAGTTGCACGAAGGGGGGCTAGTTATTAGTTATGAAAATCGTTGGGCAACTTCCCAGAGGTAAATCGGAGGATAAAACGCCACGCAAGATTGTAAGGAAAAGTAGTGACGAGGATGAAATGCTTTTTTTTGAACGAATGAGCTTCCGGTTATAAATACGCACAATTTGAGATGACGCTCTTTTTTCCAAGAAACTCTCGTCATTATTTGCATAAAATATGTTTGATAACTGTCTATCCTTCATTTTGCCATATGTTTACATACGCACTAAATACAAAGAGAAAATGAATGTTTTTCTTTCTTAGTAAATGCTAGGATTGATCGACGCAAGTCACCTTTAATCATTTGAATATTTTTGTATTTTATGGAACACACAAGACGGAAATTGATGGAATAAAGTGATCCGAAGATCCTATGCAGACAGGCATAAGCTGTAAAGTTGGTAATAAGTTGGGGCAGTTTGATACTAGCTTGGCTAATTCCGTCCCAACCAAGAAAACATCCGCATTCAGAAACGAGAAAATTAATCTGCTACGATAGTTCAGTGGCAAGCGGAAGACCCGGGTTCGATTCCCGGTCATAGTAGACTTTTTTCTCGTTTCAAAATTATTCTCGCACAAGGCGGAGTTATGGATAAAACCAGGGAGGGAGGATTGCACATGGCGCGCACCAGGGGCCCCGTGATATATGGACTCCAGTGGCGTATGGCAGTGCATCTTAACTTTGGCTACGCGGAGCTCTCGAGTTCTGCGAAAGATTGGGGTTCCATGTGGACCCGCTAAAATGGGGGGGGGGGGAATTTAAGATTTCCCTACCACTCAGTTACTCTGAATCTTGGATTTCTCCCTCACACTCAGTGACGGATTTTAGGGGGAGCCCACTTGGAGCGCGACAGGGGCCGCCTGGAGTTAGGGGCCCTGAAAAAAAGTTCGTGTATATAATCTCAGGAATATTAAATGTCTCAATTTAAAAATCAGTGGAACCTCTCTATGATTCCATAGAATAACGATCGTTATGAGGTGTCACAAAAGAGGGTAGCCGTTAGGAGAGGTTTCACTATATATTTAGATTGCATGGCCTCCGACTGCTTAGCGCCAGGGACCCCAGGAGGCGTAAATCCGCCACTGGATAAAACATCGTTTATAATTCCTTTTGCGGTTTTTTTGCATTGAGTAATTTCTTGTTCACTTTTTAATATAGATTTTTACTTTCTCATATACGTAGTATATTAAGAAAGTATTGTTATCGTGAAAAATTCGACTTCGAGATTTTGATGGAAATATACGTTTTAGGTGTCCCTGAGTCCATGCCGTCTGTCTGTCTGTATGTTCGCGGTTCTAGGGCTCAAACGCATAAATAAAATGTAATGATATCTCGTATTTATGCAATATATTATCTTTTGCAGACTTTTATTTGACATAAATGATATTGCACAAAAATTAAGAGTAGTTTATTCTTGGCTATTTTTAGAAAAAATTTATTTACTAATGGTTCGAGAGAAATTTTATTAAAATCAATCCAATTGTAGCGCCTTATGTCAAAAATAATACTTCGTAAGTAATATGTCTCAAAAAATCACTATGTGAAGTCCAGTAACATTAAAATTAAGCTACCTTACCTAAACCCTATGACGTCATGCCTCCGCCTTGATCCGTTCAAAATCTTACTACAGCCTAGACGGTTAAACTACATCGAATGATATCTCATATTCGTGGATAACATCATTCATAATGGACACCCTGAAGAGATGAATTATATATATTCTTTGATATTTTGAAACTAAATTCGATTAACTCAAAACGACTATAAGGATTTTTATTATAATCCATCCCATCGTACAGTCTGATGTCGCAAATTATAATAAGCCATGTGTCCCAAAAATTACTACATATCAACCAGTGGCATTAAAATACACGCTAAACTACGGTTGACTATGCGTTTTTCTTTGATAAGCGTACACAGTCGACCAAACGTATATACGAATATGAGAAAGTTTGTGCAATGTATATTGCGCCGTTTATTTATCCTTCCAAGCCATCTCAGAAATAAAAAAAACTCGTCACAAAACTTTCGGTGGTCGTGCGATCCGATTATTAATTTGCGAAGAGCTTCAAAGAAAGCGGCACACGTTCGTGGTATCCCATCTCAGAAATAAAAAAAACTCGTCACAAAACTTTCGGTGGTCGTGCGATCCGATTATTAATTTGCGAAGAGCTTCAAAGAAAGCGGCACACGTTCGTGGTATCCCACCCACGCACTGTGATGTTTGTATAATACGCTTGACAGAAATTTTGCAATAGTTGACAAGTTGACGCCGATTTCCAAATTGCCAACATGAAGACCGCAAAGGCCGAAATTAGCATGCGCGAATAAGGAAAGGTTTTTGATTGAGGTCAAATGTCATAGATTTCTTAACGGATTCACTTATTGCACAACAATGAACTGTTTGGAGATAATATTTTTAGATGACTCTACGCTTGAAAAAGCGTGATTTATAGTTGAGTAGTAATTCTACTCAGCCAAATAAAATTACTGTTACTCTTCACAGGCGAGCAAATAAATTAACTGATTATGCCAGTGGCGTAGCGTACTAATAGCGAACCGGTGAAGGGGGGGATCTACAACAAGGATGCATTTCATAAAAAAATTCTGTATTTGGTCATATTAATTTTTTCAACTCTTTATTTACTGCAAATTATTTTTAACCAATTCAACATGTCCTCGAACTTAGTGGAGGTTTTCTGTGACGTTCCAGAGGGTAGTGTAGGTAATTGGCCCGTTATTATTTTTAATTTATATAAACGATATCAGCTCAGTAGTCAGAAATAAAATTAGGCTTTTCGCGGACGACAACGTCATTTATAGAGAAATAAGTAATCCGGAAGACCATCAGTATCTCCAAAATTATCTAGAAGCTATTTCTGCATGGTGTAAGGAATGACAGTTAGAGATCAACGAAAAGAAAAGCTGCTTCATCAATTTCTGGAGAACCAAGAGTATCTCGTTGAATGTTAATTATTCGTTGGACGGAGTAGAGATTCCAGTTTCAGACTCGGTTAAATATCTAGGAGTCACGACCTATCGTGATCTCTCGTGGGACACCCACATTCGCTGATTCATAGGTGCCGCTAACAAAACGTTGGCCTTTATAGGGAGAATAATTCGAAATAGCTCCGAAAAAGTGAAAGAATTATGTTATTTATCCTTGGTTCGAACGCAGGTCGAATATGCTTCAGCTGTGTGGGATCCCTACGAAAAGGGACTCACTAACGATATAGAAAAGGTTCTTCGCAGGGCAGCTAGATTCGTAAAGAGAAATTACGATAGTAAACAAAATGTAACGTCATTAATAGAAAATCTGAAATGGACATCGTTAGACGAACGTAGGCTGCAGGCTAGATTTTAACTAATGGAAAAATTTATGTTGGAGGGACTAGAGAATGAGGTAGTAGGACTTATCAGAAGCCCGACGTATCTCGGAAGGCAGGACAGTGAGGATAAGATTCGCGAGATCGATTGTAGAACGGCGCGATATAGAGGATCGTTTTTCCCTAAGACGATAAGAGAACAGTAGGAAAAGATGACGTAGAAAAACTAGAGACCTTAAGATTTGTTACGCCACTGAATAATACATTTTCTGATGGTTAAGTAAACAATCCAAACGGAACTATGTTGTGGATGAATGAATAAAGCGAATTTAAAAATTATTTTCCTGAAGTCCACGGAGAAATAAATATAGCCATTCGTCAAAAGTAAAATAACAGTAGCATTATGAAAATTAGTTAAAACCACACCTTATGGTCCGTTAATTTTCACATACTTATATATGCTGCATTCAGAAAGAAGGTCACAGGAATACAATCTATAGTTAGATATTTTCAAAATTATAATCTGTGACACAACTAGGAGCGGAAGGGCCGGCGCCAAAATTTATTCGGTTGTCTCCCCTCTCCCCTCACCCAAGAAATACATATTTCCAATTAAAACTGAAATTCATTGTAAGCCCTTTCAATTGGCACTTATTAATCGACTAGCGTAATTGCCAGTCAAATATGACGGGTATGCGTGGATTAAGTATTACATTTAAGGAACTTCCCATTCATCCTCCTTTTCTCTCTTCCTCTCTCCCATCCTTCCTCCCTCCCATCCTCCTCCCTCCCATCCTCCCTCCCTCCCAAGCTCCTCCCTCCCATCCTCCCTCCCATCCTCCCTCCCTATATATTAACTTGTAATTAATTTGTATTTTGTTAAAATCTGTATGTAATTAATTCCTCTTATTTTGTAAATATTGTAATTACTTATATGACGAAAGGGTTAAATGTTAGAAGGGACTACATAGTCTCAATTTCGCCCTAATAAAGTCGTTTGTCTGCCTGTCTGTCCCATTAAATGTAAGAATGGACCTTCTGGTCTAAATTTCGCCCGAATAAAGACGATTATCTATCTATCCCATCCTCTCTCCCTCCCATCCTCCCTCCCTCCCATCCTCCCTTCCTCCCATCCTCCCTCCCTCCCATCCTCCCTCCCTCCCATCCTCCCTCTCTCCCATCCTCCCTCCCTCCCATCCTCCCTCTCTCCCATCCTCCCATCCTCCCTCCCTCCCATCCTCCCTCCCTCCCATCTTCTCTTGGGTTAGATGGAAGAGGAGACTGGTTAGTCTCAATCTCGCCCTAATAAAGACGTATCCTTCCTCCCTCCCATCCTCCCTCTCCTTTCTCTCTCCTTCTCTGGAAAAATAGACTAATTCTATACCACACTTTTTCTATGTACTTTCCATTCGATATCTCTTTTTCCCCCTCTCTCTTACTTTACATCTATATAGTCGTTTAAATTACACTGCCCGAAAGTAATGATTAACTGGAAAGTAATTCAGAAATTGGGATAATAAGAGAAATCGCCGATTTTTTTATTTTTTCTATATAAGAAAAAATTGGGGGCTCTCGGGCCCGAGGCATTTGGCCACGTCAATGATTATAATGTAAGTCAACATTAATCATTGTTATAAATGTTCAAACATTTAATAGACGTATTCAGTAACTTTGTTTTTAAGCGATAAGTATTTGAATAATTAACCTAAGGTTAACTTTTTAATGTTGATATTGATTGCCATATATTACGAAATGTTTTCATTGATATGTAGCACCGTACAATATACTATTATAATATTTTACATAGTACTGTTTTGTGTTGAAAATTTTAAAAAATATCTCATTAGCATATAAATTTAGTTTTACTTTTAATCTATAAAATAAGCGATTGAACACTGATTGTCTGCATAGACTATATTTTGATTGTCATTTTAGTGAGAATATTTAGTAAAATTTTAGTTACGAAAAAATTGGACTTGCGACAATAAAACATAAAAACTCACTTGTTGATTTCAAATAGATAATCCATCAGGTGCATATTATTTTCAGTTGAATAAAATAACCATGAAAAATTAAATTTTATTAGATTTTGTATGACATTTTATAGAAAATAATTTGTTTTAAATAATTGTTGTTATAGTAAACATTAAAGTTGTTAAATACTGCAGTGACATCTGTTAAATTTAATATTGGAATCCTTTGCTATGTTCCTGCGCATTTCTTTCATATTTAATATTTAAAATTAACATATTCTGCCGATTTATTATCTTTCTCCATACGTCAGATGTAGTGGCAAAATAGGTACATAATATATAAATCAATTTATATAATAAAACTCCTTAGTAGGAATGTATTATATACTTTGTACCTATCAGTTTATTCGTTTTACGTAAGATATTTCTTTGCTAATTACATGTAGGTTAATTCATAATTCACATTTTACGGTGTCTTAAATAAAGTTTCTGATATTACTATCGTTTATATATAACATTTTTTAAAGACCTGCTGATTCCCTCTTACCTACGCGCAATTGGCATCTAAGAGGTAGTGCAATGAATAGCTTGGTCATTTTCAAGAGTTTAGGAAGAAAAGTGATTACCCTTGTGAATGTCGTGTATAACATTTTGGTTAATTAAACCTAATCTTTGTAAAATTACTCCAAATTATTCCTTGGATGAAATAGATTTTTAACGCACAGAAACAAAAGTGATTGAGCTCTTTGAATCGAAATTTCAGAGAATCTCGCGCTACAACCTAATCGCGTTCAAAGCAGTTTCGAATCATACCGCAGGCGCTGCGTGCCCAGGAGAGGCGGTCAAGTGGGTACGTTCCTTTTGACTGTAGTGGCATCTTGTGAGCGGTTTGTAGCCTATTTGGCCATCATGGTATGTTTTCATTTGGATAAAAAAATTTGAAAAGATTTTTGAGCCATAGACGTCTACATTTCAGCCAATGCGAAGCCTCCAGAAGTAATGCGCAGGGAGGAGTGAAGGAGAAGTAGACTATGATTATTTTTCATTGTTTATGTTATGAAATCTTATGTGTAATATTTTTGTAAGAATAATGCATTTAATATTTCGAAAAAGTATTTTTAATACTTTACTGGAATATATCATATAAGCATTATTAATTAATTTACATCAGTAATAAAACATGTAAGGAGTAATGTATGTAAAAATAAGATCTTTATCCGGATCACAAGTGAAAATACACCTTTTATAACTAAGTTACTATGAAAAAGTGGCGTAGCTATGCCTACGCAGTACGTAAGACCCTTCTTGCAGAGGAGGCCCAATGGAAAACACTCAAGTAATAAATTCTTAATTATGTTATCACAGACATACAAAATAATATTTTCCGCTTACTTATGTTCGTAAAATCTTTTATATATAATTACTCAATGTCTGTCAGTCTGTCCGTCCGTCTGTCTGTCCGTCCCCCCTTTTTTCTCTTGAACAGTCTGTCATAGAGAAATGCTGTAAACGCCATTTTGTTTCTGCCAACTAGGAGACCTCGGGAAAACTATTTTCGTTTACGGAAGTGTCCCGGATTCGACTCCGGGAGACGATTACATTTTTCCATATGTTTACACAGGAGTTTTGATTTTTCAAGGTAAGGTTTATTTCTTTCATTCATTAAAAATGTAAATATGGGCCGAATTTCTCCGTGTTTACGTTATTCGAAGGCTAAAATTATAAAATCTTATTCTTGTGATGTTTTGATGTTACATAATATAATTTCTCAGAAACGCATCTCTTTTCGAAATTTTATGGCTTTTTCGTACTCTTTCCGGGTGTTGCCAAGGCGACCCAAATTGTTGTCTCCGATTGAATTAGTGACTATAAAGGCGGGTTTACACGGTGCCACTTTTTGTGCCATATGTTGCATGCCACAAATTGTCGAGAATGGCATACAATGACGCATGCCATTTTTCCTGGAAAAGTTGAGTGGCCGAAGCTTGCATGAGTTGCCCAGTCCAGATGGGAATCTCCTTGCCACTTGTTGTGCAGCACTCGTTTTCCTGTCATTTCTCTCTTCAGTTCAACTTCGTTTAAACTTATTGTGTTTTTATTTTGCTGTTTGTTTTTATTTTACTGCTTTTATTACTGCTCAGCTTTTAAATGATTAGGGAGTGGAGCCAAGAATTTACTTTAAATTTCATGGAAGATTATCAGCAGTTCCTCAAATTATGGCAATCTTGTATTCCAAATTGTAAAAATAAGAAAAAGGAAATAGTGCCTTGAATCAACTAACAGACAAATACTCCTGTGATTCAAAAAATATTTTAAAGAAAATTAAAAGTTTACGTACAAACTTTCACAAGGAGCATACCAAAATTGTCCAGAAAAAAAGTGGATAAGCTGCTGACGAGATTTAACAATCTGGATGGTTTGCTTATAAAAGTTTAATTTTTGTTTTGGAAACTGATGAACAGAGTCCAGGAAGGGACACAGAAATTGAGCTCAATGAGGTAAGCTACTTTATTGATACATAGATATTTTAAAATAACATATTAGTTTTGAAACATAACTAAAAAATCAGCATTTAAGAATGAATATATGCATATATATATATATATATATATATATATATATATATATATATATATATATATATATATGTTTTTTATACTTTACAAATACTTGCCTTGCCATGATACACGTCCTTCTTGTGACATGAAATACTTAATTCATTAACTTGTCGCGAATGGTCGTAGCCTCATATCCTCTTTTCGGAGTCTTTGCAAGTCCTGTAATACCACTATAAGTCTGAAATACTGTTCTCCCTGTTATAGGCACGTATCGTTTGTTTGTCGCGTCCTTCATCTTTTGAACTGATGGACGTATTTTGATTAAATTTAGTATAAGACATCCTCATTAAATGTCATTATACAAATATGATAAAGTCTGTGAAGATCGTTGGAAACAGCTTACAATGAAATCGGTATTGAACTGTTAAGGAAACAACGCCTTAATATCAGCTATTAACTTTTAAATAGGCACTTCCTGGTGTATTACGTTTAAAGTAGGTATTAGTACATCACCAATTCAATACTCTTAATGCCATGTCGAAAATATATACATAAGGAGTTCACAAATAAAACTTAATCATTTCAAATCACAGAGTCTTCGAGTCTCCTGATGAGAAATGGGGGAGAGACAGGAACAAAGGAAAATACAACTTAAGACTATTTTATTCAATTCTGTGTTATCCTGTGGAACGTACACCTCAATGAGCAGTTATTAGAGGCCAATTTGGATAGGATTTTGATTTCATATACAAAGAAAGACTTTTCTTATATAATGTTTCAATATAAAGTAATTAAGAAGGTGGTGAAATTTTATGTAAAATTCAAAATAATACTATTTGTCATTTTTGCAGTTACCTGATTGATAATAAACATAATCTCTTCAATGTGGCAAGCACCAAGTTGTATCCAATAATATTAAGCTAGAATCACTATAATTTTGCAAAAAAAGAATGATCATAAATAAAATCAAACCGTCAAAGTTATAAAAAATGCCGTTAAATTGGTTTAGAAAGAAATCAACTGAGCAAATGAAATTACTGGTGATAGGAAACGCGATTTATCGCAAGTATAGTGGAATAGCACATTTAGGCTGCCAAAGATGATAGCGGTGCTCGCAAGCACCAAGCTGGGAACCTTGGCTATACATGCATAAGAGCAAATAGACAATTAAGCCATATTTAACGGAATACATTTTTATTTTAGACTGTTATAATTAATCTGAAAACCAATAAATGATCTTTAACTGCTCCCCTCCTTAAGTCTAATCCTCCACAAATGATTAAGTAAGTTCAAAAGTATTCTGAATGCAATCTTATTCAATTGAACTAACGGTGAACATAGAATGTGCTTATCATTAGAACTTCAGCAAAGAATTAGCCGATCGCTTCCTTGAATTATTTAACTTACACTTAAAAAAGGAAATTATATTAAAATCTGTTATTTCCGCAGATATTAACTTGAATTTCCACAAGATCAAATCATCGTCAGCAATTTTTTAGAATTTTTCGTCATTTTTGAAGGGAATTAAGTGATAAAACTATTTCCCGAGGAAATAAAAGATTATGCGAACAAAGGAAAAGAACGGATGAGTAAAACAATGACCAGTAGGGAAATTAAAACTCCATTAATAATTAGACTTTAGTAAAAATTATTCTATTATTAATATCATTACTATTACGTATCCAATGTAATAAAGAAAAAAAATATTTTAAATTTGAAAAATATACAGCCCTCTTTCACAACAATTGATTTTTAATTGTCCTTCCGTCTGTATATGCATAAAGTGACCAATTCGTTTTCAGCTGAAATAATTGTGGGTGGAATATTATTCTCAAATCAGCAACACAAGTTGGGAAATTTTTTGGACAAATGGGAGTACATATTTTCTTATCAAAACCTTGGAGTGCCAACTTCAAAATTCTGAAAAATATGTATTAGTTTTTATGAATATTCTATAACTCAACTTAAACCGATAAATGAACAAATTAATCTAATCAAATATGCAGTACAAGATTGTTAAAAATCGGAATAGATGTTAACGCAACAAAATAAGACAAGAAATCATCACATTCGTGAATTAGAACAAGCAGTTAACCAGTGAAAAATTATTTAAGTGCAGTCCTGAAAAACATCAAATGCAGTGCTGAGAAACCCAGAACAAGCAATTTTTAAAGATTATTCGAGAGCGCAATATTTTGATTACCATTTAACCAGGAATACAAAAGTTATTACAATCTATATTCTAATAAGCCTATCATTAATATATAAAATAATTGTGAAGTTAAAATTATGTATAAACTTGCATTAACTGTTTATTTGTTTACTGGAATGAACATTGAACTGATGCGTTGTAAGAAAGCTCATAGTAATTAATAATAAGGGAGGTAATAAACTTGGACAAATTCTAGTTCAGTTGAAAAGGCTAAGGACTGAGCTGATACAATCAAACGGTGTTGGTAGAGATTTGGCCGTATGTTTGCATAGATTGCTATTAGTGCAATCTAACCAATGGTAAATTTTTAAAAATTACTACATTGTGAGAGTGAGTTATAAATCTCCAACAAATTTATTTTTGTTTCATTTCACATTGTCTGTAATCATGGGTTATTTCCCTAATTGTTTGTTAAAAAGCAATTGTTCAGAAGTGAAAATATTTAAGATGTTAAGATAATGGAAAGAGTTAATGTGTATTTAATAAGAATAAAAATTCTTTAACGCATAAATTTCATCTGTTTTCACTTTTTACCTGAATATTTCGTAAACTGTGGTACATTTTTTGCTTGTTAAACCTTTCGTACTCCAATTCTGAAGAAATCCTATATTTGTGCATGCAAAATGCGCTGGTCTCTAAAATTATCCAATTTTTTTCAATTTTCGAAGAAGCCCAAGTTATTATTTACACTTTCCAGTCATCATATTGTTAATTATGTGAAGCCTCTGATCAAAAATTACTCGGTCACATCCTGGCGAAAGAATAGGTGGAAGAGAGAGAAAGGCAACCACGCCAACACATGCATACCATCAAGCGCCCTTGGCTTTAAAACGCTTGCACGTCTGAAATTATCTGATTGAAAATTTGGATGAATATTCGTAAATAATGAATGCATCCCATTCTTAGCGCGAAGGATCTATCATTTTTAATTAATGAGACTGCGTCGCTAACGGACCGCGATATCGCAAAGGAGGAAATAATTCAATTGTTGCCATAAATGTCGGTCGAAAATAGATGTAGCTTCGTAAGTGTCATTTTAACCCAAGCATAAGTTTCTACCTATCCTTGGCGAAACAATGCAACAACGAAAACAAAAGACTCCCCTCTTCCTCCAATGCCGGATGTTGTCTAGGCCGAAATTCGTGCGGATTAAAGTTGGATCGGATTCTACTCATCTTGCTAGAATAAAATAATTTCTTTTTGATTTTGAATAAATTAACATATCGTCATAGGTTTATGATTTTTTCGCACTATCCGGAAGGCATTTTCAAATGCCACTTAACACCCGAGGGTGACTTTAAATATTAAAAAATTGTGTGGTAACATGATTATGCATTTGTTTTTCGAATTAAAAAATTATATCTCATTTATTTCTAATATCGGTGGTGTAACTTCGATAATGCTTAGAAGCAGCGGCGTACCGGACACCCCCGCGCGGCGGAGGGCCCATGGCCAAAGGGAGCCCATATTTTTTTCGAGACAATTTTATTTTGGCGGGGGGGGGAGGAGGGGTATACACATTTTCCGGTACGCCACTGCTTCGAGGAATCGTAAATACCACGGGATTTTTCGTTGCAGTCTTAAAGAAATTTTAAATTCGCCAAACCATTGTTCTGGGAAAAAATAGCTATCTCAATCATTTAAATTATTGCTGCACCGGTTTTATTCTTTTAGCGTATCTGGGTTTTAAAATATTACTAATTGCTCGGCCGACCGAGATATATAAATGATGCTGGTCTCGGCAGCGGTAACATTTAATAATAACTACCTACTAAGAAGGCCAAAATTACTTTGAGGAATAAAATATAACACCGACCCTTTATATATGTATATATGTAGATATTTCCCCAGAAACGAGTACATATAAGCAATCAAATTAATACAAATGTGACATAGTTTATTGGCTCAAATTTGATTACAATTTCAAATATAGTTATATAATCAAATTTCTCATTACCAATGGTGTAAAAAAAGCGCTATTATCTTATTAGAATCGAATTTTTGTTGTTGTGAATGCGGTCAAAGGATTTCCACGAGAAAAATAACTTCATTCTCTCTTAGCCATGCGTAACACCAAGCGCCTATTTCTCACATTAGTTATAACCAGTTTGAAATTGCAATTTAATGATCTCCTCCGTGTAAATTTAGCGTCGAAGACATACGCATACCTTAAATACGTGCAATCAAATTAAGGTAAAAGCCGCATTAGGAGAAAACTTTAGTCTTCCCTAGGATATCGTTAAGACACTATATTCGCAATCATTTTAACCGTAATGAAATATTTCGTGCTACGCGCTTGGCTCTGTAAACGAATTGGGTAGTGATTCTATAAAATGACGCATTGAAAAGTATTTTACTCGGAATTTATTAAGTCTTACAATCTTTTTTTCTGCGAACCATATGGTAGCGTTTTGTCTCACTCATTCATTGTCTCTCGCTCTATGTGAAGCGGAGATAAAACAGTTTTTAGCGCGGTCTCTAAATGACTTTGATGCAGAGAAAATAAAAACTTTTCTTCATTGTAAGTAAATGGATCGTTGCTGATATGAGACGTTGGCATCGGATTTAACATCAGTGCATGTGGTATAATATGCTTAAGTACTTATTCCTTGAAGTAACTTCGGCACAGTATCATCAAAGCTTAAATAAATCACTGCTATTACAAGATTTATGTATAAGCAAAATTTTTGGAAGGAAAAATTGGAAATTTTGAGCTTATTAATCCGTCTTTGCTTTATTATAGATATTCATAATTATTTTTCAATACAAATATGTTTTGAACATGAAATATTTTTAAAATTTTGATGCATAATATTACGTATTCGTATGCCTGTAATATTTCAGTTGCAATATGATAATGTTTAAAGCAAGTTTCAAATTCAACAGGGAACAATCGAGCTCGTCTTATGGCTGAAAAAATTCAAGAATAAGCAATTTAAAAAATGTATTTGCCTTAGGTATCTCCAATAGCCACAACAAGGTTAAAAAAACCATATTATGTAATAGTATTATTTTAGAATCTATTTTCGGTGAATTACCGCTGAAGACGACTGCTTTGTAGCCGAAATGTGCATATGGGTTTTTAATCTTGTGGCTGTTGGAGATACCTAAGGGAAGTACATTTTAAAATTGCTTGTTCTTGAACAAGTTTCGAAGATTAGCCCATTTTTACATGACAAGGGTTGAATTAATAACAAAAGAAAACTGGTTATATTTTATTCATGCATGACAAATGATACACTTAAATAATCAGAGAGAAGATAGCTGATGACACAATACCATACCTTAATTTAGGAACATCCTGATGCATAATTTATCCATAGTTCAATGAAAGATTGTATACATAAATACATAATACAAGTTGATTCATGAAGCCGTCTTTTATTTTAACCTTTCGACAAATATGTCGGTCTCATATTTACACTCCAGCCGAAGTGAATTTTAAAATTTTGTTATTTTTATAATTTTAATTTTTTATTCTATTCTTTTGCTGTGGTTATTTATAATGTGGTATGAATATGACACATTTGATCATGAAGTCTTATTAGTATTAATGTTGATAACGCAGTCAAATCATTGTTCTCCAATTCCTGTTTTAATTTTTTAATTGTATAGAATATATGGTATTCAAACTATTCTACTGTTTAATCCATGCTCCCTTATAATGATTTGTGGAAATTAGAATAAGAAATAATGTTGAATTATCGATTTTCTCTAGTGTGATTGCTTCCAGAGATAATCAATGGTTCTTTGAGCTTGTATGGCACATGCTCTTTGTAGATCGCATCATTAAAATAAAAAAAATCAGAAAATATACATATGAATCACAAAATCTTATCGTTATACATAAAGGCATGTTTGTAAGTTTCGGAAACATCACCGATATCAAGGAAACTTTTCCATTTACACTTAAATATACATTAGTCGATAATTTACATTTTAAAATTTTATGGCATTTGGTAACCCAAAGAGAGAAGAACAATTCGCAGGATATAAATAATTTGTTTATTCCGAGAAATGTGTTCGAACTTGGTTTTCGAAAAGTATTTTGAGGAGGAAGTCATATCAAACTAAACCCAAAGATCACTCAAATATTGAAATTTCGTATTCTCACGCTGCATAATTCCGGATTCATTTCCAGCGAAATGAAAGCACAAAGAAAATATAGGAATCAAACAAAGACGAAGAAATATCTTTTCCTGGGTACGAAGCTCCTGTCACACTTCATAATGGAGAAAGGGTACTCCACTAAACTTCACTCGGCTTAGACATCAGTTTTTCCCGAGAGAATATATTTTTTTAATGCTTTCTCTCTCTCTCTCTCTATTTTGTTCCAAAGCCTTTGAAATTGTATTTTTTTGTCATCAAATTTACAGAATGAATTCTGAATGAGCGATGCATGAATGGCTTCCGTATTCTCGTTTAAATGGGGTTTCCAGATTTATCCTTGTAGAGGTCGTTATTGACGCTGTAGTACTGAGCTGCAATCGGGCAATCCACGTTGAACCACCAGTCGCAAACACGGTGAATCTGGTTGAAGACGGTGCCGTTGGGACAGAGGAAACTATACTTTGAACCAGATGGAAGGCACCAGTGCCATACCTAAAACAGAGAGAAGCATGAATTATTATGACCTAAAACAATCTTAAAATTACGTTTATACTTTTTATTAATGATTTGTGTCCTCCTGTTATAGCACCAGTATAACTTTGCCCTATTTAGCTTAGACGACAAATGCAACGAATCCAACCTCACAAAGCTGACAGATGATAGATTGAAAAAATAATTGAGATTATGATGAAATGTTTTTCGTTCGCGATCTTATTTTTGAAGAGAAGTTTATTACTCGGACAACGTGATGTAACTAAGATTGAAAAATACGTCGACTCGCTCTTTTCTCAAAACGATTAAATTATCATTTCACTTTTACAAAGAGTTATCTTATTTTCTTGCATAGTTGCAGAATAGCATTAATAAAACAGTAACGTAAAAAATATTTAATCCTTTTCAATATATTACAAAATTTTGAATTAACATAAGACCATTTTTATTGCCATTGTTCAAGATAAAGTAGTTCAGTTCATACACGTTAATAGTTCATTTGAACAAAATACAAAAATTATTGTTAAAACCCTCAAAAATTACTGAAATGCGTTCTAATAAATTTGAACACATCAAAAAACGAAATATTTTATCATTTTACATCTATCAGAAATTTGAAGAAAATCTTTAATAATTTTGTTTCAACGATATGTATCTGTCGTGAGCAGTGGCGTAAATGGATATTTCTCGTCAAGCAAGTTTTGAAAATGGATTAGTTATCCGGGTCGAGGAGAAAATATCAATTGATTGTTTATATTTAGTCCCTAGTTTTACAATTTAATTTCAACCAAAACAAAATTCACAGTAGCGTTATGAGAAAGATTCTTTTCCCGAAAGAAATGCAGAAAGCAGAGGTCAGATTATCGCGACCTAATTAGAATTCTTCCCGAGACAAAGTTAACTTTCTTGAATTTAATGTGTATTTTTTGGAGGTAACATCTTCAGGTCCAAATTCGAGTTATAAAACCTGAATATTATGCCCATTTAAGTAAAAGACTGGGTTTTATGCAATGGCGGCAATTGCGGACAGGGTTGTTATCTTACCAATTGCAGACATACTTGGGAATTCCTGGGGTATTTTTCCCATTAACAACTCCGCCCCACAATGAATGGATAAAATTTGCAAAAATAAATGAATCTCACAGGTGGAAGAAACGCCTTCCCATGTTTTATTTATTAATTCGGATTGTTAATTTTTAAGATAATTTTTTCTTTACTTTTTAAACAAGGCAGTGTGCCGTCATCTTCTCTTTTTGGTCAGTAATTACCTTAGATATAACGTAAAGAATATTTTCGTGGTTTTATTATAATTTGCATCCATAAAAACCAAAATTTTCGTCAGTTTCCGAAACGTAACAAATAAATTATATATCGTTTCCACAGATGTCACTAAAAAGGAATACCCATTTTTCATTCCTTTTGGGAAAATCCCAAAGAGAGAACAAAGTGCACGCATGTATGTCAGCAAGCGGGACAACACCAGTGTTTTTTTCTATTTGATCCGCACCTGGCATTGGGCCTCGGGATCGGCGTAGTAACCAGGCTGTCTGTCGCTGCATGTGAATTGCAGTCCCCGAGGTACGGTGGCGTACGTAGGGAAGCCCGTGCCAAATCCTGCGCCGGCAACCTCTTGCTCGTCGTCGAACTGCTGCTGGTCATGCAAGTAAATGTATACGAGTAGTAAAAATTTTATATTATTACAAAATATCGCTATATAAAAATTCTTATGCTATTTAGCCGGTGGGGTGGCTAGCGTGTCTGCTTCCCAATGACGAGTTTCCCAATGATAAGGTAGCGGGTTCTAATCACGCTCTAAGCACGGATGTGTGTGATTGTCATTGTAACTGTTTAAAATGGTGTTTGTGGAAGACAGAAAAAGTGCTCCTAAAGAGATTAGTTATGTGAATTATTACAAAATGTCAATATTTTGATGGCAATGCCTTTTAAACTGCACGTGAAATATTTTTTTGCCTTCAAAGCGCTTAGAATGAGCGCGTGCATTGTCTTTTGTCAAAAGTTTTTCCATAAACGACTGTTTATGTTGAGCGTTAAATAAAACAAACAAGAATATTGATGATTAATCTTCCGGTAGGTAGATTTAATTTCACATGGCGTAAAGCTAAGCTAACCGGACCCTCCAAATTACACGCGAACTATATTTTAGCCGCAAATTCAAGTTTTCCATTTGTACGCTTATGGGAAGATGAAGCAGGCTTTTTTCAGCAAAACACGTCCAATGCGCCAATTGGAATGGCAGTTGAAGCTATTTGCTTTCCCATTTCAAATCTGTGGCACTAGTGAATAATGAATGCTACTCCTGTTTTATCTATTTCGCACCATCGCTTTTAGTGCACATTTCCAGAGTCCAAGAAAGGTTCTTCCATGAGAAAGTTTTATACACTTATGGACTATATTGGCGTCTCAAAAAATTGCATTGTGATGCTAACTCAACATACACATTTTCGTATTGTATTTTCCTCTGTTCGCCGTAGATAATTAGTGAGAAGAATTGACAATTTCATATTAAGAAATCTAAAGAATCCATATCCTGAGAAGAATAATTTCTCAAAGAGAAGATAACAGTTGAAGACGCATCAACCACAACGAAAAACTTTCCTGCGATTTTCGTTCATTCTTTTTTGTGTGCGAGTCTCTCATTTTCCTAATTAGCGACAACTTTTACCTCCCTTGCGATTTCACGACCTTATTGGGATTAAAAGTTACATTCGAACTCTTCATATAGTAACTCTTTATCCTTCATGTTCTTCCGCGTGAAAGAATACGATTTCGTTTGCGGAAATATTTCGCGTCAAGAACACTTTTAGATTCCAAAGCGCTCGATTCAAACGAACTTTCTAAAGGAAAAAAAGTTAACGGGGATGGCGTTTTATGATGGTCAGGGAAACCGCATCATTAACGGAAGATTTTTTATTTCTCTCCATACGCTCCACGTCATAAACGACCCATCTGCCCTTCCATATTGCCGTCGGCAAGGTTCTTTATTTTTTCTGTCGTCTGAGAGGTATCCTCCTTTCACGCCGCGGTCTGGGGTCTACAGTTACCCGCCGAGTTCTCTTATGCACAATCTTAAGACACTTCTGTCCTGGCAACAATTACCCCTCCTAGCGGTTTCCACGAGAGACTCTCGTGGGAAGAGAGTCCTCGACTATCCTTCTCTACCTGTCTATCTATCCCTATTCACCTCCACCAGCCCAGCTAAATACGCAGCGTGGGAAAAAAATTCTCCGCGGGTGACTGAGAAATTATTCGCTCGGAGGGTTGGCGTCGGGCGAAAATTTGGTCACGTTTTGTTTTCTCCCTAGGAAAAATGGCGACATGGGGTGTGCAAGTTCGCGGAAGGAACTTTTATTTTTCCTTCTGCCGATAACCTTGAGCTGGTTACAACTCTATTGTGAGATCGAGATTTGGAAAATGTGGAACGGAGTTGGTGCGACCTTCTACGTCGTTATTTAAATCTTTATTTTTTTTCGATATAAAAATATTTTTTAATGGTGCGTGTTTGTGTATTTTCCGACAATTTGTTGAAATCGAACACTATAAGAACAATTTGGTCGTGAAGTAAAGAATATAAATTCCCTCGCAAAAATGAGCGTATTTTACGGGCATTTCGTATAATGACGTCACTGTAGCCATGCGCTTGAATATTTTCCTCGCTTTAGATCTTCTGGTTTAGTAAAAAAAATTCAACTTTAGTTCGTTCTTACTCGATGAAAATGAATTAAAATATAAATAAATGGCATCGTACTCCGAAATTTTCATCTTTTAGGCTTTACTGTTCAGACAGTTTCTAATAGAAGATGCGCGACAAACGAATGTCG
Organism: Tanypteryx hageni; assembly: GCA_028673005.1. Lineage (NCBI taxonomy): Eukaryota > Metazoa > Arthropoda > Insecta > Odonata > Petaluridae > Tanypteryx > Tanypteryx hageni. The sequence continues at coordinate 70,543,910 of CM054116.1, read as the reverse complement.
AAAGGTAAGCTAATTACTAAGCATTTATTCATGCGAGAGCTTGCTGAAATTTTAAGACAATATCTAAAGTTCTAAAATAAAATTTATTCACTCCTTGTTTAAATGCTGTCATTAAAAAATTTCTTGAAAACATTTTCGCTGGATTTTTAACGTATAATTATGGCTGTATTTACTTCAAATACTGATTAAAGCTTGAAATAAACTACCCTATTTTACGAAACAGCGATGGTCTAATTAAACTATTCCACATACTTATACATGTTTACCTTCTAAGTTCTATAGTTAAATAGTTTGCGAAGGCATTTTAATTAATACCTGCCTAAGACCGTTCTTGCACAATCCCTACCTAATGCGCGGAGCATGGTGGGAAGGGAGACAATTAGCAATTGCCAACCCTCCAAGAATGGGCCCTCAAAAAAAAAAATCGCCAGCCATTTGAATTTAAATGCATTATTTAAATGTTCGGGAAGTTTGAATGTGTTACGGAATAATTTTCCCCGAAGCTGTCGGGTAGGGTGTTAGCGAATTTTTCATCTTCCCTCCCTCCTCTTCACGTCTTGAGCCGAAAGCCTTCCACCCCCTCCTACTCACCCCTCACTTTCCCTTTTCTCCCCCCACCCTCCTCATCTCATATCCACACTCTCGGGTCACGAGGGCGTCCAACCACTCGTTTCCGGCGTCTCCCCTCTCTGAAGACGATTCGCGCGCTCTCCTCTGTTCCATTGTTCTTGAGGCATGAGATGGCGCAGCTTCCGGTGCCTCCCTCTCTCTATTTCTCTCTATCTCTTTCTCTCTTAGTTCTTTGCATCTCTTCTTCCCTTTTTTATTCCAGAGGGTGCGGTGCCTCTTTTGCGCGTCTTTCACAGGATGTTTTCTAACAACTACTAATCTGATTTTTACGATCCGATCCGACCAATAACGAGGATGTCCTCTTGGTAATATGGGTGACGAATCGGCAAGACGTTTAATATTTATTTATTCAATGCTGTGTCCTCATCATTACTATTTGGGGTGTTTAAAAAATAATGTCGACATAATGATCGAAAAAAATCTTTTTCGGAGGATCACTCGTTTGGATTATTTGACCAAACGTTTCGTATTTTTTCAAGATTGAAATGCATCAATGAGTCAATTAAAATATTCTATGAAGTCTACGGCTGCTTCGAAATTAAGTCATTTTTGTTTCTCACAGTAGGTTAAAAATAATTAGAATCTAATAAAGTAATTCAAAAGATCTGGATTAATTACAGCTAGCCTGTGAACTGAGTAAGTGATATTCGCTTGATATATGGAAACATTTGTTTGATTTTCCCGAATAATATTAGGATAATTTCCATTAGCTGTTTATATTCGGAGATTATGAAGAATTATGCCATTTAATCAAGGCAAAGATATCTTCATATCCAAGTATATTTTGAATTGATATGATAATTTCCAGAAATAGTTTTTTAATATTACTGTTTAAGCTAATTTAAAATGAAAGGTGATGTGTTGTTATGATGGGAATGTTCGGTTACCAAGAATACCTGTAAGAATTTTATATCCAAGAGCCACATTTTCCCTTTCTTTAATTGAAGCCTTACTGTAGTGCTCATCGCAGAAGCTAATTGTCTTCTTTTTCCCCTTCATCGAGTTGATATTTTAGGTGATAAGCTTATACCTTCCTCACTAAAATAATGGAAGCCTTCACATATTCTGTTATAAAGCTTCGACTCATTACGTTCATACGTGTCGAACTTCAGCTACAAAAATCACTATTATAAGAGGAAAATCTTCATAATTTATACTGAATAAAATTTTAGAAAAATATTTTGATACTTATAAAAATCACGATTTCTATTTCACACCTACATCTTCCCGACAGGGAAAGTTGAACCACTTCCGATCTGCATGGTAGTAGTTTCTCCAATAGACGGTGAATTACTGTGAGAAATTGATCGTGGAGTCCCGCACGCTGGATGATAGGTGTTTTATGGATCCAAGGAAACTCGATGGTGACTGACAGTCGGATTTATTGCTCTTTCGTGAAAACACAGAAAACAATAGCTTATCTCATTAAAATTTTAAGAAATGTGTCACGACAAAATAAAAGTCTATAGCCTCATATTTAAATTTTGTTCACAAAGTTACTGTTAATTTTGTTATAAATAATTTTCTGCGAATTATTCCGCGTCAATTTTCATCGAACGAAAAAGCTTAATTTAGGGAACTGGTTTCCTCAGCGATAATTAGAGATTTCAGATTTGGGTTGCACAAGGTACTATAGACTCTAATATACGTAACATCATGGCTACCTGGATTATGAATTTTGGCCTTTTATCATCTTTAAGAAATTCAACTCTTTAATATCCCTGTAATACATGAGCTTCTTTTCTTGGTCAAATTTGATAGAACTACTAATTTATACAGAATGGCTATTTTCTTTTTTATTGTTATATTAGCGATATTTTCCAAACAATTCGATTTATTAGTAATGTGTTACGATTAATAAATATTTTAACAATCCCAGAATCTTTAGGCTGTGCTACATAATTTATGGTAATACATAAACCTAATTTGAAAGTGTAATAACGCTGTTTCTTCCTCTAGAAAAACACATAATTTTAATTATTCAAAGAAATATGAGCGAACGCCCATTTTTAAAACGAGAATTTATAAGAATTTTAACAATCCCAAAATATAACAGCTGCACTACATAATTTGTGGTTAAACATAAACCGTAATTGAAAGTGTAGTAAAAATGTTCCTTCCTCCAGAAAAATGCTAGCGTAATTTTAATTATTCAAAAAAATACGACCGAGCATCCATTTTTTATAACCGCACAGTCGTTACCCTTCCAAACGACCATTTTTTAACGATCCACTGAAACAAAAATCTTCCGCGAAGCAATTCTTTTCTAGGTGTGTTAAGAAACGGGGAAGTGAAAATTCCTACGGAGATGATTGGGGAAAGCGAGGAGGAGCCATGGGAACCCTCAGTGAGGGAGAGAAGGGAGGGAAGAGGGAGAGTAGAGGACGCGGGGGATTAAGGACTCCAATAGGAAGAGAAGATGGGTTATGCGCAAGCGCACACACGAGAGTCTCTGGTTTCGACGCGAGTCTGAGAAATTGGAAAAGGCGTACCATTTCGGATTCCGAGCGAGGGGGAATAAAATATTTATAGGAGAGTGTGCGAGAAGGTGGAAAGAGAGACAGAAAAAGGAAGCAGGAGGTAATCGTCGATAAAGGAAATTGCGGGGAATGGGGGAGGGATGGGGGTGGGTTGGAGTGTGGAGGGATCGATCCCACCCCCGAACGGCCTGTCGTACTATTCTTGGCCAATCCATAGGACCGTCTTCCTCCCGACATCTTTGGACTCTTTACTTCCCTGCTGAGGAAAGGATGGAGACGTGGGATGGGTGACGGTCGTGACGAAACGGCGTTTGTGCGTTTTCAGTTCTCACGAAGGGAGAAAGAACCATCCCCGAGGTGAACTTCTAATCCTTTCCTAACGAAGAGTTCTCCTTCTGCGTCCTTCTCGATCCTCTCCCTCTCTCTTTTCTCCCCTCCCCTTTTATATCCTCCCGCCTTCCATCCCCCCCCCCTCCCTCGCTCGTCATCCCCTCCGGATGGCCGGAAAAAAAGCTTTCCCATCCTTTTATAAGAGTTCGTGTTTATTGTGGTCTGTGGCTAGTTGCTTTGTTTTCGCGTGTAGACCCAATATTCCCACCACGCCTTCTTCTCCTTCCGTTTCACCTGTCCCTGCGGCTTTCCGATCCGTGGTGGTCGCGTTAGCGTTGTATAGCGTCGCTGAGTTTCTCCCCGGATGATATCGGAACGATTAATGGCTGTAAAATCGCGGTACCGAACTTCTCTATAAATTAAACTATTTTCTGAAACACCCTACGCAGAACGGAAACTTTCGAATAAAATATTTAGTCTGATAAAATGATAAAGTGTATTTCCTAGCAAAATATGCTTATACTCTGTCGGTTTTATTTTGTTTCTCCAACTTTGCTAGTTATTATTATTGTTACTATGTACTAGATGAAATAGCCCGTTTAAAACGGGCTTTGTAATCAAACAAACGGCTGAGATATTGATTTTCATATGGGAGATTGAAATCACTCTCTGGAGTCGAACCCGGGACCTTTATTGAAAAGTTTTTGTCAGTCGCTATTGGTACGTGATCGTAGCACTCCTACCAAATTTGGTTGCGTGGATTAAATATGAAATTTAAGGGACTTCGTCCTTTTCTCTCTTCATCTCTCCAATCCTCCTCCCTCCCATTCTCCCTCCCTCCCCTCTCTCTCTTTCTCTAGAAAAGTATGTTTTCTAGTCTCAATATTGCCCTAATAAAGAACATTATCTATCTATCTCTCCCTCTACCTTTTTCTCTCTCCCCCTCCTCTCTCTCTCCTCTCGCACTCCCTCTCTCTCCCCTGTCTCTTTCGTTCTCTCTTCCTCTCTCACCTTCTCTCTCACCTATAAAAAAATTCAATGCACGCTTTCCTTACTCATATAGTATAAGGGTTGAGACGACAATACAATCTCGAGGTTTAACAATGACACGGTCGGCAAGGTAATATATCGTTAAAAAGTTTAAAATTTTCCAATAAATATGATTTAAACGTATAAATTGAGCGATTTTGTATTGTGGGCAAAATGTTACCATAAGAATAAGAAACGACGTCTATTTTTCTTTGAAACGGTCCAGGTCCGAAGATCGTAGGTCAATTATTTCTAATTTTAATTTTCAAAAGAGTAAATGCCTTTACATCGAAAAATCGATTTTTACGTGTTATCTTATGGGAAATTGAAATCACCCTCTGGAGTCGAACCGAGGACCTTTTTGGAAATTTTTTATGTCATTCGCGACTGATACGTGATCAATCCAACCCTACCAAATTTTGTTGAACTGTCTGAAGAAGCAATTGAGATATTTAGCGTTATGGATATAATGACCAAGTGACCAAGAGAAGAAGTTACTAGACTAGATTGTATTGCTAATTTATTTCTTTATAATATTTCACTGTATGTGGAATTATATGAATAATATATAATAATATTATATAATAAATAAATCCTCGCCCTGGCATTATCCTCGTAACCGATGTTTTGGTTGGAAAATTTTTGAGAGAAATTGCGAGGATTATGGAAGTAAATACGATAAATTCACTGTTCCATCCACGATCACGTTTATATTCAACACTAGGAACTTCATATTGTAAAACTGACACCGTTCTGGGTTTTTATTTCTTCTTCATAGGTAAGGCACGAAATACTGTTACATATAGCGAAAAACATTTTCCTTTCATTTATTATTTTGATATTTAATTTTTTTATTTCATGAGAAATAGATTTAATGCAACATATTGTAATTTTATACCATATATTATGACAATATCCGCATTGATAATAACAGAGTTATTGGATGCACTCAAAATGTCACTAATGTAAGTACAATACAACATTATTTCCCAAACAATTGACGTTAATTTTAGTCGTGGCCATTCTTAACCTATTGCACCAATAACTGGGGAAAGTATAACGCCATGACACAACTCTTTCTAAATGTTTTAAAATATCAGTCATAAAAATGTACTGTTGCAAAGAATTGAGTAATTAAATTCATATGTATTTCATTGCAGAAGAGCTTGTCATTTATTCAGCAACCATTATTATGAAACTATTCCCCTCATTAGTTCATTGCCCAATCACGGCCTAACTTCTACGCACCTCTGTCTCACACCATACAATTCAAATGATCCCGAGGGAAAAAAGCATCATGCTGTACATGCTTGCGCATTTTTCCCAAAAGTGAATTTATTAAAAGAGAAATCGCACATTTAATGTCACAAACGCAAAATTCTTACGTTTCGACTATGCCGTAATAGAGAAAAATCCTTTTGAAACTCTCACATTGCGATTCATACATCAAGCATTGAAATGCTTAATAAATTCCCCTGGAAGGCGAAAACTAATCAGATGAAAGTCATACGGGTGGAAAGCGATGGAAACGAAGATAGTTCGAAAACATATTTTAAAAGATAACAATTTAAAATATGATCTCTTTACTTCGTTAAAATTATTGTTAAATTATTATCAAAAGTATCTTTAACATAAGAAGGCAATCCGCTTTTCAATTATGCTTTCTTTTCTATGCATTAAAATTTCCTAATGTACAGCATAATATACGAGACCAATTATTATTAATCATCTCACTGAATGAATATATTGGGCCATTATGACGGGCGATTTATCCCTCACCACGGTTTTAAATATAAGTTCCCAGATGTTTTAAAACACCCACAGATAAAAACAAACTCTCACAAAAGTTGCTCCTTTCGTTTAATTTACAGAGCTTCCGCACGGTAAACGGAAAACCCGATTATTTTTTATTTCAAAGATGGAAAGAGAGAGTTTTGGGAAATTTTATAATTTAAATGGTAATTTCATCATTGAAGAAAACACAAAACTGTTTCTTATTATTTTATTTAAATCGTGCGAAATATTTGCGAATGACCAAAATTATAAGTGTGTAATGAAAATTAATATGAGCTATCGTTTGATACATAAATGATGCTCTAATACAGGTAAGGATTATCTGCTAAAACCAAATCTTAGGTTTAACGCAAGCTTTGATAAAATTTAGAAAAACGTACTTAATAAATGAAAATATAATATACCCCTGCATATCTGATCTGCTTTACTCTGTCCTTCCCTCGTGAGCTATTTCCAAAAGGTAATAGAACGAACGGAATTGACCGAATTTAATCGCCGGAATCCGATTTTTGACGCACGGCACACTTTGCTGCTAATCGGTTAAGACGACGATCCAGCTGGGCGGGCAAGAAGCCAGCCGAGCGAATTAATGCCGTGGGAACTCTCAGAGGAGGAATGACAACATTGCTCGCGCAACTCGGCGTGATTACAAACGCACTCCCTCTGTGTGTGCGTGTGTGTGTGTGAGAGAGAGAGAGAGAAAGAGAGAGAGAAAGAGATAGAGAAAGAGAGAGAGAAATAGTGGCCAGGGGAGTGGGACTCGCGTGCGGCTCTTCTCATAAGAAAGCATCAAAGGGAGAGATGGCGAAAGTGAGATAAGAGGTGAAATTATCTCTCTCGCTCCCGCCATCTGTATATCTCTTCACATCTTTCTTTCTCATTCCTCTCACCTTTCTTTTCAACTTTTCCTTTTCTTTTGTCCTCTCCTCCCTTTCACTCTCTCTCTCTTTCTCTCTTTCTCTCGATCTTTTTCACTTTCTTCCCATGTCATCATCATTCACTTTGGGATGTTAGATGAAAAAGGAAATGTTTTGCTTTCTTACCGCCATGGCCAGCATCATGAAGATGGTCCCGACGATCGCCGATGAAAGGGCGAAATGTTGCCTGCAGATCATCTGGAATGAAAACGGTATCAACCGCCTCTTTTAAGAAATTATTTCATAACTAAGCAATATTGTGGTTTTTTTAAATTTTACTACAATCGTGGAGATAACAATTTTTCTTTTTGTGTACCCCACCCCCTTTGGGCGTAAACGTTAATAATATAAATTCTTCCTATAACTAGTAAAAGGGTGGATTATATCAACATATATACGGCTATTAGAAATACATAAATTGCTAATTAGATTCTGGCCGTAAGGGTGGCGTGGTAATTTGCGTAAACGTCAAGATTAAAAAAATTATGTATGATTCATAATTAGTTCTCTGTAAAGCAATTATTTTATAACGAATTCTGAAATTGCAAGGTATGCACGAAGGATTTTTAGACTGGATAATACTTCTATGAAAATTAATGTTTTTATATAGCGTCAGATTACTATTTCCTAACAAAAACCTGCTCTGATGTTCAATGTCAACTAGCGTTATGTATATTATATTCATCTAAATCCTTTGAATCATTTAATAAGGACAAAGCAGGGAAACTGTCATCTTAATTTGTATAAGCAAGTCATTTTAATGTAAAAGGTTTGTTACCATTGTAGAAATTCCGTTTTTCTCGTAAAACATCTTTTCCAAACATTAAAGTAGCAAACTTTTATGTGGAATATAGACATTATGCATTATCCAGTATTTTTAGTGATTTTTTAGTTAAGTTTGATTTATTCATTCATTTTTGGTTACCTGATTTTTATAAATTTATTTTATGAAATTGTCACTTTGTGAAAATAAAAAATGCATAAATCGTGTTTTTTTCGCGTTAAGATTCTTTGTGGTAATTTATATTTTTATTTTTGTAATATGTATTTTAAAATGTATACATGAATATTTTTCAATTAGGACTTTGCAAACGATGATAATGCTTTTACTTTACAAAAATCATTTTAAAAAATTCCATGCATATGAAATTGTACCATTGAAGCTGTAATCAGACAACAGAGATCACAAAACATAAAATTGTAATCGATAGCACAATATTCGCATCTTATCGCTGAAAATATCATTTTAATTTGGGTATTTAACTCAGTTTCAGATAGTTAAATTTTGTTTATTATGCAAAATTTATAGAATCCTACAATTTAGGATGTTTCCGATTTAAATTACGGCAGACGGTTTTATCGCGCATAGCTGTACAAGGCTTATTACTTTAATAAGATTTCGAATTTTGGTTTCTTACGAGACCAATCAATACGTAATGAAATTAAATTAATGTAATTAGCAAAAATCTCTTAAGATTTTTTAGTCACAGATTAAATTGAGTGATTTACGCCTATTTTAGACATAAATATATGTATTTATTAAAAATGTGATAGTGTATCCAAAGCTGAATGTCGATTTTTTCCATAATCACCACAACTATTTTCAAGAAAATGCAAAGAATATAATCCAATGTTCGTTGAATTTTCTGTTTCCATAAAATGTAAGTTGTTAATGAAGCGCGCAATTTTGATCTGTCGATCACATAGCGACGTCTAACACAGTTTAACGAGAATAATATAAAATTCTAAATATTAGGTAGGTCTCTAAATTTACCTTTATTCCGTGCGTGTACTTTCCAAGAGACGGCAGGCGTTCGGCTCAACTCGGTCCCCTCCTCCTGTCAGGTTCCGATCCTCCAAAATACAGCAATCACTTATAATAGAACAGTACCAACACAAACCAAATTTCTTACGTCGAGTAGAGAAAACAAAGAAACCTTCGAACCTCTCGAGCGAGCAGGCAAGCACAGAGTTTTGGGCACTCGACAACTAACGCACGCCTTAAGGAGCGGAGACCGCGGACTGAATCCTTAGCACTTGGACTGAGAGCCTTTTTATCGCCGGCGAAATGGATGTTGCTCTGCGGAATGAGAAGAAGAACATGGGTCAGTGGGGTAAGACTCGGTTATATAGGGAAGGTGGGAGGGAGGGTCCTAAGGAGGTCTGCCCTCCCCCATACTCCCCATCCACCCACCCAACCAAACCCATCCCCTCCTCCTCACCACCTCCCATCTTTTTCCCACCCTCCAGCCATCCTTCCGCTCTCCTCATCCGCAACACTCTGCGCTTGCCCTTTCTACACCCCATCCCGCCGCCTTGTTCCACCCCCCTACCGGAGCACCCAACGTTTCGCTCTCTCTCCCCTCTCTCACTCCCCCTCCCTTTGCTTCCACCTCCCTCCCAGTACCTCCTTCGCTCTAATCTCTCTCTCTCCCCCTCTCTTTTCCCATCCACTACTTCCATTTCCTCTCCCATCCATTGCTCGAGATCCCAAGGATAGCTGAGATGGGAGAGAATTGGCTCGTTTACACCTCTCATCGGACGGGTGGGCCTAGTATATTATTGCTCGAACGATTTCACGAACGAATATCTCAAGGAGGATAAGTCACGTCGCGAGGCGAAAATAAAGGGATTTTTTCAAAACCGCGCTTCCGAGCAAGTCGCGTGTGATGCATGTAATATCGTCGTTATTTGAAGTGTAATCCTCGTGAAAATTTTTTACTCTTGCCGCGCTTGATAAAGCGTACACAAAAACACAAATATCACGATCGTTGGTGATATTTTTTTCGGCAGTTTTCCCTAAGTGTATAGCTTTCATTTTCTGAACCGCATTAGAAATCACGCATGATTTTTTAGGCTATGGAAATAATGTCTTTTTTTACTTTTTCCAGCGAACCAATTTAGTGCAGGGGATCCGCAACCTTTTCAAAGTGGCGAGCACCAAGTGACACCCAGCGAGCACCACTCCACTTTTATAAAATCGGAATAGTCTCAAATAAAATCAAGCCATCGTCAAAGTGATTAGAAATGTATTTTCGTGCATTTAGAAAGAAAACAAGCGAACGGATTAAATCGCTGGTGCTAGGAAAGGCGATTTTTGCTAACTTTAAAGTGCACGGTGAGATTACCAAAAGAGCATGGCGGTGCTAACGAGCACCAGGTTGCGGAGCCCTGTTGTAGTGTGTGTTTAAGATGAAAAAAGGATTCGTTTTTCATAATCTCGTCCTCGATTTTGGCTATTTCTTGTCTCTGTTCTAACGATTTCTAGTGTATTTGTATTCGAGGGAGACGAAATTTCAAGCGGTGATTTTACTTAACGGGAAGAATAGTCTCCATAGGCGAAAATTCTGCTAAAAGTGGGATAGTTGCATGTTTCCACCTATTCTCAGACTTAAAAATTCATACGCTCGTCATTCCTTTTCCGCCCGTTTTCTTCATTATCCTCTCACATGTTTCGATGCAGTTATAAGATTCTCGTCAAAAGATATCATACCTATGAAGACTTAATGATCTTTTGAGCGATTGTTCCTGATCCTCCAAGAAAAATAAATGCGGCATTTATTTTTATCAAATAAAACATTCCAACAGGAAGTGCTCTTCGTCTTTTTTTTGTTTTATTTTTAATTTGTATTCATGAGTAGCTCGTAAGCAGCACTTCACGGTCTTTTAGAAAGAGAATGCTGACAGTCACTAAGACGAGCACATACAACCAGGATGGAAAGCGGACCCAGTTTTGTCAAAGCCTGCGGTAAAAATATTTCAACGCGTTTGCCCATTTAATTATTTCAGCGAGTAGGCCTCGTTGATGAGATGAAAGATTTTGAACGACCAAGGACTTCATTGAGAATGGGGATTGTAAGTCATACCGCAATAGTAATTCGGTATTGCTTTCACTTTCACATTTTTTTGTCTTTCCTTTCCGCTTTGTGAGGATGGCATTTTTTCCTCATTTCGCGTTGCTCATTTTGCGGATCGCAAAGATCATGGGAGCCAGAAGGACGTTCGTAATCTCTGAATCTCGAGCTCGTTTTATCATTAATCCCGCATGTTATATTTGCAAATTAGTGAAAAGCGTTTAAGAACCGTTACGTCCCATATTTCAAATTAATGAGGCTATCGATTCGGTACCTGCGTTATCACATCGTTTTCATATCGCTCTCTCCTTAATTTACTTTTAAATGAAATAATGTCGGTTAAAACCAGCAAAATGCGCGCGGATGGGTGATTTTTTACTGTCATTATTCATTCATTTTATTTTTAAAGATTTAGATTTATCTCGTGAAATTTGTGTTTGCCCATAGTTTCCGATGAGTTGTTTCAGATGATATGCGTCCGGATGCAGATCATTTGATTTACGAACATAAATTTCTTTTTTTTGCAAATGTGAGTTAATAAAAATTATTGAAGCGTCCCAACTTTCTGAGAAGAGAGTCCTTAGCATAAAATCTCTAATCGTGGCGCTTCCTTAAAAAACTGTCTGAAATTTCCTTAATTTCTAAAATTGAGTAAACTGATTAACCATCTCTTCATCGATTTTTAATGAAAATTACATAATTAAACCGTCAAAAATAATACAAATTTTATCGAAATTTTATATTACGTTGCGAGGTCTTCTTCCAATCGCCATAAAATTGCAAACGAGCTGAATTTCAAAGACAAAGCAGAAAGAAACTCATTTCAGTTTAGTATCACACGCAATATCTTTCGAACAATTTCTTTTATTTATAAGATGCCTCTAGAGCAGCTGTTCCGAAACATTGTCGCAAACCTCTTTCTAGAAATAATTTGTGAAAATCTTGGGATTAGATGTATTTCGATGCATTAAAATTTGTTAAATATTATTTATTATTCATTCACTTAATAGAGCTGAAAACATTATTAGAACCTACACAAATCAACGCATTTCACTCAAACAGGGTAAGTTATCATCCGCCCCATTAGGTAGAAGATCACCAATTTACGTAGCTACAATGAAAAGAAAACGCTTTAAATATGTTAAATGTAGAGCATTTTTTATATTTCTATTTTAAACTCGTTGAAATTAAGTAGGAATAAATTATTTTTCTAGTTTAACTTCGTTTCTTATACGAATACGAAGAGGGGCAAAAAATACAACGAGATAACTACAACTGCAAGTGCAGATAAGACTGAAACGTAAGTCTTCTTCTCACAAATCATAGCCTTTCTTGATTTGCATGACTTTAAAAAACAATGATATTATAAATTATTTTTAATGAAAATAATTTTAATAATTTCTTTATAATTGCACATAATTGGCAAAATGCATTTTTTAGTATTGTTAGCCATCCGTAGATGCAGGAGAGAATTTCTCTATTGCCTATGATCCATCTAGTGGTATCTTATGCACGACCATATTCCTTTAAAAATAGACAACATAAATTAAAATCCTCAATTAGCGGATTTTTTGCGAACCTCGGGAAAATTTCGCGAACCGCCAAGGCGAAGCTAATATCTCTCCTTATGTTTTAAAAAGCCACACACAAAAAATACAATTTTGAAGAAACTTTATGCAAAACATTGTATTTATGTAGTTTTCAGCTCTTAAAACGTGCTTGGTAATAGAAAAATATTTCCCTGGAAAATCTCCCTCAGCTCCGAATTTTGACAATGCTCAGTACTCTTGAGTTATTGCTTCATTGTAACATAAACCACATATAAATGTACGAACAAAACCGATTTTAATCTGAATCATTCTCGAAATTACTTCGTAAATGTTATAAAGCCCAACCGTCCACCCTCTTACGTCGAGATACCTTGTCCGACATAATTTTCAATTTCGTTTTAAAGTTCGCTTAGGGACAAAATTATTTTTTTAAAGTACAATCTCGTGGAAGTTGAATGCAAATTTTTTTCCCGAGCATTCTGAACAATTAGTCTCGCCTTACCGGAAGGAAAAAATTAAAAATTTCGAAGAGTTGACGGTCGTTCGCTAAAAAAAAGCAATTCACCGACCGAACGAGGGGATTTTTTCCAAGAGTTCTCTTCTGCTCTTCGAACCGAAGAATAAAAACGTTGATGAATCCGAAGAAGAGACCAGATAATCGCTCCGGGATTTCGGAGGGGTAGGTAACCCCGTCGTAACCACTTAACCCCTCCTTCCCTCTCAAGGACGGACGAACGTCTTATTTGAAGAAAAAAAATCGCGGCCTTTGTTGGCGTTGCTGACTCGATAAGACCTTTCGTCGAGATATATACATATATACAAGAAAGCAGCTAAGAGACGGAGGAGTATAAAGGGCAATAATTCTTCCCTTTAATTGGCGACCCACGAGACCGTCGTTTCTCTGTTGTAAATGCGACGATTAACAGACCAATTTGAAGACTTACCTCTTCTCTTTCTCTCTCTCTCCCTCTCACCCTCTCTTTCTCTCTCTCTTTCTCTCTCGTTCCTGTCCCTTACCCTTCTGACTCGCCTATCCTCGGGGCAAATCCGCGTCAATCAAGGTTCTCCACGCGCACGACTCCGTGTCGCGGTTTAGTTTCGGAAGGCGTGTGTAATCCGTGCGAAAAAAAGTCCAGAATCTGCGAAGGCGCAGAAGTGTTTGCAGCGAGATGGCGTGCGCATCTTTTTGAATCGAGGGAAGCGAACGACTCCCGGGGAAATTAAGAGGATCTTTCGTTCTTCCCCATGGGAACGGCGTCTCAGGGAGAGAATGGGTAGAAACAATCTTTGTGATGATATTCTTCTTCCGATATCATCTCGGTTCAGTGACTAATTTACCATCGTCCGTGTTTTTTTCACTTTTCGCGGCGGGGCGCGATAAAACCGCGATTTCGTATCTTTCTCCATGCTACGATTATTTTATTCTCTATGCTGCGTAAATCTTCGGTATGCGCCGCTACCGTGGAATTTAAATCTGAATGGAAATCGGGAGAAAGTTTTCTTCCCACTGATGTTTTTGGAAATATGACTATCGCGAAGATGCTTCGGCGATGATTATAAAAGAATGCACGGAATTTTATTTTCGTTCGACTCCGCTTGTCCTTGTCCGATAATTACATTCACCTTGGCTATATTAACTGCTAAAATTTCTTTCAAGCCTTAATAATTGCTTTAATCGGGCTCGTATGATATTCTCGACAAAGAAATGATGCTTGTATTTTTATTTTTAAACAAATTGATGTGCTCTTCTATGCATTCACTTTCATCGTTATTATCTCAAAGACAATTTGATTTTTAAATTCCAATCTCTGTGCCGCATTCCAGATTTTTTTATTTTCATTCCGATGAGCGTCCATCAGTTACAATGCATTCAAGAATAGGGGATAAATTTTTTTTTAAGAGGCTGTTTCAAGTACCTTCAATAGTCACAACAAGGTCATGAAAAACCAGATGCGCATTTCGGCTACAATGCAGCCACCTTCAGTGATAAATAGAGATTATAAATAACCCAATTTTGGTGAATCGTAGCCGAAATGCGCATCTGATTTTCATAACCTTCCAACAAGGAACGGTCGAGCTCCTCTTATGGCTGAAAAAACTTCAATAAAAATCAATTTAAAAAATGTATTTGCCTTAAGTATCTCCAGTAGCCAATAGCCAATTAATCTAAGGCAAGTATATTTTTTTAAATTGCTTGTTCTTGAATTTTCCTTGTTGTGGCTATTGGAGATATCTGATTGTGAGTTTAGAACTCGTTTCAATTTTTACTTTATAATATACATAGTGCGGTGAAGAGTTCCCGGGTTTCCAGCCAGGTGAATATGGTGTCAACCGACGTTTCGGCACCTTCCTCAAGTGCCATCTTCAGGCCCCTGAAGATGGCACTTGAGGAAGGTGCCGAAACGTTGGTTGAAACCATATTCACCTGGCTGGAAACCCGGAAACTCTTCACCGCATCGATTCGCCAGGAAAGCATCAGATCTTTCAATATACATAGTAATAAATAGAGAAAGTGTTGTAATCGCAAAAAATTCTATTTCGAGTGTTTGGCGGGAATGCTCGTTTTAGGTGCCCCTGAATCTAAAAAGGTCGCTTTCGCCGTGCCGTCTGCCTGTCTCTGCGAGGCCCTAGAGCAGGGATGTCGAGTGGCAAGAAAGTAATGTAAATCATCAGAATGTTGTTCGCGTGCCACAAGTTTTCCTCCTTCTCCCTAAGAAACTTCATATTTTATACAGTAAACACAAGCTTACGCACGCGCGCCGCTTAGGGCACGCGTGTCGCGTATTTGCCACCCCTGCCCTATAACCTAGTCGGTAAAACAAAATCGAATGATATTTCGCATTTAAGCGTACTTTTATCCAGAATAGAAACTGTGGAAAGATGAACGATATTGCCCAACAATGAAGGGTAGTTTATTCTTGTCAATTTATTCAAAAAAGACTATTTTGATTAAAGTTAACATACTTATATAGCTTGGGATCATAAACAATACTAAATAGGCCGTATTTTTCAAATAATAACAATAGCCTCCAGCGACATAATAAATGTCGATTGTTTACGTCCAGCTCACCCCAGATCTCTCAGCAATCTTCGTCCAGTAATAATACTTCAGCGCTTATGTGGCTTCGCCAATCTGAAAATACTAGATATTTATGTATGGTATAACTATTTATCAAGTTTGATTTTCTCATAATTCACCCAATATAGTAATACAATTTACGTGCGGAAGACTTTTTCCGCGGTTGTGTTGTTTTTGTAGCTGTAAGAGTTCCTTCCAGTCAGGAAAGAGTATAGTGAGACCAGATGCATTCGTAGTATATGAGAAAGTTTGTGCAATGTGTATTGCATCGATTTTTTTATATTTTAGAGTTGATTCTTGACAATTTCCAGCCATAAGACTAGCTCGATAATTCTCTAGTGAGTCACAATGCAGTTTAAATCGGATAATCCAACTGAAATATGCAATTTATTTTTTTCCCAAGCTCGGGCGCTCGTTCAATCCATCGCATTCTTTAAAAATTCAGGTAGAAAGAGACGCTCTTTTCTCACGCTGCCAAATCAAAATGTTTCCTGTGCAAAAATTCACATATATTGTGACATTGAAATTAAGTGAAAATTTTTCGGAACGGCTAGGAATTTAGCGAGTACTTTAAAGGCATAAAAATAACTAAATTAATTTAATATCATGTATTAAGTCATGTTGAAGTATAGTAAGAAATTTATGTAACTTTCCGAGATTAAAATGCTGAATATAATACGAGGCGAAACACACAACTATAAAATGAATCCCCGTTAAAACCTTGAATATATATCTATTATAAAATTACTCAAAACTGCAAAATGTTAAATATTAATCCATCGCCCATTATGACTTATTTTATTCAAAAATCATTTATGCATATTTTACAGTAAACAAAATTAAATTATACTTTGTCTTGTTATGAATGCTTGGGTAATAAGAAACCTATTTACTTTCTTTACTCTTTGTTTTCCGCGTTTTATCTGCTTGAAATATAACATATGCGGTTTTCCACAATGACTTCTTATCAAATCCTAATCTCGCTTTACATATACAAACAGAAATTTTCATATAGAGGATTACCCTTGAATATTTTTATAATTTTCAGTGTCGTCTCCTCCATTAAATTGCTGAACAATGCGTTTACTTGTGCAAATCCTTCTTCCAATTCGTAAAGAGATAGTCTATACCAGTGTTTCTTAATCTGTGGTCCGTAAGCACTGAAGAGGTGGTCCGCGTCTATTGACCAGTGGCCAATAAACTAAAATTAAAAATATGTAATTCCGAATGTTTTAGGGAAAAGATTTTTGTAGTACTATCACCAATCATAGGTCGCCTTGCTCAAAGTCTAAAATATTCCCTTTCATATTACGTGCGATTATATCTTTCCCTTCGTGCTACCTGTGCAAATCAGGCCTCTCTTCAGTGAGGGAAACTAAAACAAAACATCGAAACAAACGGGATAAATTCAACGCTGCGAATCTCTCGGACAAAATTTTACGCCGAGATTTGAGGAAATTTGTTCAAACATACAGGCTCCGGGATCGCACTAATAACAGGATCTAAAGCGTAATGCGAAAGCGTGTTTGCAACAAGTAATTTGAATTCCTTGATCAATATGATCAGGTTAATAATGTCTCGTAATAATAAACAATAATTTAAGATTATTTTTATTATTTCAATTATACCACAAAGTTTTATAGATATCAGTGGTCCGTGTGAAATCCGTTTCATTGAAAGTGCTTCGTGGCACCGGAAAGGTTAAGAACCATTGATGCGGCGCAATCGCGTCAGGAAAATCGACGCAACAAGCTTTAAATGGGAAGTGAGCGGAAATCGAAAACCAAACGAAAAGAAAACGTAGTCGGCTGATAGTTCATTTATTTGGCGTCCCTCTTTCGCGGGCGCGTCCTTCCTCGTTCCGATTTCCGAAAAAAAATTCCCTCGGAGGATTTCCCGCAACACAACTCTCTCGAACGTCTCTCCCGGTGGTCGTGAATAATCGCGGATCCTTATTTTTCCCATAGTTCTCCGACTGCAGGCAAAAGGAGGCAATAGGGATGGGAGGACGATTGGATCACGACCGGATGATTAGGAGAGAGGGAAAAACAGACCAAGATCTTCCTTTGTTTTTCGTTTCTCGTTCCCAGATTCTTCCCCCGACCTTTTTTTAGCCCGCAATCGTTTAGATTGTGGCACAAGGGACGCGGAACGTAGGGGGGAAAAAAGTCGACGCATTTATCAAAGCCTGTTCGTGACGAGATGACATCGAAGATTTCGACTTCCTGGCGCGGATGCGTGAGCTTTACAGTCCCTAATTTACTATGTTACAGTTTAATGCGGATTGTAATCATTTTTATGCAGAGAAGATAGGAGATAAGAGAGACCTACCATCGATCCGTAAAATGGTGTCGTGGCTGCCGAACTTTGAATCTGTGAACTCTTCGCCCGACAGATGGTTGCTTCGTTTTAAGATTTATGTTTTGCTCTCTCAATCTACCTTAAGGGCATAACTCGCATATTTTTAGATGATAAAGATAGAAAGAGAAGTTCAACTCGGTATATTCTCGAATATTTTAGATGGCTGCGATAAGATTAAGACGCTATCTTTATAAAAGGCTTATTGCACTGTAATATATAGGTCAAGTGAGTGCCCTTTTCGTAAAATAAATACTTTTAAATTGTCTCTGTTATATTTTCGGTGTTTAGAAAAATTATCGAAAATATCTACACATGTACGCTAACGAGATCAGTAATATGCTATGCCTATGTCATAACTGATTCAGTAGCAACAATATTCAAGCCTCGAGCTGTAGGTCCGTCTTTCAGACACCGCGGATCACATCCAAATACGCATCTTATGAATAACTCATCGTCTCCGACGCACGCTTCTTTCTTCTTACGTTAATAATGCGTGAAGACGTACCGTCGGGGCTCCTCTAGACGGTAATTATTTACGTCCCCATTATTTAAAAGTAGAAGTAGGCCATTGCACCTTCCGATTCGGTTGTTTAAAAAAAATTAAAATCCCCCGCCCCCCCCCTTTCTTCGAGAAGCAAACCCCGTAATCATCCGATATAGATCCAAGGCCGCCTCGGGGTGAAACCCCCTGGGGCGGGTGATGATCCTGTGAGGGACTCGAATGCAAAACCAAGAGAGGGAGAGAAGATGGGAGAAGAAAAATCAGTGAAAGTGAATCCTTTTATTTTTTCATCCCCTCTGTTCACCGTAGCGGATTGCGGTAACTCTTTTTAAGTTGACCGTTAATGGTGTCGAAACGGAGGGGAAAGGAATATTCTCCCTATTCTTTTTTTTCGTTTCATCCTCCGGCAAAACAAAAGAAGTCCCTCTCCCCTCCCTCCCCTGCCTCTTTAGACCGCGGAAGAGGATGAGCTAGTGAGACTAGGTGCGGGCGGAGAGAGGGGAATGTAGGGGAGTGAGTGGAGGTTTGAGTTAAGAGGTTTTTAAGAGAGTTGGAGGGGAAGGTCAAGTGGCACTCGTTGAGCCATAAGATCTTCCCCTCCGGAGAATCCTATTCTTCTATTACGTCGCATCCGTCCCTCGCTCAAGCCTTTCTTGCCAAAATGTTTGTTTTCTTCCTCTTCAAATCTTCAAATTCCCATCTAATGCTACCGTTTCCGTCGCAGTGTTGTCTCAACCGCGGCAGACGCCCTTTCATGCTTGGCAACGGAAGAAGGAGAGCAGGAATTAGCGCGGATTTCCAAAAAGCGGCAGATCACTTGATATAAGGTAAAATCCCTCGTATACGACTTCATGTCTCGATTAATCGAACCTGAACGTATTCAGTCCACTCCATTTGCTCGAGGGAATTTCTCTAGGGTTATTATCGTGCAGCTTCTTCCCTAGACTAATTTTAAATACATAATGGCAGATATTCTTCACCGCCAATTTTTGTGTCTTTATGGATGGTGGGACAAAATTCCACCATCGTTTTGAAACACTACATTTGATGAAAACGCCAGTGTAAACTCTTTTCCAGCTGTTTATTGCAGTCACTCTACCATCACGATTTTATTTTTAAATTCGTATGATAGGTTATGCGTCAAGGTTTTAGACGTACTTTTAGCCATTTATGTTATTATTTGCATAAAATCCTCTGTGAAACTAAATTAATATATTTCTGAAAACAATTATAAAAGGTCGATCCTTTCACAGACCTTAAAGATTATTTTTTGGCGGATAAGAATATCCTCTCACTAGTCGTACATTAAAGACACTTTTTTGCTGAAGTTTATGATGCATTTTCAAAAAAATAAACCTTCCAGTCTAGTTATCAGTTGTGCTTAAATGGTAGAAAATCCTATCATAATGACCTAAATAAAACCGCTTCGCATAATCGAGAAATTCAACTCCCAACCCAACCCGACTCATCTCAGTCTCCCTTTAGGACGCTTAAGACATCCGCTTTCAGCCCCATCTTTCATTATTATTTCCCAAATATCCTAATCGCACCCATCCTCATCTCCTCCTTAATTTCGAATGCACGTCTCTCTGCTTCCCAGATTGGAATCCTTCCGTAAAGGCATCTAAACCTTTACCGTCCATTCTTCATCATTACAAGATTGTTTTTTTTATTTTCGTGGAGCTACCTACTTTTTACTCCTCTCCCGCCCATCGTGCAGCGCATGTTCGTAAAAGATGATCGATGTTCTCCCGTCGCCGTGGAGATGGAAAGAAATAGAAAGCGTGAGCAATCGCGTTGCGTTGCCTAATGCGACGGATGCTGCAAAACAAGACACGAAGAAACAAAACACGACACGAGGGCGTGGGTAAAAAAAACGACGCAGCGGAGGACATACGTTTATTGCTCTTTTCATTTTTTATTGATGGGTGCGTTTTTATGGGAAGGAGTTTCATCGAAACGGAGACATGGAATACTGATAGTCGCCATCTTACTCATCGCGTATATATCTACCCAGTTTTGGAAATTCTATTAGTTTTTCACGTAAGTGCGTTTTTAAGTCATAGAAGTGCCAATATCGATTCTAGTGCCAAAAATAAAACAAATACTAAATAAATAAACATTGAACCACGATGTAAAACTTTACTGCCATCGAAAATGACAATTTGGTGCATCATTCCTTTAGTAACGTACCGATACCGGGGTTTTCAGTCCCGAGCCACGTGCAGAGTTTTAAAGGGCTACGCAAAGATATTAATAATTACAATTTCTCTTTTTATATCAGCTTTCGTTCATGACTTTTTAATTAATGTTTATGGTTTTACGACTACGAGTATCATTGAAAAATGTGTTAGGTACGTTTCTATTGACAAGTGAAATTTTGTAAAGAAAAATTAGTTATTTATTTTTGCTCATCTCTTCAAATAAGTCTAGTTAACACTAGATAAGTTACCGAGGAATCGGTCGGTTAAGGTAGGAGATCACCACGGTTGTAATTATAGGGAAAATAGAATTATATATCAAATCGGTTTTTATTTATCTTAATTTACCCGTAGACATATTTTACCTATTTTGATACAGTTTTCATCACTTTAAAATGTGCCGAAAGGTACCTGACTATTTAAAAATCGTGAAAGGAGCACGACAGCAAAAACTTTTGGATTCTTGATTAGTAGGTACATCTGAATATTATTACCGCATGAAACAACTAAATTTTTATTATTGTAACACTGACATTTTTAAATGGCTCGATGAATTTTGCATCTGCTCGTATTTTAGTGGCAGAAGAATATTTGTCACTTAACAAATAATTAATGACATCAGTGGAAAAATCAAATAAAATTTTCTTATTTCTGCAATTTTTACATAGAATCGTTTTTAGACCACATATAAAATGGAATTTACTGGCAGAAAGCGCATCTAAACCAACTGCCTAGTATCGTAGTAGTCTACGAGTTAAGGCTTTACTACCCACGCGATGAGAAATCTTCTTTCCGAGTACCCGAATTAAAGATTGATTGAACGTAATTGCTTTCATTTAAAACTTAATTTTAATTCAACCAACAGTTTTGTAATGGATTTTCACACGATAACATCCGACAATGCCTCGGAAACAACTATTAACTATGCTACTTCTTCACGATCGCCCGGTTTACAACAATCGACTCTGCGATTCGGACCACGCTCTAGCCGCCTTACTCGACGGCTGCGGGAGGATGGAGAGGGTGGGGAGAAGGGAAGGGGGCACCCTAACACGGGTGGTTGCTCTGACCTTCAAGTACCATCCTCATTAGTTCTGCTCAAAGGGTTGCAGGACTCCATTCCGCAGCGAGGTCATCCTGATTAAACCGCGCAACCAATAACTATACCGATTTGAAATAAAAATCACCGAAAGACCTAAAGTCTGAATATAAACAAAAGTTCATTAACGGCATGCCTAAATAACCGGGTTGACGTAAAAAATGCGCCGCGAGCAATGGGAAACTGCTTTCTAAAAGTAAGGGGGGTTTCAAAATGAAATTAGAGTGAATTACTCCACGGAAATAAGCCGACTTATATAATATCTGAGGACATAAAACTGCGACACAATATGAATGTTATAATTTATTTATGTTAGTACGTCATTGTTTTCGACGCGACAGGGTTTGTTACTTTTATGATATGATTGTATGAAATTTGGTGGCATAGTTTGTATAGTCCGGAAATTTTTGCGGGAACGTCTTAAAATTAAAATTAAATTGACGCAATAAAACATTTTTCCTCGGTATGTGATTACTTCAAGGATAATTTTTCTTAGATTGCGATAATAATAATACCTGGTAAAAAAACAGTTTGTAATAATTACTAACTCTTATTTATGTCATTGAGTTATCATAAATTACGGATTATATTATATATTTTAAGAATAAATTTCAGGATATGTTAGTTTTCCTTTCTCCGCTTTATGCCAATGCCAAGTAAGCCTTAAGCAAACTTCTGGGATAAGATAAAAACGGCTCTCCGAAAAACCTCGGATCTTCCATCATCTATGATGTTATCTTCGGTTATTATAAATGAAATATAAACTTATGTGTACTGATGCATTATTTTAGGGCTGGCATAACGCCAAGAAATTGCTATATATTATAATATTCGCCACAACATTTAAGCGGCAAACTTTCGGAATCTAAGACCACCGTTTCCTAGCATGCGCCAGCAATGTGTTTATAAGCAACGTGGAAACTGAAGTAATGAAATTTTTTAAACATGGATGCAGATACCTGAATATAATAGCAGTTATTTTCGATTTAAAAGATCTAGATACCGGTTCATGGCCGCATCTTTACACTCTAAAACATAGGTATAACCTTCTTTTGGACAATTCATTGAAAATATGACGCGGAAAGTGTAAATATTATAAATGCATGCTTGTAAATGTGCCTTTATTGCGTATTTTTGGACCACATCTGAACATTTCGTGTCGTTATTGAGGTCACGATTGTAAAATATATTTCCACTTCGTTCCCATCCTATTTCATTTTTATAAAAATCGTCCTATAACACTTTCTCACACCCACACTTTTCGGCCTCCGAGTTATTTGTAATTCGTTCATTTCCCATAGGAGCACATATTAGAAAGAGGGAAAAAATAAAAGAATCACTTCACGCGCAACATCGACTTTCATATTTTTTCTTCCCGCTCTCGTCATCTTTTTTTTTAACAAATCGACATTCCTATCACGAAACGCGTTCCCAATCCGACACAAAAGTGTTCCAGGGTCCGATCTTCCTGTCAGTTATAAAAAATGGAGATGAGCGCAGTTGAGGCTCCCGGAAGGACCGTGACGGATGGATCGGCTCGGATCGGTAAGGAAAGCGAAATGAAAATGCAATAATAATCTCCATTCGTGGAGGAGGCTATTTTTAACCGTTAAAGGATACGTGAAGTCGGCATTATACGTACGGGTGTCTCAGAGTGTTTAAAAGAGCCTAACCGAAAAAATAAAGGATGCGACACCTCCAAGGTTACTGGGGAACTGGAAAGTGGGCGAGAGTGGAGGAGCGGTCTTAATATTCCTGGAAGTTGCGAGAACAGATGCGAGGGGAATCGGCGATGTTTATCGGGTGGAGTAAAAGGAAAAGTTTTTGCCAGGGAGACGGGGTCGAGAGGACGCGTATAATGATCGGTCCTGATTTTCTAATTTTTTTTCCTCTTTCCCTCTTCTCCTCCCTCGCCCTCCCTCCTACCGGGGAAGTCTGCGGATGCCGCAGGTTGCAGAACAGGATGATCCGCGGATGCGAAGGCACTCGAGCGTCAAATTTTTGCCGGGCGACGCGATCGATCGGAAATTTATGGTGTCTCGGCCGAATGAAATCTGTTAGTAAACATTAACTTTTCATTCAAAACATTTTAAAATTATTCCCTGAAGAATTTAAAGTCCTTAAAAGATGGTTTAATAATTTTAAAATAAAGGTAGAAATAAACTCGCGAGCGTTATTCGTCTAGATTTCATATAAAATCAGTTTTAAAAAATTCTTATAAAAATATTTCAAGATTTTTGTGATGCAAATATATTTTCTCAATATGCACTTAAGCTATTCCTGCCATTTGAAAACTAAGCATTCAAAGGAATTTCATGTTTTGTTGAATGTATTTATCTATAACAGAGGTTTTATATGACAACGCCGAGCCTAAAGCAGGGTTTCCCAACCTTTTCCATGTGGCGAGCACTAAGTTGTATTCTGGTATATCGAGCGAGCACCAATATACTTTTGCGAAAAAAATAATGATCATAAATACTAAAATCATACTAATGTCAATGTTATTAGTAATGTTCTAATATAAATTTAGAAAGATGACGATCATATTAAATGTTAAGAAACGAGATTAAAGCATCGTAGAAGTGCACAACCAGGCTGCCGAAGAGCACAATCAAGCTGCCAAAGATCACAGCGGTGCTCGCGAGCTACAGTTTGGGAACCCCGGTTCTCAAGTATTAGTAGCTTATCAATTTATATGTTACTTAACTCCATCCGGCAAAAAGATTGTTAAAGCTGTTGATATAACATTACGAAGTGGAGTTTTTGTGCAAAAGAAAATCATAAAAGTTTGAAAGTAGGCTTTCTAATCTAATTACACGCCTGTGTATATTCAAGTAAGTGTAAAATGGCTTCCGTTTTCCGCGGATTTTTTTTTCTCAACGTTGCGTTAACTCTTGCTTATAAGAACGCGTCCGTTGGGTTTTCGACATAAAAGAAGAAAAACGAAGAACATTGGCTCCGAGGAACAATGGGAGAGCCAAAAGATTTTCTCATTCTCTAGACAACTTTAAATCGTTACAAATCTCTAATTGCATTTCAGATTCTAGGATTCCTAGATTGCTTTCTCTAGGGAAAAAGATAATATATTCCACGGCCTCATATTCAGCGTTATATATGCGTCTTATGTTTAAAAAATTTATTTATTTATTTATATTTGAACACATGTTCTATTCTCAGGCGAATAATAAAATACTCAAGTTATAGAAAAATTAAGTATTATAAATTCTACATGTGACAGTAGCATTTGTGACGCAGTGTTTGGGAAAATTTACTTATTGCTGACTTTATAAGTTTTAATGTTGAGAACTTAAACACATTAGGCGACAAGTATAAAATGGAATTAATGAAACACAAACAGATGGAAAGGACGACATTCTGTGTGAAGCGTAGCACCTCGTCAATATAAAGTCCATCTATTCCTGATGCAAACACATTTATGGAACATTTATGTTTGCATTGGCATTGTATTCTGAAATTTTGAGGAATCTGTCATGATGACACTTTAAAACTTCTCGTTTCTATGGAGAGTCTAATATATATATATATATATATATATATATATATATATATAACTTAAAAATGATAATTAGCTCACTTCGGCGTCACTGGCAAATGTTTTAGGCAAGTCTGTTATTGGAACACACTTCTGCCTTTTGGCACTATAAGTATTCAAAGGTGGTGGATTTTTCTGGCCACTTAGTTTTTATGAAGGTCATTTTTTTTAAATCTGATTTCTCAACACGGCCCAAGCTTCAGTTGGATTTCTTCACTTCAGGTATTATGCCGAACTCCAAATTCTTGATGTCGTACAGGTTGGGAGATTCGTTGCAAGGTAAAGCGTCGAGAGGATCGGCACACGTTAGGGACTCTTGGTTGAAAACTGTCTGGTTACCGCAGAAGAAGCTGAACTGCGCCGTCGTTAGAACCTATGCGAAGGAATAAAGAGAAAAATTATTGGAAATGTTGGTGATCGATTTAACCAAAAATAACGCGATTAAGTTATTAATGCGGAAAAAGAAGTAACCGAATTATTTGACTCTCAAATGTTCATCAATACGTTATAATTGAAGCATTTGAAAAGAAAGCAGACTGTTTCGAGTCAACTTTTTTATGTAAACGTCATCTATTAAGTTTAGAAGAGTAATGAGAAACCCATTATCAAAGCTTTGCTTCATACGGTTAATAATAATATTTTACCATGCAGTTTGACCGTCTAATTTCTTAGAATTTATTAATTTCACGCTACTTTTATTCGTTGACAGTTTTCATTTTACAAGTATACATTATATCTAAACTTATTATATCTAAACTAATATTTTGCATGACGATAGAAAATTTCATTAAAGTTTGAGAATATAACAATTGATATTAAAATATTTATTTCAAACTATTGTCTGTTAGAGAAGGAAACGAGTTTATTCTCACTTTTTCTTTTTAGAATAAACGATCATTGACTTAGCACTGAGAACGACTACTGTGTAGCTTAAATGTGCACCTGGTTTAAGTAACCGTTTCATGATGGCAGGAGTTATCGCGACTGTCTCCCAGCAATATTGTTACTTCGATAATTCATTTTTTAATTTACATTTTAATTGTGCATGCAAAATTGTTCAATTACCAGAAAAATTGGTATGGTATGGTTAGAGATCATCTGGTTGTAAAGCAGAAAACTATTACATAATGTCATTATTTCAAATCTAATGGAGAATAGTTTGAATAGCTACTGGTAGCAATGCAATTGTGTTAAGTACCACGGTCCGCCTACAAGTAACGCCGCGTTTTTATTTAGTCACAAACGTCCATATTAAAATTTATCTTATATAAATATTTTTATTTTTGAACCGCCTTAGTTTACCCATTCCAGCACATGCCCATACAAACTGTTTGTTTGAGAATTGAAAAATGAGACGAATATATATTGCCTGACTAGAATAAAGAATCATCTGAAAGAAATCTTGCATTGAAAAAATTTTAATCACTTCAAAATTAGGTCATTTTATTTCTAAAAATCTAATTAAATTGCAATTATTATCGTCACAATTTAGAATAATTTGACAGTCATCTCAAATTATGAATTTTAAAATGTGGCTATTTTTTGTTTTGTTGCGTGCATTGTTTTACGACAATTCTTTGTTTCTCCGGTAAAACAACGATTTTATCCATGTAAAGCCGCAAAAATTCACTGTGCTCACATGAAGGCTATTTTTGTTTAAACAACCATCGCCATTCGAATAAGTAAGTAAGTATCTCGTCCGTTTCCAGTATCGTTATTTTTTACCCCAGCGTGTAACTTACATTTCCATTGTCGTCTGTCACCGGATAACAGACGTGAAAAACTTGGCAGTTGTTATCCACGTCTGCGTAGTAACCGTATATCCTTCCTTCGCATGAGAATGTGGTCCTTAGGTTGGGGATGATCTCTTCGTATCCGGCGGATAGTGCATATGCAGTGGCGCCCGGTGCGATGACGGGGGGCTGTTGAGCGAACCCTGGTGTCATCACCAGGCCGAGCACCAAAGCCACTCCAAGTGACGCCATTAAGGTCATACCCACTTTACAACTCGAAGAGCAGCTCTCTGTTGCCATGACGGAGCTTATTTTAGGACGAGACTTGGAAACTGCGCAAAAGGAAAATGACATAATTATTTCCTCGTTTTGTATTCTATTCGTCTCTCTTTTGCCGATGCATAAAGAAAATTTTCTTCGCCTTGAAAATTAATCTGAAGGACTCAGTACTGAAAAATGTGAATATCGTTTAAGACGTAATGGCCACGCAAGCTGGATGAAAATTTGGCTGTTTTTGCGTGATGATATGGCAGCAACCTGACCGAAATCACACGATTAATAGTTTAAAAGTATTCTTTGTGTATGTTTAAAACAAAATCAAGTCTTAAAATGTCTTTTAAAATCAACGGTTATCCATATACGCATTTTTATTTGATTAAAATGCGGCAAAGGTCAATGCCAACGTTTCCCTCCACAATATATTTAAACTCACTCTAATTGGGTTGCCTTGTTTTCAGGTGAGATTCAATTAAGATGGATTGCAGGAGATACTTTCGACGTTTTGTGAGCTTTATAATCATATATCATAAGGCATGTTGCAAAAATTTTTACTCTTAGGAGGGATACGGAGCGGAAAATGGATCGGCAAAGAATGAAATCGTAAAGGAAATGAAGTTCTGGTCCGTGATTTTGAAATTCGATGACCTAATGCAATCGATAACGCTTCTCTTGTTTTTCATAGATCAAACGACTAAAAAATCTTTTCACTTAGTAAAAATAAAAAGGATATTACTTTTCAAATTGACAGTATTTTTTATTTTAAAAACATGAGATTAAAACCTGAACATTATTTTGAATGCGGTAAAGTATTTAAAAATATTTAAATGCACATAAAATTGTATAAAGTCTTATTAAAGCTTTTATAATTTCATCAATGAACTAATTCAAACAAGTCTGTAGATTATAACTAACAAGCCCAGTACATGCAACCTAAACAAATATAGGCTATCTGTTCGTCATATATTGACAGAAAATAAAACTAGTAAATTTAAATATAAGGTGCTAGGAAACCACGTCAATAAATTATTCGTTTAAACATTAAAATATGACGTTTTTTCGCATTCAAACCTGATCTTTGGCTTGATTGGAGATGGATTTATTTTCCTTTTGCAGAAATTCGCCCATTTCAATAGCGTCATTATTAATTTATTGTATTCATGTTAGTTATAATATTAAAGTGATTCGAGTTAACTAGGATAGGTATTTTCGAGGAAAACATTATATAATTATTCTTCATTTTTTCATTTACATATAACATATTGTTTATAATTATTTAAATATATATTTCGATGTTTTCCCATGAATCGAACAAGCTGTTTATCATAATATGGAATATCATTTCTACTTACGGATTCTCACACAAGTTCATTGAGCAACCAAACGACTTCGACTTCATCCTCTCCTACATATCCCTCACTACACTTGTTTAATTCGAATTCAGTTGCTTAAGCGTCGCAATAAATCACACCGCGGCCGATTCTATAGCGCCTTTTGCGATAATTAGACTCTGGGTTACGCGCGCTATCGCCGACGCAACATGAGGTTGCCTTTATCTCATCTAAGGATTTACATACCTGACCTACCTACTAGAGGTCGAGGATCCCACCTCCCTCTCCCATTCCTTTCGTAGAGATAAAATGCGGGGATTTTCGTCTTTCAGCTTTCGCAATCTCACTAATTGTGGCGTATCATATTCTCCTCCCTTGATTGATGACAAACGGTTAATAATGTTTATGCAAGTTTCCGACAGCGCAAAATTTTTTTCTTCCGCGAAGGATCTGTAGAGAGGGTTGGTGGAAAGATAACAAAAATAAAAAAACCTGCCCGTCTAGGATTTAAAAAAATAAACTTAAAGATCGTTAACGTTAGTTTAAATCGCTAGTCGCCCGTTCTCCAAATCTCCCTTCTGATCGATCATCGATCATCATCCGTGGCGCAACGCACTGCCGCGTCGGTGTGCCCTATGAGTGGTCTCATCTCCCCGAAGAGATCGCGTCCTAAGCGGTGAAAGCGATTCTGTGAAGACGGGCCGAGTAGACGGTTGACCCAACGTGGAGGGGTTGTTGTTTATTGCTTTCGCCCACGCGCGTTCATGCGGACATGGAGAGGGATAATTTTTTTTCGAAGGAGAAGTATTACGACTGTGTGATGCGAAACAGCAACGGAGCAAAGCAAACCTTTTACATATTTTTTTTAAGGGACGAAAGAAAATGAAATGTTGCAACATGATGCATGCATTAAAAGCGCTTCGCTCCAGGGACGGTAACCCGAGATGCGATTTGTATTACGGAGAACAAAAGTCTTGCGTGTTGAAACGTCTAGGTTTCCATTTAGTACTCGGATACGCGCGATGCTATGTGTGGGTAATTCAGGTCTCTTCGTTGACGCTACCTTGTAGTTTGAAGCTGTCGCGCTTTATCTTCCTTATTTGGTACGACGAACCCAGGTTGAGTGAATAATTGCGAAGGTCGCTGTGAATTAAAACGCACTATGACTATTTCTGTTGAAATTCAGAACTAACAGTTCAATTTTCAGTTTCCTGGTTGTTTTTCTAAATTATTTACGATCCGAATAAACCTAAATTAACTGTCTATTAATTTTATGACCCTGTTTTATATTATTTGAATATGCCGATGTTTTACAATGTGGTTTATAGATATACGACGTTTTGCAGCTCCAGAATATACTTCATTTATTGTACTTCCTAAAAGGCTGTTATTCCGAAAATAAGACCCCAAACAGAAAGAGAACTTCTCTATATCATTCCCTTTACTTAACCATCGATGGCGCGTGACCCCTATTACATCTCTTATCTCATCCCGTTTACTTAACTACCGATGACGGGTAACCTCTATACATCCTAATTTTATTCTTATAAAACGCCGGTGAGGTTGTGTAATTTCTCGTAATACTCTTGGGCATGTGACGATGTACCTCGTGAGACGTCAGAGCGAAGTATTCATAAACAAATGAATCTGAGGCAACCTTTTTTTCTAACTTTCACCTGGACCATGGAGGATGAGGGAGCTTCAAGAAATGAACGAAGGAAGACAGTAAGAGAGAGGGGAGAGAAAGGAAGACCACTTTCATTGAGGACGCTGTTATCTAAGGCTTCTTTCACTTTCACCCGGCGATTTTAATGGTCGGAGAGTTTGACGGCCCACGATTTTAACGGTCAGAGATTTTAACGATCGTAGGTTGCCTGATAATGTAGAAAAAACTGAAGACAGGAATATCTATGTATTTTCACAGACAGCGATTGAAAATATTTGTCATGTTATCATATGGACGAAGTTCTAAAATATTTGAAAAGAAAGAGAATGGGTGAGCCATATTTGCTTTCACTTAAGTGATCCCCTCTTACCTCAATATGGATATTTTCCGTCATAATAGGGGAGTTTCAAGGTTTAACCGAATGGATGAATAAATATTTTATGGAACCTAGTCAAATAAATTTTTAAAATATAAAAGCCGATCTAGCGTGAGTGAAATACAAATAAATAGAATACCATAATGCTGTCCAACAATAGTGAATTTTATTCTTGCTAATTATGTATTTCTTGTATATTTTATTGATCTTAAAAAAATCCAATTTTAATATGGCATAAATATAAAATCTGCCAAGTTTAATCTAATCCTTCAATATTTTTGGACCAGATAGATTTTCGTAGTATTTTCCATTTTTAAGCAAATAAACAGATATTATAAATGAAATCGGTTTGAAAAATTATATGACTATCGATGCATCAAAACATTTTTACGTATGGATAGCTGTCATTGAATTTTTTACAATAATAACCACAGAAATTTCATATAAATTGTTCCTCTCGCTTAAGGCATATGAGGAAAAAGTCAATGATAAATTAAATCACGATCGTGATAAAAGTCACCAGGATGACGAGGCATATAAACAGCGTCCTCGCAAACAATTCCGTCTTCAACGAAGTTTTAAGTTATTCGAAATCTTCTCCTTTTAATGTCGAGGGGGATTTTGAAGCGTCCTCTTACTCAAGACTTTTCCCCCGAATTTGAGAGTGGTTCCTTCCGAACGACGCAGGATTGAAAGGTCAAATAAAAGAGATTTGTTTGCATGTTATGGCATCATTCCGCGTCCGAGCAGTGGCTTCACGGAACTCGCCCATCCCTCAAATCCCTTTCGTGTCTATCCCGACTGGACAAACGCGGCCCGTCGGTCGAAATTTCGGAAAGGTCTCTTTCTCATCGTCAAAGACGCCGACGGATGGTTTTTAGAGGCCAGAGGTCGCGTTCTTTCCCATGAGAAGCATCCCGATGCCAAATCGTCCAATATTTTTTCGGCCTTTTGCGAGTTATACCTCGGATCCCCTCAAAGATTTATAATCATGTCGTGACCTCGACCTATTGGGATGATTTTTCGACCTTCGCCCTTTTTTTTTGACTCGCTTTAACGCGAATTAAGTCGTTCGTTACAAAGTCCGCTCCATTCATCACCCTCCTGTGATTAAGATCGTATTCTATCAGATGGTGTACCGGTTTGGTAGGGTGAGATTGTTAAGTTTTTAAATCTCCGGAGGAGATGAAATTAAAAACTTAACCTTTCCTGGCTTTTGATATATAAATAATTATTACCGCCGTACTTGAATGTCCAACTTGTGGTTTGAATTGCGTTATTTTTTTAGAAATTCATTAGCCCACGCGATGGATTAACGTTTGTGCGGTATAGAAAAAGGAGAAAATTTTATATTCAAGCGTCGCTTTTGAAAACTGAATTTTTAAAATAACAGATTAATAAAAACCGTTTATATTTTATCTATAAATTAATAATAATCGTAATAAGTCATACATAGTTAACCAACTTACTTATCCCTCTATCCAATAGGACTTTGATGCTCGCCACACTTGTGATATTCGCAAAATGATATTTGAAATGTTAATAAATAGGGTATGCAATGAAGTTGGCATAGGGGTTGTAAAATGTTACCAATAAAGATTAATACATTCACAATAACTTTTAAGTTTTGAAATGAAATATTTTTCATTCCTCATTGCTCCAACATAGAAGGTACATAGGTAGGTATATCCAAAATATGATTCGTATTAGAATTCAAATTGTTTCTTGTAGAACATTTTTTCCACAGTTAAAAAAGCGTTAATTACCAATTTTATTTCAAAATTAGAAGAAACAAAAGTAAAGTGTTTTCCATTGACATGGGGAAAATTAGCGCGTTTTTTATTTTTCATGTGACAGCCTAGTTTGTTTGATAACGAGGTACCACGTTAAGATGAGGTTGGCGTTTGAATGAGAGAGACTTAATAGATAAGTTAGCGTTATATTTCGCATCATCAATCCACATAAACATATATTATACATAAAAATATACATTTTTGGATAACTGATGCTTCCAAAATTACATTAAAGTTTAGAACGCAACCAATTTTGTATTAAAGTTTTGAACGCTTCCCTATCCACCACTGTAAAGTTTTCAAAACTCCAACTTTTCAAGAATAAATAACATCAACGTGGAAATTTAGGCTCAGTTTCATTTGGTACGAAGATTGTTTTCGTCGACAACGATTACTAAAAGAATTTTTAAAGTTTAAAATAAATTACGATTTTTTGTTGGATTTTTCTCTGACTTTTAAAGAATAAGTGGCGTAAATGTGATTGCTCAAAATTTCAGCTTTCCATCTTTTACACCATTGAAAATATTGAAAAAACAAAATTTTTAATGGCCCCCAATCCGAATATTTTTATAACTCAAATCTAGAGATAAACAATTGGCAGCAGTACAGAAATCTAATTCCCAAGTTTCAGATATCTCAATTTGAATTTAAGCAAGTGCACGCACGGTCAGACAGACAGACGCCAAAGTTAAACTATAAGCGCATTTAAAAAACGCGCTAAAATGCAACAAATGAACGTGCCACTTGTATATGGCCGTGTCGTCACATGTGGTTATTGGGGAACGCGTTGAACATTGCCAGATTTAAGATTTTATATTGAGAGGTTTATCGTATTATTGAGCATCTTTGAACAAACCTTTTAAATCCAGTCTTATAATGCGGAACTAGTAACCAGGAAAAGAAAAGATTGGCCGCAGGCACAATGTTTCACGCATATTGAATTCTTTTATTGATATCGATCCTGAAGGAGCGAAATAGTAAACATTTTATAAAACTTGTACGTTAGATAATATTTTGAATATATATTAAATGTTATGACTCATGACTCAAAGTTTGTCGAAAGCGAATAAGACTGTGAATCCAATAGATAAAGATGATGAATGAACAGTGCAACTAAAATGTGATATATCGTTTCAAGAAGCAAAGCGACATTTACAGAATTTTAATTTTTCCTCTATTTACGCAACGAAATCTCTCCCGGCATTCACGCATGGAATCGTAAGTGTTGCACGAGCTCGTATTCGCTTGTTTTTCAATGTCGGCGATTGTTGAGATTTTGGGGGAGAAAAAAGCTTTGTTGGATAACGAGGGACAGCCGAGAGCGTGACATCCTTCTGCCTATCATATATCTTCCGGAAGAGCCATTGACGCCTCTCAATGTTTGGGACGCTGACTTTCATTTTCGCCTGAACTCTCACCCACGTGAATCCTCTCGCCCGACCTCTCCTCCCCCCCCCCTCTCTCTCTCTCTCTCTCACTTTCTCCTCCATTGAATCGTTGTGACATCAATTGAAACAAAGGAAAATCAGTTGCTGCAACCGGGGAGACACTTAGGAGTAAAAGTGTTAGATCACGCGAATACCCGGCAGTTTACGAGAGTGCTAAAACAATTTGTGAAGTTAACTCTAACGCTAATTTCACACCCGGAAACCCATTCAAGTGCTATGCGAATTTAGCATTTATTTCACGCGTAAAATTCTTGAAATAACTTTTATCGGAAACAGCTGTTCGCGACTCTTGCTGTCGACCGAGTCATTTATTACGAAATATCTCTAAACCGAAAGCTAGACTTCTTTACGTTAATTTCTATCGCGTATTCCCTTTATTTCACCATAACATTACAGTTTGGTTTTTATTAATACCTTTTGCGATAGATAAATAAGAAATAAATTTCTAAATTGAAATTATTCGGTCAATCTCTGCCATATACCTTATCACATCCATAAAATTCTTGTCTAAGTTGTTTTTTTAACTTATTAATGATAAAACTGATATTAAAAGCCTTTATAAAAGTATATTAAAAATGATAGTTATATATCCAAATTTGGTAGTTTGTGAGTTGCTGTCAGATTTCTCCTCTCAACATATAAACAATCATTTTCAAAGAAATGTTACGTCAGTAAATACTGCTAAGGGTGAAGATAGAGAGATTGAAATTTAGAAAAATGGTCAAAAATTGAGTTAGCCACTCCTTCATTCAAATCGACGAAATTGATAAAAATCGCATACCAGATGTGTTGAGAAATTTTGTCACGTAAGCCAGGTAGAATAAGCTTGGCGCATGTTGCCCATACGATACTACAAGGGAAATAATTCGCGAAATAACAATTCGAGTATTACCATTTCTCCACGTGATGTGAAAGTGCATATGTGGCCTTTATAGAAATGTATTCAGCTTCCCTTGTGTGATTCTTCATCTTTTTTTTAATACTATTGGCCTAAATGTATTTCTTTCATTTCTCTAAGTCGACGTCAAAGAACGTGTATGAAGAATCTTGCAGGATTTTCCTTTAATTCCATAAGCGGAGACATCATACCTAATTTGGAATATGAAAATTTGCAATCTGAGTTAGTTCTTAAAACATATTAAGTATTCTAACGTAAAGGTCATCACTCAGTGCTTGTTTAACGGCCGCAACTTACACTCTTGAGTCAACTAGAAGTTCAAATTACACATGAAGAGGCCATGAAGTACATTCGACTATATTCCATTTTAACTTTATTTCAAATGATCATCTTTGCACCAAAATGAATCATTACTAACTGACAGGATGTTTGTATTATTCCGATGCGGCAAAGGTAGGCAACCTGCGGCCCGCAAGTAGTATCCGG
This sequence comes from Tanypteryx hageni, assembly GCA_028673005.1. Classification (NCBI taxonomy): domain Eukaryota; kingdom Metazoa; phylum Arthropoda; class Insecta; order Odonata; family Petaluridae; genus Tanypteryx; species Tanypteryx hageni. The sequence continues at coordinate 70,508,524 of CM054116.1, read as the reverse complement.
AGGACGAAAACTAAATATCCGATCCAAGAGTTATGATCAAAAAGTAATCCATTTTAGTGCAGACAGTTTCAAATTTATTCCATATAACACCGCCATTCTAGTGGAAGATTTAGAGCAAAAAATTAATCTCGGCTTGAGTTTTTCGTAAGCAATAACATGGGATCTCTTAGTAATTTTAATGTAAACTTGTATTCACCCATCGAAACACGCGAAACTTCTAATGGAGTACACAGTCAAACCCCGATTTACTGCCCCCTACATAGTACCAACCTCACATATCGCCCATGAATCGTTGTGAACAAAACTTCCATATAACGAATACATAGAGCTAGCCTATACCTCGATTTACCACCTCCCCCACTTTAACGCAAATGTCAATGATGGACGAACGGTGGCGCTAAGTCGAGGTCTGATTGTATTTTTGATTTGCGTTTTGTTAAGGGCAACACTACCACAGAGTCATTATGCGTCCAAATTATTGGATTCATATTCACCATTAACTAAAATAGTCTTAGTTCTATCGCACAATTAAATAAATTGTAGCACCGCAAATGAAGTAACCGCGACTTAATAAATAAGCAAAATATCGAATGCGAAAAGTTGAATCCTCACCTCAAAAAAATCCAAGGATCGCTCTTCTGTGTCGTACCAGATTGCTTCCTTACAAGTCGAAGAGAAGGATAAAACCAAGCAAGCTGTAAGAGAGTTTTCTCTCTTAAATAGGCGAAAGCACCCACTCCTCCACCTCCTCTCTCTCTCTCTCTCTTTCTCCATTCCACAAGGGAGATGAGTCGTTATGAGGAGACAGGAGGGGTTTGAGGGAGAGTAGAAGTTTATTCTTCTCAGAAGGAAAAGGGCGTGGGAGAGAGGGAGGGAGAGAAAGGAAGAGAAGGGAGGAAGAGCGGCAGGGTAGGTAAGGATGAGACGATCGCGTTTTGTCTTTTTTTCGCGTTTACTAAGCCACCGCCAATGCCCCTCCCCCTCTTCCCCGTCGCATGCACAAGAGTGTCCCTCCCTCATCCTCTCCTCCAATCTCCTCCTCTTTTCCCTGGTCTCCATGGAAACGGAGGTCTCTTCTTCCATGACGTCACATACGTGCGTCGTGCATGGACAGTACTCGAGCTCATGCGCATGCAAGTTGGGAATTCATTGTCCATGGCGAGTGAGGAGAGAGAGGAAGAAGAGACTCGGAGGTTTAGGGGAGGAAGGGATAAATTTGGGGTTCATAACGATTTTCGGCTTTACACGTCCTTTTTAAACGTAGTCGTGTTTTATCGATATTTATGACGACGTAGCATATATTCCCTACAAGAGTATCTTCGAGCGACATTTTTTTTATTTTGCCCTTAACTTTTTTTTCCTTCCAAGTTTCCCAATTTTTCCTCGCTTAAAATTTGTTATTCTGTAGCAGTATAGTAATTTACGATTCGGATCTCCTCGGAAGGTGCGAATGGAAATTTTTGCTAAACGAAATTGGCCGTTCATCGCTTCGCAAAAAATGTTTTTACTACAAAACGTTCACCAATCTTTTAGAATTATAGACAAGATTTGCGATAAGGAATTATTGGTACACAATAATATTTCATTTTTTCGGATAAATCTTTTTCTAGATGACGTATTCTGCAAATTGATGGCGCCAGATGAGCTATTATTCTACGCCGATTTTGTTGTGGGTTTCACATACATACTCCTGTATTGAATAATCCGCGAGACTCCGGTTTGAATACAGAAAATAAATCGAATGAGCCCGCATATTTGCGAAAAGTCTGAGGTGAGTAAACATCTGATAAATTTGAAGAGCGTCGGTATATGGTGTTTGCAGTGTTCTTCATAAGCTTGTATACCAAACCTGGTGCTTATGTCAGGAAAATCGTGAAAAAATCCTGTTTATAAATTCTATCCGGACTAGATTTTCGAGCCTGGTGTTGTTTGAATAGTACATAAATGCGAATAACCTATTAATGTGAGTACTTTGATCTAGTCTCAAGTTAAACCTGTGTGCTCTCACACGATAGTAAAAGGATTAGCATTTCCTTCTAGAAAAAACAAAACACAAAAATCTCGACTCGAGAGGAGAGAGTGGAGCTATGATATAATGCCATATTGCAAACGCCACCAGTATCTTTTTACATCCAATAGCCATGAATGGAATCACCCACTAAACCCTACGTTACTCCGAGGACCCAAAATGTGAGACTTTTAGTACCATCCCTAAATTTTCCCTCTTTTGCCAAATACCTGCTAGCGAATCCACATTGAATGCGGTTTTTATATTAATGATTTACGCATGGTTGAAAAAATATGGCGCATTCGCAGCTTACAGAGGTAAGTTTTCGAATCTTGTCGGTTGTAAAAATACTATTTAAAGGATAATATACATCTTACTGCAAAGAAACCCTACTCTGAAGGAATATCGTATGGATTAACCTTACGACTGCCCACTCTTGATGGGCGCAATCCTTTCATGCTTGGGGGAATCACGTAGCATGCCTGTCTGTTTGGTGTATTTCCATCAAAAAGCAAAGGAGGAGAACAAACCTGATCCCGGACACTCTATCATTCAAGACATCCGGGTTCAAGTTCCGGTCACGACAATTTTTCTCTTCGCTGCGTTTCTCTTTAACAATCAATTCGCTTCCGTGGTGTGGCTATTCATACGATCACGTAACCTGCAGGACTTCGATATTACGTGTGTTACATATGCTATTGACCTCGGTAAATATTGTTGAAATACGATTCCATCGAGATGAAAATTTATGTCGTCTTCTCGCTTTTTTAGTATATTTACATCACCAAAGATTTGAAAATAATTATTATTCTGTGCCCAGCCGATTCGCCTCTCTTACGCACAAATGGGTATCTCAGAGGTAGTGCAATGAATAAGCGGGGAGGGTGAAGGGAAACCCGGTGCCGGCATTTGCCTGCTCCTACGAAGAACATCAGGGGTGCCAACGGCTTAACGTCCCTTCCGAAGGACGGAACAGCTGAATTTCCGCGGTCTCCTCAAACCACACAAACAGGGGACCGGGCGACCTTGGAAAAATCCTACTTGCGCAGGATTCGTACCCGCTACCTTTTCAAGCAGCAGGCGAATAGCAGCCAGCGTCCTAACCACTACACCACCGGCACCCAATGAAAATAAATTTATTTGTTTTTCCGGTTTTTGTTAAAAAAATCAGCAATGAGCAACGTCGAAAGCAGTATTAAGTTAAACGTACGGTGAGATTTGTATTCCCCAAGTTTTAGTTATTTTTAACAAGCCACTTGGTAACTTTTGATTTGGACTTCGTTTATTATTCCAATATTTTCAGTCACGAAATTGTATTTTTCTTAAACAAGCGAAGTTTCAATTAATACTGCTAAAGCTCAGCAAAACCCCACCTTTATTTGCATTTGGATATTAGTCTAATTGATATTACCTTGAGTTAGCATTAGTTTCAATGTGAACATTCTAATTTGTGACACGGAAATATTTTATATCAAATATATATAATTCTGAATAAAACAAATATTGAAAATTTTCACTGGTGTTTTATTTATATTATGGAATCTTTACACAAAGTCGAGCCTTCCCAAGTTGACTTTGTTTTTTTATATAATTACTTTGATTTCTTTTTTAGTATTTTTCCTCGTATTTCCATGCATGGAAGGAATATAATCGCCATGTAAAAACACAGTTATTGATATCTTCCTTATAACTGATTATTAATTAATTCCTTCACTTTCTGATATATATTATTTTATATTCCCTGGTGATATTAGTAAATATTTTCATTTTTATGTAGGATGCAAAAATAAATCCATGAAATTAACCGAAATTTTTATTGACAAAATGATAATACATTACAAAAATAATAGCATATTTGGCATGATACGATAAAGCACCGTTTGAAGGTCGTATTAAATGCAAAATGCATGTTTTAGAATTTTATGCTAATGAAATTCTGAAGGCCAATCAAACTTCTAACTAAATGATGTATCACGTCATACACACTACCTTCTGGTATCTGAAGAATTGTTTACGGCTCCATAACATTCTATAGATTTTAAATTTTTAATCCGTTTTTCTTTCCTGTAGTGATTAAAAATTTAATTTACAAAATTTATAATTTGTATTCATTTTAAGGTAGGTGCTTATAAATCCATACTTGTGGGTCCTAAAGGGTATTTATAGTCTCATCGCAAGCATACAGCGAAGAAAATAACTATAAGACACCCTTAAAAAGAATAAAATCGAAAACGAGACATTTCTATTTATATATTTTTGACGAATTAAGTTATCGAAACACACCCATTCATTGAATCAATCGAAGTAATTTTTCCAAAGAAAATTTGGAAAAAAGCTTGGAGGGAGGTAAATAAGCACAGGGTGAGCATAAAGCAATTGTGGATAATATTGGAAAAAGCAGAACAGGAGTGGAAAACTTTATAAATGATCCAGAAGTCTATGGATCAAAAACGGCTTCTGAAAGACCCTCAACGCTATCGCCTGCTGGTAAATGACGACTTTTTTGGGAAGCTTCTAGAGGTAAATTAAGTGCTTGAGTCCTCAAACAGCAACTTGATGTACCTTTTGATGTTTGCGCTTCATTACAATTACTACACAGTCATCATAATTTTGAATACCGAAAGCAAAAACCTGTTCGCCTTTTACTCCAACTGACAAAAATATTATAATTAATGAGGTCAGGCTCAAATTTGTGGAATTTACTCATAATGAAAGGATAAATTTGTAGTTTCCACAACTTTGGAAACTACAAAGTTATCCTTTCATTATGACAAAAATATTGTTTTTATGGGCCCATGAAGAAATCGCTTGGAATGATGAAAATTTAAATTCAACAGAATTTTCCGATGAAAAAACTTCGTCCTTGAACTTGATGGCTGGCTATATTATTGGTACGATCTGAGGCGTGAAAAGCAATTTTTTCTTTTATACAATTTGATGGAGGTTCGAGGTTTGAGGTTTTTTCAATTCCTAAAAAGTCAAGTCTGGCAATTCTGGAGGGAAAATATAACAGCTAACATCTACACACTCTGGACATCTCTTACCTTTTGCCAATTTGCATTATGGAACGGATTTCATGTAAACTTATTCACTCATCAACTTGGATGAGAGAATGGTTTCACGAGCAAAATATTTCTGTGATGAAGGGTCCAGCAAAGGTCCCATGACCGTTAACCCAATTGAAAACTTAAGGTCAACAATGGCAAGAAAAGTGTACAGTCAAGGTAGACAATTTCAGCCACGTGAAGAATTATTGAGAGTAATCCTTCAGTCATGGAATGAAATACCCAAAAATATTGAAAACACTTGTAATATCAATGCGAAATCGACGTGGAGTTTTACGACATGAAGGAGCAAAATAATGCACTAAATGAGCATAAAAGAATTTGTAAAGTTTGAAGATCATTCATTTATTTGTTGGTATTATAATTTTCCCTCCCTCTGATTTAGATTTCCCCGTTATCTGCATAAAAAAGAAATACCGCACGCAACATGATAACCAGTTTTATTACATAACTGAGTGTAATTATTAAAAAATATATTAATAAAAACGTCCCATTGGCGATTTTTATACTTTTTTAGGGATTTCTTATACTTATTTCCCTCGCTGTACTTCCGCTTGGGCAGAAAACACCAATACATCCCTAAAAATAAATATTTGAACTTTTTTGTTATTTGGAATTTTTTATGAATAAATCAAAGGCGCTAAAAATATTCGGGATACAACGTTTCTCATTTTCCGTCAGGTTCTTGGCGTAAAGAAATTAAATTCATTTGGTACAACATTTTATGAGGCAAGCTAATTTACGGGTGCTTCTTAATGAAAACAAAAAATTATACCTTTTGAATTTTGTATGCTACAAGAAATGGCTCTTAGGGTACACTATGAGATATTACCTTGGGTAATGCACCCCGTTTCTTTTTTTTAAGTAGCATTATAGGAGAAAATGGAATTATCTTTAAGGTAAAACTATTGTATGTTCCACCATTATTACATTTAGCCAAAGGTATTTTTGCTGAAATACTTTCACGAGTGTCATTATATTAAAGGATTAGCTAATATATATAAGTAAAAGAAGCATCTTAAAATATCTTGTGGAATTTACTAACGTCTAAATCAGGGGTCCCCAAATTACGGCCCGCGAGCCACATCCGGCCCGTGCAGTGCCTTATCAGCAAGAGTATTCATTGGATATCATATATTATATCTAAACGACATTTTCCGAGTGCTTGGGTGAAATCTACTTTTAATATAAGGAATTTACATATTACAGAATCGAAAAAAATTTCAAAACTTGCTCTTTGAAATTTTCACACGGCCCGATCAGTTATTTGAAATGCCGTATGTGGCCCGCACAGTGGATCGTGAAGCCTCATGCGGCCCTTTCAGTCAAAAGTTTGGTGCCCCCAGGTCTGAATAGTTCGGCAAACTTATTAAACTTCTCAGCATAGGGGTTTTTTTATTATCCAGAAAAATTAAAGAAAATGATTTTGAAGGCTTTTTTTAAGCCAGCGGAGGTGAGGTAGTATTTCCCCGCCATCAAATGCTCACAAACGAAGTGGTGGTAACAAAGACGATGAGGCAAAAAGTAAAAAATGAAGATGAAAGAAACCAACGATTTCGATGAACAAGTTTTGTGACCAACGATGTCAACGACCTACGTCAGTTTAAGGCTTATACGTATTTCAGTCGCGAAGCGACCATCTTCAGAGCCAAGTGATTGACTCTGATTGAGTGGCAATGCGGATTCGCGTCTCGATGTTTGTGGATTTCAAGAAGTTATGTCTAATTTGGCGTTTGGACAGCCTTTAAGCAAGGTTAAGTTATCTATACTTATACTGTGGTTTCTTTCCAGAATATGTTTTGCGACGGCTGAATTTTCTGGTCTAACGTATTTTTCGTGTGTCAAATGTTCTTTGAACCTTATCGTAGGGTTTTGTTTGGTCTGCCTTATTGCAGTCCTGGCATTGTATTTTGTATATTCCTGAATTATTCAAAGGTGGTATTTTTTTTCTTTTGGGTTCCCTAATAAGCTCTTTACTCTGTTAGTACTTTTAAAGGTCACCTTGTGTCCGACATTACTAAAGATTTTCGTTTGGTTTTTGGTGATATCTGGATAATAGGAGATAGCGATGTATTTTGTGGTATTTTCGTTGTTTTTCCTGCTTAATCTCCTCTTACTTTTTTGCTTTTTTCCGTTTTTTTTATTAAATTTTCAACGACTGATTGACATCCAATTTTATAAAGTAAAATACAATCATATCCACCAAAAATTAAATTAATTCTATAAATGAAATGCCAACATTTACGAACAATAATGTGAGGTCGCCGCTTAAGCACTCAATTTTCTATCCTTTTGTTAATAAAGTGTGTTTTTCGTCTGTTTTTATTGGCTTTGTTGAGAAATACTCGCTCGTATTCGTCGCGTGAAAATTACATCTCCTTTTCCCTTTTTAAATCTTGCAAGTAGTTCGGATGGGATGGAAATTGTTTGTTGCCGCCAACCTTTCTCTCTATCTCTTCGGTTATGGAAGTCGAAGAAAGAAATATACCCATTATGTTGGAGACTGCCACGTCCCTTCTGACATAAAACCCGGAGGAAGGAGTAGGAAATTCTTGGTAGGAGTGGCAGCTTAATTCCGAAAAAGGAGCGAGAGTTAAGAAGAAAAAGGTAGAGATCCAGAGGAGGCCGCAACACACGGCTTATGTACGCAACAGTAAAAAAGGTTAGAAAAATGTTGAAATGTTTTCCGATTGTTCTTTTCAGGGAATTTGTCGGAATGCATCGTTTTATGCCTGCCACCAAAATTTAACCGTCGTTATGAACACGTTTTTCAGGCTACGAATTACTTGAAAACCAATGAATTTCTTTGTGCAAATTGAAGTTAGTTTCTCTTTTTTAGTTAAATAATTTATTAGATGTATTATATAAATTTCGAAGTTGTTTTTGCTTTAATCATTGAATAAGAAAGCGTATGATTATTACCGCGTAATTAACTCGTTTTTAATGTACATGATCGCCTATGGAATTGAGATTATTTTTTCATTTTGGCATTGTAGACAGTTCAGTTTCAATGGTAACCTATACTAATTAACAATGAATATTTTTCAGATGAAGTAAAATTGAAGTATCTGAGGAAACAAAAAAATCATAAAAACTCAAATTAATTTCTTTATGAACTTTTTGTTTTGATACGTTAACGCTTGCCTGCAGCTGAAAATCCGTGTCCGAACACACCCCCACTAAGATATCGTTGCCAAAATACCTGTTCTTTAAGGAATACGGGAATAGCGTCAGCGGTGATATATCATTTTCGAATCTCCCGTGAAGTAGCCTTATTTAGCGTGACAATGGAAGGTGATGATTTATTGGCATAAAATTATTAGTCAGAAAACAATTTTTATGCGTTTCTTGTGCTTATTTCAGAGCTTTTAATTTATTTCGTATACCTCCACCGAAATCTCGTATTGCGCAATGCGATAAATTCTTTTTCTCCTTTTTTCTTATTAATCTCCGAAAGAATTCTCAGTTGAGGATTTTCTTCTTGTCACGCGGTTTCAAAATACTTAACAGCATTTAACCACCGGCAGTCATTGCAGTTGCGGTAGTATTACGGGCCAAGATGGACATATCCTCGCATGTTAATAAATCGGCTTCTGTTTGATGTCCTATAAATAACAAGAATTTCGTAACCTCACGCATAATATATTAATAATTTTTAAATTTTTAGCATTTTAAAGTTGAGACGCAATGGCAATGACAATTGTATATTTCCCTTCATCTCAACTGAGTCCTTTCACTATGACAAGTGGAATATCGATTAATAGAAATTTTACTTCACAGGCGGCATATCTAAAAATGACTAATTCATTACCTCCGACTAATAATGCGCAATATTGCCGAGAAACAAAACTCAAAGGAAAGAGCCAATGGCAACGTAAATTATGGTGGTGATGCTGAAAAGATATTTTAATCTTAGTGACGCAAGGTTTCGGCTTAGGTAATAGAATATAATAACTTTCCATTGAGGCCGATGGAAACACACGAGTAAGGAGTGAGTAGGCCAACACTAACACCTAGTTGCGAAGTGACGTACCCCCAGATTCTAGCGAGGCCACGTTAGGCATCTATTAGTCCTAACCTAGTATTTATAGTAGGATATTAATGCCACGCCTCCGAGAATGGCCGTATCCTTTATCTCTTTTCTTAGGCAAGTTATTTCGCGAGCTCCTGTTTAACCACCACTTCGACTGGATTTTCTTTTTAAGGATCGTCGAGATTCCCCGTCACGTTTCGCAATTTGCGCGGCACGTTTTAAACGTTGTTTCTCGCGTCACGGTGTCCGTGGGCCAATCAGTGTCAGGTTGATAATGTCGTGCTCATGACATATGACGATGCGGGCTCGAGGACAGCGGGCGTTAAAATCTCCGGAAAGTTTTGTTGTTCAGGACGGTAGTTGAGTGGACGCGGTTTCACCCGTCCATAGATAAAAGAAAGATTTTTGAGTTAAAGTTGTGCCTTTAAAAGGAAAATAAGACTATGCGAGAGTCTCCCGCAGTAATATTACCGGTTTACGATAAAATCGATAACGTATGCTGCCTTGGCCGCAGCTGTTATCCAGAAAGAACATCACTAAATATTTCAATAATATCAGAGAAATATATGAAGGAGCAATGAACGTCAATGGCCTTTGAAAATTTGTCGCAATTATTATTTTTTTTGGAACACACTACTTTCAAAATTATCTATTACTCAACTTCCACCTATTTATTGCCAATATTTAATTATTTTTTTATATAAACAATACACTTAATATGGCACATTATGCAATTTTATGTATATAGTATAAATGCTTATAGAAGAGGAAAGGCAAATAAGTATATCAACGGCAACTAGATGTTGAGCGAAGGAAGCCCAGTGGACACTTGCCAATAGGAAATCCGCTGGGGTATCGGAGAGACACATTTACAGACGTAGATTGAAGCTTTCTGGGTGAACCCCGCATGTGTATGTGTGTGTGTGTACATATACATCATCATCGTAGGTAGTCTGTCCGTAGACAGGTCCGTGATTATTCTTGGATAAACCTGGTTCTCCATATACTCCAATTTTCCGCTGTCCTCTTCATATCTTGATAACTCTCTTTCCCTTTCAAATCGTCTATCATATATATATATAAATATATATAAAATTTAATATTCTGAATATTTAGGTAAAAAGTTACCTTGCATCCTCGAGAATGTTGCATAAAGGTTACCTCATAAATAACTAACATCTGGAAAGTAATACGCACTCCGAGCTATAGTTTAATCAAAAATAAAATGCGTCATTGCACTTGATCAATTCCTCAATGCATAACTTAGTCATAAAACAATTAAATAAATAAAAAAACAATAACATTGTCTAACCGTTGGTTTAATAATACCCGATAAAAAACAATTTGAACGCTATTCCTACCTTTACCGAAATAACACATATCATCTCCTGAATTCATCTAGATATTTTCAACACAAACTGTAAGACCGATGACAAACTCTATATAAATTGATAAGAGATGTAAATTATCCAAATCAAACTGTTCCTATGCTTATTTAAAATTCTCCGAGCTTTTAGCCACGACGATTCCCTATTCTTTCCCGTATGAAAACCCTCGCTCCTTCCGCATTCTGACGGGCAACTCGAAGCCAAATGCCGTCGGTGCTTCTGAAGGCGTGACTCGGTGAGAACGCGCAGCTGACAAAGACCTATTGCCTATTGTGTGGTACTCTTAACGGAACATCTATGAGTTCCCTCCCTTTCCCGCATCCTAACACCATTTCTTCTAGTTCCCCGGTTTTATCGAATACTATAAAGGCGCGATCAATCGCCGTCTAATCATGTCAGACAGATCGATCATTATTGCAGAGAGGGTAGCTTTGACGCGAAATTCATGAATCATTTTATAAATTATTTTTCTTGAGGAAATGTAAAACTTGGGAATTTCTAGTTGTTCAAAAAATCAGTCGAAAAATATTTCTGAAATTTGGTCAAAGTGAAAATTTCTATTCCTGGGTGTTATTTCACTAAATAAAAATATAATTATCGTAATTAATATTTGATGCTATCGTTGTGTTCCCTTTATCTCTACATTTTAAATTAGAGTGCAACCTCTCTATTCCGAACTAATTAATGCAAGGGCGTGCTCGAATTACTGGATTCTAAGTATATGACTACGTTTTTAAGAAAAAATATTTATTATAATGTATAGTAGGAACATTTCCACAGTTGAAACGTACTGGAATAAAAGTAGGAAATTTAATTTTGGTACAGAAGTGCCTTTCGCCAAATTCGCCGTAGTATAATCGTATACTAATGTATTTTCTTTGAAATTTAATTTTCCTTATATTGTGGTATCTCTGCTTTTTTGATCCTTTCTAAATATATTCATCTCGTTTTCCCATTCTATACTCGCCCTACAAACGAAATTTCTTTGAAATCCGTTCCGCCAATACCTTCCAAATTCATAGTTACAGAAATATTCTAACCTTGATATTGTGGTAACCCTGTTTAGTCGACACGGTTTAAATATGATATTTTGATTATTTATTTTTTTGAAGATTAAATATACTGTATTTGGTTAAAATCCATGCCGACAGTTCTCTATAAATACGTGAAAAAGAAATATTATTTTACTTTTTAGTGTGGTAGCCTTTCTCTTTAGCTCCGCTTCAAACATCTTGATTTAATTATGGAATGTTGTACAAATCTTATATACAAAATTTAATTGAAATCCGTTCAGCCAATTCCTTCCAAATCCTTAATTACTAAAAGAGTTTAATTTGTAATTGTAGCACCCCTGTTTCGCTGATTCGGTTTAAATACTATGTTGGTATGGTTTTGTATATATGTGTATAAGTATTAAATTTGGTTAAAATTGATGTGAACAGCTCAACACAAATACGTGTAAAAAGAATTTTTTTATTCCTTGTATTGTGGCAGACCTGCTTTCTATGTATATACTAAACATCTTTATCTTGTTATTTTATGTTGCACACCTACTTCGTACAAAATTTCCTTGAAATCGGTTGGGTCGATTCCTTCCAAATTCATAATTACCGAAAAGTGTAACTTCGTAATTGTGGCATCCCTGCTGAGTCTATCTGGTCCAAATATATCATTTTGGTCATTAATATATATTCATATTCTATGTACCAAATTTAGTTGAAATCGGTTAATTCACGAAGAAAATATTAAGGACACACACAGACACCGAGGCGATCTAATAGGACTATTTTCCATTTTTTGGAAAGTAGGCTAAAAATTGCGCAATGTGCAATTAAAAAATTAATACATCCATCTGCACGCAGTTAGCTACTTCTTCAACATGAAAATAAAAATATAGGAAACATTGCGTTTTAATAATTGATGAAATTATTTTGTACTTTTTCATGTATGCAATTATAAGTTAATATGTACCCATATTCTAACTTCTTTGAAAATTACTCATTAGTAATTAAAATTTGAAGATATTGACAGGGTGGATATCCTCTATCATGTTACAGTTTGTTTTAATAAGAATACATGTATCCCCAGTGTGAACACAAGAGTCACAAATTCGAAGACAACTATCGTTTTCAGTTCTCGTGCTTCCTACGTTATACTGAAAACAGGAATTTTAACGTAGTTTGCGATTCCAGGAATTTAGCTATTGTGTGAAGGCGTTATTAATGAAATTTATTATTTATGTTTTGTTAACAATCATATTAAGTACACAATTTGTGAATCATAAATCATAGAAACCATAAAAATTCAAAAGTCGGATTCCTATAGCAATTTAAATCTCTTAAAATGCGAGTACAGTAAGTAGATAGATGTAGGAGTAGTTCTTTGAACTAATTATATGCTAAGAAACCTGAATGAGATTTTTATTTTTATTTCAATACTGTCGGCAAAATTTGTTTAAAAAATTTTAAATTTGAATAATCTTTGCTATTTCACATTCTACGATATAAAATGTTTCGAAATAAAATAAATAGTTACTACGGCTCAAAAACTACTTTAATTGCTTCAAATTAATTCCGCGTCAGTAAAATTGGTTCGAAAGAAAAAATACGGGTCAAGTATTTCAAATTTCTCTCCAATAAACCCCCTTCGCACCGCCCAATTCGCCTATTTCCTGGCGAAGGACGAACGAAATATTCTCCCTCTCTTATATCCACTATTCTTGCATCATGAGATACTCCCTTCGTAATGACATCAAAATGGCGTCTCCTCTTTGTTTGCTCAATGGCAAAAGTATTTGCGGGGCCGACGCGTTCAAATTTCCCCGCTGACGACATGCGACGCTCAGTCAGTCGCTCATTCTTATATTAAGGTGGTTGACGACGTCGTTCAAACACGGTCCTCATCGACCTCCCCCTCTATCTTCTCAACACCACTCCAAAAGACTAGGAGAGGAATCGATAACCAAAATATCCTCTTATATTCCATCACTTTCTGCACCTGTTGTGCAAGCGACCGCCAATACAGGCAAAGCATATTTTGGAATACGGCCAAGCGATCAGACAAAAACAACTCCCGAGTGTTTTCTCCGACTCGGATAGCGCGTTCCGCAGTCCGCAACGCGGTCTACGCCTCCGTCTGGTTCAGGTGCCGACGATGGCCGACAAGGTGATTCATCCGGACGGACAGTATCCTTCACTTTTTTCAATTACGACCAACGCGAACGGACCGCTATACGAAAAGAGAGAATCGTGAACGTGGAAACTCTCTTCTATTGTTCTGGGGCACGCGTCCCGGATTGCTCTCGTCTGAAACCGACCGATGGGTGGACGGAGAGGGACGCTTTTAAGTGTGTCGCGTTTAGGGGAAGACCATTATGAAAAAATATATACGGAAGATTTTTCCCCTCCTTCGCCCTCGAGGGCACGGGATAAAAGCGCACGGGATGAATGTATAATCAGGAACAAGCGTGTGAGACATCTTCGGGCGTTTCTCGCCCTTTCGCGCGGCCATCGGAGTGAACCCATCGCGGAGCGTTGGGCAACTCGCGAGGTATAGAGATGTCGTCGGTGTGTTCGAGAACCCTTCTAAAGCAAAGAGAGAAAGAGGTGGGTTTTTTAATAGGTACATATTTATGGCTGAGAGGGTTAGAATATGATGTGCGCCATTAATTCCGAGTGTGTTATTGGACTATCATATTCCATGTAAGAGAAGGATCAATATTCAGAAAGAAGATATTTGTGTTATGTGTGTGTGTTAAGCACGATACGGTTGAGTTTGCAATAGGTATCTAGGTTATTATTTAGATCACGGGTCGGCAGCCAATGGCACGCGTGCCAAAAGGTGGCACGCAAAGAGCCTTGACACGGCACGATATTTCAGGAAAGAATTACAAAACATTTGTCTTTTTGAATAAATTCTACATTTATTTCAGCTGTAATCCGTGTTGTAGTTATGCTGCATTGCCTTCAGGAAGTTTTATATAAAAACACCTTTCGTAATGGTTTAGGACCAACTGAATTTAAGAGTGGCACGCGCGGAGTGTCACAAATTATGACTGTCGATAAAGAGTGGCATCCGACAGAAAAAAACGTTTGCTGACCCCCGATTTAGATTGAGGTTCGAAATGGCATCTTAAAAGGTCTCCGAATCAAGATAAAATGAATTGAGTGCTGGCTTTATCCTACTTGTTTATCCCAAATGTTAGTTCGATATACATTAAATTTTTATCACCACTTTCCCTTCGAGCACTGCAAAAGAAGACTTAAAAATCGAATACTGAATTGAATCATAAATTTGTATACCTTGACAATATAATACTTTACATCATTGAAGTATTGGAATTTTCACTTCAAATTAACTAAATAACAGTTGTAAGTAAAATAAATTTATATATTAGGAAGTACTTAATGCACATAGTTAATTTTGTACCTGTATTCCTTTTGTGCTGCATTGATGAAGTTTACTTTCGAAAGGAGAAAGGTATTCTCCTGAGGCACGTATGAGCGCTTTTTCGAAATCTAAATGAATTGATACCTAGGAATATTATTTCATTCAATTATATAGACTTAAATAAATAAACAACGTGACAGAATTTTTGCCAAATTCATTAATTAAATTAAATAAATATAATTATAGTCATTATATTATATTATCATATTAAAAGTAGCTAAAAAATTCCGTTGGTTAAAATATGTTCAAATTAATCGAGAATATTCGACTTTCAATTCATCGACCATCAATTATGTAGTCAAAGGCAATAAAAAAGTTATGCAAAAAACTCTTGAGAGGAGTGAGTGTGAAGTGGAGCACATCCATGGAAAATTATTTTTTCATTATAATAAATACCCCTTGTGGCCTAAATAGCGAAATTTTCGATTTTCATGCTAATTATTATCTAAAACTTAAAAAATTCCAATATGAATGAGTGAATTTCCCCAAAGTTTTAGTGAAATTCGAGAAGACATGAAGTAGAGTCTGGAGTGACAGGAAAATGAATGGATAGGCGAGATCTGAAGACAGGCGTCTCTGTCGTGATTGAAAAAGAGAGATATAGAGAAAGAAGAGAGATACATTGGAAGCTGCGAAAATGGTGGTGAAGTAAAACCAAGGAGAACTGAATATAAACGCACGAGGGACATTCTAGATATAATCGCAAGATACGTAAGCGACCGGAAAAAGACAAACAATATCAAGAAGAAGAAATTGCTGGCGTGGTATGGACAGTACCGACCACGGATATGTATTATTGGAAGAATTTTGTAGGAGACATCGTCCATATATATGTATGTAATAAAAGCCAGTGTCTACAACCAATGCTCAAGTGACCGAGTAGCGTTCCGTGAATGCAAAATAAGCTCACTTTTGTTTATGGTCCTTTTTATAAAACACCTCCGTGGATACAGATACGAATTCCTGCGCGTCATGACTCGAAGAATTTGTAATCCTCCAGATCTCCCGCTGGGAATTCATTCTCAAATAAAAAAACTTTAAAAAATACTTTTATACAAACTTTTTTCTCGCAAATCCTAGTTTTTAGAATAATTATCGGTACTTTCAGATAGTGCAGAATGGACTTGGAATTTATTATCAATGCGAGTAAATGGAGATCACCTGGCCTGTTTTAAATCAATCATTTAGCATTTACTGATGTTTAGCTCTCTGAGTCTTCAGCTAGCTCGTCGTCCACAGTAGGTATCATTATAGGAGCCGCCCAAATCGGACTTCTACCAATTTAATTTTAAATAGGGTCTATTGTGATTTCTTTTTAAATTTAATGTTGAACGGGTGAAATTTTTATACAAAGTCGGCACTCGGATTCACAAGCAATAAACAAAATTTATTTGTTTTTTACCGCTGAGAACATTATGGACCTATCCCCAAACCCTGCATATAGCGATGCTTTTAAAAATTCTTCGGGTAAGCAGGATTATAGTTGCTTCGCTTTTTCACAGATGCCCTTCATATTGCGTGAGAGTGACCAAACTCTTGGAGTGAATAAAGGAAAGGGAATATAAAAAATAAATATTTTAATATTGTCTCATTGTTCTGAAAATTATCATGTAAAAAAAGTCGTTTGTAACTACAACATTATTTCTTTTATTAACTTAAGCCATGATTGTTAGTATATCCTTTATATTTTTCTTGACAGCAGAAATCCATCTCGTTTCTCGCACAGGGTAACTGTTTTCATAGATTATTTTCTATATAATATTGAATTACTTACGAATAAACGCATTTTTACCTATTGACTTCAAGTCAATTTGGATATAAAGCAATTCAGTGACATTATTCAAAAAATTATGACAATGTTTAATAAGCTTCCGAGGGCTATGAATTTGACGCGAAAAAATCGGAAAAGACTCGTCGATCGATCTTATAAACATTCACGGGTAATAAATCATTTACAGCCATTCACACAGAATAAGATAAGGTCCGAAAACCGAAACTTAATGTTTAAGCAACTATCTTCGAGATTCACCGCACGAGCACACAAGTCTGGCAAACTCTCAATAGTTAAATTCTTTCCCACGGAAAAAAATTCTCCAAGGGCTCACCGAATGGACACTTTTACTCCACCAACCAACAGAGGTCGCCTCCGTCACTCCTTTCATCTTGATTTAGCTCCTCCCACTCTTTCTCTATTTTTTTCGATGTTTCGTCATGACGCATACATCCTAGAATTCCTGATTTCCATTGTTTTAAATGTATTCTCTTTGCACGCGTTTTAATCCGTGTCCCACTCGTACGGGTGATGATTAGATACGTTCGAAATTTATATTGCAAGTTACGGATAATATTAATTAATTACTAGATATGCAAATACTCTCGTTCTTGAATGTTGAGGTCTCTTATCTGTCGTTATCTTTTAAAACTTTTTATGAAGCGAATCTTATCAAATGGTTCGAAAAGAATTCATTATCAGCCTGCCTGACAATTATATTATACTACTTGTCGGTGCTTGCATACTGCAAGCGTTCAAAAAATCACCATACACCTAGATCATAATCGTCATAGGTAGTCTGTCCGTAGATAGATCCGTAATTCTTCGTGGTTAAACATGGTTCTCCATATACTCCTATTTTCCGCTGTTCTCTTCATATCTTGATAACTCCCTCTCCCTTTCAAATCGTCTATCAGCTAAAACCTTTTCCCACCTCTTTCCCTTTTTTACATCTAGTTTTCCTTCTAACACGTAAATAACACCAAGATATAAACACGCGAATAAACCAACAACAGAATTTGAACTAAACAGAGACCATTTATCTAAGATAATAATTTTCATTTTCTGCGAAAATTAGGCATCTATTCAGAATTTCTAAATTCTCTGGCAATCGGTTTCGTGTCCATGTTTTCAAGTTTCATGGCTCAGAACGCCCTTTTTAAGCAATAACTATAATCATCATTAAGGCATTATCCTATATGTTACACTAAAAGTTATGTAAAAATTAGGATATTTAGTGTGTTAGGCGTAATTATCCGTGCCTTTCAGTACGTATCCGGATAAAAAAATAATTTAAAATTGTTACGTCATCATATGTATACGTCGTTGGCTGAAAGCAAATGGATTATAATGCAGTCTAAGCATTAAATCAATGGTCTTGAAGTATGGAAAATCAATTCCCATTGAAATGCATTGGAGTCGTTGCTATGGTAGTTAATATTTATCATTGTTGAAAAATGAAAAAAATTCAAAATTTTATGATTAAAATCGATTTTTTACGCAAATTCAGCATGGTTTTGAATTCTGTCCTCAAGATAAATAAGCTTCATTCTTTCTTCCATAGTATAGTGCATGTCTCGACTTTGTATCTTAATTGTAAATAATTTAAAAAAGCAATTTTATATAGCCCTGCACCGTTTTCAATGCTTTTCTTATGGGTTTTTAAAATTGGACCTTGGGGTCAAAAACACCCCTTAAATATATCATTTTCTGAAATTTCGAATTTTTTCCAGAGATTTTAACTAATGACCTATATTCATGGCAAATATATATATATATATATATATATATATATATATATATATATATAGTAGTGGAAGGTTCTTGCATACTGCAAGCATTGGTAAAATTTTGAGATAGTTGCAATGGTCACATCACTATCTTTTATAATTGTCTAATGTTTCCTGTTTTTGAATTTTGAAGTCGTTTTCATTTTTGTAACATATTGGGGAGTTGTCTAAATTAATTCTTCTTACTGAAAAAGAACTTAACTTCCGGAGCGCCTGGAGTCGAACCGAGGACACGTACATCAGATGTCTCATATTATCCGAAGGCCTACTCATGACATCTACAAACTCTGAAAATTTCAGCGCAATATTCCTCTTAGTATTGTCTGTGCACCAAATAGATTTTCCCTTCGCTTTTAAATGTCACCGTTTGAGAGTGACGTCATGGCACTAAGCTACTTTTCAGTTCGTGGCACTAAACTCTAGTTCAGTTTTATTAACACGTAAAATAAATTCCCCAAGAAAAACATTGTCTCGTAGTCATGACAGAAATATTAAGTCATTGTTATAAATTGTATAAAATCCCGTTTTTATGCAGTAAAAATCGAATAATTGTACTAATTCGGCACGAATTCGTTTTCTACTTTCATGAAAAATAATTTTCGTTCTTTTTCCCGTCTTTTAATTTAGGTCCATCGTTTGTACCTTAATTAAAAGTAATTTAAAAATGCAATAATAAAAAGGCTTGTACGGATTTAAATGGTTTTCTAATGGGACTTGAAAATGAACGCTTTGGGATGTAAAAGACCCCGTTGTAAGGAGAAATTTTGGAATTTTAGATTTTCCCAGATGGTTTTGGACCAACACCAAGGTTCCCTCCAAATTTCAGCTCTGTGGAATATCTAGAAGTACCTTAGGTTTTATATCATATATAATATATCCTCCGTAAGAAGCAGCTATTTATAATGATATGAATTTGAAAGCGCCAAACGCTAACTTACTAAGTATATTCCAAATAATCAACTAAGCAAAACTTGAAGATATCTTGAAACCATTTTTCAACCCTTCTTGAATGGGAAGTAATTTGCAGCCTTGCAGTAACAAACAACCCAACAGGGGCATATAGTGTTACAAATCTGCATCATATCTTTTTAATGTTAATATTAAAATCGTCATTTTATTTTTATTTTAAAAATGTTGACACACAAGAAATCTAGACGTCCTAAATACTAATCAAAATAACTAGTATGGTGAGTAAAGACAAACTTATGGCAACTTACGGTATTCCTCTACACGTTTTTGTTCGTTCGAGCAAAAAAATTCAATTAAAGACATTCGAAGCATCTTCACAAACGCGGAGGAATCATTTATTTAATATTTAGGATTGAGTTTATGTGTGTGTGTGTGTGGCGGAATAGCGTTTGTGATTTGTGTATGTCAAAAGGGATGGGATAAAAGGGCGCGGTTTAGCGGAGGAGGAGGCTAGGGAAGAATTTATGGGGGAGGGGGCTACATGAGGCGGAGTCGGGAAAGCGCGTTCAGAAGAGGGGGGTGGGCGGTTATAATCAACAACTTACGAACGAAGACTTTCTTTAAAAGGCGACCGTTTTATCCCATTACAAACATTTTTAAAATGCCGTTGCCTCTTACATGAGAAATCGTGGATAATTTCCATCGGGCATTAAAGAGACATAAAAAGATGTGTGTGCATATTTATTAGTGGCGCTCGGTTGCGGCAAGTTGTAAAAGTCCGAAAGGTCGACTTTTAATATACCCTTATGCAACTCGATATCCGGTAAATGTGGCGAATATATCTAGAATGCCGACTCACCAAAATAGCTGGTATAACGCCACTATGGTTTTACCGTTTAAGGTAAGTTGTCTGTGCTTAACTACTGTTTACTAAAATATTGCGCTATTTTATAGTTAATTATCATCCGATCCGAACGAAAATTTTGGCTTAAGAGGCATTCTATAGACGAGAGTGCCTTCTCATTTTGTGAGAGAAGCTTAAATCTGAGAAGTATAGATAAAATACTACGCTTAATTTCTGCACTCGCTTGAAGTGCGATAGGAATGTATTCCATTTACATCGTATCGCTGCCAAAATCAGAATTAAAAAAGCATTCCAATGTGTAATATTTTTTATTACTTTGCATAGAGATAATTTTAAATTGCAATAATGCAATCAAGGAAGTTAGTGCTAAAAGGAAGATTTTTTAGAGACGCGATTAAAAAAATCGCGATAAAAATGTCATATTATTTAAATTTATATTTCAATGACTCTGAGACAAACGGTTAAACTGCTATTTTAATTGGCGAGCTTGCGCATAATGTAAGATTAAAATTTCACCGTTGGCTACAAAACTATTTGAGCACTGTGCCATTAAGAGGAAAAGCGACGGCGCCATGACCTACGGAACTGACGTCCTTGAACTCAAATCTGATAAGTTATTGTATTTTATTGCACACCATTTAAAATGTTTTAGCAAAAAATCTAGCGTTGTCGTGACAGCAAAATTACTCAGGATGTGCTTTCCTTGTTTGAGTTTCGTCCATAGACACATTATTATTTACACAACGCGGGCTAGAAGCATTTATTGAAGTGCCATGTGGATATAAAACGTGTTCTTGGACTGAGGTAATGAGAAATCTCTTTGCATTCACCGATGGAAAAATGTAAATATAGCCGAGAGTCGCGTATCTATAAAAAAAATCAAAACATACACTTCCCCGACCCTTTTTTGTTTTATCACACTTCCACGCTCCCTAACCTCGTGTTTTTAACTGTCTGACATAACTCTGAAAGTCGCACATATACCTTTGGCTTAATTGCTCTTTCTCGGAACCTTTCGCCACGGCTTCTTGTTTGCTCAGCTGTTTCTCAAATTTTTTGATCGTTGGATTAACCTCATTTTCGCGCAGTTACGATCTCGGATACATTTTTCATGAAAGTATCTGGAAATGAATCGAAAAATAAGACAACCGTGAAATTTAGGTTGTTAGCTAACTAAAAATCAAAATATTTTAAATCATATTCAGTAGATTAAATCTTTATTATTTATACATAGGTGAGATTAAAAAAAAGTCTAATTTGCTAATTTCATAGCATTGTTCAGCTTAAAGTTAAGCATGCTTTGCCATAATTTTTGTAAGACATTAAAATAATATGTGAAACTTTTCCATAATACTCATTGCAATAAAATATCCTATATATAATTTCCCGAGTGTCTGTCCGTCTGTACCTCAAGAACTGTAAATTGCGTAGAAATTCTGTAAACACCATTTTGTTTCTACCAGCTAGGAGACCCCTGGAAAACTTAAAAAATATTTAAAAAAGATGGCAGCCGTTTGGCATATTTAAAAAGTTTTATATTTCGGAAAGAGAAATTCAGAAAAAATATTTCAGCTTATCGAGGCTAAATGCGAGGCGCCGAAATCCCTGGAGCGAGCGGAGGGCGTTGCGTGCTTAGAGGGTCCCTAATACCATTAAATATACAATTAAAATACAGTAGGTAATACCCCAATATACGCGAAAAGGCGCTTATATTGAATTTCGCGTATATGGAGGCCTATCGCATAGGGATTGGTATTGCTGTAGCGTAATTTACAGCTTTTTATTACAAATTTAAGGGATATTGTCAGTTTAATAAAATTAAATAATAATGATAGCAATGGATAAAAATTAACAAGACGTACTCTGTAATTGGTAGGTACAGTTGATTAACTCTCAACCAAATCACGTGCAACTGCTGTGAATCCAATACCTCCTTCCGACTTTTCTGTGACCTTTAATTTTGTAACTTGCCTTTTATTCTTATTGCTTCTACCAACACCGACATTGCACCTTTTGGAGCTGCAGTGTAAATATTTCACTTTTAAATCACTATAAATCATTATAAATCGCTGCTTCTTACATATGTAGGATATAATTAGGACTAGGGGCCCATTGCAGTACTTCCTGCAAACATCTAGAGACCCTTGCGTGAAGTGACCCAATGCGACAGTTCCTATGACAACAAATTGTTACAAAGAGTTTTATTAGTTGAACAACTTTTATTGCCCCTCTTAAAATAATTATACAGCTCACACCATTTTCATAACCAAAAGAACATACCTACATGATTTATACTACCGGTACACAATATTTTTTGTTTTGTTCACTATTGTTCACATATCGAGCCGAACATTCTTGATTTATTTGCGTTTATACTTGGAGGTGACGTCACTCGAGACAATCTGTTTTTGTCCTTCATGCGTTTTATTGCAAGCTTAGTGCAAACGCACTTGAAGCCCGAGTCTAACAATGCAAAAATCCGAGATGAACAATGCGCTAACAACCACCTTTTTGAAATGTCGAAAAATCGGAGAAAATTTAATATAAACTTAAAATATGAGCAAACACGAATTAAACTACAAAATTGGTGATAAAAATAAGAATCTTCAAATCTTTCTGCGTGAAATGGTATAAATCTCGAGTCAAATTCTCGATCGTAAAATATTTTAAAATGTTAAAGAATAAAGGTCTACACATCCTATTCCAGCCGATTACGTGTTAGTCAAATGAAAAAACGAAAACTATCCTGGTATCGAACCCATGCCTTAAAACCTGCAAGAGTTCGCGCCGAGTACTCAGGCGACTTCATGCCGGAAGGTGACGTCACTCGAGGATTCAGACGCAGGCAGGGATGCAGGCAGAAACACAGCGGTTATCTTATAAATGTTTTAGTGTGTGGGTGGTGTGTATGTATGTATGTTCTTTATACGTTTTTACACCGCTGAAGCTATCGAATTCAAAAGTTTCATGGACCATCCTATAGACCAAAGGAAGAACTTGGTCTAGGTTTGCAGACCGTGGGGTCTCTTATAACTAGACCGCGGATTTTTAGGTTCTAAAAATTAAGTTTTAGGCGACTAAAATAGGCTCTTTAAGTACCTTAATTAGGCTTTATAAAACGTAAAATAGGCTCTAAAAACTACTTCCAAAAACTGCCCAGTAAAAAACAACATCTTTTCTGTCAACTATCAACTTTAATTCACGAAAAAAGACTGAAACATGCACGCACGCAAAAATTGCCAGTCAATGAAACATTATTGATTTGTGTTTTCAAAGAACAAAAATATTTTACTACTATGCATTGAAACTTATTCTTATGGTTAATATCCCATGCGTTACCGAGAAAATACTATCTACATTACATTTAGTAATACTGACTGAAAGCACTATTAAAGTATATATTTAAGTACTACGCAGAGTGTTTGACAAAGTGTTTCATTCGAAATTCCCATAATGAATTTGTCACCTCTTTGTGTTTATTTCACAAATTTCCCGTAATTGGCCTCACAATAAATAACAAGCACCTTTTCTAAGTTTTCTACCACAAAACTATGGCGTTTGTCAGTTAATATCATTTTGTAAGCAGAAAAAGAACGTTCGACATCAACTGACGTGACGGGGGCGAACTTCAACTTGGGTACATGTTGAAATGGAATTTTGCACTCAACTTCACTGGATTTTCCTGCCAGTATATCTGCTGCTGTACATAGGCTCTGCAGTCCTGAGTTCTTTTGTAGCAACTTTTATAGTTTTGCTTTTACTTTTTCCCCCACTTCACCTGGAGCTTCCTTTATTTTTTGTTTCACTTCATTCAGCATAGCAGTTTTTTCGTAGATGGGTTTTCCTGAGCCCTCTAATTCGGCAATAATCTGCACAAGGGATGTATAGAGGGATCTAATATACGCCAAATCCTTGGGAATGGAGGGATCATCTAGCAACATTTTTGCCGAAGTGACGCAGGCTGCATCCTCGGCTAGATTTGTCACAACTTCCTTGACATGAAGGATATGCTCGCTGTAATATTCAGCTGCTTTCAGCCATGTGCCCCAGCGGGTGAGCACAGGCTCAGGTGGCAGAGGGACATCGGGCAGTTTTTCTCGAAAAGCCTGTATTCTTGTTGGTGCCTTGACGAAGACCTTCTTCACGGTGGAGATCAATTTGTTCACCTTGGGGAATTCCAGTCTTATTTGCTCTGCTACGCGGTTCAAACCATGGGCAAGGCATGTCACATGCACAAGGGAGGGATAGAACACCTTGAGCAACTGCATGGCAGCAACCATGTACGATGCAGCATCTGTGTATAGGAGCAGCACTTTCTCTTCGTCTAGATTTTTGGGATACAGCACTTTCAGTCCGTTGTTCACGAAGTGTGCTATTGTTTCCTGGTTTGTTTTGGCAAGCTGCTTCGTGCAGATGAGGTAGGCTCTGGATGGCGCATCTGGGTCCAATTTCCCAACAACCAAGTTGGCCATGTATCTGCCAAGAGCATCAGTGGTTTCATCGACCGATATCCAAATATGTGAATCTCCAATGTCCTCCCGTATCCTGCGCATTGCGTCATCGTGGGTTGCACGTAATTCTTGCGTAGCGTTGACTCGGAAGGTACCGACTGATGGCAGTATCGTTCTAGGAACTCCTTGAATGTTGAATTTTCCAGTGTTCTGAATGGAATGTTGGCTGCCACAATTGCGTGACACAAATCTGCATAAAACTGATTCTTCTTGCTGGATCCCTCAGAAGTTTTTGTTAAAAGCATTTGTTTCATATTAGATTTGCGTTCAACATTTGCCTTATGTAGCACTCCTTGGAAGTGCTGAGTTAGGTGGGATTTTTTATCACTTGAAACCTATAAAGAAAAATTATGAAGAAATAATTAACCTTAAAAATACGGAAATAATCTAATAAATATGGGAAATGGGACAAAAATATAAAATTTACTTTACAGCTACGAAGGTCCGCAGCTGGATTGCTGGACATTTTGAATAACCACTTCTATAGTTACCATAAAATGGCTCGTATAAACAAAAGATGTGGATGGTTTTTGCCTCAAAGATGATAAGCAATTCACGGCCAATAATTCGTTGCAAGCCAGCATTATAATGTACCCCCATGTTGCATGCTTGACAGAAGATAATTTTTCCATCCGTTGTGAAGTACGGGAACTCTTGTAACCACTGACGTATTAAATAAGCTTTCGAACTTGATACTTTAGGCATTGCACTTTCACAATTTTCACGTTCACACTTCTCACCTTCACCCTCTGCAGTCTGGAGATGGACTGCGGGGATATTCTCGTTTTCCCGTGTCGCACGATATGACAATGTAACAACGAGAAATAAACGCAACATCAGATTAAAGGCATTGTTACATTGTCGTATCACGTGACACTGGGAAACAATAACCCCGCCGAACGCGAGACAGGTCCGAGCTGCTGTTCGCCACTTGATCGTGACCGTGGTGTGAAGGACATTTCCAACCCATGACTGAACATTGTACAGTCAGTTTAAAAAATATGAATAATACCAAAATCTGCTTTTATAGTCGATTATTTTAGAAAATTAGCCCTTTTTAGGCTTTTTTTGCATGAAAAAGACAAAAATAAGCATTAACGTCGAAATAGGCATTTTTAGACATTAATGTCAAAATAGGCATTTTTAGGCACTATAAAATATACGTTTTCGGGGTTAATTATTCATGAAACGTATATATACAGTTGTATATTGAGATATCTACTCAGGAAAAAAATAGGTTTTTACCTAAAGATCCGCGGTCTACTTATAACCCATGGGGTCAACGAAATACTATTTCCATAAGAATGCATGGGAAATTATGTGCTGAAGCCTCAAAATGCCATGCAGCCCTTCACTGATGTGAATATAAATATACCTAAATATTAACTTACGATCACGGGAAATAGCTTATTTTACGCACGAAAGACTGAATATTTTTATTCTGTTCTTGTTCAGTCGTATTACATGTTAAATCGCTCGAAATTATCCTTTAAGTGCAAAATTTATTACCATTTTCCAGGAGCAACAAAGCTAAATTTATTAATTGTTGTTCTCTTCAAAGGGAAATAGCCACATAAAGATTAATGTAAGAAAAATCCACGCCATGGCGCGCCGTAGAGGAAGAATAGCCAACGCTAAGAAAAAGGATACAAATGGATTTATGCCTAAATATAGTTTATGAGTACTTTTAAAGTGGGTCAAATGATTTTTAAGGAATATTAGAACACTGTTATCTTTCACCATTAAAATTGGATGATTTATCGCAACATAATTCGATACATTTACTTACATTTGTCCGATAACCAAGATGTTGTTTATTGTTTACGTTTTGGCTAATAGTATTGACATAATCCACATCATTTTATTGCTGCTTTAAAGGCTTCGGTGAATCTATCCATGTGAATATTAAGTAAAACGTTAATGCGTAATTGTATTAATGGTAATACTTTACAATACAATACAAAATAGTAAATGTTAATGTAAACATCACTTGATTAATTAATGAATGTGGAACGTTTGGTAAACTTGGAGTACTCAACAGCAAAGTAAGTAAATTTCAGAATTTATTGTATTAGTTTTATTGTAATATGACATCAAAAGTGATATATCAATAAAAATCATTTGATACTTAAAAGAAAACTCTTTCCCGAGCGAAGCTGGGCCTTTAATTTATAAATATCTTATATATGTATATATATATATATATATATATATATATATATGGATGTCAACAAGGTGTTGGGATGAGGAAACCCAGTGAGCACTCACCAATCAGACGACTTCAGGTTGGCGAGGCCCCGGGGATGTCGAAGCGACACACGTAAAATAACACAAAAACACAGAAACATCACAAACGTAAAGCTTTCGGAACTACTCCTTCTTCAGCTATATATATATATATATATATATATATATATATATATATATATATATATATATATATATATATATATATATATATAAAAGATGCAATCGAATGGTTAAAGGATATATCATATAAAACCTAAGGTGCTTCTATAAGTGCTACAGAGCTAAAACTTGCTATGAATATAGGTTATTGGTTCCAACTTCTGAAAAAAATTCTAAATTTTAGAAAAAGTTATATTTAAGGGGTGTTTTTGACCCCAAATTCCAATTTTAAACACCCATAAGAAAAGGATTGAAAACTGTGTAGGGCTATATAAATTGCTTTTTTAAATTATTTAAAATTAAGATACAAAGTCGGGGCATGACAATACTATGGAAGAAAGAGTGAGGTTTATTTTTATTGAAGATAGAATTTAAATCCATGCTGAATTTGCGTAAAAATTTTATTTTAATACTAAAATTATGAACAGTTTTCGATTTTCAACAATGAAAAATATTAACTACCCTAGAAATGACTCCAATGCATTTCAATGGGAATTGATTATCCTTACTTCAAGTGCATTGATTTAATGCTTAGAATGTATTATAATCTATTTTATTTCAGCCAACAACGTACACATATGATGGGGTAATACTTTAAAATAATTTATTTATACGGATACGAAACTAACACACAAAATATCCTAATTTTTATATAAATTTTAGTATTATACATAGGCTATTTTCATTATAGTTATTGCTAAAACAGGGCGATCTGAGCTATGAAACTTAAAATTCAAAAACTTTGGCGCGAACCGATTGCCAGAGAATTTCTCGGAAAATGAAAATTATTGTCTTATTTATATATTATTATGCCAGTGATTTTCAAATGCGACGTAAAATTATGATGACGTCATTATATCTACTAACACACGAAATTTAGTCAAACATGAAATTATTTTAATGCTGTGTTTCGTAGTTTTTCGAGAAATTTTAACCTATCAGTTGTTGAATATAATGGCGCCATATCTATTTCGCAATTTTTTTATCCAACTACGTGCTAAAGTCACGGATGATGGTGCCATAATCTTAACACAAAGTATCCTAATTTTTCCATAATTTTAGTGTATAGGGTGTTGTCTTAATGGTGATTATTCTTATTGCTCAAGTAGGGCGATCTGAGTCACGAAACTTGAAATACGAAAACTTGGACACGAGGCGATTGTCAGAGAATTTGGAAATTACGAATGGTTGCCTTAATTTCGCGGAAAATTATAAATATTCTGCTAGAACTCATGGAACTTATTGTCTAATACATATATGTAGGCTCCGCGTGGCTGAGTGCTGCTGCCCTGGAGATCACGTTGGTTTATTAACGAGTTTAGATCTTGGTGTACGGTGATTTTTTAAGCGCTTGCAGTATGCAAGCACCGACAACTCGTATGTATAATTATAAGAGGGAAGGAATATCACGGGTAGCAGAAAAAAGCTTTGCGATAACTGCAGTTTGGTACATTAAACAAATGCGTTTATTGGCTAAGAGCTCTCTCGATTGCTGATTGCCGGAGAAGGCGCTACTTTTGAATTTTTTTACAATTTTTACTTTATTTTATTTTCGCTATAAAAAATAAAAATTTTATCAAGTGCGTCGCGTAATTACGAATCCGTGTATATCGGGGTCGCGCATATCGGGGCATTACTGTATCTCGACCTCTTTTACCTCAAAATTCCCTAATATGGAGAAAGGAATTTCAAGTTTTCAATCGTTTGTTTTGTAAAGATAACGTGGGCACAAACTCGTATGTGTAAAGGATGAATTTAAAAATAACGTGATTTGTCATAAGATCATGTACTCAATTCAATTGTTAGATTTCCGCAATTTTATTTTAATTATTACTGAATATAATTAAAACATTAATAAATATAAGGAAAATATTTGTTCAAATGTAATTAATCAGATTATTTAACTTACACAAATAAAGTATTTTTGCTATATTTTACATAGGTTTTAAATATTTTTATTATGTCGAAGTGTACCACTTCAGGTATCTGTCATTCTGCATTTTTTATTAAAAAAAGAATCATCGAAATCACCTTAGGCTTAATATCAATTTGAAAACCATGCTTCTTCAATTGCCTTAATAAAATTTGTAAAACTACACGCGCTTCTCAGCAACAAAGCAGCAGTCATCAGTGGCCATTCACCTATTGTAGGTTCTAAATTCTCCATTATAGAAGCTCTCGTCGGTGAATCACCACTAATGACGGGTGCTTTGTAACCTAAATGCGCACCTGGATTTTTCAATCTCTTTTGACTATCGGAGAAACATAGTTTTTCATTTGACAGTATAATATTTTTCAGTTAAGCAAAAATGACATTCCATTCAGCAAAAGTAATTTCCCACTTCATATGTTATAGAATTTTCTTTTAACTTATTATTTGAAAAGCAAAATGATTTAAATTATTAAATTTCGTTGTACATTTTATTTGTTTTTGCATTTGTTCAATCGTTTCCTTAAAAAAAAAACAAAGAATCACTTCATTCGCGCATTTTTATAGCAGTTGCGTTACAGTGAATTTATAATGAGCTGAAAGAATATTATCTCTTGATATGAATCTACTTTCCTCCGTGCAAGTAACGTGGGAGTGCTTCTGTTTGAATGGGAGAAAATATCATTTCAGCGGTGCAAGTCGTGACCTCTTTATGTTTATCTGCAATTTCAGGGAAATGCGAATGCAAATTCGTTTTTTCCGTAATCTTTCCAAGCTTTTTTTGCCATATTCGGGTTTAAGATCGTTTATTGCCCTTTTATTTTTTATGAAATGGAGAATTGTCCGTCATCGCTCCTCGTCCAACTCTCAAGCTTTTCGCTCTCATAATGTAAAAATGAAGAGACTTGTTGTAATTCCACATAAATTTATGTGGAATTACAATGTCTCTTCATTTTTACGTTATGAAGAAATTCCGCCAAGTGACGCCTGAAACCATTAACTTTTGCTCTCATATTTATTCATTGCAGTTCGCGAAATAACTCACTAACGCGGTGAGCAGTTTTGAAATTCAGCATAAATGTTAGCATTATTTTAATACTTAAAAAAACTATAGGTTTTTACTAAGAGACGACATACATCCCAGAGGTGCAGCGCTGGAGATTCACCGAATACAAAATCCCTATCTTGAATATATTTGGAAAACATTCTTTCAAGCCGAAAGTGCTTAAACGACTTGCATCAAAGCCCATTCGTAGGGGTGGAAATCGTGCTTTATACCTTCTGTTTTTCGAAGGTTGGGCATTTACTACCTCGCTGTCAAGGTCAAAGTAAGCATAAACAAAATCCGCCCAACATCCAAAACCTCTCGTAACTGACAGGGCGTGCTGAAGAACGTTCTCCGCAATTCGTCGAGCAGAATTTACAACAATGAAAACAAGCGCGGCGCGTATCTCTAATTTTTTGCAAGCATTTTTTTCCTCGCTGCTTTTTTCGCATTAATCTTCCGCTGACTAGTTCAAAGCGCGCCTTGTTTATGTCAGAATTTTCCGCAACGCTCCCCCCCCCCCACCCCTCCCTCAAAGCCCATACCACCCTTTTCCCACGGAACTTTTAATTTGCATCGAAATTAGCTCCACTGTTTGGCCAACGTGCAGCAGAGGGCCATGAAGCGTGCGCGGCATGGCATTCATTGTCTTCTTTTAAACTCGCTCGCGTTGCCCAATTGCCCTCGCACGTCTCGCAAGCACCGAGATCCAGCGAGGCGACGTGAGAACACGCCGACGACCCTTCCCTCCCCCCCCTTCCGACCGCAAGACACTAATTAATTAATTATGTGCGTCCGCCGCAAATGGGTGATCTGGCGCTTATTTACGATCCTCAATGACGCTCTTTCCTCAATGCAGGACTTGGGTAACATTTTTTAAATTCTTACCTGTCTTTCGGTTCCCTTCGGAAAGATAAATATTACGAGCGTTTCGTTGCCAAACGCATTTCGTCTTCGAAAAGAGAGCCCTCGTGAAAATGCGAACCCGCTGAGTTTTCGAGTGATAGTAAAAACTTTTCGAAAATCTTTATTTGGTTGGGCCGTGGGGAAGAAATTGAAAGGCGAATAGAGAAATTCCTTCTTTTATTATTTCAGTCTTTCAGAAGATTTAAAATTTTAGAGGAAATTAGTGCTGACTAATTAAAAGAGTTATAAATTATCACAGTTGAATAATTTTATTAGCGAAAATCGGACATCAAAATTTTCCCGCTGTACGACTTATTCAGTGATTGCATTTTTATCTCCTGTAATAAGGCGGAAATATTTCTTATTGTCAGTTTTTCGACATTACATACATTAAAATGTGTTAATCCATTCTCAGAATTGGTCTATGTAATGGCAAGAAATCGATTGCATAAGTAAATGCATTATGAAAATAAATTTATAATGGAGTTCTACCAAATATTGCTTTTCAACGTCGATTACATTGCATCATATCTTCTCTTACAACTTCATCGGCACTCTTGTAGTTTTTAGCATCTCTAGGAGGCTTTTTGGACATATATCATTAACAAAAACAATTATTTGGTTGATATTTTATCAAGTTCGTTCGCATCGTTTACATAAAATAAAATAAGCATTTGTGGTAAACATATTTCTTATCCTTAAAGTCCAAACTATGTGCGTTTCGGTTTATCTGCCCCTTCAACTATGCGCAAGCTGCCTGCCGAGATATTAAATTAAGAGCAACCAAAATCTCTGATTATGATCCAGCATATAATTTTAAGACTCGGAAATGTTCAACAAAAATTAAGAAAAAAACTTTCAATGAAATTCTTGCCCCGCTTATTATTATAGTTTATTGGTTTATTATTATATTTGTTTATTGGCCTGTCAAAAATGACGGGTATGCATGAAAATATTATTAAATTAAATAAAATTTATATAAAAAATCTGATGCGTCCAGCACATGACTTACATAACAATAATACATCATGAATGTCAATTTAGAAACATATGATGACCAAATATCCACTATAATAATAATAGTACGCATTAAGACGTATGATGTTATATTATCATAACACGCAACAAAAACCCCTTGTTTGATTAAAACCCTCGCGTTAACATCCGCAAATTGCCCGCCGCCATGTTCTTCGCGATTTAAAACCACGCAACACTATCGCAAGAGGTGAAAATTCCAGTATCTACGCAATATCCGCAAATCCTTTGTTTAAAAAAAACAAACTTGGATCCGTAGCACTTATCCATGAATTTTGCATGATTTCGCCTCTTTAGGTTTGACAAGGATTAAAAGCCACTCCGGAATCACTACACGGGATTCATTAAGTGCAGCGGCTTTTTGAAAAATAACACCTCCCTCGGATCTTTTCCTTTACGCAAATTGTCTTCTCGACGCAAAGAAAGGGAGAGAGAGAGAGAAGAGTTTTAATAGGTGGTTGTTCTTGCGCGTTGCAACATGAGTGCGCGCGGTCTGCTCTTGTCTTGGTTCCTGTGTAATGCTTGCTCCTGTGCAGTTCCTGTGGGAGGAGAAGGGGAAGACGTTGCGTTATCTCATTCTCTCATTCCGAGTGGGAACATTTTTTATTTTTCAGGTCGTTTTCTCGTCAGTCATTAATCGGTAAGGCGCGAAAGGGTTTCCTAACTGATCCGAAGGAATCCGAAGACGGCGTTACAGCATTTAAAAATTTTGAATTTTTTTGGAAAGTTGTGGGAAATGCGATTTTTAAAAAAGGAATTGCGAGCTCCTTCTGGCGTCCCATGTGAATACCTGGCATCTCACGCCAATTTATGTTCCGTTAACTTTGTGAGAACACTCGGAATCGCAAAATTGACTTTTTTCTAATTCTCAATCTAAGGCATCTCGATGCCAAACGAATTATTTTTCTAAATATTGCTTTCATTAAGCTTCTCTGTGTGTTATACTAGTAGAAGGTGCTTGCATACTGCAAGCATTTCATCTCACCTTGAAAAAAATTCATTTTTCATAGAGATATTTCATCATGGGGAATATTGCCTTAATTCATAACATTTCTCCTCTGGACAAATTTTCATTTTTTCCTTATGGAACAATAATGGAGTAAAACCATAACATATTTTGGCAATTTTAAAAATATTATAAGTTTTCCGCATTGGGTTAATAATCCCACACGTTTCCGCCAAATTTTAAATTTGTAGCACATTTAGAAGGGAAATAACATATATCTAATTGTTTAAAATTAATTAATTTTTAACGGCCGCAATACACATTTCATGGATACACTGAAATGTTTATTCGTTTGTATAGACTAATCTCTAAATAACTTGAAATTTTCAGCTCCCTATCCTGCCCCGTAGTATCTAAACATTTACCTAATTTTTTAAACTTTAAGAATTTTTATCTGCCAAACAAATTAAAATATCAAAATTTGTATAATCCCTATTTCGTTTTTTTACAAATTCTACCTATAAAAAAATTTCAGCTGCGTAGCACATTAGGAAATACATAAACCTTGAAAATTTGTTTAAAACAATTGCGAATTTTTAGCGGCCGCATTGTTGCACTTTTTCAAGATTTTCGTTTTTTCTAGTCGGTTTTGCACAAAATCCTACGTAAGAAAAGCAATTCGGAACTGCAGCTCATCTGGAAGTGCCTAAACATTAGTATCCTCCTATATGTTATATGTTATCTGCTCCTCCTCTGTAAGAAACGTCTATATATAATGATACTTCTCGAAACAAATGTACGTCGCTGATGTAAATCAAACGAAAGATCTTCAACTAGTGTAATATTAATTTTGACCTTGAAATCCTTATTGAAAAGTAATAGTTGCGGATAAGATATTGACGCTCCCTGTCTCGATCTGCAAGAGGTTTATTTTTTCATTTTCTTTCTGCTCGGTTTAGGAGTACATCGTGGGATAATTTTCAACAGCAACGCCCGAAAGATTGAGTCGTTGCGTATTAACGATCGAAATATATCGTCCTTCACATTGAAGACGTTTTCGATTACCAGTCGTGTGGAATTGCAGAATAATTTCTCTTGCTCCTTAATATCCATACAATATAAATAAAATGTCGAAATTCTCCTGTCATTCCGACGTTTGTATATCATTGAAAATTCTTCTCCTTGACGTTATTTTGATTATAATATGTAGCGTTCTATCATTAATTATGTATCATCCGCATATTTTTATAAATTGTTTAAGCCGTTTATCAATCTTCATTATTTTCTCATTTAATTTATTTTTATAATGTAATAACTTGTGGTGCGATAGAAACGGATCGAACCTATAGAATCAATTGACGTCAGGTTTCCGAATATCGTCATCGTATCTCTTATCTCCTCACTCGACCTCTCCCTCTCTCTCTCCTATTCCTTCCCCATCTTCTCTCTCTCTCTCTCTCTCTCTCTCTCTGTATGTAGTATAACAGTAAAATAATTGCTCCACGTCTCTCTGCCGTCACTTCCATCCAGCTCCGCTGTGACCCCTTAATAAGCAGCAGACCAATCAATTCAGTTTATTTTTCACCTCTTGCGACGTCCCCCCTCCCCATCCTCCTTCATCATGCAATCACGGGAGTCACCGTTCCGTTACGAGCGTCGGTTTTTTTAACCCCCTCCACCATCGTCTAGTCCGCCTCTTCATTCTAAAACTACCGCTTCCCGCCCCCTCCCTCTTTGACGCCCCCCCCCCATCCATCTCACGCCATCGCCGCCCCCGCCCCGCCTCTGCCACCACCAGTCCACACGCTCGCTTTTCACGGAACCCCGAACATCGACGGCTCGGGCAGCAGTGCCACATCCGCTCCTATCCGCCTTCCAATGCAATCGTGCCACACGGACAATCAAATTGCAATGCTACGCGTGTGAGGCCATGCGCGGTTCCTAGACTTCGGTCGTGTGGGGGACGTGGTATGCGTTTCCGTTGGAAACTTTGGAATACGTCGTGATGCGGGAGGCGAGCTTCGATTTTTTTTCTCTCTCTCTCGCCGTCAGTCTCTTTCGGTAATGGATTCGGTTGATTTTCGTCTTCGATAGATGTCGCGAATTTTCGTCCGCCAGCCGCGCCTCTCGTTGGATGCGACACGGAGGCGCGTGCATTATCTACTCCTCGCGCACTTTGTGTTTTCACCTCGATTGATGTATTTCTCGAGCTCTCTCGGGCTCGTCTGCCGTGAATAGCGTAGGTTATTGTGCGATTTCCATCCTGACGTATGACCGAACGGGTGCCAAAACCTTCCAGTCCAGTCCTACGCGTTTTTCATCGGAAGATGCGAGACGCGTCCGGAAAAAATTTAGTCGTTTTCTCATGCCTTTCGAAAAAAAATGAAAAGCTTAAAACTTCCATGCACGTTAAGAAGCGTACATCTGTGGATAGTTAATCATGAAAATATATTCTGGTTTTATCGAATAAAAGTTTTGATACCAATGTTTGGAGGTCGATTGAGTGGGTTACCTATTAACTTTATTAAAGGCCATCTCCCGCAAATTCAATATAGACGGCGTGTGTTAAAAATGTGGAATAAAACACCCAACGTTACAGATTCTAATATTTGATAATCTGTAAATGTCAAGCTTATAATGTTATGAAGAAATTTTTCTCGAAGACACTATGATGATTTAACAGAGTCAGAATCTCCCATCAGAACATTTTATTTATTATATTAAAATTTAATCACTGTGATTCAATTCTACGAACTAATTTGCTCTATTATAAAAGGATTAAATGTCATTCGATCAGCTTGCCCATCAAGAGGTTAACCGGTTTAAACGTGAATAAAAAAACTCACGAGTTTTTTTTTATTTTTACGCAACGTTAATAGCAAACGTCAATATTTACTTATTTTACTCTTGAGGTTTAAGAAGTTTAGACCTTTAAATCTGTCGTATCTTAGCTAACCAAGGAATTAAAATTTTACGAATACCCACCCGTCCGCTCTTTTTTAATACGCTCTGGGGTATAAGAATGGAACCAATAACGAGACTATTAGTAGGGTTGTATTAGCTCCGCTGAAAGAATTAATGACGAATACCCTTTCGAAAAACAAAGAATGTATGTATAAAATGTTCAATTGTCATAATAAAGCACTAAGTGGCATTAATTACTACTTTGATGTTATTATAATTTAAGAGAAAATATTATTTTTAAATGCATATATACATACAAATAAAATAGATAACTTTTCATGTTTCTTGGTGATACGCCTCGTCGATTGCCCCCGGCGCACCACGTAAGCTTAGCTACGCCATTGAATGGAACAAATTATAGAGTTATTTCAGCGATACTATCGATCGACATACAAGTTCGTGGACGAAGACATATCAAAAAATGTCGCACGAACGGTATCGCCACTGTTGCGAAAGTGTCACCGTATATCTCCGACTGTCTCTTTCTAGCGCGCAAACACGAACGCTCTTATCTCGCTCGAACCTAATCCTTATCTAGCTATTCGTTTTTATCAACGCATTGCTCTGCTGTAAAGCGCCATGCTTTTCAGCTTTCGTGTAACCCAATCTCCGCGAAAGAGCGTTTTCAAACGTTTCACGTCTGTATTCTCCCTGCATCCTAACCGACAAAAACGCATTTTCGAATTTTTTTCGGATCCCTATGCTCCCCGTTTCACCTTGCTTACGCACACGCCCACGCATCTGCGCGCAGACCATCCAGCCCCAGCCCCACCTGCACCGAACTCCGTCCTTTCTCTCTCTCTGCCTTTCAAAAAAACCAACCGCTTCAACTCCTTTCCACCTTGCTGCCCCACGAATCCCACCTGTCTCTCACAGTCAGACTGTTTGGGGTCCCCACTACCTGTAGAGACCCATTCTTCCCTCACGCGCGTAAACGGTGGGTCAAAGGCCTTAGGGGAAGGAGGGGAGGAAGGGAAGGAGACGCAAAAAATGTACCGTTGAAAAAAATCATAATTTCTCAACGGACGCAAATTATTCTTTACTTCGACGTTGATACTAGTTCGGGCGTTAAAAATGTCGTAATTGCAGTTATTGTTGAAAATAAAGCTTTTTTTAAGAATAGCTCTTCGTCAACCGATACGGCCGTGGGCGTGGAACGAATAAACTTTATGGCTATACACCCTTAAGGGATCAGGGGCAGGTAAAGAATTGGGGTTGCCCTGATTCCTGACATATATGTGCAGACGTAACCCTTAAGGGAAAAATTTGAAGGAGCAAAGGCTCAGCCCACCCACGTTGCTTCTTAAGGCTTCTAGAATTAATAGGCGGGTTATTTTTATTCGTTTTCATTAGCTCTTAAACAGCACACCCATGGCCTTTTACAAAGAGTTCTTTTAAACAGTATCAAATGTAATCATAGACATCCATGCCCAAAGCAGGATACGGACCAGCGACCTTGGGTGTTGGTTGACAGGCACACTGGCCATCCTACAAAGACCGGCTAACTTACCATTTAAAAGAAGTGTAATGATCCACGAAAACTTATTGAGTAAACGCAATTTTCGCCGTTCGGCCATCCTAAGTGCTGTATTTTGCGGATTACTAGCAATTCTTTGTAAAATGCATGTAAATATATAGAATCGAAACAAACTGCGTAATAAAATCTAATTGAAAAAAAATTGCCATATTTTAATTCGCAGCCCTTTCAAGAGGTATTTAATTTGATATAAAATTAAAACTTTTCAGCGCATCTACGCTTCTCGAACAGCTATGGTGAACCGAAACGACTAATGGACTACACACCTGAAAATGGAAAAACGAGGTTTATGGGGAAAAACTTACATCCTCCTCGGGATTCGATAGACTAATTCCCCTCGTAAATACCTCTAATCTTTGATAAATAACCGTTCCATTTAACTAGACGAAGGCGGATTATGATATGCATATCTAAAAAGCCCTTTAATGCTTAACCACACAGCAAGTGAACGACCATCTTGGTTCTATCCGGTTATCTCTCCCCACCTCCCCTACCGACGAAGATAAGGAAAGCAATCATATCCACACTCCTTTCTCTGCTGTACTTCCTTAGCTAACTCAGTGTTAAACGAAGTCCCGCTCCGTCGAGTAACGTACCGAAACGACGCGCGCAAAACAGCGCCAGCGCCCTATCTCTCCAAGCGGCCGTGACTCAACTCCCACGATCTGACCTTCTAACGAAAACCGACTCCCGCCACCGAAGCGCTGCCTGCGAGTCGTCCAAGTCTGTTCCTTTTTTTCCCACCGAACGAACCGCCGACGTTCTATAGGAATCTACCCTCGTGTCCCGGAAGACTAAACGGAACAGCCTCCTCCTCCATCCACCCACCCACCCACGCCCGCAAATGGAGTCGAGAGAAGATTTCGGTTTCGTACAGCGGACATCGGCTGTCCTGGAAATGGCGGCGAAAGGAGGGACTAAGGAAGAGAACGGAGAGGAGGAGGAAGATGAGGCGGAGGGCGAAGAGAGGGAAGGGGAGGATGACGTATTCAAAGGGGTGGAGGGGGGAGGAAGCAAGGGAGGTTCGCTGGAGCGGAAGTCCGGGGAATCGCGCTCGCCGGAAGTGCCTTCCTCTGGGGAAGCAGGTGCGCGGACGAATCATCATCGTTTGCTGGGCGGCAGTATTAGCGGAGGGTCGAAGGGAAAGGCGGCAGGACGTTTGATCCGCACCATGTCTTCCTACATGTCGAAGGAGAAGCCGACGCCTCACGCCGATCCCACTCTCAACGATCTCCCCCAGTCTTTCATGGTCAAGTACTTGGGAAAGAGGGACGCGAGGGGTCTGTGGGGCATAAAACACACGAGGAGGCCCGTGGATGCTATGGTGTCAGCGGCCAAGGGATCGGACGGCGAACCCCCTTTGGTCCTGCCCTTGGTCAAGCTAACCGTCTCTCGAGAGGGCGTGACGCTGACCGCGGCGGCTATAGCGGGAGCCGAGAAGAAGAAGAAGGGAGGGATGGAGCCGACCGTTTTCCATCCGATAGACACCATCTCTTACGGAGTCCAAGATCTTGTTTACACGAGGGTATTCAGCATGATCATAGTGAGAGAGTCGTCGCAAATGCTGGGGGCTGTGCAGGTGAGTTGACATCCCCTTCTCTCATTTGTTTGTTTTGATTGTCCGCATGCGAGATTTTAAAAACAAAAGAACGGGGTACCCGTATGATGTGTTACCGTCGGCGTCTCCGAGGCGACCGGTTGAATAAAAATAAGAAAGGGGAGATTTCAACGGTCGCATGCTTCCCGGAAAAGATTTGAAGCGTGATTTTTTCATAATATCGGCGGGTGAATGAGAGTCGAAATCAAGTTTTGATGGATTTATACAACTTTAAATGACCCTAGAAAGTTTAGTTAATGAATTTTAAAATAAATTTTCTTCATTGTCATGACAGAAAAGGTATGTCGAAGGAACCGAATGGGTTGTGTCATCACAGACGCCGTGATAACTCTATGCATCTCATTCAATTTCTTTTAATGTAAGAAATTTTTAAATTTGAGTCGTTGTACGCGCTGTTATTTATCTCTTGTCTGGTTATTATATATTTTTTAATGCAGTTAGGATATTAGAATCGAATTTAAGTGCCAATTTTCTATCGATGGCATCTTAGCTGTGATTTTGTTTATTTTATAAGACTTTTGACATTCTTTTACTGTATTTCGAAACTAGTTCATTTCAGATTGCTTCCATTCCTTTATAATCTTGAGCAGCTCAAGTTTTCAGCTCTACTTACCCCTTGACAGAAAAAGCTGCTCAAGTCACTTCATTACGTAATATTATGCTCGTAACTCTATTATATAAAACTTGTTTACACATAGAAATGAGTACGTTTGAATTGTTTATGAATTGCATCATTTTTCCCTTTCGTATGTTTATAATATTTTGAATTTATTATAAAA
This sequence comes from Tanypteryx hageni, assembly GCA_028673005.1. Lineage (NCBI taxonomy): Eukaryota > Metazoa > Arthropoda > Insecta > Odonata > Petaluridae > Tanypteryx > Tanypteryx hageni. The sequence continues at coordinate 70,468,566 of CM054116.1, read as the reverse complement.
AGGTAAATTATATGGAAATAAATTTCATAATTGGAGAATTTAAGAAGAAATAAATCCGATTCATATTAATTTATTTGTTTAAAAATTAATTTTAATGAAATTTATATTATATTCTTAATTTGGCCACCATGACATTTTTAGTTGGCGCGCAATCTGCCTAATTGTTTACATTTATTTATTGCTAAGGCACTTTCATCATGAATACTTAATAGCAATACGATAATCCTTATGCTCCTTAATTTATTTTATTCGATAGTTTTGAATTATATAATTGTAGTTACAGAATCATAATGCCATCAATGAAAAACGTTTAAAATATCTGGTCGCTCTTTAGCAAGATCGATATAATTATAGTTAAAGGAACAAGCACCTTGCAAATTTTATCAATTGAAGTTAAGAAATTTAAGAGAATACGATCAAATGAATGGCAAGCAACATTTATTTTTTCCTTAGAGGCAACAGATGAAAATATTCAAAATTTATTGCCACCTTTTTTCATTAAAATTTTCATTTGCTTTTTACTTGGTTGACCAATAAATCGTGCTTTTCTACTTTGACCCAAAACATTACGTGATTCGTGTTTTTATCCAGAATTTTGATAATGTTTTTTCTTAATTAGACCATTTCTATTTCAAATTACAAGATTTATTGTAAGGAACAACGATAAAGCGATGTCGTACATCCTCCTCCGAGATATGGTCCAATTGCGTCGGAAATAACCTAGCGGGCATGCACTCAACCCCCTTCATTTTGTATCATTGAGAAGAATGCCCAAATGCATCGCTCCGCCCTTGAAAAAAGAGAACATTAAGTTCATCTGACCATTCAGTACATTTCGCAATGGTAGCCTTCAACTTTTGGTATCTTTCACGCCCCTTTGCCCGAATGAGCGTTGGCGTGGACGTTTGGATGAGTTTTTTTTCCAGAAGTACGGGTAGTTCGGTAGGTAAGAATAAAAATAATAAGTCTCATCAACTTTTACAAGCTTGTTACGCAGTCCTTATCGATATGATATCAAACTTGTTAAACCGTTGGTATAGATAACCTTATCGTCCATTCTGTCGGTACCACTACGTTGAACTTTGCTCGGCCTGTTAAAATGCCCCAATAGAAGTTTTTAAGCCGATTTTCTTCGAGTGAAATATGTTCACTCTTTTAGAACTGAATTATATTTCTTGCCGTAGTATCCATCATCAGTGTTTAGGCAAATAGCTAATTTTTCATGCACTAAATGGAAGCATTAACTACACTGATACCCTAAGTAGACGTGCACGATCCCTCGTTAAAAAAAGTCTCCGTAGTTTCTTTGCTTACAACTTGCTCCGTATTAAATATAAATTATGTACACATAAATTCGCTATATAAATATTTCATGCGTTGAATCTCCGACTGACTGATGGCAAATTTATAGGTGGGAGTGGTCGATTTTTTTATAGAGTAAACTTTACATGATATATATTATGGATTCTACTTCTTTATAACCAATGAAAATATGCTTCTATTTCTTATTTTCGCTTACATTTTACTTCAGCATTATTCTGAATCTAACCGACTATAAAGCATACATTGATTAGAAAATCTATTTGAATCCTAATTGTTTTCTGATCGAGGTTTTATGGCAACTTTATTGTTCATATTTTTATATTTATGCTAGAAAACATGGAATTTCCCCGTTATTCTTTTAATGGCTGTAACAATGGTTATCGTCTTTCCATTTTCATCACCAATAAAAATTTCATGAATTAAGTACAACTCTTATAATGCTATTTTCTCTGTTTTATGGGCGTAATAAAAATAACCCATTGTTTTTTTAATTATTAGTGCGATTAGAAATATCTTAATTCAGATGTAACAGTTATGTAATGCTATGTAATGTATCGCACAAAGTCAGGGAGTTTCTTGTCCAAGCTGTTGAAATTTTTGCATTTTGTTTATGCAAGTGTGCTACTCATGCCGGAGCTTAGTTGACTTATGATTTATAGTTCATGAAACCTCAAACCTTTGTTCAAATGATATAAAAAGTTTCCTGTTGTTTCAGTTCATAATGAAAAAGTGAAAAGAATTATAATTACCTAACAGAAAAATTTTATTTGTAGAAAATTATATGTGAAGAATCGGTATTTTCTTGTATTTCTAAAGTCATATAAAAATATCGGTTTACGTTCAAGCAGGATCGACAATAATAATTAGAACATTTACGGAAATGAACTGAAATTGCCACGTGGGCTTACCAAAAGAGCAACAAATTTACAAGGATGTCTAATCCTTTACATGTCGAAATCGAGTTCACTAATAAGTAACATGTAGAGTAATTAATTGCTTAATTGCTTGAAGAAACATGTTTCGGCCTTCGAAAACTAGAGGATTAGATAAGAAGTAATTTCAGGTTGAAGTACTTTCCAGACCTTTGGCTTCTGCGTCAAAGCAAAAATTCTTACTATCTCGCGTTTTACTTTTATTTTTAGAACATGCAGCATCCGTTCCAGTGCCACGGTTTCGTCTGCGACTCGAGAAACTCCGCGCGGCGCCTCACCTACGTCTTGGCTGCAGCCTTCCAGGAATACTCCAAACTCTTGAAAGACGAGGAAGCGGCAGAGACGAAATCGGGAGGAACCGACTGCACGAAGAAGAGAAGAGGGTTCAAGAAGTTCGCCATCGACCTCAGGACGCCGGAGCAGATTGAAGAGGACCTGAAGCAGCCGGATTCTGAGGCGTGAAGAAATTTTTACGTTCGAGAGAGATAGAGAAGTTCCTTCGGTCGCCGTCGCGACAGTAACTCCCACCTTAGTCGTTAAAAAGGATGGTACTGGCTAAGAAAAGTGATCCTTGTGTGCTGTGCTTTAAAATACTTATAGTCATGATGACAGAAACCGCCGTTGGTACGGATGTGTTTATATTTTTACATCTATTTCTTGTGTACCTATACATTTTGTCATCGTCCAGGACACATGCTGAAGTACAATCGTTTTTTTAGATGTTCTTTAGTTGGTGGAGGATTCGTCGGAAAGGTTTTCCGTTGACTACGCCTATACAGAATCATATCCGAGAATCATGTGATTACGGCAGATAATGTGACAATTCTTTGCCTAAGATTTATAGAAATATATATTCTCAATCTTTCTTTAACTTAGACATCGCGGCAGTTCCAGAAAATTAAGCGAGAATAATCCATTTCACCTAGAAACGAAACTACTTAGATTTCATTGGGTCGGATCATGAATAAATTACAAATCTGTGCTTATCAAAATGTTATAAAAGCCTCGCTTAGCAAGTATGAAAAATATTTTCTCATATTTTTCTTTTATCACAAAAGATGAAAAGACTACTTTTGCGAGTACAAAACCTTGACAACTGAGAATAAGTCATTATCTTTCCTATATTGCTACCATACAATACTTAATTCTGCAATATTTTTCCAAAATAAGACTAACCTCCACTCAATAGTTATCCCAGTCATAGATGCCCCACCAAAAATGGATTTACTGTAAATCATATTTTAGTGATTCTTGCCATAAAGAGTGAATTAATTATTTTAAAAGATCCTCTTGATTATGTGGTTAATCTTATTTCTCAGTACCTACTGCTACAGATCCATTTCAATGCCTTTTTCGTATAGTATCTATGTTTTTAGAGTGTAGTATATAAAAATACTAAATCTACAAATCCTAAACCACTTCTTAATTCTTTGTAAAAATGCTCCACTTATTTCACTGTAGCTATGTATATATCGTTTTCTTCAGCAATTCTTCGATTTTACTGTGATATCGTTACTTCATTCTTTCTCATAGATCTTTTTGGCACATACATAATGCATCTCTTGTATCTTGTATGCACACTTTGTTTCAAATTTTGATTAAATTTATTAGATATCCTCATTATGTACCATATCTGCTTGTAAATAATGTCTAGTTATTCAACTTACTGTTTTATAATAAGAAGTAAGTTTCTCCTGATGATAAAAAGGCTGCTATGTATTATGTTTATCTTTAAGTAGACAAATGGCATGACAAAACTACTGAATTATACAATTGAAAAAAGGTATTTGCTGTGAATATTATATATATATATTATTGGTCACTTGATATTTTATTGTTGTATACATATACTATCTTTTAACCTGTTACCAAACAAGGCACACTACAAATTTAGCCTTTACTAAATAATATGTACTTGTTATGAATATAATGAAAATGTGAAAAAAGTTCTGTTGTGATTGGTTGTGTTATCATTGAATATTTTTAAAAGATTGCTAGTCACAACTGAGTAGTTGACATTAATTGTTATTTTAAAGTAATTACAAATAAATCACACATTTCCTATAAATTGTTCCACTTTTACACAACATATTATTTACATCACCTCTATAAGATCCAAAAACCAAGCAAAAATTTCACTATAAGATGATTTCACTGTTGACTGAACTGTAATACGTTCAACGGAATAAATAATTTATTCTACATTATAAGATTGTCTTAATTGCATCCTTTTATTGGTTATTTGGGTATGACTGTAATCGTAGTTATTCGTGTGAGGCGAGTGTCAGTTGAAACTCCAAAATATGCCACAAAAAAGCAAAGAAAAACGACCTACTGGATAGCTTTCGAGGAGGACATTTTAATGCTATGAGGTGAAAATTTGCATGCGTTAAGTTGGATATAATCGCTCTTAAGAGTTCACTCGCCATATTTTCATGAAGAGATATTATCCTCGGGCCACTCAAATTCAACTTTTTTATCAACCGATTCAGTTATTCCTCCGATAATTAAAGCAAAAAAGGGGTGAGAGGACACGTTTGAATTTTTTTCGCAGTTCATTCCCATTGCTTTATGTCCTCTACAGCTTCCTGTACAAGTATTCCCGCGAACGAGCGACCTAAAGTGTGACATACCGCAATCGCTGACCGGAAGCTGCGCTTCACGCATCGCGAGATTCATTGGATGCTTGTGTGGATGAAAAGAACCACACCCCATCCCCTTCCCTTCATCTCCCCTGCTCCCTCCCCGCGGTAACTTCCGGTTCTAAAACGTGGCTCGGAATCACGACCGAATCTATGAGACACGATAGAGAGAACTTCCCACGGCTCCATGCATAAAATCTGAGCTGTCGTATCACATTGGGCTACGCCGAGTTTTGATTCCATGACTTGGAATGATTTGGAATTCAGATGACGGGTGTATAAAAACGACTAATAGCTTTTACAACCCAACGCGAGTTTACCGAAACCATTCACGACCAGAGTTCCAACGACTTGTATCATCGACAGTCCCTGATTTTTTAAAAGCTGTTTTCCTTTGTTCGTTACGGAGATATCCCACCCATTGGAAGCGCAGTGGAATTCACGCAGCGGTGGAACGCCATTCGGAATATCTCAACAGATGGTTGCCGGCATGCAGCCAAATCTGTATTCCTTTCGTTAATTAAGGTTCCTTCTATGTCTCGTACGCGAATCCATAACTAGACCTTATTGTAAGTCAAGACGACGAGAAGATTGGCAAGAGATAGAGGAGAAAGGCAATGATTTAATTAGAGGAAGTAATGATAGAATTATAAGTTAAAATAACTAGGTAGACATGGAGTAATGGAAAGCTGCAGAGGACAAAAATGGTATACTTCTTTAAAGTAAAAAGTTGACGATAACAGTAGATGATAGCTCATAAACACTTTGGCTCCAAGTTGATCAGTGGTGGAAGGAGTTTTCCACCACTGATTGACGATAACAAATACGCGGTTTATATATATGTACATATATACTTGGAAAATTCTGTGAGACGTGCGGAAGTATAAGTCTGGCTACATCCAGATCAGGTGAAGATATATAATGCTTAGACTACTTTATTGTTGATGGAATAAAGCGATCTAATTATCCTATGCAGACAGGCATAAGTTGTAATGTTGGGAATAACTTTGAAACGAGAAAAACGTCTGCTATGACCTGGAGTCGAAGACCCGGGTTCGATTCCCGGTCATAGCAGACTTTTTCTCGTTTCAAAATTATTCCCTATTTTATTGTTATTGTTATTTTGTGTTTCGTTGTGTCGTTTATGTTACTCTATTTATAGTTTTAATGGATAATTTATTCCTTGTTGACGTTGTTGTAATGTTCACTCTAAAAGGCCTGAGTGCTGTTTTTGAACATCTTCAATAAATAAATAAATAATTTATCCGTCCATAAAAGAGCTACGAATATACGTATGTGCAATATAATAATCATTTTCCGCATTAAGATTTTTACTGCTCTAAAACGTATTGTACCGTCTCTTTTGTACCTATAGTAAATCTTCTATTGGTATGTGCCACTTTATAACATTGGAAGTACATAGATTCACAAATGTCATTTAAAACCCCGCCTTATAATGACGTCAGGCTAGTCAATGAAAGCGAAAGTGATGACCTTGAACGAAAGGAAAAGTGAACATTTTCGAGCATTTTTGAAAATTTTGCGAAAATCCCGAGTTTGGCCTCCAAAAAGCCCAAAAACTCACACCCTTCAGGTTTTGACCCGAAAACGACCTCGAGGTAACCTGGAAACCTTACTTCCCTCAGTAACACCCTTCATTTTGACCTTGACAGCCATGTCAATCAAAAGGGACAGCTAAAAGGCATTTCTTCGACTTTGACTCTGAGTACGTCTAATGGATAAGCACTTTTCAATGGGACCGTAGGTATTGCGGAGCCGTGTCAAATCATTCAACACTCAAATGTCCTTTCCTGATATGAAGTGTCTTGTCTAGTTAGAACTGGGGTAGAGAGTTCGATTACGAGTTAGAACTGGGGTAGAGAGCTCGGTAACGAGTTAGAACTGGTGTAGAAAGCTCAATTACGAAATTAATTTAATGGGCTCAAGTCCTAGAAAACGTATTATTTTCAAAATTTATTTTCGAGTTTATGATACGGCATATACAACGAAAGTACTATGGACACATAAACGTCATTTTCGTTCATTTCTGCATTATATTTCATCTATTTTTGTATGGGTTTTTACCTTTTGCGTTTCGGAGTCCACATATTCGTCTTATGTAAACTCCCGTGCCTCTTCGAACATCATATGGCTCGAATATTTGCATTAAAATAAAAGAGGAATATATTTCCATTAAAGCTTTTTATTAAAAACAATACGTCTATATTTACACCGTATTTTTTAATGATAGAAAAAGAAATTCTGAAGCTGCGTGCTAACATCCTGCGTCTTGTTGCAAGGAGTCCTCCCCGCGTAGGCGGTAGGAATTTATTACCGCTGCTATTATTTTCTTGACGTTGTATTTCGTGGTGGAGCGGCGCTTACGCTAAATAGATGGGAAGACGGGGAGGCCATCTGGAGTGGTCATCAAGACACCACGCTGCGACTGAAAGAGAAAAAGAGGAATAATAATTCTGAATGAATTATTCGCTTTTAACCCTAGAATACTAATCTTATTATTAGAGCGGTTGTTGCTAAACATACGTAAATTTGACGTACACACCAGGATTATTTTTAAAATCACTTTTACTGCAATGCGTTTGTTGATAATCAACTTTCTGGTATATTTTTGATCAATCAAAACTCCAACACCTAGTTTTTTAATGACAAATCTTCTAGGAACTTATGATTTCGTAAAGAATTACAAATGTTCAAGCAGCAATAAAAATTTGTAACATAAGAAGAGAACGATCATATAAATGCTAGTATTAACATTGAATCATGCAAAATAACTTCTATAAAATAGGAAAACCAAAGAGTAAGTGCCTATTAATGCTCATAAACTATGGAAATAAGTACAATTTTTAAGACCTTATAAAAACATTAAAACATCACATTAAAATTTCAAAATCACAACTGATTACAAAGTACAAAAAATGTTTAGGAAAATGCGAAAAAGTAAAAACGAAAACTTGAACAACTAAGAAAAAACTTTCTTGGATGTTCGCCGCAAATTGGCATGTGACATTTGGTGCAGTATCTTGTAGTCACACACCTTTTTGAATAATGGCAGATGTGACAGTACTTTCTCTGCCCTTGTGGCCTGTTAGAAAGTGGGATTACTTCTCGGGATGAGCCTGCTTCGTTTCCCAAAACACGGTTTATTGAAACCTTTGCGATCTTTCTTAGTACTGGAATTGTAAGCCTTGCAATTTTTCGTGGACTTTACAACTGCTTATGCAAAGTTAGAATATCCTCCAGCCTTGGCATTGGCTTCTTGGTTTTGTTTTTGTTGTTTATGTAAAAATTATGTGTGTATATAACATATGCGTTAACTGCTGCTATATTAATCATATTATAGGAAAAAGCCATCGACCAAAGTTTTGTCTTTCTGCCACAGATCATGTTTTGACGCATTGGGTCAAGGGTGTCTACTCTGCCCTTTGTCGAGTTGTAATTGAGGATGATTTTTGGTTTCTTGGTAATTTCATTGATAGCAGTCCTTATGAACAGATGAAGCAAGAGCGACTAGCTTGTTTTCTTTTGGTTTTTATGACACCGTCGTAAAATCTTTGTGAAACAGAAAGAAGGATGTTTTTAATCATCAAAGCTGGGCGGGTTAAGGTTTAATATGGTCAACATTTTTGCTGGAAGCTTTTCCTTGACAAGAAGTATCGCTTCTAGTCTTCCAAGTAAATCCGTTCCTTTCAATTATTTCAGGCACTTTCAAAGTAATGATATTATTATTGTAATGTTCTGCTGGATCTTCTTTACGCGTTGACATTTTCCCTTCTTCCTAGTTTGAGAAATAGGGCGTTTAATCTCTCTGATAGGTGCCAAAACAAAATTCACTTCATTCGCCTCATCGTCTTTGGCGGGGTCAAAGTCTGGATCTTAATCGAAATGATCACAGCATAAGTTATCGTCATCTGAGGTAAGTTGACTTTCTAAAATATCTTCCGTACCACTTTCGTCGTCGGAAAGTTTGCACCGTATGCGTAGAATTCCTTCTGGTTTTCTTCATATTTCCTAAAAAGTAACGCACAAAATATTAACTAGACATTCGAAGGTTGACTAAGCATTCAGTTGTGAAATTTACTAATTTCACTAATCGTGTGAAAAATTGACGCCGAAAATTATCTAAATTCCCTAAACATACGTTAACACGTCATACGAAAATAGTCTCATTTTACTAAATATATTACGTAAGATCGACGTCTAAAGTTTATCGAATTTTACTAAACATACGTCAAATCGACGTACAAAATTTTCGCTTAATACTAAATCTACGTAAGATTGACGTAGTGACTCAACGACCAAGCAGATCTACGGGAGGAAGAGGAGTGTGGAACTTGCGACCGGCCTGGTTCCCGGTAGGCAACAAACTGATTGAAGCATTGCTAGTGAAAGGAGCTAATTGGGTTCACAGAAAAGGATTTATTATTGGTCAAAGAAGAGTGTACTTCATTTTGAAGTGTGATTAGAATTCTAGAGTTAATGGAAAGATGCCGCCCTCTTGCAGCATACAACCGATTTCTTTTTGAATTTTTAGTCTTATTGTTCTTATCACGAAATGGAAAATGAAAAAAATTCTTAGATACTGTGGAACGAGGCTACGTAAGTCATTTATAAGAAGCCTTGAAGTGTAGCCAGATTGTTGACAGAGATTCAGGGACTCAAGAAAAACCACGTCTAACTGAAGACAACGAAGATTAAAATTTGAAAATAAATTAAATGATTTGTGAAACTATGTACTTCCAATGTTATGAAGTGGCACATACCAATAGAAGATTTACTATAGGTACAAAAGAGACGGTACAATACGTTTTAGAGCAGTAAAAATCTTAATGCGGAAAATGATTATTATATTGCACATACGTATATTCGTAGCTCTTTTATGGACGGATAAATTATTTATTTATTTATTGAAGATGTTCAAAAACAGCACTCAGGCCTTTTAGAGTGAACATTACAACAACGTCAACAAGGAATAAATTATCCATTAAAACTATAAATAGAGTAACATAAACGACACAACGAAACACAAAATAACAATAACAATAAAATAGGGAATAATTTTGAAACGAGAAAAAGTCTGCTATGACCGGGAATCGAACCCGGGTCTTCGATTCCAGGTCATAGCAGACTTTTTTCTCGTTTCAAAGTTATTCCCAAAATTACAACTTATGCCTGTCTGCATAGGATAATTAGATCGCTTTATTCCATCAACAATAAAATAGTCTAAGCATTATATATCTTCACCTGATCTGGATGTAGCCAGACTTATACTTCCGCACGTCTCACAGTATTTTCCAAGTATATATGTACATATATATAAACCGCGTATTTGTTATCGTCAATCAGTGGTGGAAAACTCCTTCCACCACTGATCAACTTGGAGCCAAAGTGTTTATGTGATAAAATTCAACGTTCCCGCTAAAAAAATCTGGCGTGTTTCAGGCATATTTACTTCATAAGTTGACAATTGATACCATCGTCTTATGTTCAGTTTCTTCTTGAAGTTTCATATTCATACATGTTATTTGAAAAATTGCACTGACTTGCAACCCCTACAGTAGTCCGATAATCTTTTCTTACTAAAATTAATCGATGTCTACAATTTGGATTGCACTTTCTGTCCTAAAGAAACATATCCAGAACCATGATCTCACATTTCTTCTAAATAAATGAAACTGTCAGTGGCTTCTTTGAATGAAACTGATATCCATCGATGCCCTTCCAGCTATCTTGAAAAGATGAACTTTTAAAAACAATAAAAGGGTCTCTAACTAGAAAACGACACTATAAACTATTATTTGAGACTCGGAAAATAACACCAAAGTGAAGGCACCGCTAAAAATACATAATGCATCATTATTTCCCATTCACCGCCACCCATGGGACCCAGAACATTTCTAGTCCTCCTTGCCAAGCCTTTCACTTATCGACACATGAATCCCGCGTCGTTTCGGGAACAAAAAAGCATCGCCGAGCTCGACGGCGCCTGATACCAGCTACGAGGCACGAATCCTTGACATCCAGACTGTTCGTAGGGTGTGCAGAGGTCTCGGCAGTGTCTGTCGTCTCGTTTGTATTCCAAAACGCATTTACCCCGTCAGCCGTGCCTCCCGGAGTTATAACCTTCCCTCTTCCCCTCTCTCCATCCACCCTTCTTCTCCTTCCTCCTCCACTACACTTCCCTCCCTCTTGACAAGTGGCATACTCACTTCTCTGTCTCTTTCTCTTCCTCCTACGCTCACTATCTCTCACAATACGGCGCATCTTTCTCCTCGGTTAAACTCTCTTTCCGGCAGCTCAAATGGTGAATGTATCTGTTTCCCACGGTTATCCGTAGACTATATCCATTCAAAACATGATCCGTTGACGAATTTGTGCTTCTTTAAGCGTCGCTAGATGTAACTGGTATCTGCCCTTCTTAAATTCGTGGATTGAACAGTATGATTGCGTGTGACTTTGTTCATGGATCAGGAATAATTTGTCTGACTGAGGTTTCAGGATCCACAATTAAGCCTTTCGTGAGCAATTTATTACCAAATGGGTCAGGTTAATTATGTTAACACTTACAAGTGCAGGTCATTAGATATCCGCGTAAAAGTGCCAAACCGTTGGTCCAACATAAGTATCCTAGTCATCGAATTGTTTATATTAGAAATTTGTTTCATCAATTACAAAAGCTTTAAAGACATTTTGTTAGTGTACTAATTCTATTTGAACTTTTTCAATATTGTTTGAAATTTACGCCACAAAGTATTCGGGTATAAATTTAATTTGTTTACACGTTGAACTATGACGTAGAACTTAGAAGTAATTTTCAAAAATGTTAGTAATATGTGAGTAAACAGAACAAAGGTATATACACGTATATGCTAACGGAGCAATAAATTAAATTCAAAAACTAAATTCGTCTGCATACTTCAAGAAAACGATATACCTTTTTTACTTCATTTGATATTATTCATTGTCTTAATATTTTCCACCAAAAATATGGATAATTCATCGAATTTTAAATTGCATTTAAATTAAAATAAATTCCATTTTTAACAATATCAAGGAATGAATAGTGTAAATAATGATTATTTCTCTGGGTTCAGCTTAAATTTATCGTTCTAAATATTTAAGCGACTCATAAAAGCGAATCGATGTTTTTTAATGATTTTTTTCATCCTATATTAGAATTTTGTATAATATTTTATTTTATAAACGCGGTAAGTAGAATCGCGGATTAATCTTTCTTATTATCAACAAGAGATATCAAAAACATCATGAATATTTCCATTTTCTGCAATCAAGAAATCAATGTATTTCATGCAATTTTATTAATGATAATGACTGACAACATTAAATGTAATCTTAAAGTTATTCTTAATCCTATTTTCCTTATAGAATATAATATAATTCATTTTCCTGTAATGCAATTTTAATCATATATAAATATATATATATATATATATATATATATATATATATATATATATATATATATATATATAAATAAAATTTAATAATTTAATAACAATAATAATAAAAAATTGCATTAAAACATTAATTCCGCTTCCAAAAAATTCTCGATTATACTGCTGTTTCACTCGTGCGCTGTGCTCCTAGGATAAATTCCCCTGTTAATATCACCTCTTGTATCAATCAAGTATTCCTCATTATATTGAAAAATTTTGAAATCTTTTTCAATGGGTACAATGTGAAACACACTCATAAACACAATATCTTACTACACACACACACACACACAAATAAAAGTAAGAAAAGTCACCTCTTCCACGACAGCTTTTTTTTTAATCTGACTATTTTTGCCGATGAGCTTCGCGAAGAGCTGTACATCAAGTCTCTTGAAGTAGATCTTCTTGTGCTTACAAAATTTCCGAGTAAAGCACTTTCTTCGAATAACATCGAAATAAAAATGAGCCAAGGTTTTTCCGCATAGAAATCCTGTTCCCTTACCTTACCATTTTCACACAAATCACTCCTTTTTACGAGACACCTCGATAAAGCCTATCGGATTCGTAGCTCGTTGAGGTTCGCATCACTATCCACTACTTCTTTTTAACCGTCTCGAGTCACATATGTCTTCACCTAAGTATAACCTTCGGTGAAATCACTATGGAAAGTAAGTTAAAAGACTTCCCTTTCTGGATAAAAAATAACTTACGTGGATTGGTTTGACTATACGTTTCGAATTGTTTACTTTCTTACAGGTCGTTGGTGGACATAAAACTCGTGGTAAACTAAAAATGGGAGTGTAGCCAATGACTGAAATGAACGCTCGGATCACATTTGTATTGAATTTCTAGTTAAACGAATGTTTATTTTTGTTTATGTTCTCTGGACCATGCATAGTTTTCTTGACTGTGGACATAAAGAATTTCATATTCCGGTTGAGTTCATATTAATTGTCGATATTCTTGAATGAATCATAACCAAGCAAAACAAACCCGAAATGTGACTATTTTTAAAGTAATTTCCGTTCAACAGCTTTATTTTTCACCTGATAGAATTAAAATTTTTTTAAGTGATTTCCATTTTTAATTTTCTTAAACAGGAAGGGGAGAAATAATTATATGTAATTCATTATATATCGAGTTTAATTACCCAATCAATTACAAAAGCAATAAATTCTTGCAAGAATTTCAAAAAAGACTATTTTTTTACAAATATATTACTATAAACATTTTATTTCTTCACAATTTTAAATCAGTCACTGAAAATAACAGGATCTAATACAGCAACGTTACGGATTCTACTTATTAAAGTGAATCGTGGTAAGTTTATGAACACATCTCACTTAAAAGTTGTATTTCACTTAAATATTACTACGAAAAAATAGTTTATTTTTGGGAATATTTTACATATGGCAGTGAAAAACTAAACAGTTTTAATATTTTTTATGGTTTTAAAATTAAGATTTTAGGCTGTAAAAAGTAATTTCGAATGTCACCCGATGCGATTCGTTTAATGCTACGTAAAAAATCTTTTGCAAAACTCTGATTTGATTTCTTGGCTGAGTACATCTTGACATATTTAAGTCAACACTTCATACCTATTTAAATACAAAAAAACCCGAGCAAGTAGAAAAGATGATCAAATTAAAGTTAGGAGAATTCTTTTGTTCGGCGAGTCCTGGGCAAGCTTCGTTCATGAAACCGTTTCGCTGAGGAAATGATACTTGGATCGCATGCATATCTCGCGAAGACTTCGAAACGGAACCATTTTACGCTCGGTCGCCCCGAGGACTCGTGACATTGACGGGAGACTTCAACGACCGTATAGTTACGGCGCTGCGGTAAATTATCAGTGCCTGTGGCCGTAGTTCAAGGGCGGCTGTCTACGCAAGTAGTGCTGGATAAGGGGCCTCTTTGCCTCGATCGCTGAGACCTCCACGGTGTCGTCTTCGTCGGCTGCCTCAATCTCCACCGCTTCTGTTTCTCCGAACTGCGTTGGCTCCTCGGTCGCCTCCTCCACGTCGCGCGGGGTTGAAGCCTGGCCGAAGTTTTCGTTCAGTCGGTAGAACTGCGGCGCATCGACACAGGCGACAGCATCCTCAGCTCTTGTGCAAGTAAATGTTTCCTAAAGAAAAACAAATATTGAGATATTATAACTTAGTTTATGGCTTGTGATTTTTTCAGTAAAGAATTGTCGAGTTCGTCTTATGGTTAAGAACAAATTTACCAAGTACTTAAAAATAAAATAAAAAAATGAGTACACACTTATTCATTAACCTCCAATAGTCATAAAGCGTTAAGAAAACTGCATGCGCTTTACTATCGGTGAATACCACTGAGGATGGCTGACTAGTAGACGAAATGCACACGTGGTTTTTCGTAAACATTTTATTGCTGTTGGAGGTAAACAACCTGAACAAGTACAATTTCAGTTTGATTTTTAGATGTTTAATTTCCTGGATTTAATTTATGATTATGCTTGCATTTTACATTGTTAAGCCAATACCACTCCTAAATGGTCGTATTTGTATTCATTTGATACGGAAGTTTTATTTTCTGATATATTTATCAAATAAAGTTTAATCGCCTAATTTGAATTAAAAAATGTAGTAAGCATTCTTTAAGACTTTGAGCGATAATTAGGGCACAAAAACCAATATGATAACAGTTTCAAATTAAAATGTGATTTGTCAGCTACGAGCAATTGAAGTCCGTATCATTGTGAATTTTGTTTCAATAATTTTCTTTTACAAATGCCTTCTTGGATTAATGGCGAATTCATATGTGTAGTATTATCATTATTAAACAATTTGCACGCAATGCACGAAATGAACACATAGAGGAGGCTGTCCAATCGTTTGTTCATATCTTCCATTTCATTAATTTGTATGGAATTTGATATGAGATATCTGCACATAAAGCTATCTATCAAAGTTCATATTGGTCTATCTTGACCTATAAGAATATTCTCTTTGCATAAGGTCCGAAAATGAAAATTTAATTGCATCTCCTTGATGATAGCCGTGTTCGAAAAATATTTCCAAAATATATATGTAGAACTAAATATGATTTTACGTTATATCTATATGGCAATGTGAAAGGTTTTTGAGAAATTTATGGAAAATTTTAAATCCCAAAGAGCGCATTTAAAAACTACACATTCCCACATGGAATGCATCTTTTCTCATTCGTTAATTTCACCAGCGACAATAAAATCACGAATAAAGTATTTGCAAGATCACGTAAATAATTCAATAGAATTTACTAAATAGAATACGATGATTTAGTGGCCAAAAACTGAATAAGTTTATTATTATATAATATTGAATTATTTACAACGTTTGCATAAAACGTAAAGTATATCAAATCAGCTATGAAACAGTCGCCTAGTCCTCACCTGGTTGAAGACGGTCTCTCCGGGGCAAATGAAACTCCACTTGAGGGTTCTTTCCGTGCCGTCCTGGAACTGAACGGGGAGACAGACGTGGAAGAGTTGACATTCGTTGTCTACGTCGGCATAGAACCCGTAGCCTCGACCCTCGCACTCGAAATTGTCTGAAATTTCGGATCTAATGGAAGTGGCGTTGCTAGGCAATCCCATTTTTTCCTCTATTCCGTGTTCCAACGTCGGTTCATCGAGTTCTTCTCCTGCGTTGCTTATGCTGTTTTCGCTGTCGTAATCCAAGTCTCCTTCGTTTTCAAGGGCTTTACCTCTCTTACCTTCCACCGGTTTCACTTCTGGGACGGCCGCCGCTGCAGGAGTCCTAGCGGCCGTCGGTGTACGAGCCGCTTGCCGGGTTACCTGCACATTCGAAGGAAGTTAATAGGAGACTGAACAGGATACTAATTGATATCATTTAAAGGAATAATTGCTAATGTTACTTGAAAATGATCTGCAGCTGATTTGGGGTATTACAAAAATTGGTCACGATGATAATATTTCTTTAGTCTATCTAGTGACGTTCAAAGAGAGATTTTATTCAAGTTTTTTTTTAAATAAAATGTGAATATTATTTTTTTTAATTTTTATATCGATGGCTTATAATAAGACAAAGATCGCGTAACCCTAAAAATCACATAACGTATATAGCAAATGACTAAAAAACCAAATGCTAGGAAGATAGCTAAAAATCGAAAGAATACAAATGATAAAATTCAATTTTATATAGAGAAAGGGATAAAAATCCAATGTATGCTGACCTTACGAAAAACTTTTATATAAAAGCTTAAAATATAAGAAAAATAATTGTTAATTAACCTAATTTTACCTATTTGTATTTTTAAAATACGATGCACATGAAATTCACATTTTTCATGAGCCTGGTTTAATGTTAGCGAAAAGGATTCGGATGTTTATTGCGTTTCTTAGCTCTTCCCAAACGAGAACAGTGTCGCAGTTTGCTAATTTAAATGTCTTTCGGTCGTCTCCAAGATGACATCATCCTCACATTTGCAAAGAGCATTTGCGCGCAAAAAGTAATAAAGATTACAAAAGACTTTCCTGACACGTTCGCGTTTATTTTTTCACGCCCTCTTGGACCGTCAGCCTGAAAAAAGACACGTACCTTGCTAAAAAAGATTCAGGAAGGGAGACGGGGAAGGAGAATGTGAGAGAGTGACGAGGGTACTCGTAAACACGACGCTTCAACATAAAACATGTGCTCTGGCATCGATTTTTTTTCGAACCGCCTTCTCTCACGTAGCCAAAATATCCCTCGCGACAACATCGTTTCTTTTCCGAGAGAGATAGAGAGAGAGCGCGGAAGAATTTGCGCGCGAGAAACGGAAAGTCAAAATGAGCGGGTTCTACCAAGTACGGACAACTCCTTTCGACTGCTACAACGGCAGCCATTACGGGCCCAAACTCAATACGAATGTCTGCATAAAAATCGAATTTTGAGAATTTTAAGGAATAGTAATAAAATAAATACACTTAATAATTATCTTATAATGGCGTCTTCTATTACATGACCAGCGTTAGACCAGTAAATTGACCCCGTTGTCGGTGAAAGTCGGGGAAAAGGATGACCGTACTTGTTTATAGAGAGTTTTAGGTTCAACCCTGCGTAATTGTGTGCATGCGACGAATAAGATGCAACGATTCCGACGCGTATACATTTTTATTTAACTACTACCGCGCATGGACTCGATAATCTTTTTCCTCCCAACACAACCTTGGCGAAGGTTCAAAACAAATGAAATTCTTATTGGGTATCCAAAGAGCTCCGCGGAGTCGTTAGCCAACCTGACTGTTCAATAAGCACAAATCCGTCACTACTGAAACTTGGAAATGGATGCGTAAGCGGGGGAGTACATTGCGTAATTTCAAAAAGCGATCCTATCACCTCCTGGAAAGATGCGATGAATACGAGATACCATTAACGAAGGATAGCCTACTTAGAGGCTTTAAAATGAATGACGAGAGCTGAACGTACTTGTGACTCGCAATGGCATTGAATATCGGGTTTGCTCATTTCTACCTTTAGGTATATCCCTATGCTTAAGTGGAAAAACAATATTATACTTACTCGGACCTTCGGGTAAGCGGAAGATGTGGAAATCAGAATCGCTGCCACTGAAAGTAAACGACACAATTAATGAAACAAGTGCTGTGACCAAAAGTACTATATTAGATCAAATCATGCCGCATAAACACCGTAATTGAGCAACAGACAGCGACACAGGCGACAGTCTCATTTGGCGTGTTCTTATCTAACAAGTTGGGACTAATTTTTAAACGAGAAAAAAGTCTGCTATGACCGGGAATCGGGAATCGAACCCGGGTCTTCCACTTGCCGGGCGGATATTCTACCACTGAACTATCGTAGCAGATCAATTTTCTCATTTCTGAACGTGGATGTTTTCTTGGTTGGGACGGAACTAACCAAGCTAGTATCAAACTGCCCCAACGGATGTCCTCGAAGAGATACATCTAACAAGTTGTGGATTAATTCTTTTCCTCAAAGGACCTTACCATTTTAAAGGTTGATTTTTATTTTTCTAGGTTTAATTAAATACGCTTTTACTCTCTGTGACATTACATTGTTATAATTTTCATGTTAAAATAAATAAATCAAAATTAATTTATTGCTATCCTATCACCAACTTATTACAGAAATATACATTTGGTCTACTTACATATTATAGCAAAATATCCTTTCATGATTGCTGCTTCTTGTTCCTGTAAAAAATAACATTCCTGTAATATTATTGTAAATATTTTACATTATATTCTAGCATAGGTTTTTCTCAATTTACGGTAGCAAAAATCAAATTATAGATAGCATGGAATAGATGTAGGATTTAAACTGGTCACGATATTTTTAAATGATAGGAACGAACAGAGGAAAGAATACCAAACTGCTGCATAAAAGCAAAAGTTATAAAAGGTCAACAAAATTAGGAATGCAGAAAATGTATTGGATTATGAATAGGAAAGATCACGAGAAAAAATAAATTAGATAAAAATATAAGGATGATCTGTTCCTGGAACAGTAGCCAGTGAGGTCACAGTTGCAGTACGTGGAATCGATTCCAAATCTTAAAGATAGAAGGTATATTACGGTTGAAATTGAACTCAGTATTTAAGAAAAATGACTATAATAAATTCTCTAAGATTTCGGTAGAATACAAAGTACTGATGAGTTACGCTGAAAATATTTATCCTATGTCTATTTCGTTGTGTTCGAAGATTTTTTTGTCTCGGTAACACAAATAATATTCCTAAACACCATTCGAAGCTTACCAATATATATATATATATATATATACATATATATATATATATATATATATATATATATATATATGTGGATGGCAACAAGGTGTTGGGATGAGGAAACCGATTGGTGAGTGTTCACTGGGTTTCCTCATCCCAACACCTTGTTGCCATCCATATATCCATTTTACCTTTCCTTTTCCGTAAGCTTTTATATATATATATATATATATATCCACAGGGTTAAGTAAATAAAATAAATATTTAACCAACCATACCTAAAGCATTGAAGGAGTAGAACGTAGAACTATGTACGTATCTATAAGAATGAAAGCAAAATTATTATAGCTAAATCACAATCAAAAATAGAAAAAGCTTGCAATCATAAGAAACTACAAAAATTAATACAAACTGATGAATATTTATAAGATTCTCCAAGAGTATTACGTTAAAAAATAATTTAATGTGAAGTATTTTGTTAGAAGAAATCAAATGATTGCGACATAATTACAAAATATCCTCAGAACATGGGCATTGATCTCACGCAAGATATTGTAAATTAAAGTAAACGCGATGAATGTCATGATACCGGTGGATACCGAAACAAATCTAGGATAGGTAACTTAATAATAAGCTATGTAAAAGAATAGGAGATGGAAAAGCTAAAATCAAGATCACAGAGACACAAATTACCTCCAAATGAAATCAATTTTAATTCTTCACTTTATCCCGTACAAACGAAAGTTCTGCGATCGGAATGCGTCGAAGGAAATTTATAATTCCGAAACGCGCCTCGGTTTACGTTCCTTCGCTCCAGACACGAGTTCGCGTTCAAAGGCCGACCCGAGGAACAATACCCGGAGTCGCGCGGCGAGGGGCAGAGGAAGAGCCAAATCACGTATTCGTCGGGAGAGGTCGCGCCTAAAGATTCATAGCGCCTCGCACTTCTCCTCACCTCTGCCCTTCTTCACTCACTCCAGCGCGTAGACGCACGGAGAAGAAGGGAGAGAGCATGAAAAGGAAAGGGGGAGATCACGTAAAGGAAAGGGGGAAAGCACGAAAAGCAAAGGGGGAAAGCAGCATTATATAGGATGCTCTATGCCAGCGGTGCCCAAACTTTTCTAATGGCGGGCCACATCAATGGTTGCGAATCCCTTGGCGGGCCGCATTGGAAGTTGTCAATTCTTCGGCGGGCCGGATTAGAGTTTAAATCGGAAAATTTCTATATATTCTGAGATGCCATTAAGTGAAAATCATGTCTAAATAAGGTTCTCATGGCTAACATTTCAATATTTAAAGTTTTATATGAAAATTTTCAAAAAATGTATGAATTTGTGTGTTAAATTTTTCGAATTGATTTTTCGCCTTAGCTTCGCGGGCCGAACAAAAACCCTTCGCGGGCCGCATTTGGCCCGCGGGCCGTAGTTTGGGCACCGCTGCTCTATGCCAGGGGTCCTCAAACTACGCAGTGATTTGATCCGGCCCGCCTTATCAGCAAAATTATTCATTAGACCTCATTTATGATACGCAAACGACATTTTCCGAGTACTTGGGTGAAATCTACTTTTAATATAAGCGAATTACATATTACGGATTCGAAAAAAATTCTCAAAACTTGCTCTTTGAAATTTTCACACGGCCCGATCAGTCATTTAAAATGCCGCGTCTGGCCCGTACTTTGGATCATGGTGCCTCATGTGGCCCTTTCAGTAAAAAGTTTGGCGACCCCTGCTCTACGCGAAAGATGTACGCATTGTGGGATGCATATCATTCAGGGGCGGCGGCTTCGTATAGCTCAAAGACTACTATAGCTTGTGCAAAGGGACGGAGGCTATTTATTATAGGTTTCGCGGAAGCGGATAAAGGAGTGGGAGGAAGTGGAGGGGAAATAAAAGGGCGAACCTAAATGATGGGTGTTGTCTATGTGGGGGCCGTTAAGTAATGGACTTTTCGAGCCTCCGCGTGTTTCTTCCTAGAAGGTCGTCGTCACGTCCGCGTCTCGCGGGTTCGCATTCCCGGATGGCGATGTCGTTGTTTTCCTTTATGACCGTCGAGTCTATGAGACTCCCCCTTCGTCCTATACCCTCTTTCTTATCTCATTCTCCTCGGATCCATGCCTTCCTCTTAAGTCGAGGCACAGACGTCGGCTTTCAAAGTGGCGTGTACTTGCGAACAAAACGTCTTGAGCCATACTCCGAAGGAAAGAGATATTTTCACTGATAAAACACTCGGTTTTATTAAAGGAACCTATATTCAAAGGAGTGACAGCGTTCGTGCATTTAAATCAATGAGTGATCCATTAAAATTAATTAATTTAATCTCTTATAAAAATAAAACGTTAAATAGAAACATTCGCTTCATCCTGTAATACCTGTCCTCCGGACGGTTTTCCTTTTATTTAGTTTAGTATCTCATTTTTTGGTAATTGTGTTTAACGGTTACAATGACTTGTATGTTTCGCCCTTCTCCTCATTAAAAAAAGATGAAGCGATCCTTCATAAAGAGATTGTTCCTTTGACCTTCTAAGGGTAGGTAAGAAGGTAATTTTTGTCGAAACACAATGACAAAATTACTTCACATTAACAAATAATGCGAACATCAGAAAAAATACCTTAAAAGCCTTAAAATCATGACATCAAGCGATGCGTGTGATTTCAACTAATCCATTTTATAATTGAGAAGGTACATGTCGAAATATTTCCAAGTTACAAAATCTCTCGTATGGTAAAACTGAATGGCTGGTAAAAGAGGGATTAAACGACATTTCGACTAAATAAAACCTGTTCTAATCCTACAAAAAATGTATAAAACTCTCTGACCTAGGCATTGGCACTTAGCGCCATCGTCAGCGATGAAACCTAGGTCGCAATGTTTTGAATTTTTTCGTGGAGTTAAACCAAGTTTATATTCGATCAAAATTTTGTTTGCCCTTACTTTATCATTTAATTCGAGTTAAGTTCAAATTAATACTAGAATTACGATATCAGGAGTGGCCTATATTCAAAAAGTAGATTCAAGATATTTTATAAAGGATATTTTTCCTTTTGAACTTTTACGTAATCTTGTATTATGTGAAAATTTAAGTATTGTACGTGTCCAACTGACGACATAATTGCGTAATATTCACAATCCGAAATTATTAGATACGAAATGAGGAATTATGCGATATTAGACCATCGGTCAGTGGCGGATTTAGGCCATCTGGGGTCCCTGGCGCTAAACAACGGTATGCTCTGCAATCTAAATATGCAGTAAACCCTCTCTTAACGATCGTTTTCTATGAAATCATAGAGACATTTAATATTTCTGATTTTATGTATAGGGACATTTTTTTGGGGGGGCCTTACTCATGAGCTCCCTGGCGCCCACCAAGTGCGATCCCCCTTGAAGCCACTACTGCAATCGGCCATATGTTTTACAAAGTCAATTCGAAGGTATTATTCATTGATTTTATCATAATATCCTTTGCTGGTCCTAAAGAATAAAAAACACTCTATGGTCTAACTGGCGTGCATCCACCATTTCCGAGAACACCCTCAAAAGAAGGTACTATTTGGTCTCTCGCGTTTGTTTTTGAAAGCGTCTTCCCATCGATCAATTTAACACCTCCCTTACTGAGTCCGTCCAATACGTTCCGCGATCGGCCGAAGAAATGAATAAGCTAGCTTCCTTCTACTCGCCCCTTAAGGCTGCACATCACATACACCCTACCTCAACAGTCGTTGAACTCACTCCCGCACTTTCCTTAAACATTGGCACCGTTGGACGATCTCAGCATATTCGGCGTCCTGTTTTAGGCGCCCGTAAGAGGACTCGATGGAGAGGGTGGCTCCCTCTGTCTCGCGGGGCGTGACCCGGGCGACAAACGTTCCGGATGACGTAAAGGTAACAAAAGAAGATAAACTCCGTCGTGGAATGGGAGGAGAACCGAAATGAATGTCACTCCATCTTTATGCGTATCTCTCTCTCTCTCTCCTCGAAAAAATGAAGAGGTTGTGGGAAAGACGAAGTTCTCCAGCTCGTTCGTCGCACGCGTGCACGGCTGCGTTCCCGCCCCAAATTCCTCGGTGGCTTTTTCCCGTGGCGCAGATGCGTCGGCCGTGTCGTCGCGGCCTAGCCAAAAAAACGCAAAACTCGCGCAAAATACGTGAGCTTTGAGAGGCGCTGTCGGTTCGTTTTTTTATGTAATGGTTTATTGAGGAGATTCGGTTGATGGGGAGAGAGCTTTCTGTCACGTTTTTCGCGTTTATAAGCAACTTTTTATGTGCCGTAGATATTCGCGTTCGTCCGTCAATATTTTCGTATTCATAATGCGTGCGGTCGGGAGCGCATGGTGTTAGCAATGGGAAATTTAACTGTCGAGTTTCGAATTTATATTGGCTGTATAATACCTTTTATTGCACGCGGTAAAAACTGTTTTCGATAAAATATTATCTTCAATGATATTATTTCTTTCGTGTTTTTTCATGAAGTCGTGATAATGTATCACTTCGTGTCTATTGGAAAGAACTTAGCATTTTTAATGCTTCGAGGTCTGAATTTAAATACGGAGCTATCGGTTTAGGTCTGGACTAAGGATTCCCAATCTGGTGCTCGCGAGCACCACTATGCTCTTTCGGAGCCTGATTGTGCTCTTTGACAGCCTGTCTGTACCCATCTGTGGTGCTTAAAATCCCGTTTCTTAGAACCAATAATTAAATTTGCTCGGTTAGTTTCTTTCTAAACATATTCAAGAACATTGAGAATGACTTTGACGTGGGTTTGATTTTATTTATGATCATTCCCATTTTCAGAAGTATAGTGGTGATCACTAGATATTCTAGTATACAACATGGTGCTCTCCGCATCAAAAAGTTTGGGAACCTCTGATTTAGATGATGACTTCGTTGGATAATATAAAATAATCGACCGTGGGAACTACCGTGCCCTCAACAATTTCTTTGCCTTCTTGTTAATTAAGAGAAAATTTTGTTCAATTCCACATAAGAAATTTGTTGAAAAACACAACCTAGGTTTCGTATCCTAGCTACATCAGCAGGTGTACTGACTGTGTTTACAATAAATTTCTTATGGAGACTCGAACAAAGTTTTCTCTTTATAAACATGAGGGAGTTCCACAAAGTGACGCCTGAAACCATTAACTTCTTTGTTTTCTACATCATTTATCTGAAACATTGAAGTAGCTGAGTTTGGCAATTACGTTCTCTGCATTTTATAAGTTTATCCCGTTCACTTTTACTTTACTTTCTAATACTGGAATTTGACAAAAAAATAAATTAATTTAATTAATTAATTTTATTTTTATACTAAAAATATAACAAAAAATTAAAATATTCTCTGTACATTGCTTCGAAATAAAGGAATCCTCGACGTCTCAAACTCAGTTCAGATGATATTGTCGTAATTTGATCCAACTATAAATCAAGTTCTCGGCGTTATTTTGCTTTATAGGCGATATATAATTTATGTCTAAAAAGCATCAGTCTCTTTAACACTAGTGTATTCCACTTCCTCAGCGATATTTTTTTCACTAGATAATTAATTTTGAATTAAATTATATATGCAAAATATCAGCAAAAAGTTATCCGACTCAACAGAGGACAAATTATTTGGCTTTGATAATTGTCATTACCAGTATTATACGAGTTCATATCTAACAATGAAAAATTTTACCAACATTAAAATTCAAATCCTACCAAATCCGCTTAATTTAGGAAGAAGAAATAACAAAAGAATATTGAATGTTTGGTACCTACTTATTATTTTAGTGGATTATAATTCACATTAGGATATGCGCACATTATTCCATTTAGGAACACCTATTAGGACTCTATTGTGAATTATCTGCCAACTTTGGTGATGACTCATCTCCGAATTTGGCTTGAGTAATCCCTAATTTCACAGTTACTCGCACACTCCTGCTGCGAGTATAGAATACGAAGAGGCATAACATTAGTCATCGGCGTAAATAATTCAATATTCAAAGAGAGAAACTTAGGTCTCGGGACAAGGCCGAATTATGCAATCCCATTTGGGCAGTTCATTGCCATATAGTCTACTTGGCGTTATTCTATAGCCTTTAGAGACGCCGGCAAGTGGAAACAATGCGTGTATTAACCAATATATTCAACGGAATAAGAAGGGAAAGTTCTACGTATTTCCAATGAAATGTTACAAAAGAAAAATATGAAGGGTGACTTTTGATGAAAGGTATTCAAAACAAGCTGATCATGCAAGTAAGTCATTAAATTGATGATAGCATGAAGGTATTCTATAATATTTATATATAATTACTCAATGTCTGTCCGTCCGTCTGTCCGTCCCCCCTTTTATCTCTTGAACAGTTTATCATAGAGAAATGCTGTAAACGCCATTCTGTTTCTGCCAAATAGGAGACCCCAGGAAAACTATTTTCGTTTACGGAAGTGTTCCAGATTCGACTCTGGGAGACGATTATATTTTTCAAGGTGCAAGCTTTATTTCTTTCATTCATTAAAATACGTAAATATGGACCGAATTTCTCCGTTTTTACTTTATTCGACGGCTAAAACTATAAAATATCTTATTCTTGCAATGTTTTGGTGTTACACGGAATAATTTCTCAGAAACACGCATTTCTTTTCGAAATTTTATGGCTTTTTCGTACTCTTTCCGGGCGTTGCCAAGGCGACCCGCATTGTTGCATTCGATTGAATTAGCGTCTATTAAGCCTTTAAATAGATAAAATAATTGCGTTATCCGCTTCGCGCTGTTTATGAAGAATCGAAATTATAGTTGTAGCAATGTCAAACTAAATAGATTGGAATGTTAATAATTAAAGATTATTATTATTCAGTAAATTGCGTGTGGGCTGTGGATATTTTTAACGAGTGACCAAAAGAAAAAAATCTTATTTATTTATTTCAATATTGGAATGTGACCTATTTCTTATGGGAGAAATAATTAAAATTATAAAAACAAAAATGAAATTCAAAATATGTTGTTTTATTTTATAAGGAGAAATGGATTATTATTACTTTTAAACATGCAGATTTCTGACTGACTTCGCAAAATTTTTTTGCGGGTATCACTAGTTTTATCTAAATTTACGATTATTAATTTTCTCTATAATCGAATTAAAATAAAGGTTTTTGCTGAATAATCAACAGTTAACATTTTTCATCAAATTAAATACCGTACAAATTTATTTTCCATTTTGTCAAATTATAGAAGTTAATGTTTTAGCTTTAACTTTGTTTTGAGACAATTTCATTAGTTCGAACAAATGAGAATTTTTTATAGATTTTTAAAGTACTATTATAACTTTCTCAGACTAAAATATTTTTAAATGCTAAAATTACCAAAAAATACAATTAAAATAGAAAATAATCAAAGAAAATTATCGTTTTTATTGTATATTGAAACATACAAGCCAATCAAGTTTGTAGTTCATAAAAATTCAACTTTGTTGATTAATATTAAAATTTTGACGTCTTTTAAAAAAATTCATTAGATGGAAATGGTGTGGTATTTAGTTACAAATCTAAAAGTACGACATTTAGCTCAATATTTATTAGCAAAAAGAGCGAGCGGAGAATGTCACTTAAGTTTGACTGCGACGGATTAAAATAAAAAAAGTAGACGCTTGAATTACTTAATGTGTACTTTCCGAGATTTTATGTAGGCTGTTCGTAGTTGTTCACACGATATTTTTCACTGCACACTTCCAAAATTATTGTCAGAAAATCCACACGAATAAACCGTAAATTACAGAAAACATTCGCGCACGGCTAAATTAATTTTAAACTTTCACCCGACACAAAAAGACCGCCAAATAATTATATAAACCTAACTCGTCAAAAATATAATTATTATACGATAAAAAGCAAAAAAGGTACGATTTTATAAAGAGAAGACAGGATGAAAATATATAAGATCTTTTTTCCAATACCTTCAGTATAGGAGTGGAGAAAAGCAGAAAAGGTATAGCTTTACAAAGAGCATAAAGGAAGAAAAAATATATTATCTTTTTTCCGTGTCCTCAGTATAGGAATGGAAAAAAGCAAAAGGTACAATTTCACAGAGAGAAAAAAGAGAAAAAATATCAGATCTTTCTTTCCGTACCTTCAGTATAGGAGTGGGGAAAAAAACGTCCTCTTCTCCGGGATTGCCAGGAATATTCCCTCTCTAAACGTACGATGTCCCTCTCGTCCCTCAGGCTACGGAATGTTCCTCAAGAGTGAATCAACTTAAGCATGGGGTGTGGTGCTTATATTGCGGGGCTGAGGGAGGCGACGAGAAGGGGGGAGGAGAGAGGGAGGGAAGAGTAGGAGAGAGGGGTGGAGGGGGGAGGAGGAAAAAGGAAGGGATCCTGGAAAGTGGGGTGGGGAGGAAGGAGCATAGGTACGAGGAGGACCCAAAGAAGAGCCAAAGTGTCGATGGGAGAAGGGAGGGTGGGGGTGGACGCGTGGGAGGGAAATACGAGAGGGAATGAGGCACGATAGAGAGGGGAGAGAGTGAGGAGAGGGAGGGGGGGAGGTAGGTACAGTGCCGTGAGGAGGGAGGCGTGCGCGTGTGTGGAGGAAGGCAGGAAGAGAGAGAGAAATGGAGAGAGAATGGGAGAAGGGGGGAAATAGTGACGGAACAGGGGGAGGGGAGGATGAGGGTGAATTCGAATGCAGGATGTGAATGGATAAGGAGATGGAGAAGAGGAGAGGAAGAAGGGAGAAGGCGGAAGTAAATATAACGTTATGTGCGAGGTGAGGACGGGCTGAGGAGGGGATTGGAGTGAACAAGGAGGAGGAGGTGACTGAGGAGGCGGTTGTAGTATTTCCAAATTAAGTGCTGACGCAGCGTTGCATCCTTGCATCGAAGCGTCTTGTTGCATTCTAAAAACACCCTCTTTTTGTTGCGCACGACCAGGGTGATGGAAGGACTTTTGAAAAAAATTAAAGTCGCACTGTTTTTTTTCTCGTTTTCTTCTGTCGGAAACGGACATAATTAAACTCTTTGAGATTATGAGCGATAAGCCTCTCACTTGACTTTTTTTCGAGGAGGTGCTGGTGCGAGATTGGTTTTCAAAATTGGCCTTCGTTCCTTTCTTTTAAGTTTAATGAGAGAGGTCGCCTTGAATCAATTATCCGTCTCTTTTCGAGCTTCATAAATATACATTTTGAATTGATTGGTCAAAAATTAAGGTAATTTTAGCTTTAATGGAAAGCCACCGCTTTTGATTTCGATATTAATACGATTCTAATTGATTGTCCGTAATATCTGGGATTCTGTCGAATTTTATATTTTTATGTGGTAACCTTTTAATTATCCAGACTTAGAGGTGTGTAGGGTGTGGCGACAGTCACGTTGGCATTTCTACGCAGAAGAATTTCCTTAGCACATTAATAATGCACCAGCGTAACTAATTCATATTTTACATATGCACTAGCATTCACTGAAAACTATCCATACAAATGTATGTCAAGACGAATTGGACTGCGAATCCAATCAGCTCAATATTAACATCTATTCGTCAATTTTGCATATGCACCTATGTACATGTGTGTGTATATAAATGTGATTGTATGTTAATATATTTTTATTATTTAAATTGAAATGTTCCATGAAATGACTAATAGTTTGAAGAGGAAGAACATGAACCAAGACGGCGTCTTCCCTAAATTATATAATTTGAAAATTCCTTAGAAACGCTTTGATGGACCGATGGTTTCCGAGAAAATCCTCGGAGATGAATAATCATCTTTTCTTAGAGGAAATTTATTACTCGGGATAAGTTTTTAAAGGGCTTAGCAGCCGTTCCGATCCCAAGGGCCAAATAATCATTTTAATACATTCAGCGATACTTTCTCCGACTTCGTACTGGATAGGAATCCCCAAAAAAAGCCTTGAAAGTTTAGGTTAAAGAGAGCCGTCAAAGTTATCTCTACGTTTTGGAGGTAATGCGTGTGGTCCACATGGTCATTTCGGGAGTGAGGGGGGTCGTGGGAGGGGGGGGGGGAGGAGGAGGGACTGCATTAAGTTCGGGTCGCGTTTGCCAGGAATGATTCAAGGATAATAAATTCAGAAACGAATGACCAGGAATCGCAAGGACCACGTACTCCACCTAGTGGTGCTTTTGCCGGCCGTTCCAGGCTATCAGATGCGAGGAATTCAGCCACCGCTCGAGAGGTGGCCGTTTATTTTATTTTTTAACTTTTTCGGCAATTGCAAAATATTCTCGCGTTCCCTCGGGAATTTTACATCCGTTTCTATGTTTCCTCGAGTGAGCGATGAGAGAATATTCCCATGCTATCTTTCTCCAAAGGCGCGTACGCTGCATGGAGAATTGTCGAAGATCGCTTCGATCGATAGGGGTTTTTCTATCGATCGGATCGATAACGATCGTTATAAGAACTCGGACTTGTCTTTTAGTTGGTCTAAGTATCGTAAATCAATTTCAATGCGTATGAGATGCTAACGAATGATGGCGTATTCCAAAAAACAGACATTTGAATCGAATTGCCTATAATAGTTATAGATACGTATTGATGATGAATTTCATGATGATGATTTGAGGTAAAAATATTTATTTCGGATAGCTAAATTATATTTTGTTTTGACGTTTTTATGATTTCCTATGTATTTTCGGATCAATCTAGTGATCAGACTAAATTTGTAAGCTTTCATTTCATTATATACTATGAGAAAATTCACTTAATCTAAACATAGTTAATACTGATGGAATGAAGAGATTCGAAGATCCTATGCAGACAGGCATAAGCTGTAAAGTTGGGAATAATTTTGAAACGAGAAAAAAGTCTGCCATGACCGGAAATCGAACTCGGGTCTTACACTTGCTACATTTAGTCCATCTTTTGCTTTGTTATTGATATATTACTTCTGTCGCATAAAATAATTTAGTAATGCATTAACACGGAAACAGTACATCATTTAGATTACAATTCAAATGTTTAATCTTCCGCCTCATATTTACAAAAAATGAAAAAATACTCTCATTACAAAAGGAATACAACTTGAACTCTTGGGGAAATAAAAAATATAGATATATTATAGAAATGTGAGTATAGGAATTTGGTTTAAGGTGTAGATATACTAACAATAAGAAGAAAAATATACTGTTCGAATATTCTGTTGTGCTATAGACGTTCCATTTGTGGAGGTGTGTCTGTGCATTCCGACCTCTCCTTCCGAGGCTTCTATAAATAAGTAAAATATAAACATTAGATAGGATATTTTGGAGCCTTGACATCGGGATATAAAGAAAATATAAGTATCAAAAAAGCGGGTGAACCTTAAAAACTTGAAAATCTTTACATCGAGTTTTCGACTACACGAAGTAGAAATTTCTTACTGCTTGTTTCCTTATTCATTGTCTTAGAATTCTATACCTTGAATTATCTACAACTTAGCATATTTTCACCATAACTTAAGTTCGAGGTGTAGAGGCACGACTGCATATGGAATATAGATCTCACTTTCTGTCGTCACACGTAAAGGAATAGATAGCCGAAGTAAGGTCGGAATATAAAACGGTGGATATTCTCGATATCTTTTTCATATCCTTCGATTTTCCACTCCAATCCCATTGAAAAAACGCAAATGCCAAATCAATTTCCACTTGCTGAGCGTATCCTGCTGACATAACGTCAGGTTTCCGTTCTTGGAAACACTTTTCCGAAGAATATTTCCCCCTGGGTAGGGCTTAACATCATCGTTGATCGAAGTCCCTGGCCGCCGTCACCATAGCCTTGCAAAAATAAGCTGGCACACACAGGGATAAGGTGAGGCAGAGAGAGAGTGAAGGAAAGATGTGGGTGAAAGAGATATCCTCCCACTCCAGGTGAGGGTGAAGACAAGATGGAGACTTCGAGTGAAGGAATGAGTTAGAGGAGAGAGGGAGAGTGCGTGAGAGGGAAGTGAAAAGAGGAAGGAGTGAACGTTACGGTGTTAAGAATGTAGAGGGGCGAACCAGAGGGGAAAAATGTGATGAGGAAAAACTGAACAGGGAAAGAGAGAGAGGGAGGGAACGGGAGGAAGAAGAGGGAGAGGAAGGGGCTAGTCAAAAAATCATGGGTTTGGAAATAAGGATACCAAGTGTCATGCCTATTTTTTCAACGTGGCAAAAGTGTGGCCTATAAAAGCCTCAGGTGAAGTCTGTACAGGAGTTGGGATGGGACGAAAGGAAGGGGGGTAAGGGTCACGGAAAGGTTGGAAGGAAAGAATTGAGGAGAGGGAGGAGTGAGGTATAGGTAGGGGAAGAGGAGGATGTGGATGCGTCACGAGGATGTGACTGACTGGGTGGAAGGTAAAGAAGAAGAGACAGCGGCAGGCGCCTGCGACAGTGTGTTTGTGGGGAAGTGAGGGATCACGAATGCACAAGCTCTCCTTCGATCGGCAGGCGAAACAAAAGGGTTAATAGAGAAAGGGAGAGAGGGATAAAGAATAAAGAAAGGTCTATCTCGAGTCTATGGAAAAGAATTCAATTGAGGAATAGAGCAATGAGCGTTCGAAAGAATAGAAATTTCATCGTCGTGCCTCAGGTCTCCATGTCCAATCTGCTTTTTCTCCTTGGGTTGCACACAGTATCGTCTCTATTGCTCTCTCTATCCTCTCTCTCTCTCACCTCTTTTAGTCGAAATACCTTCTCTTCGTCCATTCATGAACAATGTATTGTTAAAACTAAGGGAAGGGTGGCTTGAACCGCTGGTAAATCGTCAACTCTTTCTTAAAGATGAAACGTTTTTACCAGTTGTTTAATATTTCTTTCTTCCTGAAAGAATCTTGAGTGTCCTCCGCCCGTCTGATAAGAGAGGTTCGTTTGTCTTTTCTTTCTCCGACCGGTAAGAAATTTTTCCGGAGTATTTCGACAATGTTCAAAGATTTTAAAATATTTCTCCTGCTTTCTTCGCTGCATTTCAACGTTATCTAAGACTATCAGTTCCAAAATGTACGAAACGTATGAATGCATGGTGCTTGTGTGGAATTTCGATAAAATGCAGGGAATAATTATAACGAGAAGCGTTGTTAATTGTATGCTTTCATTATGGTTCTAACATTAGATACGGAATCATGTTATTATTTCTGTTGAATTAATTTTAGTATTGATCCATCTTGATGTTGAAAAGTTATTGTGTAATGGGATTAAAAAACCTCATTCCTTCCAAATTTTATCTATATGCACGTTTCTGTAAAAATCCCATGCAGTTAGTTGACTTGAAATTTGACAAAATGTTTTAATTTTTTTTAATCAATACATAATGCCACATCAAGATTCGATATTTATTCTGGTAATGTTCTGGCTTCGATTAAGTTTTGATGTGAAATTTTTAACAATATTTTCAAAAAATATTATTTTTAACACAGCTTAACGCAGTAATACGAACGTTTTAACTCATTATTCTAATACACCAATCTCAAGCATATATTATTTCCAATCTGATGAAACATTCCGATCTATTTACAAATGCTTGCACCCATATCCGATGACAAAGTACGTAAACGCATTTATTTTTAACGAACAAATGTAACCGCTGTCGTTGTGCGAATTTAATTCCCCGTCCGTAAATGTCCCTCCGTTGTTTATAAATAACGTTTTAAATCCCCCGATTCTTTAGAATTCATGCAAATATTGCAATGTACTTTCAATCCCCTTTCCCCCCCTCCTAAAACGTCCGCAAGTATGTTTTCTAGACGACGCATGCGCACGCAAACACCTTCTGGCTCCAGCCTCCGGTCAAACATTTTCTCTCAATCCCATAATTTTTTACCATATATACACAGCAGCGTCCTCAATAACCATACATAAATTGCGCATCCTTTAATGCAAATCCAACTCTCAAACTCGATAATTGACCCACAGGTCAGTGACTGAAGCTTACTTTAACGATATTCGCGTCTAATGTTGGATTACCAGTAAATTCCATAAATTTTGGTCTTTAACTGTACTGATTACAAGGGAAAAAACCTTTTTTGCGTAACTAATTGAATACATGTACGAATCATTTAAATCACGCATGATCAGTCGCGTCCTCGTTTACCATGCGCCACACACTTCCCATAATGCCATTCGCATCCTCGATCTTGATCATTAATTCACGACTCAATGAATGAGCCACGCTTAAAAAGTACGCTTGGAAAAGTGCCGCTTTAGGATTCACCTTTTGAGTATCTATGAAAACTTCCGCGTTCAAATTTAGAGGGGATTTGGAGAAAAAATAAAGAATAACTAATGGGATACTTTACGTAAGAAAATTTGAAATTTGAAGCATATTTTTGTTAGCAAACAAATATTTCTAAGGATGTAACGACATAAGTTAATTGATAATTTCAACTTTTCCGATGCTTAACATGAGATTCTCCTAAGGAGTCATAAATGAACTCCATAATATATTTTATAAACTTGGACCTCTAATCCAAAATCTGTCAAAAAATAAGCATAAAAAAATAAGCCGCTTCCGCGTTATAGTTGTGAATGATGTTTGAGAGGAAAAAAATCAACCGAACATTTTTTTATTAAATTCCTCCTCTTGCTTTGTAAGATCTCAGATGAACAAGTGTATTTTTCTGTGAGAATACGTTTAAATACATTTATCTAACCTATTCCGATTCAGGTCGCCATCATTTCCTCATTTCAACCTTCCTTCATTTATTTCGCAGTTATAAAGCTGTTTAAGGCGCAGCAAAATTCGCATTTCCCGTCGAAACGTGGCTCTTTTAATTTTCTTATCATGTCACATAGGAAGCGCAATGAGGTTCGCGCTTTGATAATAATTTCAATAATTCCTATTATTATTTAACTACCTGCTAATTCTCTCTTGTCTACGTCTATTGGTATCTAAGAGGTAGTGCAATGAATAGCTGGTCAGTTTCAAAAGTTTAGGAAGAAAAGTGACTTATTATATTTATATATTAATTTTCTACGACCTGCTGATTCCCTCTTGCCTACGCCCAATGGTTACCTATCTAAGATAGTACAATGAATAGCTGGTCAGTTTCAAAAGTATAGGAAGAAAGGTGACTCATTATATTTATGTATTCGTTTTTTACGACCTGCTGATCCCGCTTGTCTACGCCCAATGGATGTCTAAGATAGTACAATAAAT
This sequence comes from Tanypteryx hageni, assembly GCA_028673005.1. NCBI lineage: Eukaryota > Metazoa > Arthropoda > Insecta > Odonata > Petaluridae > Tanypteryx > Tanypteryx hageni. The sequence continues at coordinate 70,434,381 of CM054116.1, read as the reverse complement.
AGCTGGTCAGTTTCAAAAGTTTGGAAGAAAGGTTACTTCCTAAATTAAATTAGAATTTTATTTATTTTATTCGTCTTTCCATTTTTCACGAGTCGTTTAAGAGCAATGGTTCTCAAACTTTCAATTGTCGCGGCCCTCTTGAATAGCATGCGGCTCCCTTTGAACTGTAAATAGTAAAAATAAGATACTTGATTTCAAAATAATTAATTTTATGGAGCTGTTAATAACTTTTATCACATAGTATTTTCTAAAATTCCCTGATAAAATTTTATTATTCGTGAAAACTTTATTTTTCGTCCTTTCACCTTCCTTCCAAAATAATTTTACGGCCCCCTGTGGAGCCGCGGCCCACAGTTTGAGAAACACTGGTTTAAAGTGCAGCGATTGTTTCCAGCATTTGGACATTGGAATTGAATTTGTCTCGATCCGTTAACCTCGGGCGTTGAAATTCCTTTTACTTCGGACCGATTCTTTTTCGATCTACCTACTCCCTTGCATAGTTTCCTCCTTCCACTGAACAGATCTGACGAACGATGAAAAATCGCACCCCGCTCCCTCCGACGCACACACCCCCTTTCGGCGCTAATTAAAATAACGGGTTCCGTGTCCGTGGAGTCTCGTGACGAGTGCGTCCGAAACCCTTATTAGTGACCTCTCTGCGCGTGGATCGCCCGCGACTTGTGAGTGAGGGAGGTATATATTATTTGTTAACGGACCTGGATAGACGATGGAACGTCCAGCGCAGTAAAAAAATAGAAAGATTCCGGCCGCGACCTCTTCTCCTTCACCCCTCGCTCAATCCCTTATCTCCCGCTTCATCCTTAAGCATCAACTTCCTCTCCTTATCAATCCCCTTTCCTTCCCTATTGTAAAAGGCTCGAGGTCCCTCTCCATTCCCATTCCTGGACTGGGAGAATCCTCCTCTCCCGCTGCGAGCGCCTTGGGAGTCCGTTGACCGAGACAGCACCGAGACCCATCGTATACTCGAGGCGGCTTCCTACGGAGTGGTGGCCCCACTGCCGTATTCTTCCTTCTTTCTTACCATCTTTCGTTTTTCCATCCTTCGCCGCCGAGGTCGAATCCCCAATCTTATTTTCCTATTTTCATTGGTTCGGTTATCCTCTTGCCAGGGACGTGGCCTTTATTCAAACTGAACCAAGGGACCCAGAATTATTATTTTTTTGCATACTGTTTGGTTTTTACAAGAATAAAAATTTATTATCGGGTCTCTCGCGTAATTTTGCAACAATTTAATCGGTGACTGACAAACTAGATGATTCCAATAACCTCGAGGCGGTTGATAAAATCCAGGTGTACAACTCGGCTAAAAAGTTGTCGCCCTCTTCGGTACAAAAAAGAATTATCCTGTTCGTCTCATAGCAGATATTAATAATCTAGGCATAAAAAGATTGGGAAAACTAGATGCGTATTTAGGATACAAAGTGGTCGCGATCACCAGCGATTCACCGATATTTCCCTATAAATTTTAAGGTGATTCGCCGATAGAAGATTCTAAATTATTAGTTATCAGTTATCACCACTGATGGTGGCTGCGTTGTAGCCTAAATTGTAATAAATAACCCATTTCATAATCAAAGATACGGCTACAAAAGCAATGGAATACTGCGGTTTTGTTGCAAAATTTTTAATCTAGTATTTACGCCAAACCGTTTTTTTTGCTTGTGGAGCTATATTTGATCACCATTTGGTTTCATGACGAAAGGTTAAATCGACGTTCTTTCTTTAGAGAGTCGACGTTATGAATTGCGTGAACTTCAGATTCATTCACGTTAAAAAGTTACACGTGAATAAATACGCCTTTTCCTCATTTGGCCGATTATCACGATATCCCCAAACTATGTTCCCCGCAGATTTTCATCATCCGCGCCACTTCCCTCAAAATTTCATTCGATAACCGCCAAAAAATAATCGAAACTTCGTTTTTCCTCCCGTGTTTAGCTACGGACAACGGCTCTCCGGATTTATCCAGCGCGTAGGTTCGTCTAGGCCACATGTGATACGCGTGGATTACACGTTTCATTCCTCGGATCGAGGACGATGTGTTTCAGACGATTTGAGAGATGTGCATAAAGGTTAAGCGTAGGTGGCCTCGTCGAGATTCGAAGCGCCGTCCTCGCGGTCCTCCGTTAAAGGGAGGTCAAATTCAACGTGCCTCGAAGGAATGGATGCTCGGGAGATAACGAGGCGCGTGATTCGTCACCGCGCGAGGAGGATTGCGTAACAGGGTTTCTTTTCTATCCTACGCGTACGTTATCTGCATATTTACCCCACGGTTGGGAGGTTGCGTGTGCTACCAAATCGACGAAAACATTTTTCCCGTTACTGTGAATTCTTGCTATAGGCAATTAAAAGTGTTTTCCAGTTCAAGTCAAGAAATACACCAGATCGGTTAAAATGGTGGAGGCAATTCGATGAATGCTTGAGAAAAATTACAAGTCGCGGTGAGTAAAAAAGAAATTGTAAATTCATGAAAGTATAGTTGTGTGTGTATCCAATACCCAGAGACGTACCTGGGAGACGTAGTGCCAGTGGAAAAATTTAAGGAAGCATTTAAGTTATACAGATTATTATTTTTTCCTGCATTTAATAGAGAATAGTAGCATTTCATTGGAGATAACTTTAACATCTGAACAATAAATTAATACTTATTTGTGGTAAAATAAACTTCTGACATTTTTGCGGGAACCTTGGACGCCTTTTGCAGACGGCGCCTATGGCAAATGCTACCTTCGCCATACCCTAGTTACGGCACTGCCAATACCCAACTTGGTATTACGATCAAACGAATAACTTATACAAGATATTGAAATGCAATCAGATGTAAACTCTGATGCATGAAATATCCATCCTGAAACGGAAAGTAGTAAAGAAAATCTACTAGCACCTCCTTTTCAAAATGCATATGCTACTAAAAACCCAACGCTAGATCGTAACTGCGATTCTTTTCTGTACTGGAAAGATATCAGTCAGGCTTTTGGAATGTTGGCTATGGCAGCTGTGGTTTACTCGCTCTTCGATAAAAAAGTACTTTTCAAAAAGGATGGGTGAATAAATTTTGATTAAAGACATAATGCAGAAGCACTGATCTCGGCTTGAGATATTAAAGACTTACTATTCTAAACTATTCCTTTGAAGAAGATTCTTCCATATAAACGTACATCTTTTCACCCAGATAACATTTTTCCTGATGTACAAATAAACCTTTTCTTTTGTTCTACTGAATAATTGATGCATTTCTTTACAAGTTGAAGCCTTTATTTCTGCCTATGTACCCCATATCAGTGATTGCAATCCTTACACCCGCGAGCACCAAAGCCCTAGCGAAGAAATTTTTAGGTGCTCACGAGATTGTTAGAATAGTCATAACTTACAAAATACTAAATTATTATGAGTACTCTGCTAATAGATGTACATACGTATTTGATAGTTTTAGGATTATATCAACCGTTCTACACCACTGCATTATATTTGTAAGCATAAATTAATAGGGTGCACGCCGATCATTTAAAACTTCTTCCAGTAGCCTTTCTCCAAATAAAAGTTGGCGCTTAGATTCTATATTTGATGTGAATATTTCAAGGCTATTCAGTTCGATAGAAAATTTGAAATTTGCAGGGCCCTAATATACATTATTTCTAAAAGAAAATGTTTTCTGAACCTTGATGAACGTGTTAAATTTAGATGGAACGGTGACGGTTCATATACGGTATCGGTCACCGGTACTTACCCGGCTGACGCGAACAAATATTTTCCCCGGTTCTGAATTTATGGATTAATGTATGTGAGTTTTTTCATTGGCACGAAATTTGCTTAAGGCGGAATTCGAAGAAATCTCGGGAATCAAAAACAATCGTCTAACATGAACACATGCTTCAGTCAGACGTGCTGTAGAGCTATAAGACTTTGTTTCTGGCGTGTAGAGAGTTTGTTTGTGCAAACAGTTCAATACGCGGATTCAATGGGGTCCTAAAAAGGGTGAATCAGCAACTGTCTACCTTCCGTACCCCACCCTTCAGTCTTGTTTCATCTTTCATGAGTGCCTAAAATAGGGAAAGACGTGTTGCCTCAGTAGATGGTTGGCTCGTAATGCTAAGGTCGCGGGTTCGAGCGAGTCCTGCCTTGGACATGGTTGTATGTGATTGTCCTTGTTACCTTGTTAGACCCAGTTTACTGTAATTTTTCATGTACTGTCGGTAGATTCTTTGGAAATAAATAAATAAACGTGGGCGTTGCTAGTGTGTGTTCGAATTCCTTGCAGTAATTTTTTTCAGTCGAGAAGATCACTGAGGAAGAAAGGAATGGAAAAATTTTGTTAGATATCATGATGGACAGTGGTGTGCCTTGTTGCCATAGAAAATTTGAGGATATACGACTGCTAAATGCTCAAAGTCGCAAGTAAGAACTTATTGCGCTTTTGCACCGTTTGTCGTGCGTGCGAGAACATGGCCGTATAAAGAAAATTGTTTTTTCTCACTTTTAGGTGGAGAACTCGAAAAATTCGAGTAGGCTCAAGAGCCCACTCGAATTTTGAAACGAAATTAATATTTTCTATTTGAAATTGTAGGTCAGGCGTACGTGCACTTCAGCTTGACGTGTTGTCTTGATTGGGCTTGGCATGACGTATTTGCTTCATTGGACTTATGTTAGCTTGAAGGCCCATTGTTACAAGTGCTGTACTTATTGCATTAATTAGCTAGAAAGCGTGTTTATCGATTTATCGACTCTTTATTTTTTAAAAAAGCATAGTTTATTATTCTGATGGTGAATAATGGTGATAAATTATTCACGAGAAACTGTACCACATTAAAATATGCATAAATGAAACTCTTTCTCCTTAATGTATGATAACGAATAATAACTCGTCTACTATCTCAATAAATTTCGATTAAAATGTTGATTACTCGTCGCATTTCGATCCGCAACCAGTGAAAACAAATTCATTGAGAAAGGTTTTCTTTTTCCAATAAAAGTTCCAAGCGTACCTTTCGTATCTCAAACTAACATATCATACCATCGAATCACGCATTTTAACCCTTTATCTTCATCGAAATCGAAATTAAATACAACAAAAGCAAAACCTGAAAGGCTATTCTCGGGAAAACGTCCTGAATGCAATTCTTTGCTCCTTCGATGCCGCCCATACGCGAGTTCCAACCCTTTTTAATAACGCAAAACCCGATTCGAAGAAGGATTGAAAAATAAAGTAAAACCCTTATTTCTGAACCAAAGTAATTCCAAGCACAATTCTTCAATTTTGAAAAAACCTTGACACACTACTTGTTGATACCGGTCTTACGCGGTTAAAAAAAAATCATAACGCGTAGATGATGAGCACGCGTTAAATCTCTTGGCGTTTTTCCTTTATAAAAATGTTTTCTTTGACTCCGCCGTCCTTCACATCCTTTCGACTCCCACGCGATTTCTTACCTCTGGTCAAGGCGGCGAGACTTTCATCGCATCGACTTCCTTAAAAGTTGCCAATATTCTTGATAGAGGGGGAAGGATGGGTCGACAAAGAAAAAGACAGAGAAACATCTTACAATGTAAATTTAAAATGACGATGTTTCTTATTTTTCGGACACCGTTCACCTTGGCGGATTATTATAATTCGCCGCCTAACATCACCGCAAGCGTATTAGGTACTAGCGATGGCAACGAAGAAGCGGCTATTTTTTTGAAAGAGTAGAAATCCTTTGGAAACAACAAAAACTCTCTCGCATTCTTTAAGGTCTACTAGTTTTTGAAATCATCGCAAGTTCTAACGCATTTAAGAATATTATCCGAAGACAGACCTTCGAAATAATTTCTCAATCGCATTATAACTACCTAGGAAGTTTTGAACAAAAAATACCTGTGTATTAAATGAAGTCAATATGAAAATTGCCTGGCTTTATAATTATTCTTAAAATAAAGTATTGCTGTAAGCCAGAGCTGGGCAAACTACGGCCACGCATCAGGCTCGCGAAAGCATATTATGCGGCCCGCGATTCCATTATGAAAGCGAGCCGTGAAATTTAATACAGATAATTTCAAAGTTGCGAGTTAAAAATTATATCCGTTAAATTTTTTCTTCTTGTGAAGTTATAACGCAAAAATATTATTAATTCTTGATTTAAACTAACAGGATCCTTCGCGGTCTCTCAAGTTGTTCCAACAGGAACCTTAATGCGGCCCGCCGAAGCATCGGCATCTGGTAACGTAATAAGTTTGTCCATCCAAGTCTCACCAAAAATTCTGTCGAACGTTTAGTCTTTTCTTGTAATTTGTTCAAACTGCAGGGTGTTAAATGCATCTTAAAATCTATAGCTGTCCCGAAGTCAGATCGAACATTGACATACATCGAGACCTCATCCAACGCTTCAGATTGGCAAATCCGTGTGAATATCCCATGTCACATTATCCGTTGAATAGTTTACACGGTCTCTTTTTCCGGATGATGCTGATTTGATTCCCTACTACCTCTGTGTCTTCGACTGTTTGTCATTTACAAACTCACGTTAATACGAAAGAGAAAGTGTAGGGCATACGTTTCTGCGTAAACACAATTTCTCTAATGTGAACAATCCAACAACCTCACTGTTTACCCGTCGACGTGTACGCGATTTTGAGTCGAGGTCGAGGAACATGACGGGTTGTCGGAGAAAAAAATGTTGCCTTCCTTCGCTAGAAATTATAGAAACGCGCGGACTTTCGTCATTGGCAGGTTTCAGTAGTCGCGAAAAATTTTGAAATCTTCGTGAGAGGGCTTTTCTCCACTCCAAACCTTAATTCACTTTTCTTCTTACGCTAAACAAATCATATCACTCTTCGATGTTTCCAAACCTGAGTCGAATTTTAACCCATATGCTATTAAGGCTCTCCCCTTCGTCCTTTATCATTTAGGCCCTTTATTCTATACTGATGTGAGGAACGGTAGCGGACCCCGCTACCGAGCAATCAGTCTTGGGCCCCTTTATAACCACAACGCGGCCCTGCCACTAACGAATCCTTCTTCGACGCGGAGGAAGAACAATCTTTTTAAAACAAATGTGTGCAGATTAGACTTTCACGTTTGGTAAACGTAAGGCTTTGATGAAATTCAGAGAAAAACTCAAAATGGAGGTGGCTCGGACTGGAGGTAGAATTTTTAAATTAATTTAATTAATTAATTAATTTTTTGAATTGATATATTTACCAATTGCATGAGAAAGGAATTCCATCCAATTGTTTAACCATGCCGATTACTTCGAGGCGGTATCTAAATGACAAAAAAATACCGTTAAAACGTGAGTTTCGGGAACAAGTATAACACGCGCAGTGGCGGATTTACGCCTCCTCCATACTTAATGGGGCCCCATATTTTTTTTAATTGTTATTATTACACAATGTTACAGTTTGGCCATAGGGCCAGGTGGCAACAATATATCACTTAAATAATAAATTGTATAAATTGACATGAAAAATTCCATAACATTTATATTATATACACACTAACTTCCAGAGGAGGTTTTTCGCGGGTTCATGGCAGGCCTTCACGGCTACCGTAGCGGTCGCGGGGCCTTCTAAAAGTTTGAATATCAACTTTGCATTCTATAAAAATATTCGTATTATTTTTTTAGAATGCTCTACAGTAAAAGTTCAATTTATCATTGAACATTTTAAACTTCTTAATTAGGCACGAAAACAGCGTTTCAAATGATATCGACAGAAATCGAGGATGTGAAAATATTGATAAGTGCGCTACGTTACCGTATTAAAGCAACAGTATATCAAATTAAGTATTATAATATCCATAAATGAATATAAAAACAGTACATAGAGTCAATCAGTGCAATAACGTCCAAATAAGTACAGTAATGAAGAAATCAGTACGGTTGTTCAGCTTAACCATACCACAACATTTCTAATTTTTGTAAGTGTAAGATAAGCTTATTAATAAGGCGTTTTTTCGGCTCAGCACATTAATAAAAGATGTTGCATATCTATATTGTTATTAAAATAGATGTATGCATTCACGTGTTGATTTTTCAATTATCTACCTTTATAAGAGGAAGTTTTCATCGTTCAGCGGCCTTCCAATGCACATCTTTGCACCGCGTGTATCCTAATAACGCGTGTGCAGTGGCGGATTTAGAGAGGGGGGTCGCACATGGCGCGTGCCAGGGGCTCCACTAGTGCAAAGGAAGTGGCATACAGCTCATTAGTTAGGCCGATATTAGAATGTGGATCCATGGTATGGGATCCCCACCATGTAGGGCAGGTGAAAAAGAAATGGTACAGAGGAACGCAGCACGTTTCGTTAACGAAAATTTCAAAAGAGGCGAGAGCGTTACAAAAATGATCGATAACTTCGGATGGGAGTCGCTAGAGCACAGAAGAGATATAGCTAGGTTGAGCGGAGTCTATAATGCTTACGTTAAGAACCAATCGTGGAGGAATATAACAGTTAGAAAGGAGAAACAGAAATACTATGAACGTAGAAATCACAAATACAAAATAGAACCTCTAGGGCAGAAGACAGACTGGGGCAAGTTTTCGTTCATGAATAGGGGGATTGAGAGATTGAACATTTTACCTGCAGATACCTTTGAGCCTTTTCCTTCACAAGTGGGTCTCTTTAAGACGAAGATTGAAAGAACAATTTTATAATTTCTTACTATATGTTACATATTTTCTGTCATACATGTTTCCGTATCTAACGAACAGATGGACCAAATGTATTTCGGGGGACGTGGTTTGCCCCGCGTTCTATCCGAAACCGCGTAACATCGAGCAGCGCTACAACGGGCTTTCGTTGTACTACATATAACACATTTGTTCCGCATCCTAAAACTGGTACGCGACAGACAATACGTACCACCCGTCCAACAAAATTCGCCGCGACATTCGAATGCATCCTTGCGTGCATTTTAACGCGAAAGTCGTTGGAAAATGTCCCTTGCACCCATGTCGGTCGGAAAAAAACCGACGCAATAAGACGTCCGTGTCGGAAAAGTTCTGCCGTCCAATAGTGAATAATAACGCGTCCCGCCGGAGATGGCGCGCGTTCCGTGGAGGAGAGGCGGCGACTCTCTCTCTCTTTCTCTCATTCTGTCATTGAGTTGATGCCAGGCGTCCTGGAAAACGTTCTTATGCGCCCAAATACGTTATTTATTTATCGCCCCTCCGCCTTCATCTGCACCTCTTTCCTGTTGTATTCGTCTCCGGGCGAAAAAGAAGATAAAAGTAGGCGACCACTACGAAGGCCACGAATTCTCCGCCCGATACCTTTTCATGGTTCAACTCACGTAGACCGCGACCAAAAAAAATACTACACACGCCTGTTCTTTTTATTTCCCCTTACCAAACCCGACGACTCTTCTCCACCCTCGCTGTTCTTTTATTTCTTCCTTTCCCCAGAAGCATCGCAGCGCGTGCATTGCTCGACGGCGCACGTGTGCCGCGAGAAGAACGCCGTCGGAGAACTGTGACGGGAAAATTGGAACAAAAAAAACGCGTGCCGCACCTTTATTTTTTTCTACCATCGTTCGTTCTCGGATAACCGAAGGACTCTTTCCAAGAAGCTTTAGCGTTCCAGCAAAAGTTATGAATGAACGCCGCTTTTTACTCTTAACCCTTTTGAGATCGCTTCCGTAATATTACTCTGCAATTCACAAGTGCTCTCGCAAGCAAAATCCTTAAATGTGAATTTTCGTAACACTATAAATTGAGCTGTCTTTATTGTGACAAATGTGTTTAATGCCTATCTTAATGGAATGAAAAATAATTCTTTTATTTCAAGCAAGCTTGGTTCGCATTCCTTTGCCTGCTCTGGCCACGTCGTATGCATATTTAAAGAAAAAAACTAACGAAAATGTTGTTTAAAAATAGACTTTCCAAAGTTAGTGTGAACGTCGCTCGCCCTAAATTACGTAGTCTGTCTTACCGTCCTCCTAAAATAATGGTTGACGCCTTTTTTTCCAAGTCAGGACGCTTGATGGATGTCTGAAGTGTGAGATATATCGGCCTATGTATTTCTTATTTGATTTCTCGATTTTTTTGGGTTGGACTCCTTTATACAAATTAAACAATATAAAATTTCCTCAGTAACTGCTATACCTGAAGGTAAACTATTCTTATCATTAAAGAGTAATTGCGGTAAGAAGAACAAGTTAGGAAAGTGTACAGTGTATCACAAATAGGCGCGTTTCGTGCGATGGAGTATTTGAAACTGTACGACATAATTTGACCGAACACACCATAAAACAGCAAAACACCAGGACCCGATTGTATCTTTGTCTATTAAATATTTCTTCTCCCCCCTTAGTTGGTGCATCAATAAACATATTACGTAATTTTAATGATTAATACTGCAAAACGATATATCGTAAATGATTCTAGGGAAATATTCAATTTATATTTAGTGATTTATTTTCTAATCAGTTTTAATCAACCAAACAATCGATAATTATTTTAAACATACCTCACTTGAGTTCAGTAGTTGTAATATTTACGTTTATGTTCTTTTCTTCGCCGTAGATAATCCATTTCCTTCCGCATATAAAATCTGTCATGCACGCGTAAGGAATTAAATGTATTTTGTAATTATAGCAGATCTTATTTACTTCAGCAACCAATAAGATTATTTACGTGGACAACAATTAGGTAGCTATGCAAGAAATTTTCAAAGCGAATTACGACTTTCTTGTGCAATTTTCTTGATACAGGCTACTCCTGCAATAAAAATGTATAGGAAAATAAAATACTCTGCGTTACTAGTTCTACAAGACTAATTGAAAAATAATTTGACAAGACATTTACGAGATATAACGGAAAGTTTATTTTTTGTCACCAGTAATGTGGTACCCCTGATTGGCTTACGTGATTTATTTTTGTGATTTTCTTATTTTCTTTGACTGTAAGTTATTAATATTATTCTATTATTATTAATATCAGAATTCATAAAAATCCGTTTGGTAGAAGAGGAGAACGAACATGCGGACGGACGGACGGACAGACAAACCGACAGTAATAGGCGCTTATATTGGAAGCGAAACGCGCCTAAAAATAATTCGGCTCCTGGATTTTAATGTTAATATGAAATATTTTTTAATTCTAGTGATTTATTTAAATCTCGCATAGCTTACCGTCGTATTTTTCGAAGAAACTAAGGTGAATGGCCATTGGCCCCGGGCCATGGTCCTCTTCATAATATGTACCGTAGAAACCCGATTATCCGAATGTCCTATGTACAATGCCCACTGCGGAAAATTTTCCAAACATCAATGGTAATCTCCCTAACAAAAAACCTATGATGCAAAATTCCCACTCACAGGCTGCATCCGCAGTCAACCTGCGTAAATATACGCTAAATGAAACAGAATCAACGCATATTATTTATATTCCGTCTAAAGCACATGAAGTTTGAATAGCTAAAGATTAGCTAGGGACAATCCAACGGACGATGACCAAAGGACACCAGTTTCACTTGCTCACACGATAGTATTTCCATTCCTGACACCCCTGTAGCGACTTTAGGGTATAAATTAAATATTATTAAACTCTAAATCTCTTCGATTCAACAAAACTTCAATTCATTAAAAATGGGTATATTGCGGTGATTTTTACATGATATGAGGCTCCAAAACCAAAAATAGTTCCATCAATGAAGCAACGGTACATACACTTTGCTACGCAAGTACCACGTGTCACTTGGAAGCCCATCGTGCCCCGCCGTTGAGGTACGTCTCACAATTTGATAAACCTATACTATGAAAGGTGGTTTACTTGTTGGCATGACAACATGAATTTGAGACTTCCCTGAAAAAAGCGAATATTATAACATGAAAATGTAACGTTATTTCTCCGCTACCTTCATCTAAAGGAAAGGTATACATTCTTCTTACAATTTTGTATTGCTCAATATTATTTTTATGATAGAATATTAAGAGGATGACTGGGCTTCCAAGGAGTCACTGAATCTTCTTCCTTCAACCTTTAATCACCTATTAGAGAGACGTTTGCCTATGAATCTAATTTATATTTAACTAACTGGCATATTATTATCTACAGCAAAGGAATCAATAAATCACTTGCAATGAATACCTACTTTATTAAAGGGAGAATTCGACTTTAAAAAATTATGTTTAGTGATAATAACCGTTGTGACGCATCAAAATTAAAAACGTGATAATTAGGTACTACGAAAATGTAAATACGCTCGTTCTTGCATGTCACTCATCCCATGGCTAAGGAAAAATTTTGGTAGTGAAAATTTTGAAGTGTGATATCGTTTCTTTTAAGGAAAAATTAGAATAAGAAAAGATGATCTAAAATATACGAAAATTGGCACCGTACTTTATATTGTTTATCCTTAAAAATTAAATCTGTTTAATAATACACAAGTTTGGTTGGTTGGTGATCATTTTATGTTGTGGACGCCTCAAAAACGCTAAGAGACAATGGTTCGAAATTTTCGAGGAATGCTTGATTTACATATGAAAATTGATTAGCAAAAACTATTTGGAAGAACGACCCGGGTTCGACCCCAGAGGATTTTTTCTATTTCTCATAAGGTAGCACGGAGAAATAGACTTTTCGACGTGCAAGCTTTTATTCTTTTTGGAAATTAAAATCAGAAAAAAACTGACCTTCGATCATCCGATTTGAAGTATTTTAAAGAAAAATTAATCAAGTCGCTTATTCTATTCATCTTTCTTCGCCTACGGCTCGAAATCGCTCATGTCGAACGTTTAAATCGCATATTTAGGGGAAATATTGCCATTTTAACGATAACTGCCTTGACGACAATGTAACCGTCAAAAACTCGAGTTCATATTTTGGTCCCAAGGCTGAATGCCTTCCCCTCCTCCCCTCCCCTAACTACTTTTCGACGCGCAGGCTTTTATTCTTTCAGAAATTAAAATTAGAAAAACTCACCTACGATCATCTTTTTCTGTCTATCGACGATATTATCCTATTCACCCTTTTCCGCCTTCGGCTCAAAATTGCTCATATTAATAAATCACATATTTTGGGGTAATATTTTCATTTTAACCACAACTGCTCTGACGGCAATTGTCAAAACTTGAGCTCAGATTGTTGTCTCAAAATGCCTTCCCCTTCCCTACCTCAAACTTTACTTATCTTAACAACCGACTGCTGTGAGAAGCAGAAACAATATAAGTAATGATATTTAAAATAATTTATTTAAAGTTAAAAATTTTAATTCCGTTGTTACTTTCTCCATATACGAAGTATAGAGAAAGTATTGGTTTTCACGAAAAAAAAATCGAATTCGAGATTTCAAAGGAAATACATGTTTTAAGGTCCCCTGAACACGTTTTGACTATTTTCTCGATGATGTCTGTGTGTATGTGATAGATTTTTGTGGGCGCTCTAATTCAAAAACTATTAATCAGGTCAACGCAAAATTATATATTTAACATTTTTATAAAAGTTAAAAAGATCTGATTAGTTTTTGGTAAAAGTCGGTCGACCGGAAGTGGGTGTTTACTCTTCTCACTTATCCGTTATTTTGAAATATTTGCTTTAATATTTGATAAATGTGAAAATGTATTGGAATAAACGTAGTAGGAAATTTTATTTTCTACAACCTTTGTTTGATACATTTTTCCATATAATGCATTGTTTAAGTATATTTTTACCTGCCACCACCACGCCACCTACCGAAGACTATTGTTAACAATTGACGCTTAGTTACGTCTTAGTAACGCTCCTTTTTCTTTTCTTAATTGTCAACCGGAAGTAAATATTGACAACGATTCCAGAGCTAACAACATGTAATTTGCCATATAAATATGGAGAAAGTCATGTGTTGCCCTCATCAGTTTATTTATTTATTTGAACCCGTCATGTTTGACGGGTAATATACTAGTACAAGTAATTAAATAATAGACATTTCAGTTTATAGAAAAGAATTAAACTAGATTGTATACATATTATCAATATTATGAATGCCATGTCATAAAAATTTTACTTTAATGAAATGAAGCTATTTTTTACATGAATGGAATTTGGCATAATAATCTCCTAATTCGAAAGTAGAGAACGTTTCACATAGTAGCATTCAGCATTAATTTTTAATTCTGAACCAAATATTTTTAACTTATTAAATTACAGGGCATAAGACCATTTGGCCCTAGCGTCATTATTTAAATATTAACTTATTTATATAATATACACACTTATGCACAGAGAAATAAATATCGATAAAGATTAGTGAATAAGATAAATGAAGATGTTTGCTAAAAGTTGAGTTTTAACGATGCTAATGGATATCTGAAAATTAAAATTTTAGGCACACCATTAAAGAGTTTTCCGTGTGCAATGGCATTTATCGGGAATTACCAGAAGGAATGTGTTATGAAGACACTGTGGGACGGAGACCGTCACAGAAGCTTCAAAGGACACCGAACTACGTTTGGTTATTTGTTCTTCTTCCTAAACCCAGTCATACCGTAAATATCCATTCGGCCTATGACATCCAACCGTGACAGAGATACCTTTTTCAGATTACCGTGATACCTTCTTCCGTGCTTTACAGATATAACGCTTCGCACTTTTACCTTCTATGAAAACATTTCGGGAATATCAACACCGACTAAAGAAGCTTCATTCATTAAAAGGATCAGGTACTACGCGAATGATGGGTCACCACAATAACGGTGTTTCCTTTTACTGTTACATCCGTCCGCAAATTACCCGTGACGATTTGTTAAAAATGTTAGTCTTTAATGTACTCCTCACAATGAGTACAACTCTAATAAAAATTTGATGAACATTAAAGTCGATATTGATAATTTTGCCAATCGTAAAAGCGAACAAGGAAATTAATCAAGACCTTTATTTTTATTTCCGCACTTTCCATTTCTTATTTTAATTTATTTTAAATTCAGCGCTAAGCTTAACATTCGTTTTCCATAAAATTTAATATTACATTTACAAAGGTAATCCGATATCTAAAGATGAAATAGAAATATTAATACTATTAAATCAAAAGAAAAGCTATGCTATTATTTTTTTAACATCACCCAATAAAAAATCCAAATATGTATGTAGTAATGCCCATTCGAATTCGTACTTCTTTGTTTAAGCTATTTCACGACAGATGATGGAGTTCTGTAATAAGAGAATAAGACGATATCAGAGACATCTATTGATGTAAACTGCCGGAATTGTTTTCGAAACGATATTCTTTATATTTTCCCTTCTCTGTTAAATCTGGGAGCGAGGGAGGTATTAGAAGTTAAATAATTAGGAAAAGTATTTATTTTCAGTTATTAAAATGGTAGTTACAGCAGATGTAAACCTCCCAACGGAGGAAGAGTTAACTGTTCAGGAAATCAACATTGGGACTCCTTCATTAAGAGCTGCTTCTTTTCACCTCGGAAAGTACTGTGAAAATCAAAATAATGTATGTAATTTTGAAGCCTACGGGATGAATTTTATGTTACTAATTTGATAATAATTGCTTGTATGTTAATTTTTGGTGTGAACGTTTATTTCTATCTCGTTGCAATAATTCAGGAAGGAAAAGATTATCTCGAGTTGCAAAAAATGAATTCACTGCTGTTTTTATTACTCCACGTCGCTAAATTATTGCTATTATACTAGCAAAATTGCATATCACGGCGTAATTTCAATGCAAGCCTTAAAATTTTCATTTTAGGAGTTCATTCTCTGCCGAGAAGAACTTAAAGATCCTAGGAAATGTATACAAGAAGGGAAAGCTGTAACATCTTGTACACTAGAATTTTTCCGAAAAGTAAAGAAGGCATGCCACGATGAGTTCAGCCAGTATGCGACCTGCATCGACAAGTCAAGCTGCACACAAGAGTTTAGTCGGTGAGCCATTTGTTTTTGATTTATCTCATAAAATACATTGTATCATTAAATATTGATCAGGTTTGTTTTTGTTATATTATAGTTAAAAATGCGTTGCATGCGTAAGTATATTAAATTGTTACATATATTTACAGGTGCCGTAAAACTCAAGGAGTATTTGACAAATGCATGCTGGATAACTTGAATCTAGAGCGTCCTGAATATGGATATTTTTGCCGCCCGAAAGTGCATAACACTACTCGTCCCAAGCCTGCTCCTGAGCCTCCTGCAATTTATCCAGATGCCACTCCAGGGCTTCCTGATGATTATCCCCGGCCACCTGCAAAATATGGATCTCGTTTCCATGTTTTCTATTAGAAGTATGTCTAACCGAGGGAATTTGTGAACAGGCATGAGGTTTAAGGTCCTCATTTTTTAACATTTAATAGAATGGAAAAATCTCTTGAATTTGGTGAAAACTGCTATGCAATTTTCAGGGATGAGGTAAACATTTCTATAATTTATTTAACCAGGAATAATGTTCACGAGTTAAAATCTGAGGACCAACAGTTGATAGTCAACTGAAAATAAATCGTTTGTCTCAAAAAGGAATAAAGATTGGTAGTTCACAATAGTTTTGAAGTAATTTGGATCCAACTCTGTTTTACTATTTTAGTGAAGACAGAGATTGTGTTAGAACTCAATTCTGGGAGTTTTGTTGAGATGTATGTAAATAGTAATAAATGATATCTTTTATGGAGTTATAAAATCTTTTGTTTTATATTTTTCCTATATCTATACCTTGTGACTCTGTTTATCAAATAGAGGAGGTCATAATTTCAGGAGCATGAATACAAATAAAATTATGGGGTCCACTTACTATAGTTACCAAAAAATGAGCAGACTTCGAATATTTTCAGAGATGATATTGAATGAGCCATCAAATTTTAATTTTATTGACCTAGTGTCATTGATTAAAGAGTACATAGCCATCACCATTGAGTTTTTAAATTTATGTTTCTTATTGGAATGGTGAATCATATTTGCCCATAATGGATTGTCCATAAAACAGCTGCAACAGTTATGGTCAAGACTTGATAACTCGAATGCCAATCACAAAATTTTCATCCAGATGTTGATATTTTATCCCATTTTATTTATGTTGGTGAGGCTCTATTTTGTCTTCTGTTTATGTTAATGTATGATTGATTTGTAATGATATCATAGGAGTCATTCTTTTCATCATTAGTAAGGTGAAACTATGATACTTGTGTCAGTTATAAAAAATTTGGGGCTCCATCTGCTCAGTATTCTCTGGGCATACTGTCAGCTTCTGGCCCTTGAAGAGGTCAAAACTGATATAATTTGGGATATTATCTAAAATATTTTTTTAATCTGAAAGAGATTTTCATACTTCTATTCCATTAATTGAAAAATGTTTGTTTCGTTATGTGATTCTTGAATTGTAGTTACAAATAAGGTGACCAAACGTTCTCTTTTTAGAGGACATGCCCTCTTTTTTGCCGCAAAACTTTCATCCTCTCTTTTTACTCTCTCCATATATGAAGGCTAGAGAAAGTATTGTTTTCATGAAAAAAATCGAATTCGAGATTTCTACGTTTTAAGGTTCCCTGAACACATTTTGACTATTTTCCCGATGATGTATTTGTGTGTGTCTGTGACCAGAATTTTGTGGGTGCTCTAACTCAGAAACTATTAATCAGGTCAACACAAAATTTTATATTTGACATTTTTGTTCAAGGGACAAGAACTGATTAGTTATTGGTAAAAATTGGTCAACCGGAAATGGGTGTTACTCCTATCACTTATAATCATTCGCTTCTCTTCTACTCTTTGTAGCACTTTTTCATTTTTATCCTATCTGTCCATTTTATCTTCAGCATTCTCCTCCAAGTCCACATTTCAAAGTATTTGTTGTCATTTTTCCTTAGCGTCCATGTTTCTGCCTCGTACAAAGCTATACTCCATACATAGCATTTTATGAACTTCTTGCGAATATCTTCACTTATATTCCCCATAAGTAGGTGTTTCTTTCTTCTGAAAGCCGCTTTTGCTTTTCCTATTCTAGTCCTGATCTCATCCGTACATTTTGCTTGTCTTGTTATGATTAGTGCTTGTCATTTCCCAGTTCTTTCACAATCCCAGGATTCCGGGATTCAAAATTATAATATTATTATAGAAATTATTCCGGGGGATTTTCTTCTAGATTAAATAAAACCTTATGTGAACTATGTAATTTGTTTTATTTATTGATTAGAAGGCATTAAATGAATATTTAATCAATTTTATTTTACTAAATTAAGTAATTAGTGGTAATGATCTCCTGTGTGAATCGTCTATTGGACAATCTCTCACATGATGCAACCGACATATGCTTTCCAACTATGGTTAGACAGCTCCTCTATTTTTTGGCCAGTTAAACCGAAAGTCAGATGAATGAGGGTTGGATAATCGAGGTTTTACTGTATATTAAAAGTGGTTAATGAGCCATAAATGAGCAGAATTAGCAACATTTTTCCATTAAGTGCCAAAGCAGTATTAAATAAACATGGACCACTCAATTCTTAGATTATAAAGTATTTAAATAGGCAGAATTGAAAAGTAACAAGTTGTAACAAATTCTTTGGAATTCATATTAACCAGAAATGTTGTAATTGGTAATTCTAAATGCTTGAATCAATTGAATACATAATTGAAAAGCCTTTCTACAAGGCAAGGTATCATGTAAAGAGTTTGAGGAAAAGTTAGCATATAAAGAAATGGTTTGATTTTTTTCAATCAGTAGCTAGTTCAGGAGAGAACTCCAAGTTGCTGAAGATTTGCCAGTTTGTCATTAGCCATTAATTTAGTAAGAATTTTCATCATTATATTATTTTACTTTTACGTGAAAACAGGGATGATGTTCATTAAATAAGGTGGGCATAATAATTCCATTTTTGGAAAGTAATACATTTTATTTACAGCTTAAATTTAAAAAATACATTGTTTTGAATAATTGCAAATACCTATGTGATAAAATAGAAAAATATATTCTTTTAATTAATTTTCAGCTTTTAAGTAATTTTTTCCTTTTTGTTTCTATTATGTGTTGATGGCAAAAGATTTTTTATGTGACATATGAAAGTAATGTAAATTAATGTTGTCATTATTTTCATGTTACTTCCAAAATTTTTATAGTAATATATTTTGCTTTGAGTAACTCTAATAACCCTATTATTAGTAAAAAAACCCCATTTAGGCCATGAGGGAAAGAATTTCCAATAACATTTTATTTCAATAAGTTTATGTTTAATAGCTCCTGTTTCAAATTCTCAAAAATACACATACTAACAATGTGTGTAATATAAAAGGTAGATTTTCATTAACTTCTGTTTGGTTAATTGAAAGCCAAAAATCCTTCAGCTTAAGAGAACCTAATCATCATTTCAATAATTACTGTGAAAATTAGGATAGATTCTCAATAACTGTAATTTCTAGTTTGGCAAAATATTAATATCTTATAAAAATTTTCAGCAAAGATCATAACATTATGGATTGTCAGGCAATGTCATTAGTTTACATTGTCATTTATGAGATATACTGCAAAATTATCAGAGAAATTCATAAATCATGTATCTAAAATGGAAATAATTCTTAACTCAAACCCTTGTTTCAAAGACTGCATTTGAGGAGTATCAACCAAAAATTATTTAATAATCATTATTGTTTTAGTACTTTATCCAGATATATGCATGAGCATATGTTCTATGTTTGGTTGTCATCAATATTGGGGAAATAATCGCCACCTTTTAATGATAGAAAAATGAAAACTTCCTCCTTTCATGCCATATCATTGCAAGCCAAACTTTTCCAGATTCCACATTATTACCATGCTATGTACATCTTCAAAGACAGTGCGAATATTTGAAGTATCAGTTGCTATTGTGAAATGGGTGAAGATTTCTCTTTGAATAAAACCTTCTTCGACTGTGATAGTGAAGCCTGGGCCCATACTCAGCTTACGGTCAGACTGTTCACGACCCTTCTTAGTCACATCCTGTACAATATGAAACCAATTTTGTTATATTTATGCTGTTATTTTCTGAATATAATACTTTTCACTAGTGAAAAGTCAAAATAGACTATATACCATATATAGCACAACCCCTGGGTGATGTAGTGCTAAGATCGTTTTGCCTTTCATTATAGAATTTTATAGGTAAGGGAAAGCAATTATTGACCCTGAAATCGTGAGAAAGAGAAATTTTGATTCAACACAGCAATGTTAAATATACAGGTAACTGTATCAGTTATAATGGACTGAGTGCAAAGAGTTATCATCAGTCACAATTATTTTCATGTCGCACTTGTTTAGCATTAATTGATCAATCCATTTGACTTAAAGAATAGTTCTATTATATGTGATATATTTGTTAGTGTATTCTGAAATGTCTGCTCAGTTCTTTTCTCAATCACTCTTAGCAAAGTACAACTGATTTGGCTATTTTCTCAAATTCAATATGGCCATAAAACAAGTGAATTGCTTTGGTAACCTTGAAACTTGAGTTAATAGATGTTACTGATATGCATGATAACAGAGAAACAACCCAACAAGCTGGTATTAAATTAAATAGGCTAACATTCAACTTTGACAAAACTCGATCAACAAGCCCAAGTACAAAGGGAAACAAAAACAAAAAATTGGGTTTAATAAAAAGTACATAACATTTCAGGCAATTCTGTGAAAAATGCATACCATTAATGTAAAGCTATAAAGAAAGGTATTTATAAATTCATATTGCTTTAAATGAAATATTTTGTGTTCATAAATTCTATCAACTTCTTCCTTTTATTTGGTAACAGAATTCAAAGTCTGAAATGAACAGGCTTGATGCAACAATGATTCAGAAAATCAATAGAATTTTTCAAATTTTAAAGATCGCAAATTTTGAGAATTTTTATGGCTATATTAGAAACATCTCTAATGGTAGAATACAAAAATATCAGAACTTGTATCAAATTTTTATGATGATGCATCTTAATTCCTTATTTTGCAATAATTTTGGTATATCTCTATTTTGATATTTCAAATCACAAAGATGCTGAAACTTACCACAAACATATCTCGGATGAAACATCTTACTTTTAGGTATTCATCAGCAGGATTACCATCTGAAATTTTCAAGTTAATTAAATGAGTGAATAAAAAGCAGGCATTGCATAGTTACTTTAACCTTTTTCCTATAAATTGAATGATACCTTCAAATTATTATTTCTTGGTGAATTATCTCGATTTGTAAAATACTATTTCAAGTTAAAAAAAAATTTTAACTGAAGACAGTATCCCAAGCATTTTTAAGAGTGACATGATACTTTTTCAAAAATATTTGTTTTTAGTACAGTAGACCCTCAACATTCATGAGGGTTCCATTCCACGAACATCGCAAATGCCTGAATTCACAAATAATGGCTCTGCTACCTATTTTTCCCCAAAAAATTGAATGAAATATAAAGTATGACTGAAAAACTTAAGTAGGAATTTGGGAATCAACTGAAAACTCATAAACATTTAAATAATTTTAATTATTCTCCTATGTAAATATAAAAAAAAACATTAACTGAAGTAATGTCTAATATTCAAATTAATATTTAATCAAAATCACAGGAAGTAGCTGGTGGTAGAGATAAAGGAGGACATTATGAAACCCTTCAGGAAGAGGGCAGTCGCAAAGCGGTCGGCTCTTTCTTAAAGAACATCGTGAATCGCAGCTGTTTTCTTTTCTTTTTTCCTTATACATTGCGTGGTATGGAGCCAATGCAAGGTTTATTTCACGAGTGATCTTAAGATTCCGTTCCATCGATGAATCGTAACCGATAAAGGTATCGGTTAGCTGCTTTGCATATTGGAACACTTCACTAAACTTATGCAAGTCCCAACTAGCTTGCAATAGGACAGGGGCACCAAAAGAGGACAGGGGCAACAAAAGAGAAGTTTTCCTAGGGCGCTGAAATGTCTAGCACCGCCCCTGCCAACAAGGGACCTCGATGGGTCGTTTGCAAATAGTCAAAACTGCGAATGTTAAGGGTCTACTGTATATCTCTTGGCAAGGAGGCTGACTATGAAACTGTAAAAATCAATTTTTATTCTTATGTATGCTAATAAATATAAAAAATATCTATTTATTATTTCTAAAATATTTGATAAAACTTTTTTATGACAGTTTAATGTTGTTTCGGCATTAATTTTTTATTCAGTGTTCAAGAGAAAACAGGGTAGCATTATTCATTCATGCATAACTATGTCACTTCCTATCATCAAATTTAATTATTTCATATAATATAATTTTCAAGACAAACATATTATTTGTAATGCTTCAAATATGTTTTAAATTGCAATAATATACTGTATTTATCTGAATGTAAGACAAGGTATTTTCCTAATTTTGCATCAGAAAAATTAAGGGTTGTCTTATATTCAGATAATTATTGTACTTTTTTCCTTCTACAACTACCAATTTTAGGGAAGTTGTCTTATATTCAGATAACTACAGTAGATATGTTTTAATGAATTCACATTAAGATTTGAGTTTGCTGGAGTAATAGTTTGGAATCCATGGAATTTATTGAGACCAATAAGACAACCCTCTTCCTAGAAACACTTAAATTACGGTGGCATGTACTAGCTAAAAGAAGTACAAAGATGGCTTCTGTGACAATGAAGAAAATTATGGATTGGAAACATTTTCACGTTACCCCAAACTTGGAGAAAAATCAAGGAAATTAGGAAATTTTGCCATAACAACACTGTCAATCAAATTTCTTGGAAATCAATAAAAATTATTAAACATTGTCATTTCCAGCATTACAAAACTAGCATTAGCTCCTTGGAACATAGAAATATTCACCCTTATAAGCATTATTTCAGCATCAAGGATTTTTTATCCAACATTCTATTTTTGGTTATGTTTAATCACAACCATCCATTTTGTTCCATTGACCTGATATTTTTTTCTTTTTTATGTTTTACTTGGAAGCCTTTCTTCATTTTTTCTTTTTGCATGCCATTGCTATCATAAATTTCTTCTCATTATTCTCTCCACCATTCCTTATTTTATCATCATAGTTTTCACATTAATTCACACACATCAGTAATATCATTCAGTCTCATCAGACATTTAGTAATACTGTTCCAGATGGTTAAATGTATATATGTGTTATAGTATATATAAATGTATGTATGTATTATTCAATACTAGCTGCACCAGCGCAAAGAGCGCACAGAATATCATCATGTATAAAACCCCACTGGAAACTGTTCGA
Source organism: Tanypteryx hageni (assembly GCA_028673005.1). Taxonomy (NCBI): domain Eukaryota; kingdom Metazoa; phylum Arthropoda; class Insecta; order Odonata; family Petaluridae; genus Tanypteryx; species Tanypteryx hageni. The sequence continues at coordinate 70,411,236 of CM054116.1, read as the reverse complement.
GCAGAGCACACTGACACACAGATCCTCTATTATAATGATCAACTATTTCGATATGTGAATTTTGTAGTATTTTCTGTTTTGAGCACTGCATTAATCTATTCCTAATAACTATACTTCTCAGGAAATTTAACTTAAAATTTTTACAGTTAACTCTATTCTATTCTCTTATATTTTATATTAGGGGATAGCAAAGTTAGTTTTGCACTTAATGTTAAATATCTTTTAAATAAAGAGCTTGGAGGATACTTCCAATCTAACATGATAGAAATAAACAACACAAATTTAGTAATATTTTCATCATTAATTACCTTTTGGATCTAATTTGTACTCTCTGTAATTTGGAAAATATTTCCCAATATCCTTCCCATGCTTCACCTTTTCCTCCAGCATATCTTGCTTGTTCAAGAACAAAATAAATCCTGAATCTAACAGGAATCTGAAAAATATGAAACAAAGAAAAACTATGATCAATATTTTTCCACTAAACCTATAAACTTGAAATTTGTTTCATATTTTTAACTGGGAGAATTTTCAAAATACGATATGTTAAAAACCTAATAAATATCATTATTTGTTTTTAAAGCTCCAAGGAGACTAACAAATTAAATAAAATCCTGCGTGATAGTCATTAAGTAACAATGTTAAATTATGATTCACTCACTCTTTCAAAAATATAAATATAATACTTTTTTACATTTTACCAATAAAGTCATTGAAAAGTATAATATCTCATCCTAATTTTTATATTCTTACTTGCTATTCCACACATCATTGAATAGTTCCACAGCTTCAGCCAACCTGTTGTCTGTGTTCTTTTCCCTAAGGGTTTGATCAAAGCTGCTTGAAGCTACTAGAAATAGGATTGCGTGAATTCCTGCAAATACCTAAGGAAGAGTTAACAAAGAGTTAAAAGTTATAATCATATTTGGTTATTTTTATTACTATTTGCTATGCCAATGGCCTTTTGTTTTATTAAAACAATGCAATGGTTTAACAGTTTCGATGATATCTTCTTGCAATCTTAATCCTAAATGAAAATAAAATGAAACTTAAAGAAAATTGAAATTGAATCCAAAGCTTTAATTATCTCTGTACAAATGGATAGCCAAGATCAGATTATCCATCCATCCATTATTAAAAATATGATGAATAATTTTCTGATACCATAGTACATGATACTCTAAAAATAAAATTTACTTATGATTATTCCTTTAAAGAAAGTTGAGTATAACTTGCTGGTTGGTAAAAAAGAGAAGGAATAGGAACAGTGGATGAAATATCATTGGTATGTCTGTATGCTTGATAATCTAATCCTGCACGCATTTTTTCCATAAACTATTTAAGGTTGGAAGATAAATACCTTGAAGATAACTTCTCTCTTAGAGAGAATGGCAGCAGCAAGTTATGGATTTCCAGAATGCATCGATAACAGAACCAAGAATGTCAATTTTCATTTTATAGGTAATATATATTTTTTATTATTCAAAATGAGAAATATATATCCATTAAAAAGGCAGGTCTTAAAGGTTACTCCTATAAACAAAATACCCAGGTTGCTCAGTTAATTGGGCAATTGACCTATACAGGAAGTTACAAATTCAGACAACAACTGCACAAGCCTTTAATGTAAAAAAACTAAAATAAATTTTTTGGGTGATTTTATATGTACAAATATAAAATATGCTTTCTTGTCTGCAGGAGTGTTTTTTTTAACTTTAAGCATAGGTAGGAGAAATTAATGTATGATTAATATTAATTCAAGGAAAAAGTCACTAACAAAATTAACTTGAAGTGAAAGCAGGATTATTTTGAATTACTAGAGCTATGTAGAAAAAAACATATTTCCATGTAAGGCTTAAATTTGGAAGTCAAATTAAGTTTGTTAATTATTCCCAAATATGTCAGTCAAATAAGGGAATGCATTTTAAAAATAAAAATTCGGATTTGAAAGGATAAAATAATAATTTTGTCTCCTATATTATTATTTCTACTACTCTAGAGTTGAAGTCAGACTAAATTAGCACTAAAGGTTGCAGATTCACTACTAGTGATGTTATGCATACAATTATATTTATTTGTTAAAAAACGATTGGTCTCACAGTGAAATTTTGTTTATTATCTTAAAATAAAATTAGTTTTTTAACTATAACCTTTACCTGAATCCACTTTCTACGTTCACCTCTCTGTCCTCCAACATCAATCATCCAAAATTCTTGTGACCCTCCTCCAAATCGCTTTGGAACATCCACAGAAAACTCTATTCTTTGTATTGAGGTTGTTTTACGCCGACAATGAAGGATATCCTGTTTATGCATAATTACCAAAATTAACAGTTTCATATAATCTCTAATGGAAATAGAAGGGTAAAAGTATCTTACAGCAAAATGTTGATAACATGATATGATCTTACCTGGTCAGATGGTATATATTCTGGCCTTTGAACAACATTTAGTTTGTCCAGAAAACTGTAAAAAAAATTCAATGTAGATGAAATAATAGACGATTTTTACCTTTGAAATGTTAATGTTATCTGTTAATTAAAAACCTAAATGTTTAATTAGAGGTCCACAATTCTTATTGATGCAAAAATAACTTTGAGTATAATTTCTAAATCAGTATGACAGTATTGGCCAAAAATAAACTGGCGTATTTATTAGTAATCATGTTACATACATTAGAAGCATCTATGCATAGTTCTTCAATTTGTAATACATTTTATTTAAAACCTACTTTTATTACTGATGAATTTAAGAAAAATATTTGGTTAACATGAACGACAAAAAAAGTTGCTGTAAACAAATTTTGTCATAATATTTTAAGATTTATGAACTATGGCTTAAGATTAATTTGCTATCAATTGTGAAATTTAGAGACAAGAGAAAAAATAACTACATACAAATAAATGATAATGGAAGAAAGAAAAAGGGAGAAAACATAACACCCAGGTTTACAGAAAAATTTGCACCAAGAACTTAATGTATCAAATAGACAACTGGCTGTCAAAGTATACATTTAGTGTTTTTAAAAGTGATTTTTTAGAGATTGTTTTTGCATGACTTTCTTATGGGTTAAGAGAGAGAGAGTGTATGCAGTGGCATATCTAGATGGGGTTGGTATTAAACCCCCCCATGAGCCAAAATATCATCATAAATTTTAAAAATAAAATTTTTTTCTATATTACGGCATAAATTCAGAAAGGAGGAAAAATATTTAGAAAGTTTTGAGATGTGGGTTTGGAGGAGGATGATGAAAGTGAAATGGACAGAGAGGAAGAGAAATGAAGGAGTATTAGAAATGGTTGGAGAAGAAAGGATACTAATAAAAACAGTTAGAAAAAGAAAAACAAATTGGATAGGGCACATATTGAGAAGACAGTGTTTACAAAGGATGATCTCAGAAGGCAAAATTAGCAGAGGAAGAGGGAGAAAAAAATAGGAAGAGGCTTCCAGGGAGAGAGAGAGAAATGGAGGCAGTGGTTCAGCTGAAACCTGTCTTTGGACAGCAGCATGATGATGATGATTATTGAAACTTACTATTTAGCACAATCAATCAACTGAAATTCGTTTGCTCTGCTGAAGCATTGTTGAATACCATTATCCTCCCAAAGCAGTTGAACCCAATGAAAGTATTCCTAAATATTAATTTTAAAAAAACAAGCATCAAAACATATTTATAATTTCTGAATGTAACACAAAATAATATTCAAGAAGAAGATCAAAATTTTCCATATTGATCTATTCTTCCACTAATGAAAATATTCCTCTCAACATGTGATGCAAACATACCTTTGTATATCTAGAAGAAGGTTCTACTTCCATGATGAACTTCAATCCTTCTTGATTTTCTTCCTTCTCAAGCTTTATTGATGGTTGTAGCAATTTGAGATTTGAGCATAAGCATGTGATTGATTCATGTATGTTGGAGCGCACTTCCTTTATTTTTTCACGTCTTTCACTGTTGATGGAATCATTCTTTTGTTATTTTATATTTTAGTCAGAAAAACATTCATTGCACCAGAAAAAGCCAAGATACATTCCTATGGGAAAGTATGACTTACTTGTCTGTGAATCCACTGATATGCAAAATTTTCATTTGTTTTATTATGGTGGTTTTTCCTGCCTCCCCAGCACCTGTGAAGTGAGAATTAAATTTAAAATTTGAAAAAATAAGCACCTACCAACTCATATTAGGATAAAACAGAATCTAGAGCATTTTTGACAATATTTTAGAAGCCTCTTCCAAAAACTGATGGATAGGTTGTCCTTGAGATAAGTTGTTTCATGATATATCATTTCTTAGTCAACAAATTGAAAACAAATTTCATATATACATCATTGAAGTTTCTCTAGTAGTTCTTTTGTCATAATCACAAAAATCCATTCAAGAACATTTGTTTGTGAGACTTGTCAGCCATGGATGCTTTTCAAATTCCTATCATACAGTTTAAAAATTCATCAACTACCTAATTACATCATTATTCAAATGAACCAAAGCACTAGCCAAAGTTTACCAGAATATTCTCCATGCTTTAATTCTCCTTTGAAGATACCAGGATATAGGATTTAGAATATGAACACCTAGAAGACAGTTTTCCTCCTAATGACAATCTTAACCTTCCCCTTTCAATATTCCCGTCATGACATAGAAATGTCACAGAAATCTGTTTTTACCTCAAGCTTTAGTTTAAGTAAATATATTATAATAATTAGTTTATTGCTCAAATATAGCCAATAATGCTATTTACATTTTGTTGACTGGCAGAAAGTTTTTGATAGAGTAATTTAAGTAATGCCGATGAGGATGTTAAAGAAAATATGTATAGACTGGAAAGACATATGGCTTATCAGTAACCTATACCTGAATCAAGATTCATGATTCAGATTTTATTAACATTTATCATCTAGAATTTAATTCCCCCCATCACCACTCACAGCTGGATTTATTAAATTTTATTGTGTACTTGGAAGGAAAGGTCTCTTAGCTATTTCTATGGAGCATTGGAATAAGATCTAACATTATAAATCAGTAAATAAAGATTAATATATTCCATCACATTGCATCGCCATATGAGGTTGCACAGCTGAGAGAGGCCTTACTGGCCAACCCCATATGAGGACACCATTGACGTGTGGTGGATTTTAATAAAATACCAATTTAACGTATCTCTGAAATTAAAAAGAAAGATAAAAAGGAAAGTATTATTCACCTTATTTGTATATAAAATCCAACCTACAATCTTTCTTGATGAGTTCTTCCATAACAGCATCCTAAAAACACTCTCGACTCTTTAGGTTGTGAAGCAACTTTTTTCGATTGAAATTATGGCCAATTCTGACGTGTTCACAGAGTTAAATTTCTTGTGTAAGTCTTTATCCTTTTCAGTCTGTAAAGGTTCTTTCCAAACTTGCAGTGGTAGACAAAAGAGTAAGAATTAATTTACACAGCTTGTATACTTCAATCATAGCATCACTTGTCATTTGAATCCATGTAAATAAGTAGCTCTGCAACTGTTTTCTTTACAAAATCTTGTGATGAATACATTACAGTAAACTCATAGGAGGATCAAAAAGGTTTCCATATATTTATTTAGAAAAACTAGTTCTTCTTTTGGAAAGAAATTCTGTACTGTCAGAGAAATTTTAATATTTCCAGTGATGAAAATCTACATTGCATTTGAAGAACTTTTGTATCCAACATCTTAAAATATAATATTTTATAATCTTCTTTTGAATTGGAGTTGTGGGCCTGTCTTATTCTATTAGCAGAAATGTCAGCATATTCCTCAAATTTTCAATTTATTACAAAAATGTTATAAAACTTTGCCTTCATATGTATTTTCAATTCAATCCCTCAGTTTAGAAGAACATACCCTGCACATCATAGACAGCAGCACATTCAGTTTGTAAATGTATTTTTGTTACTACAGTGAAACTGGGATATAACGAGCACCACAGGACTGGGTAATTTTGCTCGTTATAGCCGATACTCATTATACAATAATTTTATGAGGGAAGAATTACTACATGTAATATTGGTAAAAAGATGCTATAAAGTTTGCAGGTCAGGGATGTAAAGAATTTCAGTCGGAGACATATTAAACAAATTTTCCTGTATTTGATAAACCTCAAGTAGATTCCAAAGAACTTTTTTTAGAATCTACTTTTCGTGAATTAGTACTGAAGACAGCTGCATTATAGTCAAAATTTGAATCTGATTTTTCATAACCTTGCTATGGCTATTGGAGATACATAAAATAAGTAGGTACTTCATTTTTCATTTTTACTTTCTCCATACACGTAGTATAGGGGAAAGTATTGTATTCATGAAAAAAATCGACTTCAAGATTTCAACGGAAATACATGTTTTGAGGTCCCCTGAACACGTTTTGACCATTTTCTCGATGATGTCTGTGTGTGGGTGTGTGTATGTGATAGCTTTTTTTGGGTGCTCTAACTCAAAAACTATTAATCAGGTCAACGCAAAATTTTAAAATTAGCATTTTTATAAAAGTCAGATTTGATTAGTTTTTGGTAATAATCGGTCGACCGAAGTGAGTGTTTACTCTTGTCACTTATCAATTATTTTGAAATATTTGCTTTAATATTTTATAAATGTAAAAATGCATTGGGATAAAAGTTGTAGGAAATTTAATTTTCTACAACCTTTGTTTGAAACATTTATCCATATAATGCATTGTTTAAGAGATTCTTATATTTATAGCTGCCATCACCACACCACCTACTGTCGACTATTGTTAACAATTAACACTTAGTTAAGCTCCAATTTCTTTTCTTAATTTTTGGAGCTTTGTGGCTATAACCAATATCAAAAGGCTATGGTTTAAGTTTATTTCTCTTCTTTGTAGTCTAAAATTTTCTCTCAGTTTCTTAAAATATTTATTATTATCTAACCTATTTGGAATTTTTAGAAATATTACAGATATGGAGAAAGTCATGTGGTGGCCACATCAGATTTTTTAATATTGAGATGATTATTTTTGAATTTTTTTCAGCTGTAAGACAAGCTCGATAATTCTCTAGCGAATTAAAGACAGTCAAAATACAAATTTATTATTGTTTAGGCTAAATATTTTGTGACATTTACTAGCATTTAATTGGATAAATCCTATTTCAGCACCATTTCAGTTCTTATGAAATTAAATACAGGAAAATTTCCTTAAGATATTTCTATCTGAAATTCTGAAATTTTTTCCATATAAGTAAGACCTTTCAATTGCTAAATCTCCAGAGTGGCCCAAGGTATTTTGGAAGAGAATAAATTTTGGCATCCCTTCAGACAATTTTAAGGGGAAATTTAAATGTACGTTAATTTATTCATTGCTACATAAAAATTAAAATAGTATCAGGAGAAAATTCATGGAATGCCAGTGAAATTCTGCCTTCTGGGCAATATATGTTGCCAGCCAAAATGTATCTACTTGCAAGCAATATTTAGATAGTTCTTTGAGAAAGCCCTCTTTAGATTATGGCATTGGGCGAGTGCCCATCTTGTTAGTAACTTGGGCCAGCCCTGCTTATTCTTTAATTTACATTTTATAATGTTTCTATAGACATTATATTATTACATATATTATTTCTGCAAATCTGTCATAAAATCATTTGAGTGGATTTTTCTTTAATATGACACTGATTAAATTACTGCAATGCTGTCTATATTGGGCAATCTGATAGGCAGGTAAAAATTAGGATTAAAGAACATTTTTCAATATTTTCACAATAAGTCCCTTAATTCACATTTTGTCAAAAACCTCATTGACTTTGACCATTCCTTAAATTTCAATCCCTCATTTTTCCACTTTCATGAAAAGGTTATAGGTTAGACTACTTAGAACAATTAGAGATCATCCATCATCTAGATAATAAGAAAAGTTTCCTCATAAATTATCACCTCTTCCCCTCCCACTCTCCATTTCTTTCTAGTGTCCACCTCTTGCCTGTTCCCCCGTCATAATCCCCAACCCAACATTTGGCCTAACTATCTTTCAACTTTGTTCAAGATAGTTTTTCATTCCCATTGGTTTACTTTTTGCTACAATGATTTGTTTTTGATTGGTTTATTCATGCTTTTACTTTGTGTTACATTGATTAGTTTGTTGATTATTTAATTTTATGCTTTTACTTTCTGTTACGTTTTGTTTTTTGATTGGTTGCTTGTTTCCCCAAGCATATATATACCAAGTTTGTTCATATTTTCCCACCTGATGATGACGTTGTTACGTTGAAACCTAGGTCATGTTTTCTCGATAATATAGTGGAATTTTTGTCAAAATATTGTATGCCATTTAGATGCCGAGAGTGAAATTTATATTCAACGAGGTACTTCATATACACACTTAAAAATCATTACTGCTAGACTGATTCAGAATGTAAATTACTCTCAACAATAGAACACAAACATATGCTTTTAAACTGCATTAGAAGTGGTGATATTTACCCAAGTTTTAATTTTATCTATTCCACACAATCTTCTCCAATTAGTCAGTGGCACAGCAAGGTTCTCCTTTGCCTGGGGACAAGTCACAAAGATGCACCCCCCTCCCTTTGTTCCTTATGCAATTTTCTAGACAAATGTATTGTGGGGAATGTGGTGAAAACCCAAGCATACTATACTAGCATTTTAATTCAGCATATATTATAATATTATTGTTGTTTACAAACAGAAACATTAATTTTTGGTCCATGAGTTTGCATCTCTTCAGTCCTGTGCCAGGGGAAACTGCCCCCTCTGCTCCCCCCTTGTTATGCCGCTGTAACTAGTTCCTTACATGAACAGTTGTATAAAACTCCTTCAGCCAAAAAATTGTAGGGTAAGCCCTATGCATTTCGCCCACTAAGTGGGCAAAATGCATAGGGTTTACCCTACAATTTTTTGGCTGAAGGAGTTTTATACAACTGTTCAACTTGGAGCCAAAGTGTTTACGAGCTACCATCTACAGTTCCTTACATGTTTATCTTGAAATTTGTTGCCATGCTAAACAAGGTTGCCATAGGCCATTTCTATTTTTTATATCACAAGAAATTTAGCTACAGAAATATATAAAATTCATAGTAGTGCATGGAGAAGACTGGAAAAATAACCAACGCAAGGTATATTGCAGACATATAGCCAAACTGCAGCTCACGACCCTCATGAAGCTCTTTTGTACCCGATGTGCTCACAGGGGAATGTTATTCATTTTTTCCGAATCAATTTTATCTTCTCCCAAAGGCATGTTTATTTATGTGCCGAATCCATGCAACTTATTTTTTGGAGTTGTTAAAGAATAAACAAGTTTTTTGCTTATTTCTTTCCTTAGTTTTCCTTGTGTTGCATTTTCAACCTATTATCACAGTTCTTGCCTAAGTGCGGCTCTTGATATTTTTGAGGATGCTGTTGCGGCCACCCCTGGTATATCGCATAGTTACTTTCAAGTATCCAAGTCAGCACCATAAATAATTTAAAAATCTTAAAGCAATGGGTTAATTATAGTTTTCACTTTCTCTATTTTTTAAAACTTTATTTTGTTTTTTTTTATTTTTGGCTCAAACTCTCCCCATCATGCGGGCCACCAGAAACACATACTGTATTTACTTGCATGATTGCCTCACTTTTTCGCACAATGTTTTTACACTAAAACAAGGGTGGTGGCAAATATGCGATTCTCCCCATCATATCAATGTGATCATATCTGGAAAAAATAAACCTTTTATTTCCTCCTTCTACCTAGATAGTTCAGGTGGAGTAATAATGCGATGGAGATAATTGAGTAAATACAGTGATATCAGATAATTCATTCATTTATTGCATACATGTTTGTGGGTTGGTGTAAAAATAAATATCATGAAAATCTTTCCCAATTAACAGAAATTTGATTTTAAAACTTATTAGAAAAACGTGGTGTTCAGAAATGGAGAGGTGTGCATATCATATTTTTGCCGAGTCATCTACATTGAGGTATTGGCAGAAAGATACCATAAAAATTTGATATTTTTACAAAAAAGAATCTCTTAATTCATTGCATCTAAAAACTTGGATTTCCAAAATAGACTTTTAAAAATTATCCAACTTAATTATATTCTCATGTATGACTCTCTAATAAAATGTATTATGGTGGAGCAATTGGTTTTGCAAATAGCACAGTTATGAGATTAGGCTATTTACAATCAAAATCAAGTTGGTTACGTTATTCATATAAATAATATTGTCAAAAGCATAGTATTGAAAGAGTCTCACCTAGGAGTAAGATTTTGATAGGTTTCTTGTAAGCCTCATTCCATGTTTTGATTCTTTTTTCAATTTCCTTACTTTCTCTCCTCGCTGGATCCTCAGGTTTGAAGCACTCAAGCTTCATGGCAGCACTATTTTTCTATCACTCAACTTCTCAAAACATATTAAGCTTCACACACTTGATAAAAAAACCAAAATAACTTAAAACCACATAAAAAATAGATCCAGGAGCATAAATTTTATGACACCAAACTCAATCAGGAGATAACAGATTATCAATCTGTTATCTAATTTTATCTAAAAACAATCACTCATCAATATATTTTATGGGTCAAATAAAATGTAATTCAATCCAACGAAGTTAGCAACTTGATCACAACTGAACCAAAATGAAAAAATCCGCACCAATAACACTCAATCCATTTTCACAGAAATTCCTTTAGGACTGACGGTGAGACTGGATCAACTATCAAGCAGGAAAAGTGTGAAGGAATGGAAGCATCTGCTCTGCAAGAGGATGGGGAACCAATGATAAGATATCACCACTTTATCATTTTACCGACTAAAGGCAAACATCTCCACCCAAAAGCCCATTCTAGTCTATAACTCTTCTCCCTCTCAATATCCCTCCCTAATCTTGTAACTCTTGCTTTCAAATTAATTCCAGGCCTCTTTCCACTTTCTTTATCTCTTTGCCCACATACATTTTGACATGTGTCCACAGGGCAGGTGGCTTTCACCCCATGATCTAACATGTTGAAATGACTCTGCCCTTTAAGGAGGTGAAGGCCAGCGTTTAATGATATTTCTCCTCAACAGCTAAGCAAACATTACCGTATTAATATTTTGAGGTTAGAACCCAATAGTAGTAACACAACATGATTTTTTGTCAATTATTTGTTACCATTATCTAAATCATTTTAGAGCCACTGATTTCCTTATCAAATATCAATGTAGTAGATGAAGTATTTTGTCAAGTACCTCAAGTTAAGGCACACCAATAACCATTTCAAATGACAATGATATCAAAGTAAGGAGTGATAGTTGATAAATATTATATAGTGTAGTTTTCTTATCAAAGAATTTGATACGTCAGATACCCAGGATAATGACATGACTTATAAGGAAACCAAAGAATAAAAATTATAGAAGAAAAACAATTTCTGCTGCAGGATTAACTGCTCCAATAGATTAAATGAAACATTGTTTAAATTTCAGGAACCTTTATTACACAGAATAGTAACAAATAAAAATATCTTTTATGAAATAAAGTCTCTCAGAATCGAATTACTTATGATATAGACACAATCATGCTTTGAAAATTATTTTCTTGATGGAATGAGAGTTACAGAAACAATACAGTATAATATTGTCATTTCAATAATGACCATTTCAGCTGTTCTTTTGCAGACTGGAAAACCTAAAATAAAATATGCATACAAATAATTAAAATATTCAGTTACATAAAGATATAAAATGCTATGCTAAAAAAGTTTCTTTTATATGACTAAACTAGAGATTAAATTCACCCAAAACTTTTTTGTTGAGGTCAGAGTGAGTAGTGTGGGAACCCATTGGACTTAGGGTTTTCAGTACATTGTATAGCTTTTATACCATATCATTTAAATGTTAACTTCCTCCTTACCTTCTGTGAATGGCAAGAAGTTACTGGTTGCATGATAACAAGAAAAGATCTTTAATTTTTACAAAAGTACCTCACGTTTGATAAACTTTCAATATAGATTGCAAAAAATTCCTAGTAATAAGAATTTCACTGCAAGATATTATATTTACTCGCACATAAGCCCAACTTTTTCCACCCAACTTTGCATTTACAAAAGAAAGATGCAGCTTATATTATATAAGAGTTAAAGGGAAAGTCTCAAATGTAAGTTAACTATAAAATTTCACTAGAATAAAGCTAAACGGTTCCCATGATCCAGTTTACAGTATGTGAAATATTGTAATGTTTTAGGACTTGTAAAAACTTGGGTGTGGCTTATATTCAGGTACACATTTTTCCTTAGTTTTGGTCTTAGAAAACAAGGGTGTAATACTTTTTGCAGTATTTACTTTTGGTTTTGAAAATGTGTTATATTGCCCAAGATGCAAATAAATAAACTGCATAGCACCAAAATAAGCATTGCCTACAAAAAGAACTATTTTAGCAAAAGTAAACTATTGAAATTTGATAAGTTAATTAATGATTAAGATGTTAGTTAAGAGCAATTATGGCATCATGTTTATATTGAAAATCCTTCCTCTGCACTAATTTGTAAATTAAAATCTACAGCAGACAAGGAATTTTAACAAATAATATTGAAATGTTTATACATAAATTAAAAGTTAAAATTGTTTGAGAAATGAATACATACCTGTGCCACTGTTTGCTCGCCTAGAGGGATATCATCTGTACGCAAAGCTACCCTTTGGACTACAGCAGAGGAGTCAGCTTCCAAAATAATTCTGAATAATATAATGAAGAAATGATATAATTCCATTAATAAGTTTTTCATTAAATAACTGAATGGCAAAATTAAAAACAATTTGCAATCACAGAAATTTTTAAATATTTCTCAGTACTATTTACAGAAGGTAAATTAGCTCTAACACACTAAAACTATATAGTTGAACCAATCTGATCTGGAACTCTTATGGTCTGAAAACATCCTTGGTTCAGAATGGTTTTGGAATTTAAACTAATCCAGAAAAAAGCACTTGGTCTGGAAATATGGCATTTCAATTTTCGCATTCTCTGTGCTCTCACAGCTTTTAAAAATATTCAGATCGGCTAAACTAAAGTGTTTGTATGAGAAACCTTTACTTTCTCATACACATGGTATATAGAGAAAATATTGAAATTGAGAAAAATATTGACTGAGATTTTGACTGGAGTACCCCGAGTCCAAAAGAATGGTTTATGCTATGCCATCTGTCTGTTTGTGCATGATATTTCAGGTGCAGGCATACTATTATTAGTAATAGAACATTTTAATAGATGAATGGCATAGGTTAACAATAAAAGATCATCTACTCTTGCCAATTTAAAAAAAAAATATTTATTCAAAAATGGCTAAAATGATTTTGATTAAAATTTACGCAGTTATAGAGCTTGGAACCACAAATAATGCTGCATAAGTCATATTTATAAAAAAGTAACTATATAGCATCCAGTGAAATTGTATCAATTTTTATCCCCATCTCTCCCCAGTTATCTCAACAATATTCATCCAGCAATAATGCCTCAGTGTCTATGTGCCTTCGCCAATTAACATAATACCAGATATTTATGTATGGTATAGCTATTTATCAAGTTTGATATTCACATATATGAGGTAATCAATATATTAACGCTATTTGTGAGCAGAAAACACTTTCTGCTATTTTGTTTTTGAAGCAGTATGAAATTCTTTCAGTCAGGAAAGAGAGTAGTGAGACCAAAAATATGAGTAAGGTTGTGCACTGTATACTGTAGAGATTTTTTTGTTATTCTATATCTTCCTATATGTATTTCATCTATTCAAAACCTTGTGTCAAAGATATAAAATTCTGGCTTAGATAGTGTGAACTGTCATTATATACTAATCACCCGTTGCTAGGAAAATTCTATAGTTTGGACCAGCTCCACTCCCAGCCTTTCCAGATAAGAGGTTCCACTATATAAAATGGCTAGAAATCAATATGTATATAGATAATGTGATAATAAATTGGATTTTGCTATCACTGAGTTATGCCTAAAAGTTTAACAGTAGAAATATTAATCCTCAGCAACAGTAAAATTTCATTTCTAAGAATGGCAAGAAATATAACAAGGACAAAAATTGAAGACAGCCAAGAAACATACGGAACAGGTTTGATATCCGACACCCACAACTGCAGCACCACCTGTCAGAAAAATGAACTACTGTAATACGTGCTTGTTTAAATGTTGCCCATAGAAAATAGAATGAATCCAACCCAAACCACTTAACCCAACCTGGGGGAGGAAAATGGAACAAATCCAACCCCAAACCACTTAACCCCACCCAGAGGGAGGAAATAGAATAAATCCAACCCCCAATCATTTAACCCAGGAGTAAATAGAACGAATCCAACCCCAAACCACTTAACCCAACCCAAGGGAGGAAAATGGAACGAATCCAACCCCCAACCACTTAATCCAATACAGGGGAGGAAAATGAAACGAATCCAGCCCTCAACAACTTAACTCAACCCTGTTTAATTTGTACTTTCCTTTCTATTATAAACCCCTGCCTTCTTTCACCCTTGGGTGTGGGGCTGCAGCGGTCATGGGTGTCTTATATCAAACCTAAGCCAAACATAATTGAAGTAAAGATAGAAGTGAACAAAATTCAAGAAGATAATCATAGCAGCAGAGAATTAAATAAAATAACAAAATAAATATGCTGAATATAGAACAACACGGCGTATAAAATATCAGTGGTGGCCCCAGAGTTGATTATTTCCTCATTTAAGACCACTTGAGTTTGTAGGATCCAATACAAAATCTGGTTACAAAATTTCCATCTTCTCTTTACAAAACTATATATTTTTTACTTCTCTTAACAATTAAAACGCGCCTTGTGAAATAGGTATACAGATTTTCACTAAAATGGAATAAACATTGTTTTAAATTCTTCAAACCGCCTTTTTCTCTTTGGACCAACTCTGAATCCACCCCTGCATATCATAGCCTTGAATATTTAACCGAAACATTATAAACATACCCTCCGTCACAAATTTCGTCCATTGCTAGCATAACAATGTCGAGATTCTCCAATACGATTCTTTTTTCAACGTTCTTCCTCAATATTTGGCTTACAGCATCGTAGAGACAATTGAGAACACTCATTAATATAAGCTATGGATGGTAAAAGGAAATTGTTAGAATAAAATGTATCGCTCGTAAATTAAAAAAATCAAAAATAAATGTATCTACCTCATTTTCCTGTGAACTTCCCATAACATAGAAAAATAAATCAACATTACTTCGGTAAACACAAGTCAAACCATCCAGCATAATAATTTCAGCATTTGCTCGATGAGTTTTATTGAATAAATTTTTCTCGAATGCCTTTTGTTCTTTCGCCGTGGGAAAAACATTCTTATCATAATACTTAGCTAATATTCTGTGGCCATCATTGTCAAGGATTGCCATCCCCTTGACAGTATAAAGTGTAGGTTCCTAAAAGAATGCACTTACATTAGATTTATTTAATAGAAAATACAGGAAATGTACGATAAAACGGTATAATTACCATTATTTTCAAGTAAAATAACTTCCAGTGTCTACATTCAAGTTATTTCGTAAGTGTTTTGTTAACTGAGATTTTCTAATGACTTCTACAGCATAAAAGGTATGACCGTCATAAAATATAGTAAAATATACAATCAATAATATTACGGCCCACTAAAAATAATGGTATTATAATCCTGAAATATTTCTTTACAAACTCTCTGAAGTGACTTCGTGGCTATTGGTAGCGTTGTTACCTTCATATGTTTTTATAAATTCGCCTGCTGGCAAAAAAAAACTGAAGATGCAAAGGCGATGTCAGTCCTACCGTCCTACGAAATGCACATGTAAGATTACTTCAACTCTTAAGTCTAGTGAAAATTGTGCCTTGAATATTAGTCACCATGGTGCAAGATCAAGAAAAACCTGGAAACCCTGAGGAAGGGTAATACTTGTAGAGCCGCATTAACGATATTAGAAAGAGGTGAGACGGCATTTTATCATATTAATTCGAAATCTTATTTTTTCAGCCAAGTTAAATCTAAAAAACAACTTAAAAAAGAAGCCAAAGATTCTGCCAAAGCTTCCAAAAAAGAAGAAAGGAAAGTGAAAAATGTAAGGACAGCAGTATTTTGCTAAGAAAATGCGCCTTTTTTGTTTGTTATTAATGTATTTCTTTCAATTAGACGGAAAATCAGCCTCCAGTTGATGACTATTCAGCTGACAAATATGGAAACATGCAAATGATACAAAGCACAGAGCATCTACAGAGATCATATGTTCATGTAAAGGATTTGAGCCCAGAATTTGCTGGAAAAAAAGTGTGGATACGTGGTCGTCTGCACACGAGCAGAGCTATCGGTCAGTAGGTAATGAACTACAATCTAATTATACATTTTTATGGTTTATGTTTATTAAGACGTGTTTTTCCTACTTCAGGGAAACAGTGTTTTGTATTAATTAGACAGCAGGAATATACTGTTCAAGTAATTCTTGCTGTCAATGATGTAGTGAGTAAACCAATGGTGAAGTTCGCATCAAAGTAAGTTGGATTTAATGTGTTATTTTGTGTTTCTGATGTTAATGCTGAGCCTTAGTGATATGGAGTTCTAAATAATAATGATGTGATACTTCTATAAAAATTTGTAGCGTATCAAAGGAGTCTATCGTAGATGTGGAGGCTGAAGTATCCACCGTTCCGAACAAGATTGAAAAATGCACCCAGAAAGATGTGGAGCTTCAAGCAATTCAATTTTGGGTTGTGAGTTCTTCGAAACCTCAACTTCCTTTGCAAATTGAAGATGCTTCGAGACCAGTGGGAGAAGAAGTGAGTTAATTTATTTCTTATTTTGATTCATTGTAGTTTTCTGATTTCACAGACACTTACTTTCCTAATATCATATAACATCACATTTTTATTCTAAAACCTCATTTTTTAAAATTGATTCGAGTGCTTTTGAATCTGTAAAAATCATGAGAATGTCATTTAAAAAAATTATTTTAATTTATATTCTTAATAGGATGCTCACTAAAATATTTTGCTATTTAAGCACTATTTATTTAATTGTACACATTTATTTTTTAACAACATGGTTAATTATAGTTATATACATTAACGATGACTTTAGTATCGGTGAAAATTCAAATAAAAATGTTCCGAGGCTTAAAATTTAAAGGAAATTCTATTAATTTCCTTATACTTATCTGCTGTTATTAATCTCTTATCTATTACTTATCTCTTGTAAGAAAAGATAAATATATTTTAAATGATTATTTGTTAAAAGTAACTTTATATTAGAATTCAAAATTTTAATTTTTCAATTTTTAAAAAATGTTGAGTCAATAGTATCATCTAAATCAATGAGTAAGTGTTCAATTTAACTTTTGGTTTGTTTTTGTGAATGTGTATAGTACTTTTTTCATTTTATCTGTGTTGACAGGAAGCAGATGGACCAAACATTGTTGTTAATCAAGACACAAGGCTGGACAATCGAGTGATGGACCTAAGAACACCAGCTAATCAAGCTATCTTTCGTTTAGAAGCTGGAGTATGTCGACTCTTCAGAGACATACTCACTGATAAGGTAATGAAAATACCAATGTGAAATAACCAAAAGGCTTATTCATTATCCATGTTAATTGGGACTGAAATAGGCTTGGTTAATCGAATAATAATAATAACATAAAGTGAAATTCAGTTAAATATGTTAATTACTATGCAATTTATTTTGTAAATAAACAGGTCACATAGCATATTCTTACCAATGGAAACTCGTATGCAGAAAATAATTTTTTTTAACAAGACATTTGAAAATGCGCTAAACATGAATATATACTCTAATTGAGCTTGTAGTCTATCAACCTCCTTACCAAATGCCCTTTTCATCTCCATTACCATGGCCCTATTTCCCAGGGTAAGCATGGCCATGAATGTGACACACATTGTTTCAGATAGCAACAACTCTCAAAACTCCTCCCCTCATCCTTCTGAAATCCCCTATACAGACAAACAAAGAGCACATAGAGGCAATTTCATTCTCATCAAAGCAACATTGAGATTTTTCAAAATTGTTGTTGTTGATAATTGATAGAATTTCTACTGCACCAGTGCATTAACTTTTTTAGGGATTCTTTTTTAACATTTTCGCCAGAAAGTTTTACTTGAATCACTTGAAATTATTTTATGTGAATCTTTGGCATCCATCCATTGTAGAATGGCCCACAGATGCGAATTTTGCCCAAGAAATAAGGGTAATAAGATGTCTGCAAGATGTATCAATTGCATGGTGTTCCTTTGTAAAGAACATATGTCGATAAAATATTCAAATTGTGATGATAGTGAACATAGCTGAAAAACTTGGATCAAAGATTGTTTATGCTAAATATGTTATTTTATAAAACATTTCAAAAACATTTTTGATAAAAATAACTGAATAGCGATGAGGGTGTTTTTAATACCACTGCCACAAAAAATTAATATTTCCTTGTTGAAATAAAAAAAATTGCTGCTGGACCATATTTCACCCCATGTGACTATTACATAATGATGTTATGAGATGACTAACTAAGGGTTAAGCATTCATTTAATGTATTGAAAAGAGGCTCCAAGACAGGACATCCTTTTCCTAAATGTGAGTGATAGTAGGCATTCAGTATTAGTCATAAAGCACTTACAAGGGGAGACAATGTATCTTGGGTCATCGATTTTGATGAAACTTTTTTGGATGGTAGAAGACTTAAAATAAGAAGACCCATATATCGACTTTTCATTGAATGGGCCTTAGTTTCGGCAGAATCTTTTTTCTTTATGTAGGATTAACTATGGCTGGTAATATGCAATGGTGGGATGATAATGCTGAGCAGGTGGCTTGGCTGGGTGCTTATTGTTCTGGCCTATGAATATTTTGTCCCGTGTTCAAATCCCATGTCACACCTTGTCATGTCTCTTGAAGGATTGTTTATCATGCTTATATAAATGATAAATATATAATATTTATCAAACGTCTTTAATAAATTTAATAACATTGTTATTTCTCCAAAATCATTTCTTGGCACATGAAAAAGTCTGTCTGCAGGAAAAATTTTTCCTAATTGATTTAGATGATACATTGAGTGAACGAAATGTGCAAAAATGTTGAAATTTATTTTTGGAAAAGACCCCAATCCAATAATATTTGTATTTCTTACGATATGGACATTTAAACAAAACCGTAGTACCATGCCGAGAAACGGACCAGCAGCTGAGATGCTGCGCCAGATCGAGATATGTCTTATCACATTGTAACTCCTAAAGTTTCTGTCCGTTCATACATTTTCGGTCACGCATTGACATTTGTAATAATAATTAAGTATTACGCAAATGAACGTATAAATGTAAAATTGTAATATAAAGCTCATTTACAATGCATTAGGTATTAGGTACAGTTTTTATTATAAAGAAATGTTAGTTATTATGGTGATGAAGTAAAATTTTTTTCACTGCCGATTAACGCCATTGTTTTTTAATTGAAAACTGCTCATTATGGTGAATCTCTATATATCAACATGCCAAAATATTTGGTCCCTTCCATTATATAGAGGTTTTACTGCATATAGGTCTATAAAGTGTTAATTTTTTTTCACCTTTTTTTGAATGCCCTGAACACCCACTAGGAACAAGCCTCAGCCACACAAAACAGTTGCATAGAGTGGGTGTGTGGTACCAATGTTCTAAGGTCAAGAAAGTAATTACAAAAGAGTGCAAAGGGAAACTGTTAAGCAGGTTTGACTGAGTAACTAAGTGACTTGGCTATAATCTAGTCACTATAAAACAATGATCTATCACAATTAGTGAGAAAACATACCAAAGAGCAAATGGCATTGAACAGTACATGTGAACCACCAGAGGGAAATACAGTCCTCTCTCCATAATGACGTTATTTAATTCCAAGAAACATCATTATGCAAAAGTCAAAATTCTATATGAATTATATTACAAGAGTGGAAAGATGCACACATCATACATGCGAGGCCGAGGCATTCTTTACACTTTATGCATTCATGTCAAACAAGAAATATTTATGGCTTAGTATAATGTCTGCAAACTAAAATGCCAGTAGTGATGCCAAGGAATTGAATTTTTTATTAACCTACTATTTTCCTAATCGATTGTAATTAATAAAACAATCAACAATTATTTAAGACACCTCACTCGAATAGTAGTAATGTAATCTTTATGTTCACGTTCATTCCTTCATCGTAAATTACCCATTTCTTTCACTTACAAATGCTGTGTATACTTAAAGAAAATTTACGTTAATTTCTTCGTCGTAGATTATGCATTTCCCTTTATTTTCCAAATGTTGCATGTGCACAAAAGGAAATTAAACTAATTAGGTATTTACAGAAGATATTGTTTACATCAGTTGTCATGAAGATTGTTTTCGTTGACAACAATTAATAAACATGGGAACATTTTTCTAAGTCCAAAGTATATTACGACATTAAAGTTTGATTTTCTTGAAATTGGCTATTCCTTCAATAAAAATGTACTGAACAAAACATATGCTATTTCACTAGTTCTACAAAGTCGTTGAAATACTTTTTTGTTATAAGTGATGTTGTACAAGATATAAGGAAAAGCTCATTTTTTCACCAGTCAAGTGGCACTCCCGATTAGGTCGCATAAACTATTTATATCATTTTCTTAGTTTCTTTGCCCCTATGTTCTAAATACCAAATTTCATCAACATCCGTCCAATAGTTTCCGAGATAAAACATGCAGACGGACACAACCTGACAATAAAGCAGAGTTTCCCAAACTGTCGTTCGCGAACCCCTTAGAGGTTCGCAAGAAGACTCAGGAGGTATGCAGAAAAAATCCTTAATGGCATTTGCACAGTGTATTTCATTGCACATTTTATGTTAATCATCGTCTTCAGTGATGGAACAGGTTCAATTCAAAATGTCTTTCCTTCGTTTGTGTAACATAGGATTGAATGTAGAATATATTTAATTTTCTTTTTAAGATTTCTTAAATTAAACAACGAATTTGAGACAGAAGCTTGTGTGACACGTAAATCAACAAATGTTTTTGTCGAAGAGAGAAATCGAATCCTTAATGAATTTGCGTGAAATTTTTTTTAGATTCAGATGCAGAATTTTTCAAGTTTTTTAACGATGAGAAGTTTTAACTATAACGACAAAAGCATTATCGCTGCATTTACCTGTCCCAGGTGTCGTTAGTTTGGCGCGATATTTTGTTTTGATTATATAGTGACACACAAGTTGTTGAGCGAATGGTTACATTATTAAAGCAAAGTGATAATTCTAAATGCCTAAACTTGAATTCTATGATGCGGTATAGGACAATATTTTAATAAGAAATGTTTAATTATTTTTTGTTTAAGGGTAATATACATGCAAAATTAAGTATGTATTTTAATTTCCATATCTGAATGGGGATGTTTAAACATGTAGACACCCTCCTTGGCTATGCCACTGATATTAGTTTGGGAACCACTGCCATAAAGCATTCTTTTTTTAATTTTGTAAAGAATGCCTGATAATGCATTAATTGGTACCAAGTTGATGGCCTTAAGACCAAAAATTCGTATACAAATGCAAAAATTTACATGACATTGTATAGGAAATACTGGTACATATGCAGTATATGTATACCTCTTTTAGCACTGTTGATGCATTCCTGAAAAATGACTTGTTATTCAAAAACTCAGCAAACAGAAATCAGTTTCACATAAGAAAGAGTGTAATAAAGAAGAGATGCGTTCCTGGCCCAAAATTACTACACACAAAT